>CM052441.1:106848493-106871973 GCA_028533085.1 Varecia variegata
TCGCTCGCGCTCTCCCTCTCTCGCGTCCCGGGCCGGTTCCCTTTAACTTTCTTCTTTCCCGGGGTTAAAACTTTGCTCGCGAGCTGGCGGCAGCTCGCAGACGTTATTGGCCGGCGCCCCGCCCGGCGGCCCCGCCCCCCGCCCCCGCGCTCCCCTCCGCCCCCCACTCCCAGCGCGAGTGGCGGCGGCGGCGGCGGCGCCTTCGGGGGCGTGCGTGCGTGTGTGTGAGTGCGCGCCAGCGAGCGTGAGTGTGTGTGTGCGCCCCGGGCGCGGGTAGGGCAGCACTCCGAGCGCGGCGAGAGCGGCGGGAGCCGGGCGGCCGCGTCGTCAGTCGGGCGAGAGAGGAGGCGGCGGCGGCGGCCGGGCCGGGGCTGGGGCAGCGGCGGCCGCGCCGGGCATGGAGCTGGCAAGCCCGCGCTGAGGCAGGACGCGCCTGCTAGCAGTGAGCGAGAAGCTCTCCGCCGTCCGGCGCGCGGGCTCCCCGGCGAGCCAGGCAAACTTTTCTTTCTCTTTTGCCCTCTCCAGAGGTAAAGTCCCGAACGCGGACTTTCCGGCAGGGACGCGATTGGGGGCAGCTGAGAGGGAGCCCAGGCTGCGGGAGGAAGGGGCGCGCGGCCGTGCGGGTTCGGGGGCCCCCGAGCTCACCAGCGCCCGGGACTTGGGGTGCGAGGCGGGCTGGCTGCGGACGAGCAGATGGGCACGGGCATGGCCCACGGGCCCCGTGGAGGCTGCGGTGGCGGGGAAGCCAAGCGTTCTCCTGCCTCCCCGACTCGCTGCCCGGCGGGGAAGAAGGGGCGCGGGCGGTGCGGGCTTGGAGGCCTCCGGATCAGCCTGCCCGCGGGACTTTGCGGGAGCGAGGCGGGCAGTCGGCGGCGGGTGTGGTGCGGGGAAGCCGGGCATTCGTCCGCGCCCCCGCTCGCCAAAGGCCGGAGGGCGCGGGGCGGGCTAGCTGAGCGCAGCTCCCTTCTCTCTGCAGGCGCCTTCTGCGGCAGGCGGACCGACTCCTCGGCGCGGCGGGGCTGGGGCAAGCTGGACGCAGCATGATGCGCGCAGTGTGGGAGGCGCTGGCGGCGCTGGCTGCGGTGGCGTGCCTGGTGGGCGCGGTGCGCGGCGGGCCCGGGCTCAGCATGTTCGCGGGCCAGGCGGCGCAGCCCGACCCCTGCTCGGACGAGAACGGCCACCCGCGCCGCTGCATCCCGGACTTTGTAAATGCAGCCTTCGGCAAGGATGTGCGCGTGTCCAGCACCTGCGGCCGGCCCCCGGCGCGCTACTGCGTGGTGAGCGAGCGCGGCGAAGAGCGGCTGCGCTCGTGCCACCTTTGCAACGCGTCTGACCCCAAGAAGGCGCACCCGCCCGCCTTCCTCACCGACCTTAACAACCCGCACAACCTGACGTGCTGGCAATCCGAGAACTACCTGCAGTTCCCGCATAACGTCACGCTCACGCTGTCGCTGGGCAAGAAGTTCGAAGTGACCTACGTGAGCCTGCAGTTCTGCTCGCCGCGGCCCGAGTCCATGGCCATCTACAAGTCCATGGACTACGGGCGCACGTGGGTGCCCTTTCAGTTCTACTCCACGCAGTGCCGCAAGATGTACAACCGGCCACACCGCGCGCCCATCACCAAGCAGAACGAGCAGGAGGCCGTGTGCACCGACTCTCACACCGACATGCGCCCGCTCTCGGGCGGCCTCATCGCCTTCAGCACGCTGGACGGGCGGCCCTCGGCGCATGACTTCGACAACTCGCCCGTGCTGCAGGACTGGGTCACGGCCACTGACATCCGAGTGGCTTTCAGCCGCCTGCATACATTCGGCGACGAGAACGAGGACGACTCGGAGCTGGCGCGTGACTCGTATTTCTATGCTGTGTCCGACCTGCAGGTGGGCGGCCGCTGCAAGTGCAACGGCCACGCGGCCCGCTGCGTGCGCGACCGCGACGACAGCCTGGTGTGCGACTGCAGGCACAACACGGCCGGCCCGGAATGCGACCGCTGCAAACCCTTCCACTACGACCGGCCCTGGCAGCGCGCCACGGCCCGCGAGGCCAACGAGTGCGTGGGTGAGTGGGGTGCGGAGGCGAAGCCGGCGGCGGACAGGGACGGGCAGCGGCTGCCGGGCTTCGCAGCGGCGGCTTCTTAGGAGCGCGGGCGGTGGCCGCAGCCGAGGATTGCCTGCTGCTGGGATGTGGTGGGAACGGTGGGAGGCGCGCTCAGGGATGCCCAGGACCCAGGAGGGCTGAGAGCGGGTCCACTCGCTCTCGTGGCACTAACTGTGAATGCCCAGGTTTGCACCCAGTGCCCTCTGCGAAGACAAGAAGCAGCGGGAGAAATGCTGCTGGGAGGGGGTTTTGGAGAAAATTTGCCAACAGGGTCTTCCTAAGCCCGGATCCAAACGCAAACATTGATTGCCTTCCCCTCAGTTTGGCTGCACCCTGGGATTCACCTCCGCCCCACCCCCCTTCCCTAAGGCTGCAGCTGGGGTGCAGTTGGGGACCCCGGCCCAGTCCCAGGGAAGCTCCAGTTCCACAACCCCAAATCCCTTGGGAGATGGCAAAGAACTATTTGCAGTTCGGGGCCAGTTGGGCACCCGGCACTAGATGAACGTCACTCCTGCACCCTCCATTTGTCTTTTTATGGTTTGAAAAAAGTTTTTTTTTCTCTTTTGAAGGGCGTGTTTGTATTAGCAAAAGAAGAGTGATGTGATTTCAATTAATTACTATCTACAGATTACAAAGGAGAGCTCAGTAATTATTTTAAACTAATTCAATCCTGGTCTAAAAAAGTATACCAGGTTTTTTTGTTAGCTTCAGGGTTTGGTGAAATTAAACAGTTTTGAATTAACTAAGGGCCCAGCTTCTTCTCGCTTTTTAATGGGGTTTCAATTCCTGAAAGAGAAATCTGACAAAACGGGGCACTGGTGAATACGTCTGGGTCAGAAATGAGGCTAAAAAAAGAATACATTCTTCTGAATTGTAAGATTTTTGCTGCTGTAGAAACTCTCAGACATCAGTTTCTCCCCCTGGGAGGGGGTGGTGGTGGTGAAGGAGGGGAAGGTAGTAAGACAATCCCTTAGTTTTTCAGTATGAGACATAAATTTCCAAATCCTACATTCATTTTAATGAAAATTATGTAGTCCGTCAATGCACCATTTGGTGTGCATCTTTTGTGAGCATATAGATTTTGCCTCCTCCTCTCCCCAATCCCGAACCGCTAGTGTGAGTCTCTTCAATTGCTTCACCCTCTGAGGCACATTGCAAAGTTTGCTGGTCCCCACAAACACACGTCTTTAGGTCTGGTTCTGATTAATTGTGTCATGTTGTTGTCGAATAGTTTGTGCCTCATGACTGTGGATGCAGACTTTTGAGCAAGCGAATGGAAAACATGTCTTGGAGGGCCGGGTCAGCACAGAGGCCCAGGCAGGCGCCCTGGTCTGCAGACGCCTGTGGCTCCTGTTGCATGGTGAGGCCTCCATTTTTACCCTCCTGTCCCGCTTTTGCAGACCTAATTGTTCATCCCCTCGTTTAAGGGACTGGACTGGTTTCCAGTTTGAAGGCGCTTTTCAAGATTTCACAGAGAGAGAGAGAGAGAGTAGTTATAGTCCAATTTAGTGGTCTTTGAGAATAAAATTCCTTTGATCTGCTCAATTCCCTCCGAAATGTTGGTTTTTCCCATCTCTTCTCTTCCCCCTCCTCCCTCTTTTCTTTTCTTCCTTTTGTGCGTAAAAACCCTTTATTGACATTTAAAGGGATTCCCAGGGTTTGGCTATCAGTTTTAGTTTGTATGTGCATATGAAAGATGACTTTGTATTGTCAACAGCAGGGTCTAATTGGACAAACGCAAGTGAATACATGGAGGCGAATACACTTGATGTTGTGATAAAATTTTACTAGCTTCTTAGCGTTGGTATTGTTCCGATTCACCACCCACCCCCATGTCTTCTTCCTGTCACTTTGGATGTGGAGACGAAACCTGCATTTGTTATAACGGTCGTCAAGCACTTGAAATAATCTCTCTAGTTTAGGATTTTGTCTTTTGACCAAAACACTAACTATGCACACAAATTGGATTGACCTTTTTTTTTTTTTTTTGGCCAAATTGAGCAATCAACATATTAACTAATGTAATTAGTAAGCGTTTTGTTCAAAAAGTTTAATTAGGCCTAATAAGTACATAATCTACATGACAAATGATCAGCTAACAATATTTTTCTGGTTTTTAGTGAAGTTATTTTAATTCTCAGTAGTTAAAGTATCTTTAAATCTTGCCAATTATTCAGTCATCTCATAAAAGCAAAGCCAATTCAACTATGTTAAAGTTATTTATAGTTTCCTTTTTGAATAGATGTTCTGATACCTCGCAGATATAGCTGGGAACATCAGATTGAAGTTCTCATAAAGTCTTAATTGAAGTCTTAGTGATTTTTCCATCATTCTGTAAAAGAGAAAGCCAGCAAGGACAATTTAGGAGTGATTTACAATTAAAGGTCGAGCTTTTTATGAAAAGGCCCTGTAGTGGAGATATGTGAATGAATTAGTATTTGACAGGTGTTCTGAGATACTAAAGGGCACTGTGCTAGGAAAAAGCATTAATAAATCCTTCAGACACTAACTTTGTACTATCAGAGACTCAGAATTTTTTCCCCCAACATAATCCCATCTTGTGAATTTCACACTGCTGACATATAAAGTCAAGCTATCCAGAGTATTTACAACTAAGGCAAAGTAAAGAAGTATATATATTTTTATTCCAAACATCAATCTTGATAAAAACGAGGCTATTACTATGCTGTTCTGTCTTTGCTTTTATAAAATAATGAGACATGATTTATCGTAGACTAAAGTGGCTCCCTTTACTAGGTTAATCTCTGCCCCCCAAAAAAACCCTAAAATTAAAAAGTATGTTGATTTTATCATTTGACTGAATAGTCCTTCTACATAGGGCCAAAGTACTTATAGATTACTAAGAAATGCACATATCCTATATGCTTTCTTTGGTCCAGCTTTCTTTTTGGTGTTGTTTCAAGGTCAAATTCTCTACAGAATAAATGTGAACTTTAGTAAAGCCCGATTTTATTTTAAATGCAATTTTGAATTTCTTCCGGAAAAAAAAACCCTCAAAACAATATGAAAGACAAGACTATGTATAATGTTACAGCCTCGACAGCTCTCAGTGGAATAACTAAATACTTTCTTCCGCCCATATGTATCAGCAGTGTTCACATGCTTTTATACACATGTGCATTTACATTTATCGTGTAAAGAAGCACCCATGCATGGTAGGAGTGTGTGTGTACATTCAAGGGAAAATGCATGAACAGTTTTAAACCACCTGGGTTGCTAGGCTTTTTTTTTTTTTCCTCTTCCTTTTTTTCAAAAGAGCATCTGAAGACCATATTGTGTTTCATAAATTATTGACATCAGTTTTAATCAGTGTCCCCCTGACGTCGGAGCTGTGTTAGTATTTAGTGCCTGACGAAGCATGCTGTTTAATCTTACTGTGGGGATGTCAGCATGAGCCCCTGCATAGCTTGTGACAGGTCTAGCTTATGAAACTTGTTTTGCGACTCACTCTATGGCTTTGCATTGCCTAGTCGTAACCCAAAACCCACACAAAAGATGTCTGTGCAAGACGAGCACCATTGTGCTGGGCTGGCCCCTCCTATGGTCATTGGTACCTGCAACATAATGCTCATAATTGTTTAAACATGGCTTTGGGGCATGTGGGGAATCCTCAAACTGCAAATGGCTCTGGTGCTTGGGTCCACCCCCATTCCTGGCAAGAGAGGGAGGTTATATTGGGGGTGTTGCCATGAGAAATCCAATGCCCCACTAAAGACCCTTGCAAAATCATAAGGCTGAAATTATGTGCTGCCTAGTCCAGAGCCTGGCACATAGCTATACATGAGTGAATGTTTTTAACAGTTATAGTAATTATTATAATTATTATCATTATGATGATTAATCCTTGAGGGCTTATTCTTTGCCAAGCACTCCCATTAATTTAGTCATTTATGCTAATGATAGACACTATTATTGTCCTTATTTTGGAGGTGAGGAAGCCATGGCCTAGAGACATTAAATGGTTTACCCAAAGCTATGTAACTAGGTGGTGGCGAAGCTGGGGCTCCAGCCTGATGCTTGTGCTTGGTTTTATTGCATCCACTGTGCTGCCTCTCCATGGAATGAATGGATGGATGGATGGATGGAAGAATGGATGAATGAATGAATGAATCCATGTATAGGAGAAAAGCTGGAACAACCTATTACTTCTTGCTAGAACTGGAGGAGGTTCCCTAGTTGTGTTGCATTAGATTAGATTAGGTTAGATTCATACATACTTACATGTGAAGTTGTATATAAGAAATTTTCCTTTATCTCAGCCATAAGGCCTGGTGGGACGCAGGAGTTATGACATGAGTGAAGAAGGTTTAAGTACTTTCCTGTGGGTTCTCAGCATCTACAAGTGTTGCTGATGGCCAAGTCTGTCTTGATTTCAGGGCCTGTGATCTCTCTTAAAGAGGGTGAAGCAGAGCCGCTAATCAAAGCCCCTCTTTAAGAAGGCTTTCTCTTTTCACCTTTGTGCTCACCATTCCTTTGCTTCACCAGAACATACTGCAAAAATCCAGGAAGTGATTAAAAGTATTGTTGCCAAACAGAGGAGTTTGACTGGGAGCAGTATGTCCTGGTCACTGGTGTGGTGCTACTAGGTACGGTTTACTACAGTCAGCAGCACAAGGCTGTCATTTATCTCTACTGGCCCCAGGGCAGCTGGAGTGAGGGTCTCTGCCGGGGTCCTCGTTAGCACCTGTTGGGCAGGGACCTCTAAGCCAGGAGGCTGCTTCCTGCTCTACCCAGAGAAGGGAGGCAAGTTTGTCAGGGTAAACCTGTGGGTCTGTGCACTTCTAGGCTCTGCCAAGTTCTCTTTTAGCCCTGCCCAGACTTCTCTCTGACCTCCTCCTCCTGCAGAAAAATGAGATCCTCGGAAAAGTATTTGAGACTTTATGTCCAGAGTAAATACTGGAAAGGCAGTGGGTTGAAATTCAGATGTTCCCTGGAAGGAATCCCCTCATTTTCTGCTCACAGCTGGTATCGATATTTCCTTCTTGAGATGAGTTGTGCTTTTCATTAAGTAAATTTTTTGTCTTGGGATTAAACCAACATTGTATTCTTAATAGACTTTTATGTTTACACTTCAAAAGTCCGCTGGGTTGTTATTCGTGTTATCTTGATGGCTTCTTACAGTGTCTGCTATGCACACTGGCTTCACCAAAATAAATGGCTCTCTAGGGAACTGGATTATAAAACAGCCTTATCTGTGGATGCACAAGTACGGATATTTTGTGAGCCAGTATTTTTTTCTTCCTTTCAGAAGGGATAATCATACCTTGGGTTTCTGCAGTGCCTTTCATTATGAGGAGACGGGAGGCCTTGGAAGGCTTTTGAAATGCTCAGGACTTAAGCCTAATACTTGTAGAGTGGCCCACAGCATTTTGTCTGTCGTCTGGAAGCCCTTGTGGTCTCCGCGGCCTCAGAAGGCATGGCATTGGTTTGGGTGGCCGGGAAACTGCAGAGTTTAGAACATCAGTCGAAGGTGGCTGTCGGGTTGCATCCTAAAGACAGACCACAAATCCCTACCAAGTGCCAGGCATTGTACTAGGTGCTTTATATGTCCTTTGTTTCAATTAATCAGATTGCCACAAGGAACGGAAGCTTTTCAAAAACAGATGTCCTTGCCACCGAAGGGCAGTTTTACACAAACAGGACTAAATGTGGACAAGTCTGCAGGACACATCTTGGCTTATTCAGCTACACTGTTGCATACAGAGAGCAGGGGGTATCAGCACCGTTTGTTTCGAAGGCTGATCACATAAAAGCGGTGTCCTATTATAACCAACTCTGAGGGTATAAGGGATGGTTGTTCTGAATAGTGCTCGAAATAAGTGGCTGCCTGGACAGTCCTAGACGTGGACGTTCGCCTCAGAGCTGTCTGCTTCCTGAGGTTTGACTTGTGTAGCACAATGGAGTGAGTTCAGTATTGCATTCCTGTGTTCTTGTTCCAAAAATATATCTCTGTTGTAAACTCAGAAGTAGATTTTATTTTGCCTTTAAAAAGTTACATAATTTATGTGAATTTCCCTCCCCCTCCCTCGTGTCAAATGGCAGAGACCTATTCCAGTTGGTAGCCGCTGTCTGTAGAGAGATTGCTTCCTTTCTGTCCCCAGCTCCTGGGAGGCCTTGGCTAGATGTGTGTTCAGCCCTGGCTGCATTATTTTCTGCCAGTTCTACCCTCTGACAGAGAGAAGGGACTGTGCTCATGTGATTGATGAGATGCAGAAAGTCTCTCATCAGAGCCTTTTTCTCCCAGCATTTAAGTTCCCGCCCCAAGCCTCCCTCACGATGGACATTTCTATCAGAGGCAGCTGCTGGCACTCAGTGCACAAAGGAAGATACCCTCCAACGGGACAGGTGTACCTGTGGTTCAGGGGTACTGTCAAGGAATTTTTGCATTGTTTTCTCTGCCTTTGCCTGTGACGGGCCATCCCCAGCCATCCCTGAGCCTTCTGCTGTTGGAATTAGTGTACTAGTTACAGTTAGGTTGAAATGAATTCATTTTACAGTGTAATTTGTACCTGAAAAGAAGGAAGAAGATGGTTCTGTAAGTATAGTAGGCTTCCAGGTTATTTAAAGGGGTTAAATTTGTTGGGTGAGAACTTTGAAAGGCAGAAAGTAACATTCCAGTTCACTTCGTAGCTCAGCTCATGCCTGGCTGGAAGGAGGCACTGGAAGGAAGTCTGTCTCCCCGGAGGATTCAGGACTAGCCTGTGTGAGGTCCCAGCTCCCTGTGCACGTGGTCACGTTTTAGTTGGGGGCCCGTCCACGTCCCCTCCTGGGTGGTGCTGTTGCTAGATTTTTTAGATTTTCCCTGGGTCCTTTTCTGCCTGCAGATAAGAGAGATTATTGGTTGTCGTGTCCAATTTTCACACATTCCAGAGACTCTCCACTTAAGTAAGACAATCTGTAGGACCACAGGGACCTTAAAAGGGGCTGGCTTTAAATAACCGAGTCCTAAATAAGGAAATGAGATAGATCTCTTTTAGTTTCCCGAGGGCCTATATGTTGTGCTACGTTCCACATTTGAAGTCCCAAAGCGTCGGACACTTCCTGCCTGTTTGATTACCGTTGTCAGGGCTTCCGATTTCATCTGTTGCTGCTGGGAGTGGCTGGATGATCACCTAGCACGTGCACTGTCTCTCTCCATCCTGAAACCAGGGCAGACATAAATGATCTTACGGTATTGGAATCCTTCTCAATATAATTCCTTAGGCAGAATTAGCCCATGAGATGAAAACTATTTGCCATTTTTGGTCCTAGAAGATCTTCCCCTCCCTCTCCACCTGCCTGCAGACAAGGAAATACCTTTTAAGTGGACATTTCTGGAGCATTCACTGCTCAGGTGGCTCTTTTGGGTCTGGGGATGTAGAGCAGTGTGATGTAGATGCCGTTTCTGTCAAAGAGGCTGTGTGCGTGAAAAGGCGAATACTTGTCCACTTGTCCCGAGCCGTGAACGTGGATGGGCCCCCGGAGTGAGGAGCTTTGCTGAGTGTCCAGGGCACGGGGGCACGGGGGGCCGGGGGGCGGGTGCCGAGGGTCTTGAGAGGAAACAAGTTTCAGATTTGGCTCCGGTACCACAGAAGGATTGGATTTTAGTCCTCATCACATTTTCCTGCTGCGTTTGTTCTGTTGTAGTGTTTTTGTTTTCTTCGGTGCCAAGAATTTGAGAGACGATGGTTCCCTGAGAAGAGGGGTCTTCCCAGGAATGTCAGCTCTGAAGTTCCTGGGCAGGTCCTCTGGAACCGCCCTGGATTGTGAGACAAAAACTTATCACTGCCCCACACTTGCAGGGAATTAGGCCCCAACCTGGGCCAGGGCCCTGATGCCTGAGCCTTCCTGGGGCTTCTCCCACAGGGACGTTGTTCGCTCTACTCAAAACCACGTCTGTGTGGTATCCAGGGACAAGGACTCTTCACAAGCCACTGCCCTCAGCGCTCTGCTTACATTTGGGCTGGTGCAGAAAGTGCTGAACAGTAACAGTTCCAATCCCAGCGTGAAAAAGGAAACACATTGTGTTTACAGATACAGAAATTGGCCTGTGAAACATGAAAGTACCTTTGGGTTGGACGGCCCCAGGGCAGAGCTGTTGGACACCGGCCCCCTGCCCTCAGCCTTGTGGTCAACTTACTTTCCTCTCCCTGAAGCCAGACCTCAGAGGTGGGCAGGTTGATCCCAGCCAACTCTTTATTCCCAGACCCTGCCCTGTCTCACTCCGGATCAGACCCAGAGAGAATTCACTGTGGGAAAGTGCTTGGCCTTCTGGGCTGCCATGAGGAAGGAAATTGCTTCTCACTCCAATCCGCAAAAATCAATCCTTCCTAAACCACGTTTTTGGACAGATTTGCCATCCTGATAGCCAGAAATGCTAGCGAAGAATGGGACTGAGCAGTCCTCTGTATTTCTTATCCCAGTTTATTATTTGAACCAGAGGGGTAGAGAGCTGATGGTGGTGGTGGTGGTTGTTTTAACCAAAGATGTCTGCAGAAGAAATGATTCACATGTACGTGAAAAGCAAGTTCTGATTCTCCTGATCCATAGAAAGTCCTTAGTTCTAAATCAAGATCAGAGAGCACAACATTCTATGCAGTAATGTATTAAATACCAAGATATCCGTATTAGGGGTTATGATGTGAGAACCCATCTTTGGCTTCACACTGCCTGGGTTTGAGTCCTATTTCCACCAGAAGTGTCAACTAGGGCAAGTTACTTAAGTTCTCTGTGCCTTTGATACCTTATGTCTTGGGAACCTAGCTCAGGACCACTTTGATATATTGGGTAGGGTGGGGACTGTGAGGAGCCCCTGTGTTCTGCTTTGACAGGGGGCTCAGAGGAAGGGTACGGGGAGGAGACCCAGAGGTGGGGCTCTGATCTCAGACTTTGGGCTTTTAACAGCACACATTCTGTAGCCTTTACTGCTGCCATGCTCCGTTCTAAGAATGTTATAAATATTACTTTATTTGGCCGGGCGCGGTGGCTCACGCCTGTAATCCTAGCACTTGGGAGGCCGAGGCGGGCGGATTGTTTGAGCTCAGGAGTTTGAGACCAGCCTGAGCAAGAGCGAGACCCTGTCTCTACTAAAAATAGAAAGAAATTATCTGGCCAGCTAAAAATATATATAGAAAAAAATTAGCCGGGCATGGTGGCGCATGCCTGTAGTCCCAGCTACTCGGGAGGCTGAGGCAGAAGGATCGCTTAAGCCCAGGAGTTTGAGGTTGCTGTGAGCTAGGCTGACGCCACGGCACTCACTCTAGCCCGGGCAACAGAGTGAGACTCTGTCTCAAAAAAAAAAAAAAAAAAAAATATTACTTCATTTAATCCTTGTAACAGCCCTATAAAGTGGGTTCTATTATTGTAATTAAGTAAATTTCTTTACTGTAGCATAACATATGTAAAGAAAAGCCCATGAATCCTAAGTGTTCAGCTCAAAGACTATTTATGGTGTGCACACACCTGCGTAACCAGCACCCACATCGAGAACATACCAGCACCCCAGAAGCTGTCCTGTGCTCCCTTGCAGTTAGCACGTCCCCTGTCCACCATGCACTGGTTTTCATTATGTTTGAACTTTATATAAGTGGAATCGTATTCTGACCTCTTTCACTTGATACTACATTTGTGGTCTTTATCCATGCGCAGTAGTAGTTTATTAGTTCCCATTGCTGCCCAGTATTCTGTGATATAAATGTATCACAGTGTACTTCTCCATTCCACTGATGGCAGACATTTGGGTTGCTTTCAGGTTCTGGCTGCTAAAAGTAGCACTGCTGTGATGATACTCATCCATGTCTTTTGATGTACATCTGGATGCACTTCTGCTGCGTGTGTATCAACAAGTGGCATTGCTCGGTCCTAGGGTGTAGGTATGTGTTCAGATTTAATAGACAGTAGTTAAACATTTAGTGGAAAGTGGTTGTACAAATTTACATCTGTACACCATTTTATAGGTGGAGAAACTGAGGTACACGAGGTTAGGTGACTTGCCTGAGGTCACATGGCTAGCAGGTGTGGAGCTGGCATTGGAAGCTGGGCAGTGTGGCTCTGGAGTCTTGCTTGTCATCACTGTGCCAGGTTGCCTCTCATCTTTAATCTGTATACCCCCATCAGGGAACATTGTGAATACTGGGAAGCACAGGTGACTTTGCACAAACAAGTCCCTTCACTTTTCTGGGCCTCAGTTCTCTGTGTAAAATGAAGGGTTGGATTACAAAGACCATCTTCAGCTCTGATATTCTGTACTCCTGTGGAATGCACTACCTTCCCGCGGACTTTTCCAGTCTTCACTACTTACTGACCCCACTCCATTCCCTGCTCAGTTAGAAGCAGCTCTATAACTTTAATGATATATTTCCCGACCCTCCCTGCCACTGGGGTTCCCTCAAAAGACTGCACAGGCTCTAACTGGGGGACCTCACTTGGGCCTGCCCTCCAACACTGCTGGCAGTTTCCCTGCCTCCCACTCCCAGCTCTTCTACTTGGGGTGGCAGGTGGCAACATGGGATCTATTCCTTCTTTGTCCTCCAGGGTGTTGGCTAGCCAGTCTTCTGTCTTAAGATCACGTGTATTCAGCTGGATGAAGTTTTACAAAGTGTACTTATCTATGTATCTAACACTAACATCAAGAAATACAATATTTCCAGAAGGCCCCTTATGCCCCTCCCAACCACCAACCCCCCAGTGTAACAATCATTTTGACTTCTAACGCCATAGATTTAGTTTTGCCTGTTTTTGAACTTTATAGAAATGAAATCATACTGTATGTTCTCTTTAATATTTGGCTTCTTTTGCTCAGCCTTATTTTCATGTAAATAGTCTTAAACATAACTTATCCTGTTGTCCTTGTTAGTTTGATGGATGATCTCAACTTCTTGGGGGTATGAATCCTCCTGCCTCTTCTGTCTGCTGACCTTTGCTCGTGGTGAATGATTTCCTTATGTGTTTTATACTTTCTGACTGTGAGCTTATCTTTATTTGGGATTTTGTGGAAATCCCATTGGTTGTAGTTATGGAAGTGCCCATATTGAGTGATCTTGTATTCATTCATTCTGCCAGACATCCTAGGGGTATCACTGGACTAGGACCAAATTTTCCATTAATTAATCATCTTGGAAATTCTTATATCAAATGAGGAGTATGCATTTGGCCTCCAAACCTTCCTGGCTTGGGGTTTCATTTTTCTACCTCACTGGAGAACTTTTTCTCCTTTTACTCAGAGCTTTGAGTAGAGACAAACTTTTGTTGTCATCTTAGGCTGATGGACAAAGGTTTTTAGTCCTCTTTTGACACAGGGGGCATTTGGAAGGTCCAGATTTTTGCCACCTGGTTTACTGCTACAGTTTTGTAACTGGTCTCTCTGCCTCTGTCTTTGTCCTCCAGCCTCCGTCTTTGTCCTCCAGTCTCCCTGGTCTGTTCTTCACACAGCAGAGGTAACTGCCTGTGTATCTTCTCTCTGTTCATTCGGAGGAACACCCAGAGTCCTTACAGTGGCTGCAAGGTCCTGCATGTTCTGGCCCCTGCTTGCTCTCTGTCCTCATCTCCTAGCACTCTTCCCCTCTCTCACTCTGTTCCAGCCCCCAGGCCTCCTTGCTCTGACATGCCATACGTTACAGCCCTGGAACAGCAGTTCCCCCTGGGCATCAGATGTGCCTAGATACCCGATGGGATGATTCCCCTGGTTCCTTCAAGTCTTTGGTCAAACATCAGTTCAGTGAGGCTTGCCTTGACTATTCTATTTAATTCTTCTGCAAGCAGTTCCCCCACCTGTGTCTATCTTCCCCTCCCCCATCTCTCTCTCTGTCGCTCTCTCGCACGCATGCATGCACGCACTCTGAGTTCATACTTATCCTGCTCTACTTAATCCTTTTCCCCATAACAGTTATATCACCTTCTAACACACTGTTTACTTATGGATTGTGTTTAGTAACTGTTTTCCCCTCCTCCCACTTGTTCCTTTCTATCACTTGTTTGAATGTAAATTTACATAAGGCCAGGAGTCCACCTCTGTTTTAGTCACCTGGTATAAGTAGGTGCTCATTAAAGGTTTGGTAAAAGAAAGAACTCAGGGGCTTCATTTGCAGCTCCTGGCCTTGTAAGACCCAATGCCTCATCTCCTGTCTGTGTGGGGGTGCTAAAACCTTAAGCCCAAAGCATTAAGGCCGATTTCCAGGTCTAATAACCAGTCTTTCTTCCCCTCATCTCTCCCCTCTCCCTTTTTTCTCCCTAACTCACACACACTGTGATCACTGGGGTCTCAGGGTTTCTCTTAATACCTTGGCTTTCAGATTCTTCTTTTCTCTAGCACCTGGGGATTTCCTCTTATTTCTTGTGAGATCTGCTATGCATTAAATATTTTTAAAATTACATTTCATCTAGTATTTCTAGATGCTTGCAGTGGTAGGGGTTCCACATTACCTCAGTCCACCTTGTTGCCAGAACTCGAAGTCATATATTTTAATCTTTCATCCATCTGGAATTAATCGTGGCATATGGTGTGAGGTAAGGATATCCATTTTTTCATCAAATATTTAGCCAGTTATTCAGTGACAACTATTGAAAAACATCATTCTTTGTCACTGATTTGAGATGGCGTATTTATTAAATGCTTAAGTATTACATAAACTTAGATCTGTTTTCTGGATTTTCCATTTTGTTTCACAAATCTATTTTCCTACCACTTCTTATTTTGATAGTGGAATTCAATACCTGGTAGGTTCAGTATTCACTCATTTATTCTTTTTCATTTATACTTTTTTCAGTTATTCTCGTTGCTCTTCTTCCTTGCTTGTTTGTTTGTTTAATCTATTCATTTATTGGCTTTAGATGAGTTTGTCAAGTTTCAGTACAAATGCTTTTGGTAATTTGATGGTGGTGTTGTTAAAATGAACTTGGTTGATAGTTGATAATTTTACAATTTTTAAATTGTAACTGTATCAACATGCCTGTTGTATATAATGATTTGATTATTTAAATGTCTCCATTAGGGTTGTTAGGATATTAAAAGAGTAGGTTGTAAGTCTACACAAAATTATAAGCTCTACTTGTGTGTTTCTCTTTGATTCTTCTAGAATTAATTTTTTCAGATTTATTGAGATATAATTGATGGTCAATAAATTGCACATATAAAAAGTATAATTTGATACTTTTGACTTATGTGTGTGTGTATATATACATATACATATATATATATACACACACCTATGAAACCATTACCACAATCAAGATAAAAAACATACCCATCAGAATGTTTCCTAATGTTCATTTACACCATTGTGCTTTCTGTCATTATATATTAGTTTACCCTTTGAAGAGTTTTGTATAAATGAAATCATATAGTACATACTATTTTTGGTCTGGTTTCTTTCCGTTTGCATGATTATTTTGATTATTTATTCATCTGTGATGTTACGTGCATTGATAATTCAATTCTTTTGATTTCTGGGTAGTATTCCATTGTATGGATATACCGCAATTTGTCCATTCACCCGCTAATGGACATTTAGGTGATTTCCAGTTTTTGGCTATTACAGATGAAGCAGCAGTGAACATTCCTGTACAAGTCTTTGCATGGACATATGTGTTCATCTCTCTTGGGCAAATACCTAAGAGTGGAATGGCTGGATGATGCAGTAGGTGTATGTTTAACTTTTTAAGAAAACTGCCAAACTGTTTTCCAGAATGGTTGTACCACTTTGCATTTATACCAGCAGTGTATGAGAGTTCCATTCCTCATCAGCATGCGAGATGGCCAGTCTTTTTAATTTTAGCCATTCCAATCGGTGTGTAGTAGTAGATACCTTTACAATTTTAAGTCTCAAAAGCCAGAAGCTTGGGATGTTCTATTTATTCATGTCGTCTTTTAGGCCTTTCAGCAAAGTGTATAAATTTCTTTATATTAGTGTCACGCATTAAAAAAATCTTTGCTTCTATGTATTTATAACTTTGATTACTATTATGAAAGGGATCTTTTTCCTTTTCCTTTTCTATCTAGGTATTGCTAATGTGTTGGAAAACAGTTGAGTTTTATATAAGTGTTGTGCAACTTGCAACTTTACTGAACTTTAAATTAGTTCTCATAGTGTTTCAGCTAATTCTCTTGTCTTGGACTTTGACTATAATCCACAGATCATGAATATTTTAGCCCTTCTTTTCCAGTACTTGTACCTTTTATTGCTTTTTCTTGTCTTACTGCATTGGATATAACTTCAAAGTAATAGTATATAATAATGGCATGATGTCCCCTTGTCTTAATCCTGATTTGAGTGAGAATGTTTAGAGTTTCATCATTAAATATGATTTGCTGCTAGTTTCATATAGATATTCTTTATTATACTCAATGGAGTGACCTCTACTTCTGATTTCCTGGGAGGTTTGATCTTTTTTTTGTAACTCAAGAATACGTGGAATGTTAATCCTTTACATATTAATCAAAATGATCCTACAGTTTTTCTGCTTTGACTATTACTGTAATGAATTGCATTAATTGATTCCTGAGACATAACTCACATACCATACAATTCACCCATGGAAAGTATACAATTCACTGGTTTTTGGTATGTTCATAGACTCTATGCAGCCATCACTACAATTAATTCTGGAACATTTTGTCATCCCCAAAAGTAACTCCACACCCATTAGCAGCCACTTCCCATACCCTACCTATACCCATACCCCAGTCCTAGGCAACCAGTCTACTCTTTGGTCTCTGTAATTCGCCTATTCTGGACATTTCATATAAATAGAATCATTCAATATGTGGCCTTTTGTGACTGAGTTCTTCAGTTAACATCATGTTTTCATGGTTCATCCATGTTGCAGCTTGTGTCAGTACTTCATTCCTTTTTATGGCTGAATAATATTCCGTTGTATGAACATGTCAAATTTTATTTGTTCATTCATCAATCGATAGACATTTGAGTTATTTCCACTTTTTGGCTATTATGAATAATGCTACTGTGAGCACTGATATACAGGTTTTTGTGTGATCATGTGTTTTCTTTCTTGAGTATATGCCTAGGAGTGGAATTGCTGGGTCATGTGGTAACTCTATGTTTGACATTTTGAGGAACTGCCAAACTATTTTTCAAGCAGCTACACTGTATTACGTTCCCACTAGTGACATAGGAGGATTCCAGTTTCTCCATATCTTCAACACTTATTATTTATCATTTTGATTATAGCCATTCTGGTGGGTGTGAAGTGGTATCTTATTGTGGTTTTGTGATTTCCTAAGTTTGAGATGTACCAGCATTCTTGGAATGTTCTATTTGGTGATATATTATTTTTTGCTGATACTTTGTTTTGGAATTTGATATCTATGTTCAAAAGTGAGATTTGAGCTGAGCGTGGTGGCATGCTCCTATAGTCTCAGGACCTCGGGAAGCTGAGGTAGGAGGATTGCTCAAGCTCATCAGTTCAAGGCTGCAGTGCACTAGGATTGCACCTGTGAATAGCCACTGCACTGCAGCCTGGGCAACATACTGAGACCTTGTTTCTATAAAAACACGAAACAAGACAAAAAAACCACAGTGAGATTTGCTTGAACTTTTCTGTTTTTATATTGCCTTTTATATCAAGGCTGTTCTAACCTTATAAAATGGAGTGGGAAGCTTCTATTATTTTTAATGCTCTAGAATAGTTTAAGTAGCGTGAGAAATAGCTGGTCCTTGAAGATTTGCTAGAATTAGCCCCTCTGGGCCCTGTGCCATTTTTGGAAGTAGTTATTTGATAACTGTTTCAATTTCTTTCATGCTTATATGTTTATTCAGGAATTTTTCAGCTGCCTTTTGAGTCAAATCTAGTAATTTATTCTCAAAGTAAATAATCATTTACCCAGATTTTCATTTTTTCATGCATGGAATTGTATATAATAATCACTAAAAATATTTTTAAAAATTTCCGTGTGTGGCTATCTCACCTTTCTAATTTCTAGTAGTGAACTTTTATTCTCACTCTATGTTTGCCTAGGTTTCTTTGCTTTCTGGACATTGGTGAAAGTGATAATAATAACACCTGATTATATTTTTTGAAGACTCACTGTGTCCTAGGCCCTGTGCTAAGTACTTTGGATGTATTAATTTTAAAAATCTTTACAACCCTGTGACTTGATTACTGCTATTCCCATTTTACAGATGGTTGAGTAGTTAAGAAAATTAGCTTGCCTGAAGTCATACAGCTATAAAGCCCAGAGCTGGAATTAAACAGGATCTGTCAGCTCCTAAAGCTGGTGTTCTTATCTACTCTTCTAGGCTGCTGCTTATTTTTGAATGCTTTTCATTCTCTACTTCTCTAATTTTTAATCTTTATTAATTTCTTATTTAGGCTTTTTTGTGGTCTTCCTGATTTTTTGAGTTGAATGCTCAGTTCAATTAATATTATTTTCTTATTCCTGTTTAGTTGTAAAACCATTTAAGGCAATGGCTTTTCCTTGCTAGAGTAGCTTTGACCACTTCCCATACGGTTTGATTTGTACTGCTCTCGTTGTCACTGTTTTAACAATGACTGTGTCACTGTAGTTTTGATATTCTTTTTGTTACTGGACTTATTTATGATTTAGATTTTAATTTTCAGGGAGTTAAGTCCTTAAAAAGTATTTTAAAAATTAAGTTCAGTTTTATTTTATTGCATCTGATACAGGTTTTTTTGTTTGATTTGTTTTTTTTATTTTTTAGAACAATCTCATGTGTGTATGTAAGATCACCTCAGTCAGTGTTCCATGGGAACTGAAGAAGAACTTTGTTTTTAGGGTATAAAGCTTAATATATTTATTAAATCAATCTCATAGTGATTTTACTCTTATTTACTCTATATCCTTGTTTTTTGTTTTACTTGTGGCAAAAACCCAATATTAGTGGAAGACTTAAGCATGTAATTCTCAATCTTTGACAAATTAAGTGACAAAGTCATCTAACCTTTTAAAAATTAAGAGATATGCAAAAACATGATAAGCAAATGAACACAAAGTAAAAGCCGGGGTCACAAAATAGTATCCAAAAAGTAGAATTCAGAGCAGAATGCATCATGCACAAAGCTGATCATCTTATACTGATACCAGAAAAGAATGCACTGTCGTGAATGTGAATGGACTGTGACCTGGGCCCTGGATGACTCCTTGGTGTAAAGAGGGAGTTGGGCAGATGATCTCTCAGTCCCTTCCAGTGCTCACGTTCTAGGAGGATGCCTTTGGGGTTCACTAGTAAGTGGTGCTGGGGATGGAATTAACTGGGAATAGGATTAGAAGCAAAGAAGAGGACAGGATGATTCCTAGCCTGAAGCTGGAGCAGTTTGAGCCGACAGCTGGGGCTGAGTTTATTACTTTGGCTCATTCTGTCTTTACATGAGCATCTGCCTCATTGCCTTTTGGCCTGGCAAAGGAGATTTGCTGAAATAGAAATCAGTCTGCAAGGACAAGATGGTGAGGCCACAAGGACTCACTGACACGGGGTGCCACCTCCCGTGATGAAATATGACCCCACATGGCTTGGTTTAGCTCTGGAGTATGCCAACATCACCCCCTAGGAGCTCGGAGCTCTCCGGAAGAGCATTTCCATGGGCAGCATCCTACGGGAATGGGCAGGCTACCCAGCTTCACGCCTGCCTCTGTTTCTCCTCATCGTTCTGCCAAGGGGTGATTAATTCATGGAAGAAAGACAGGATGCTAAAGAGAGGAGTGTGTTTCACAGAATACCAGAACCATGAGAAAGGCTGAAAATTAATGAGCTAAGTATCTAATTTAAGAAGTTAGAAAAAAAAATTAACAGAATAAGTCAGAAAAAGGAGGAGGGGGGAGAGGAAGAGATAAAAATAAGAACAGAAGTCAATGAACTAGAAAACAGATATTCAACAGACAGGATCAACCAAAGCCAAAAGCTGGTTGTTTGGAAATACTAATAAAATAAACAAATATCTGGAAAGATTGGTCAAGAAAAAAAGAGGAGGCATGAATAAACAACATTAGGAATGAAAAAAAGACTTAACTAGAGATCTGGCAGAGACTTAAAAAATAAATAAATGAATAAGGTAATAATATGAACAACTTTATGCTAATACATTTTCAAAGCATAATTTCCATATTATCTTTACCAAACCCTCGGAGAATTTCTCATAGCCTGGTCCATAGACCATCTGCACCAAAATCTTGTATGGAAACAAAGGAAAAACAGATAAATTGGACTTCACAATTTAAAACTTATACTTCAAAGGACCCCATCAAGATAATGAAAAGACAACCCACAGAGTGGGAGAAAATCCTTGGAAATCATATCTGATGAAGGTGTAGACTCTATGTATATATAAAATAAATCTTAGAACTCAACACCAAAAAGACAACCCAATTTAAATAACAGGCAAATGACTTGAATAGATATTTCTCCAAGAAAGATGTATGCAAATGGCCAAATAACCACATGAAAAGATGCCCCAGATCATTAGCCATCAGGGAAAAGTAAATCAAAACCACAATGAGATACCACTTTACACTCTCTAAGATGGCTATGATCAAAAAGACAGACGATGACAAGTGTTGGTGAGAATGTGGTGCACTGCTGGTGGGAAGGTAAAATGGTGTAGCCACTTTAGAAAATAATTCCTCAAAAAGTTAAACATCGAGTTACCATATGACCCAGTAATTCCACTCCTAGGTGTACAGGCATACTTTGGTGATACTGCAGGTTTAGTTTGAGACCACTGGAATCAAGGGAATATCTCAAAAGAAGGAGTCACATGAATTTTTTTGTTTCCTAGTGCATATAAAAGTTATGTTTACACTATCCTGTAGTCTGTTAAGTGTACAGTAGCATTATGTCTAAATAATGTATATACCTTAAGTTAAAAATAGTTTATTGCTGAAAAATGCTAATGATCATCTGAGCTTCCAGCGAGTGGTAATCAGTCTTTTTGCTGGTGGAGGGTCTTGCCTCGATGTTGATGTCTGCTGACTGATCAGGGTGGTGGTTGCTGAAAGTTGGAGTGGCAATTTCTTAAAATAAGACAACAGTGAAGTTTGCCACATCAAGTGACCCTTCCCTTCACAAGAGTTCTTTGAAGCATGCAATGCTGTTTGATAGCATTTTACCTTCAGTGGAACTTGTTTCAAAATTGGAGTCAGTCCTCTCAAACCCTGCTGCTGCTTTATCAACTAAGTTTATTTACTACTCTAAATCCTTTGTTGTCAGTTCAACAATGTTCACAGTCTCTTCACCAGGGTAGATTCCATGTCAAGAAACTACTTTCTTTGCTCATCTTAAGAAGCAACCCCTCATCAGTTCGATTTTATCATGAGATTATGGCACTTCAGTCCCATCTTCAGGCCCCACTTCTAACTCTAGTTCTGTTGCTGTTTCCACCATCTCTGCAGTTCCTTCCTCCACTGATGTCTCGAACCCCTCAAAGTCATCCGTGAGGGTTGGAATCAGCTTCTTCCAAATTCTTGTTAATGTTGATATTTAACCTCTTCCCATGATTCCTAAATGTTCTTAATGGCAATCTAGAATGGCGAATCCTTTCTAGAAGGTTTTCCATTTACTTTGCCCAGATCCATAAGAAGAATCACATCTGTGGCAGCTATAGCCTTACAAAATATATTTCTTAAATAATAAGACTTGAAAGTTGGAGTTACTCCTTGATCCATGGGCTGCAGAATGATTGTTGTGTTAGCAGGCATGAAGACAGCACTAATCTCTTTGTACAACTTCATCAGAGCTATTGGGTGACCAGGTGCATTGTCGAAATGGGCAGTAATATTTTGAAAGAAATCTTTTTTCTGAGCAGTAGGTTTCTACAGTGGGCTTAAAATATTCAGTAAACCAGGCTGTAAACAGATGTGCAGTCACCCAGGCTTTGTTGTTCCATTTATAGAACATAGGCGGAGTAAATTTAGAAGAATTCTTGAGGGCCCTAGGATTTTCAGAATGGTCAATGAGCATTGACTTCGACTTACCAGCTACAGTGGCCCCAACAGCAGAGTCAGTTGTCCTTTGAAGCTTTGAAGCCATGCATTGACTTCTCGTCTTTGGCTAGGACATTCCTAGATGGCATCTTCTTCCAGTGTAAGGTTGTTTCATCTACATTGAAAATCTATAGTTTAGTGTAGCTACCTTCATCAGTGATCTTAACTAGATCTTCTGGATAACTGGCTGCAGCTTTTACATCAGCACTTGCTGCTTCACCTTGCACTTCTGTTATGGAGACAGCTTCTTTCTTTCCCTAAACCTCATGAACCAACCTCTGCTAGCTTCTTACTTTTCTGCTGTAGCATCTCTCAGCCTTTACAGAATTGAGGAGAGTTAGGGCTTTGCTCTGGATTAGGCTTTGGTTTAAGGGACTCTTGTGGCTGGTTTAATCTTCTATCCAGACCACTAAAACTTTCTCCGTATCAGCAATAAGGCTGTTTTGCTTTCTTATCATTCATGTGTTCACTGAAGTAGCACTTTTAATTTCCTTCAAGAACTTTTCCTTTGCCTTTACAACTTGGCTAACCTGGTACAAGAGGCCTAGGTTTTGGCCTGTCTCAGCTTTTGACATGCCTTCCTCACTAAGCTTAATTAGTTCTAGCTTTTCATTTGAAGCGAGAGATGTGAGACTCTTCCTTTCACTTGAACAATTAGAAGCCATTGTAGGGTTATTAATTGGTCTAATTTTGATATTTTTTTGTCGCAGGGAATAGGGAGGCCCTAGGAGGCTGAGAGAGACAGGGAAACAGCTGGTTGGTAGAGCAGTCAGAACATGCCCAACATTTATTGATTAAGTTCGCTGTCTTGTATCAGGGTGGTTTGTGGCACCCCAAAACAATGACAATAGTAATATCAAAGATCACTGATCACAGACCATCATAACAGATATAATAATTAAAAAGTTTGAAATACTGCAAGAATTACCAAAATGTGACACAGAGACACGAAGTGAGCACATGCTGTTGAAATAATGGTGCTGATAGACTTGCTCAATGCAGGATTGCCACAAACCTTCAGTTTGTAAAAAATGTCATATCTACGAAGTTCAATAAAACAAAATATGGCTGTATACCTAAGAGAAACAAAAATACATGTGCACACAAAAACCTGTATACAAATATTCATAGCAGCATTATTTGTAATAGCTAAAAAGTGGAAATAGTCCAAATGTCCATCAACTGATGCATGGATTAATAAAGTATGATATAGTCATACAGTGAAATCTTCAGCTATAAAAAGCAGTAGAGTACTCATGCTTGGGAAAACATGGATGGATATACCTTGAAAATATCATGCTAACGAAAGGAGCCAGTCACAATCATATAATCACATACTCTGTGATTCTGCTTCCATGAAATGCCCAGAATGGGCAAATCCTTAGAAAGCAGATTAATGGTAGCTAGAGACTGAAGGGGGCAGGTGAATGGG
>CM052441.1:106879015-106964216 GCA_028533085.1 Varecia variegata
TCTTTCTTGTTTTTTTTTTTTTTTTTTTTGAGGTGGGGTCTTGCTCTGTCACCCAGGCTGGAGTTGAGTGATGTGATCATAGTGTATTGCAACCTCAAACTCGTGGGCTCAAATGACCCTCCTGCCTCAGCCTCCCAAGTAGCTGGGACTACAGGCCCACACCATCACACCCGGCTAATTTTTCTTATTTTTTGTAGAGATGGGGTCTCACTATGTGGTCCAGGCTAGTCTTGAACTCCTGGCGTCAAGTAATCCTCCCACCTCGGCCTCCCAAAGGGCTGGGATTACAGCCACTGTGCCTGGCCTATCTGCCTTTTTAAACAGAGCTGAAACATAATCTAACTTTTCCTTAATGACTCAGGTCATTTATATGAACATTAATTATTGCATCATATTGAATATAGTGTATGGGCATTTGTAGGGCTCTATGTTCTGGCCTTAAGTGGTCTTGGATGACCAAGTCTTAAGAGTTAGCATTGTATGTTAAAAGCCTTACTTTTCTTATCCATAAAATGAGGATAATTATACCTATCTTACGGGATTTTTTAAAGGATTAGGACCTACAAAAGATTCTTGGCCCATGGTAAGCACTCCAAAAAAAACAAAACACAAAAAAGCAGTTAACAAGAAGAATGAAAATTAGTAGTAGATGCTAAGATGCTTGATGTTTTCCATCCTGAATTCTTTTACTGGGTTTGACCATTTTTATGTTTTTGCACCCCAGGTGTCAGGAAGCCACCATCAACCCCTACTCCTAGTGTTCATCTTTAAGGAGTTAAGGGAAGACAAACATGAGAGAGGCTGATGATGTAGTGGTTTAAGAGCCCATGTTTTGGAGTCAGACTCCCTGAGTTCTAATCCAGGCTCTGCCACTTCCTGGTCCTGTGACTTAGAGCAAATTCCTTAATTTCTGTGCATATCAGTGTCCTCATCTGAAAAATGGGGATAATAATGGTCCCTATCTCAGAGGGCTGTTATGAACATTAAATAAGTTAATACATGTAAAGCACTTAGAACAGCACCTGGCACACAGTAAGCCCCCTACATTATCACGCATTGTGATGTCCACCTGCTATGTGGCAGGCACATGCAGGAGCCTGGGTATACTGTGGAGGTGACTGAACTGTGGCTCCTGCCCACAAATAACCCTGGGGAAAATGGAGCATACACAAATTTCAGAACTTACACAGGTCCTCAAAAAACTAAACATGGAATTGCCATATGATCCAGCAATGCCACTCCTAGGTATATAACCAAAAGAATTGAAGACAAGTGTTCAAACAACTAATTTTCATGAATGTGCATAGCAGCATTATTCACAAGAGCCAAAAAGTAGAAACAACCCAAATGTCCATCAACAGATGAATGGATAAACAAAGTGTGGTTTATCGATCTATGAAATACTGTTCAGCCATGAAAAGAAATGAAGTACTGATATATGCTACGATGTGGATGAACCTCAAAAACAATATGCCAAGTGAAAGGAGCCAGACACCAAGGTCACATATTAGATGATTACATTTATGTGAAGTGTCCTGAATAGGCACATTTCAGGTGGTTACCAGGGGCTGAAGGAAGGAGAAATGGGAAATGACTGCTTAATGGGTGTGGAGTCTCCTTTGGGGGGTGATGAAAATGTTTTGGAACCAGACAGAGGTGATGGTTGTACAACATTGTGGATATACTAAATGCCACTGGATTGTATACTTTAAATAACAAGTTTTATGTTATGTGAATTTCACCTCAATTAAAAGAAAATGACCCAGGCAGATGGGAAGACCCAAGAGGCCAAGTCCAAATAACTGGGGCCATGTGCAGCTGAAGGAGCAGATCTGGGAGCACTAGGGCCAAGGAGGGGAGTGTCAGAGTGACAAGAATGGCATCTGTCAGAGGAAACTGGGCATACTTCATACAGTGTGCATGTTTGCAAATGTGTGTGCATATTTATACAGACTATTGGCCATTATTATGGGTAGGATATATGAGGATGAAAGTACAGTTGACCCTTGAGCAACACAGTTTTAAACTATGGAAGTCCACTTTTGCACGGATTTTCTTCTGCCTCTGCCACCCCTGAGGCTGCAAGCCCACCCTCTCCTCTTCTTCCCTCTCCTCTGCCTACTCAACGTGAAGATGACTAGGATGAAGACCTTTATGATGATCCACTTCCACTTCGTGAGTAGTAAATATATTTTCTCTTCCTGATGATTTTCTTAATAACATTTTCTTTTCTCTAGCTTACTTTATTGTAAGAACGTAGTACATAATACATATGCAAAATATGTGTTAATGGACTGTTGATGTTATTGGTGAGGCTTGTGGTCAACAGTAGGCTATTAGTAGTTAAGTTTTTAGGGAGTCAAAAGTTATCCGTGTATGTTCAACTGCTTGAGGGTTTGGCACCCCTAACCCCTGTGTTGTTCAGGGGTCAACTGTGTATGTTATGGCAGAAGATAAGCAGCAGTCCAAGGTGATTGTGTTAACTGCCAAATAGTACCCACGATGGGCTTTAGGATGTGTGCTGTAGACGGCACGGGAAGTCATAATGCTTTTTGTAGAACACCAGATTGTTTATTGTTTTTGTTGTTAGCCGGCTGGCACTCAAGTGAGATAGATAGCAAGGAGCGAGCAACAAAGTTTTAGGAAAAAGGTATAATTTAAAAAGCATAAAATTGAAAAAATGACCCAACCACAGTGACTGCAGTTCAATCACCTTAGGTTGTTTGCTTTGCAGTGGGGAAAGACCATGGTGTTCTTTTGCAGTGAGAGAGCACTCTGTTGGTCCAACCAACAGAGCCCTGAGGTTCCCAGGGAGGTGAAGGCCTGGTAGAAGGGGCAGGGGAGGGCTCAGTCGTGGGTACCTTTCCTGGAAAGTAGAGGACTTTGAGTGGCAGTGGAAGAGTGCGGTGAGGAAGGTAGTTGATTCTAGGTAGGTGAGTGTGTGTGACGATGGCTCAAAGGCGAAGGGTGGAGTGGCCTTTCCAGGGAACATCTGTTACTGAGACAGTCTGGTTAGAACTAGGCTAGCATTGGGAGCGTGGTGGGGGAAGGCACAGACAGGTGTGGACAAGGTGGTGGCTAGGCTAAGGAATGTGGGGTTTATCTAGGCAAGTGGTTGTCACATTTGCCTAGCACATGCCTCTGATATCTAGGCATGTATCAGAGTCACAGATTGCTGGGCCCTTCCTCAGAGATTCAGTAGGTTTGGGGTAGAGCCCCAGGATTTGCATGTGTAACAAGTGCCCAGGTGGTGCTGATACTGCTGGGCCGGGAACCATACTTTGAGAACCACTGATAGGCGATGGGGATCCAGGACCAATTTGTAGCAGGGGCCAAGCCTCATGCAATGGTGTAAATGGTGACCACTGGATATGGCTGTAAGAGCAGTAACTCACTAAGTCAGGTGGTTTAGTGAACCAATCTTGTATCTCAGTAGCTTTTAGTTTCTGATGCTCAGACTGCTAACAAAAATCTTTAAGGGCATTGTTCTATTTTGACAACCACTGACTTCTTTGGAATGAAGTTGTCCTAACTCCATATTAGGGGCCATGGTCCCTAATAAAAGATTTTTATCCTCTTCCTGGAGAAGCAATCTAGAAAAATGCTGTTTCTGTGCCTAAAGTGTTGGGATTTTCAGAATGTTTTCATGAGTTACAGGGACACAGAGCATAATATTTGAACTTAAACCCTTTCTGGAAATTTTAGGCTCTATGGTTACTGAGCCAGAATATTTTTTGACACATTTTTGTGAGACCCCTATCCAGTCTTCCCGTACAGAAATATGGCTTCTCCAGGTGTGCATTTAACACTTGCTTCTTTGCAGCCAGGGAAACTTTTAGCTAAGGAAAAAAGCCCTCCTACCTTTGGTTTCAAAAGGTTTTGAAATGCTAATTCGCAGCCATGAAATATTCTGACAGCCTGGAATGTTATTCAGGGCAATCAGGCACCTTGATTATTATAGAAGTGTGAAAGGTAAATTGCTGCTACCCAAGAAGTCACCCAGCTTTTCAAGAGAAAGCTCAGAAAAATAGCACAGAAAATTATGTTCAGGGATTACATTTCATGTATCATGTGATGGGGTGATATGAACCCAGGGTGTCTGTGGGTGTGACAGTGTCAACTCGTAGTAGAAATCTAACAGCATTTGCCAGCATTGCCCTTATGTAAAATATATATATATATAGGGTTGTGGCAAACATTTTCAGATTTTGTTATATGCCTATCTAAAATCTGAAAGCACATCCTGAACTTCTACTTTTTGCATTTTCCACTAAGAAATCCTGCCCTAAAGATGAGACTGTCAATATCTTTTCTTTCTTTTTTTTAAGGGAAAGACTATTTTTCATTTATCCTGCAGTCTTTTATAGGTAGTATCATGAATGACTTAAAGATTTGTTCTCTTTTTGCCACAATAAGCACAAAGTGATGTTTCTCCATGGTCCAAAGTCAAATGCAAGGCTTACTCCATAATCCAAAGGTTCCACACTCGGCTATGAAAGAGGTGAGTACAGGTGCTGAACAGAGTGGAGACTATTTTTTGGCCACGGCTGGTGCTGTCTGCCTCCAGGAAGGAGCTGTTGTCACAGCCAGCTGCTTATGGGAATGAGGGAAATCCAGCTCAATCACTTTTCCATACTGGGTTTTCCAGTATGATTTATTTATTTTTTCAATCATTAAGTAAGAAATACAGAGGCTTCTAGTTATACAGGTCCCTCATTTGACTATTGCTTGTTCAAAGTCTAGCGGGTAGTTGTATTAATAGTTTATAGGAGAAGTAGGGATTGTGTTGCTTTGTAGGTTTATAGAAACCAGGCAGTCGATGGGGAAATGTGTGTTGAGGAATAGTCCTATGTACTTTGCTGATTACGGTGGTTGGTTAGGGCTGTGTGCACGTAGATCCATGCAGCCATCCACTTCCTGCTGCACCTTCTCTCCTGGCTCTTCCTCCTCTAACAGACCTCCACAGGTAGGAGCTCACTCCGGGATTCTCCCCTCTCTTCATTTTACACACCGTCTCTGTGAATGATCTCAGCCATTCCCTGGGCTTAGCATGAAGCCATGCCGAGCCTCTCCATTTTACCTCTCCAGCCCTGGCCTCTCTCTGAGCTTCAGACCTGCACTTGGATGTCTAACAGGCACCTCACACTGCTCGGGCCAGACACCTGGGAGAGCCATCCCGAATTCCTCTTTCATTCACTCCCCACCCCCATCAGATCGCCACTGATCAGTACTCTTTCCTCCTCGTTCTGTTTCATGTCGTCTCTCAAACTAGTGA
Source organism: Varecia variegata (assembly GCA_028533085.1). NCBI lineage: Eukaryota > Metazoa > Chordata > Mammalia > Primates > Lemuridae > Varecia > Varecia variegata. The sequence continues at coordinate 106,884,291 of CM052441.1, forward strand.
TACCAAGTCAAGTTGCTGTCCTCCTGGAAGGCTGTGGTAGCTCTGACCCTGGTCTCCTGCTTCTGCTAGCGCCCCGGTGAGATCCATTTGCACACGACAGCAGTGTGATCTTACGAAAAAGCAGCACCCTCTGCCTTAAACCCCCGAGTGGCTTCCATCACGCCGAGGTACAGACTCCTTCCCTGCTGCTCTGACCCCAGCCTGCCTCTCCTCACGTCCTGGCCACACTGCGGCCACACGGCCCTCCTGTTCTTCCCGCTCTTCTCTCTTCCTTTGGCTGGTTCGTTCTCATCCCTCAGGTTCTGGCTCAAATGCCTCAGACAGGCCATCCCTGACCACCGGGTCTGAAGGGGTGACCCCACACACCCATGTTGCCGTGGTCTCTTGTGTTCATATTTATCCACTTGCGGAAGGCCTGTCTGCTGACACTAGACTGTCGTGCTGTTAGGGCAGGCACCGCGTCTGTGTTGAGGTGCTGTGCCTCAGTCCCTGGGCCAGGCCTGGGGGCAGCACGTGAACTCCGCAAAACTCTGCAGTGGATGAAGGAAGGCGGGAATGACCTCGAGCAGGACCCTGTGCTGGGCTCTTTGGCTTATCAAACTGTGGCCTGTGCTCAGGTGTAAAGGAAGTATGTGGAAATTTAATCGCATTGCCACTTACTGACAGGTTCTAAGAGGAGCAGGAAAAATTAATTTAAACAAATTGTTACAATTAACAGAGTTGACCATAAAATGTACAAACTAATTTATCATTTTGCTAATCCTAGGTTCTCTGCTAGAATAGCTACCTTTATCCTGAGGTTATGCCTACTCATGTGTCTGGAGAAGGTATAAAATATATGTATTAATACAATATATACATGTAGGGGAGTGGAGTAGAATGGACACTCCAATGTGCGGTATATTAATAAGTCATTAAAAATATGGTTAAAATTCAATAATATGTTAAATATGTGTAAGATGCAATAATAGTGTAGTATTGACTGATTAAGAAAATCACTAGTTATATTAAAGATATAAGCCAGACGTGGTCGTGCATGCCTGTAGTCCCAGCTACTTGGAAGGCTGAGGCAGGAGAATCACTAGAACCCAGGAGCTGGAATCCAGCCTGGGCAACATAGTGAGACCTCATCTCTTTAAAAAAAAACAAAAAAAGAGAGAGAGATTGATATCATAGGCTTGCATTGGTTGCTTTCAGTGTGGGTCAAATAAGAAATTCAATAGCGGATATACAGAATGGGGGAATTGAACCCATGAATTGTGTACGTAAGTAGTATTCAAAGTGCCAGGCACTGTTGTAGGAATGTGGATGTGGTAGTGACTCTTGAGGTTATCAAATGCACCTTTAGTAGAGCCTGGAAGTTGAGTATGAAGCAGGAATACGTGTTCTGAAGTTTACAATGAGCCATAGAAAATGATAAACATTTTGGATCTTAGTTTCTTTGAGCCTCCTGTTACTGTGGGATAACAGTTTTCATTATACTAAATGCATCTGTCAGTGCAATAAGTGCGTTTCATTTCAATGTACTCTAGATGCGTTTGTTCACACGCCCATTGTGCATTTGGAACACTGTCCCCAGCGCTGCCCTTCTTTATGGCTCTGACTCTCCATCCCTGTCTCTTGCAGAATCAAGTCCTAACTCCTTTGCCTGGAATTCGACGCTCTTCTTGGACTGTCCCAGACCACCCATCTTCCTCACCACTTTAGCCACCTCCCATGTCCCAGCGTGTGTGTGCTGTGTGAGCACCTTCCAGACACCTCTGTCTGTCTAGCCCCTCAACAGGTGGTGCCGGGGCGGGGGCTCCGGGCTGGGGGATGTGTGCCAGGTCCCTCACCAGGAGGCCCCTGCTCAGGTGCCGCAGCCCATGGTGCAAACCCACACATTTGCTTCTGCCTACATCGCATTCAGGTTGTATCTCCAACCTCAGGGCCTAGGGCCTCCCGAGTGTCTCCCTCATTGGAAACACTTAATAACTATTTATTGACTGGATGTCAGTAAACGTCCAGGCTAAAAGGTGATCGATTAGGTTAGAGAAATACCTCTTCTATGTGACTAGATTATGTTCTTCTTTGTTTTGTATAGGCCTTTTCTCATGTTAGACCTTTGGGAGGGAGCAGTATATCAACCTCAAATTTCCCCGGGGAGATCTAAGACACAGGAGGGGGAGTGGCTGGTTTCCAAACCACACAGCAGCGGCATAGACTGACCCAGCTCTCCCTGGCTGGCGCCTTGCACCCTGGACGTGCATCCACCCCCCGTGAGCACAGGCATCGGCTCGTCTGCTCTTCAAAGCAGGAAGCTGAGTTTTCCTATCCTTGCAAAGAGCTCTGGCTTCCTCTACCATTTCTGAAGACTTGGTACCAAAAGTGCCATGTTGATGAATTTCACAATCCTGTGGGGATAGTGGGCTGCTAAAACATGTTTCCAAACTGTTCAGTTGGAACCTTTTAGACACCAAGATCTCACTTCCCCTCCCAGGAATTTTCCTATTAAAACATTTTAAAGGTCTATTCAACTAGTTTATAGTTAATGGGAATTTTAAAAAAATGAGTGGAAATTAAGTTTTAGGGACCTTTCTTTATGGTATTCTTTAATGATCAGTTTAATTTCCACTTTACTGGCCTTTTGTTATTCCAAAGCAGAAGAACGAACATTTTTTTTTTCTTTCATATTTCGTAATGAGGAAATCCTCAGCAGACTCCGTGTATAAACTATTTTGGTTTGACTCTGGATTAATCACTTTCGCTGTGTTAAAAACAAAATAATGGAGCCAACGAGATCATTTCCTTTTCAAAAGCAGGTTGAGTCTTCTGAGCAGCATCTTCCCTTAAACTTCTCGTGTTCTTCATCGTGGAGGCCTTGTCTTGTCTGCACTTTAGGGACTCAGCTTCTTGTCACCAGCTGGGATTTGGGGACAAAAGGACCAATAGGTGGGAGCAACCTGACATGAGAATGTGAAGTGCTGGAGGACAAGTGTTGCCGGGGCTTCTAGTTGCTCCTGAGGAAGAGACTGGTGAGGTTGACCCCACGTGCACAAAATGTTTGAAGTTCTGATCTCCTGTTTGTGGCCGAGATGTGTTGTACCTTTGCCTTCCTTCATGAGTGTACCAAGGCCCCATGTCGTGCCACGGGTCAAATGCACCACCTACAGATCATCCTCCGGATTGAGAGAATAGCCACAAACTACTCCTGCAAAGAGTTTGGTGGGTAACCCAGAAATCAGCAGGCAGCCCTTGAGGGGAGAAGGGCGAGCTCGTCTAGCAACGATCCCCAGCACGTGGCCGAGGACTGTCACAGGCAGAGCCCACTGGGCACCCTGCACCCCATCTTCTTCTTAGCAGGCTCTGCAGCCTCTTGGGTTAAGAGGTTGTGCCAGAGTGACTGAGTTCAAACCCTAGCTCTACCACATTTTAACTCTGTGACTTTGAGCATATGTCTCAGCCACTCTGTGACTCAGTTTCTCCATCTGTCTGTTGGAGGTGGTAGTGATTGCTGTTAGATGAGTTAGTTCGAGTGCTTGGAACAGGGTTTGGTATATAGCAAGTGCTCAACAAATGTTAGCTATGAGCCTTCTGGGTGGATTTCACTTCAGACTCTGGTTAGGACGACTCAGAAAATTTCTCCCTCCAGAAAGGAAAGTGTCTTACTGTTGTCCAAACTCCCCTCACTATTTAGAGAGGTCACAGAGGCACAGGAAATAGACTGAAGCAGTCATGGTTCTTTGAGCCCAACGCCCTAAGACTTTGGAAAAGTGAAGGATGATGAAAAGATGGAGTTGGCCCCTCAGCCTCCTGCCTCCTGGTCCAGCACTGTGGCCATGAGTCTAAGCTGCCACCGATTTGGAGCTCTCTTTTCAGAGGCGTGTGCTTTGTGGAGCAAAGCCATCATTTTGTGGGGGCTGGACCCACAACTGGGTCTTCCCACGACTTCTGGGATACACTGTGTCAGACTGTGCCTGTGTTGTGTGGCCGCCACGTTGCTTCCCACAGAGCCTTTCTGTGGTCCACAGCTCTCCCCGCTCCCCGCAGACCTCACTTCCTCCAACCTCTTGGAACTTGCCGGATTGAGAGAATAGCCACAAACCACGGAGGCCAGGACGCTGAGGATCCAGCTCTTTTTCACCTCCGTCAGCTGCCGTGAGGGAGCCTGCTCTCTCTGGGGACACACATCTATTTTTGGTGCAACACATATCAGCTGAGCACTGATACCCTTGGACAGAGGGATTTTCTTTAGCATTTCTCAAGCATTTAAAGAGCAGCCTCTGGAACTGCTGTATTAAGCTCCTGACATGGTCCAAAGCTTGCCATAAGCCTGTTTTGATCACTTTTCTAATATAATGATACCTCTTCACGTTCTCAGTAATTAGACTCCGTAATCCCTCCATTCTACTCTGTCTGACCTTTATCTTAAATTAAATTTTTTAATATTAAGTTTAAAAGCAAAAAATCCTTAAAAATGTGTTTGCAAAGAAAAAAAAAGTATCAAAGCGAGTTACAGTTTCTAAGCCCCAGACGTGCCCTGCCTCACGGAGGCTGAAGGACTCGGCTTAGCCGGCACCCTGGAGCCGCTGTAGAGCAGCAGGTGAAGGGTGTGCCCACCTGCCTGCCCAGGCAGCGGGAGACTCCACCCGCATTGTCATGTGGGGCCAACGACACTTGGGTTGTTTTCCTTACACCCTAGAAAAGGACTGAAACTGCAAACACATGTCTCCAAAGTCATGTCCAGGATCTGTTTCCCTCCAGAATTCCTAAGATACGCTGAGTCCCAGCTTGCGATCAGAGTGGATACTAGGGTCTGATTTGGGTGATGGGGTTGTGAGAAGTTGCCTTAAATGGCACAGAGGTCCCTATGTGTCACAGCCCCAGCAGGATACGGCAGTTTCAGCATCCCTGCAGAGGGGCAAGAGATGCTGCCTTCGTGAGGTCTGAGCAGACGTGTAGGCCTGAGAGACGAGAGGGAAGCCGGGGCTGGGAAGTGGAGCTCTGCCCTCTGCACGGCTGAAGTCTAGCAAGATGCTTCTCTGGCAAAAGTCCCAAGGGGGCCACCTTCCCTATGTGGCCCGTCACTTCCTGGGGGTCTGCATGAAGTCCCTGGGCTCAGCTTCCCAGCTTCACACCAGCCCCCTCCCCGGTGGCCCTGGAGCCTGGGTTATTTGCTGTTTTTTCAAGTGAGCACCACACCCTTGGACTGTCTGCCAAGAAGGACCATTGTTCATGAGAATTCCTCCCTGGCTCCAGCTAACCCTTAGATGCACTATTCTGGTTTTGTGGCCCTGAATTCTTCTTTTTTTTTTTTTTAAGCCCCACTCCACCCCCCAACTTATTCTTGCCTTCTCTCAAGCCGGCCTTCTCATCAACCTCATTTTGTTGCCCGGAAGTCTTTTTGAGAGGTGGGCAGGGGTGCAGAGGTGAAGCTCTTCAGGAAAATCGGAGGGCCTGCATGACCTGGTCTCCAGAGCAGCTTGGCATCCCGGCCCCAGAGAGGAGGCAGGGAGGCCCCCTGAGCTCCGGCAGAGGAGGCTGGCAGGTAACCTAAGTTGGGGTGCACCGTGCAGTGGGAAGTGAGTGGGAGGTGAGGGTGGGGTGGGAATAAGAGGGAGGAGAAGGTAGGCTAAAGAATGAAAACCAATTATTTCTCCCCCCAGAACTGAGCTGATTAACCTGTAGAAATGGTGGCCCTGCCAAGCCCAACTTCCTTGTTTCCAGAAACCTTGGCACCGCGGCCCTGTTTCTGGCAGAGGCCCGTCCTCAACAGGGGAACCAGCAAAGCAGCTGCTGTGATTTTCTTTTTCCTCTCAGTTCTGGCAATCCCAAATGGGACTGTTTACTTTTTTCTTCCCCTTTCCTTCCCCACCCTCCTGTAGCAGGGAGTTGGTTCTGGTTAATGTTGAAGATCATAACATGATTATCCCAAAGTCTCATGAAATTAAATCACTTTTCTTCAAAGAGAAAGGGGTGGGGGGGACCGTCTGGCTGGTAGGCCAGCAAGGGACGGGCGGATATTGAAAGCAGGTTGGCAGCAGCGCTTCCCTTTGCACGGCGGAGGCCCGGCCAAGCCCAGGCAGCCGTGTACGGGGGGCCAGCTCTGCAAACAGTGGCTCAGAGGAGTCACGGCTCCCACCTGGGCCCCAGACACCTGTCTCCTGAGCGCAGAGACTCGGAGGTGGGAGGTGGAAATCAGAGCTGCGGGTGAAGGTGGGTGCAGGGTGGTTCAGAGAGCTGAACCTGAATGTGAGTCATCTGGGAAGAAATCGAACTCTTTGAGCAACTCCCCATGAGAGTTCTCCATCACCTCCCACCCTGGGAGTTCAGCAGGTCAAGGCACAAATTTTAGGGCAACTTTCCCATCAGAATAGCCCAGGATGGAAATCTCAGTCTTTGCAGGCCGGGCACTGACTTCAGTGGTAGACTGGAGTGTGTGCGTGCGTCTTTCCTTGGATCAGATTTTCCCAGACTCATTAGACTTTACAGGTTAAGGGGATCCTAGAGAGCATCGAGCATCAGACCCCCAACCCAGTGCAGGAATGCCCTATACACTTAGCCCCAACAAAGAACGCTCAGCCTCTGCTTCGTCCCCTCCAGGGACAAGCGTCCACTCTCTTGAAAGCCAGTCCTAGGAGAGAAAATCTAGGAATTGCACCTGTTGATCCAGGTTGTGCCTTCTAGGGACATAGGCAGTAGTGGTCCGGCTTGGTCAGTGCCTGGCTTGGAAAGTGCTTTCTGTGAATGTGGCTTTGTCTTTGGCATGGGCAGCCTGTTGGGGTTCTCAGTTCTCCTTGGTGCAGCAGGTTCAGCGCGCCCTCCTTTGGTATTGTCCTGGGCTGTTGCCCACTACTTCTCAACAGTTTTGCGAGGGAAACAGGAAAGTGGGAAGCCACTTAGAAACAAGACCTAGAAGGTGTGTGATTCTTGTTGACAGGGTCCTAGCACTCTGACCTCTTTGTTTGGGGACAGTGACCAGCGCTGGAGGCCCAGGGATCAGTGGGTATGTTGAGTGAAGACTTCAGGGGGTTGGTCTGCTGGCGCCTAGAGCCAGAGGGCACCACTCAGACAACCAAGGGAACACGCGAGAGAAGGCGGTGGTACTGGCCACTCGTGGCATGGAACCAGCGCAGGAAGGAAACTTGACGTTGGCGAGGCAGCTTCCCGCAAGACATCGTGTAAGTTCAGCAACTGCATTTTTCTGAGGGATTAGGGATGGGATGCGGCCAGCTCGCTCCGGTTGGAGCTCGGTGCTGTGACTCATTCTCATCAAGGGTCACTGAGCGTCTCTCTGCGCGTGGCCTCGGGCTGAACTCCTCACCTGGCCAGCCTTCTCGAAAATGTGTGTCATTCCTTGCGAGGCAGAGCCATGGAGCGGGTGAGCGAGTGTGCAAATCAGTGGAAATTCATCTCCACCTTTGGAAAAACAACTCCAAGTTCATGACTTGTTGGCTTCAGAGGTGTGACTGTAAAGCATGGAGCTGATTTTTTTGTTTTTCACCAAACAGACCCAAGCTGACAGATCCAGAGGAGTGTCCTGTCCACTTTAGTAGCCACCTTGGGCAAAACGCTTCTTCCCCTGGCATGGAGGACTGTTTTACCAGTCTCGTGGGGGAAAGCCAGTCTTGTTACTTCACAGCCACGGCCAGTTTCTATCCAAAAACAACATCACCCAAGCTTGATCCCTGAGCCTGTTCACCAGATTTGACACCCAAGGGTTGGGGCTGGATGCAAAAGTCCTATCCAGGTCCAGGGGATGAGGAGCTGCCACCATCTGGGATATTCAACAGTTCCTGAGGGCAGCTCCCAAAGACAAGTCTCAGGAGTGTTTGGGGCAGTGGTGGTGCTGTTGAAATAAATGAGCAGTCCTCACTCTGCCTTTCCCAACACCCAAGGATCTTACCCAAAGGAATGTGTGGATGTGGATGTGGAATGTTCTAGCTTGTTAGAAATCCTTCCTCACCTTGTTGTGCACAGGCCTAGCTGATTTGTGTACCAGAGTCTCTCAGAGAGGCAGTATAGTACAACGATTAAGAGCATGGACTCTGGAGCCAGACTATCTGAGTTCAAATCCCAGCCCCACCACTTAGAGATGGTATAGTCTTGGTCAAGTTACCGTTCTCTCTGTGCCTCAGTTTTCTCATCTATAAAATAGGGCTCTATGAGAGTCCTGTCTGGTTGGTGTTAGGATGAGTTGACCTTGTAGGTGGCAGGAATGAAAGGGGAGGGCCTGTCTGCATCCTCTAGTTCCTTGTCATTGCCTCCCTTAGCTGCCTTTGAGAACCTCTAGGACTTCAGCCCTGTGGCCTCAGAGTAGGGCTGGGTGTAACCCTGGAGGTATGGCCTGGGCCAGGCCCAGAGCTGCAGGGAAGAGGCAGGACAGAAGTGAGGGGAAAACATGTTTCCTTAGGGAATGAAAACAAAAACACAACACCTTAGAATGGGTCAATGCTTAGCAAACTCTCTTTAGTTAACAAAATCCTGCACGAAACCTTAGTAGATAGAGCAGAAGAAAGCAGAGTTGCTTAGGTTGAAGTTAGGGAGACCCCATGGGCTGGTCCACCCCTCAACCGTGGGGTAGCTCTTGAGGTGAGGCCACCAAATCCTGGGGCCCCTTGAGGTAATTTTTAAAAATTGCTGGTCAGAGAGGTGAAGTGATTGCCCAAGGTCACTCAGCTGCCCTCGTTTGTGGGTGCTGATTTGAGAGCCTGATCCCTGGAAGATGAACAAACCTACTGTGCCCTTTAGGCCTCATGACAGCCACCACCTTCATTACCGTAGGCGGCCTTATGTCCAGGCAGAGTAGATTCTGCAGAAGCCTCCGTCCACCCCAGTCTGTATGTACACTGACCACTGCTGGGAATCCCTTAAAGGCAGAGGGATGGGGATGCCTGGGCATGTCCCCTTAGGTTCCCTGCTTTAGACTAGCTCACAGTTTCTCAGCCTTCAGCAGGTCTAACAATTAGAGTCCAACAGAAATGTACAGAACCACACACACTACACTATTATTGGTGATGTAAGTGATTTTCTAGGATATTTTGACAGTTATTTTCACCTCCTATGTGGCTTAATCAACCACCTGCCACCACCCAGGGTAAGATGACCCTAAGTGAGGACCCAGGTCCTGTCTCCTGGCTCCATACTATCTGAGGTGCTTTCTTGCTAGGGGGGCTCCCCCGTGCTTATTCTAGCAAATCCAGTGTAGACCCATCATCATTTTTCTAATCAGTGTGATTTAGAGTATCTTGATGCTCCGTTAGGTGTCTCAAGTGTGAATCTGGGCATTTTGTTCACATCTGGGCATTTGTAGTCAGAGGGGAGGATTGCGTTTGTAAAGCTGAAACCTTGGCCACACAGTTGCTTTGCCTTCTGTTTGGTGGAAATGTGTGTGCTGCCTCGTTCTGCAACCGGTGACAGTCCAACAGGTGGGTGAACGTCAGACTGGCCATTGTCTCATCTTGGAATTAACAAAAGGAAGAGACAGAGGAAAGAACTGATAATAGCTGGAGATATAACATCTCCAAAACATGGACAACCAGCCCCAACTTTCCAGTGGGAAATGGAAAGATTCAAAAAAAAAAAAAAGAAAAGAAAAGAAATGGAAGTGGTGATGTAGATTTTGGCCAGGAAGAGGGACAGGGTTTGGGGCTACATGTTGTTTGAGGAGCAGACCCAGGAGAACAGAAGTTCAGATAAATTAGAGGTGAGAGGGAAGGCATCCAGAGGCAACAGGATGTCAGAGGTGGAGCAGTGGGCTGAGAATCAAAAGCCTTGGTTGCCAGTTCAGGCCACACCATCAGCTCAGTTTAGCACTTTGAGCAAGTCATGTCACCTTTCTGAGCCCCAGTGTCCTCACCTGTAAAATGGAGATAATAATCCTGGCCCCTTCACAAGGTAGTTGCAAAGACCAAATGAGCTAAGACAAAGAGGGCATATTCTATTTTTAAGTGCTGTGTGAGTAATAATAATAGATACAATGGATCTGTTAGAAATAAGAGGAGAAGGGCTGGGAAGATAAACTTTAACTGCTAGTAAATTGTCCAGGAACATTGGAAAGATGGCGGAGAGATCATTGGAGAAAATTCAGGGCAGAGGAAATGTCATATAAACCACCCATTTCTCTAGTCCTGTACAAAGTATCCAAACCCCAGCCAGGCAGGAGAGCAAAGAATCCCTCCAAGTGGGCGTGGCAGGGCTGATGCTCAGTGAACATCTGTTGGTCATCAGTTTCTGTGGAGGCTTGTGGGGCCCAGGGGGAGTGTGGAGGTCGTCCCAAGGAAGAAGTTTGCCATGATAGGTTTAATTATCGTTACTCGACTCTTGTGTTCCCACTCCCAGACAGCAGCTAAGCACTCCTTGTCAACCCTCAGTATTCTGTTTGTTAATTTGTCCATCTGTCCACCCGTCTGTCTGTCCGGTCAACAAAGATTGACTAAGCCCTTGCTCTGCATCAGGCGCTGCGGTTGGTGATGGAGGAGGATGCAGTGGTGAGCTGAAAGGTGGCAGTCCCTTGCCTTCATGGGGCTCGTGGTCTAGTATGGAGTTAGACGGGTAGGTATCCTAAGCTGTGATGGAGCAACGGGGGAGGCACAGGTTGCTATCCAGATCTCACACAGCGGATCTCTAGGGTGGGGTGGAGGGGTGGTTAGAAAACTCTGGAAGGAAGGATAGAGAAGAGTTAGCCAGATGAGAGGGGCTGCTGATCCAGAGACGAGAGAGAGCGCGGCACAAAGGCCGGTCCGGCTTGCAGCATGTGCAGGATGAAGCATAAATGTCCTGTCCTCTGGCATTTCTGGCTCCCCACTGCATTTTAAAGATGAGGACCTGAGAGTCTAGATGAATTCTGTCAGAAATTTGTTTAGCTCCAGCCTTACCACATTGCAGAGGAGCTTCTATTCTTTGTGGCTGAAGTTTTATGTTCCAGCATACAACTTGTCCAGTGTCTTCCTCTCTGGGAGGAGTTAACCAAGGTACCTGGGCCTAGTCTGTGGGCAGCCTACAGTAACCCAACCTGGGGGGCTCTGGGATAGAGAAACCTCCCCTGGAGTGTCCCCGAGGAAAACTTGATCACCTGAGTCATTCTTCGGAACTTCTCAAAGACGTGCCACAGGCTGTATATAGGAACCTTCGGAAAGGAGGCAGAGGATGGCACCACCCAGAGGCTTTGTGATTGGGTAGATCTGGGTTCAAATTCCAGCTTTGCTACTTAGTAGCCTCATGGCCTGGGGAGTTTGCCTTTCTGAGCCCTGCAAAGTGAGGACCGCAGTGTTCCTTGCCTCATAGGATTTTTGTAAGGATTAAATGAGACAGTATATGGAAGGCAGAGGGTGCCATCATAGTTATTATCTTTAAAATTTAGCCGAAGGGTAGGAAACTCCTGGGAAGGCAGAGAAGCCATCCAGGAGCTGGTCAGTCCTGGACCTTCAGAGAAGTCCTATTTTTGATCACATACAAGGAGCAAGAGCTGAGTTGAGATGTGGATCCATCAGAGTATTCATTCAGCCATCCCCTGCCCTGTGGGACCCTTGTCCCCAAAACCTGGGGAATGGTTGTTCCCTGCCCTGCCAGGGTCTCAGGCCTGAGCACACTAGCATAGTCCCGTATCTGGGATAAGATCTTTCCTGGGCTAGGAGGGACCTTAGTGACCATGGGCCAAACTCACATCTTTTGCAGATTAGAAAATTGTGGCCCAGAAAATTCAACAAATGTGCCAATTGACGAATATTTATGGAGCATCCACTGTAGTAGTCCCCCCTCATCTGTGGTTTCCCTTTCTGAGGTCTAGGTTACCTGCTGTCAATTGCAGTCTGAAAATAGTCAATGGAAAATTCCAGAAATAGACAGTTCATAAGTTCATAAGTTTTGTGGGTGTTTGTTGTGATGAGTAGCATGATGAAATCTCGTGCCGTGCCACTCCATCCTGCCTGGGACTCAAATCCTATCTCTGCCTGCCTCTCTACTCTGTATACGCCACCTGCCCGGCAGTCACTGTCGAAGTATCACAGTGCTTGTGTTCAAGTGACCCTCCTTTGATTTCATGATGTCCCCAAAGCACGTTGTGCTGTGCCTACATTGATAAATTAAACTTTATCATAGACACGTCTGTATAGGAAAGAACAGTAAGTATAGGATTTGGTACTATCCACAGTTTCAGGTGTCCACTGGGGTTCTTGGAATGTATCCCCCGCGGATAAGGGGACTTCTATGTGTGGCAGGCCTTGTTCTGGGTGTTGGGGAGACATCAGTGAGTCAGGCGGACAAAAAGTCTGCCTGGAGCTGATGCTCTGGAGAAGTGAGATAGTTTGCTCAAGGTGACAGGGTTAAGTCCCTTTTTTAGACTTCTCTTTTCCTTGAAACCCATTCTTTGGAGTACATGGAAACTGATTCAGGAGGTCTGGGGTTGTAGCCAGCTGGAGAGGAATGCAACATCTAGGGATGCTCCCGGTGGCTTCTCCAGTCCTAATAGCTCCTTGGCTTCTCCCCTCGCCCCCAACCACATCCATCCTTGGGCTCTGGGAGAGTAGACCCACTGGCAGAAAGAGGCCCCGAAATGGCAAGGAAGCCGAAGCTTGAGCGTACATGGCTCCCAGATCCTTTGTGTGGCCTGGAGCTAAGGTTGCAATGGAAGGGCGTCTTCTGCAGACCTTCTGTCGCTGTGCTGTGGGAGTAGAACCCTGCTCAAGGAAGGCGGGGTCACTGTTCTTGGGGTGGTGGGTGCCCAGGGGGTGAGCCGCCATGGCTTGGGCGTCATCTCCTGCCCACTCTGGTGGCTTCGTCGGTATCTGAGATTCAACTTCTTCCTGAGCTTTGGAGAACTTGTCTTCTCCTCCCCACTGTGCGGATGGCTTTGGTGGTAAGCAGTGTCTCTCTTAGCTTGAAGACCATTCCTTTCCTCTAGCTCCCCTTCTAGCTGCTCCTGGCCCCCGCAGACACGGTTCCCAGTGGCCATGTTTCCTGGCTCCCTGAGATCTCCCCAGTTTCTTCAGCACATCGTTGGAACTTTTTAACTGAGGTAACCAGTGACCTTGGTAGGCAATGCGGTGGCCCTCCTTGATCTCTCTTTGGGTACCTGGACCTCTCCTTCCCCTGCGCATTTCTCCCCTTGGTGCTGTGCTGTCTGCTCTGGCTCCCTCCCAGGCTGGCCCTTCTCCTGCTCCTGAAAGGTGGGCGCATGCTGAGGTGAGCCCACCTTCCCCAGAGCCCTCTTTCTATACTTCAGGTCTCAGAGACCCCATTCACCCCTCGCGCTGAGAGGTAGGTGGTTCCAGTTATCCATCTGCGTTCCAGTCTTTCTTGAAACACTCAATATTGTTGCCTCTATGATTGTGATATTGTAAAATACATATTTGGTCTGTACTCCTGTTTCTTCCCTCCTAAAATCCTTGGAATCATCAGTGTGATAAGTGTCTTCTCTATGCTCAGGACTGACGGATGGCAGGCCGCCCCTAAGTAGCTTTGGGATGGGTCACCAGAAAGACCGAGGCAGAATTGGAGGGTGGGACTTTCATCCCCCACCCCACCTCTAGGGAAGGAAGAGGGGCTGAAGTTTGAGTCAATCGCAGATGGCCAGTGATATAATCAATCATGTCTTTGTAATGAAGCCTCCATTAAAACTCAGTAGGACAGAGTTTGGAGAGCTTCCAGATAGCTGAACACGTGGAGGTTCCTATAGGGTGGTGCACCAGGGAAGGGCAGGGAAGCCCCGAGCCTGCTCCCACATGCTTTTCCCTGTGCATCTCTTCATCTGTATTCTTTGTGATAAACAGGTAAATATAAGTAGAGTATTTCCCTGAGTTCTATGAGCTGCTCTAGCAAATTAAACCCAAGGAGGGGCCTGTGGGAACCCCAATTTATAGCTGGTTGATGAGAGTTACAGGTAAAATAATCTCAGGTTTGTGATTGGCATCAGCGTTGGGGGGAAGTCTTGTGGGACTGAGGCCCCAGCCTGTGGGATCTGACATTGTCTCCAGGTAGATAGCATTGGAATAAAACTGGAGGACACCCAGCTGATGTCTGCTGCAGAATCGATTGGTTGGTTGTTGGTGGAGAGAAATTCTTGTTCATTTCTTGGTGACCGGAGGTCACAGAAGTCTTCTGTGTTGACTGTTGTGGGATGAGGAGAAACTGCTTTTCCTACAGACTCATTAACCAAAACATACTTCCTCTGTGGTCGTCTCTCTTGATGCCAAGAAAGTCACCCAGGAGCCCCATCTTGCTCTTTGACTTCTCAGCCGTCCACTCAATCTTGTTGATTATCCCTGTGTGATGTTCCATTTGCACCTGCTCCTTTGCATTCATGTCACCGTCACCAAGCTCTGTTCACACGGGGACCTTGCCACCCTCCCAGCCAGTCTGCTTCCCCCTCCCCTTCCCCCCTGAAACCCACCTGCCCCCCAGATCCACACTTACTGCCATGCAGTGCCACCTTCCATCAAGACACATCAATAAGGAAGCCGACCTGCTAGCACAGAGAGTTCCAGCCTTAGGCCGGCCTTTCTTAACAGTTTTACTGCTTTGAGGTGGAGACTGATTGAGAGGCCGGTACAGTTATGAATGGCAGGAAGCTGGGATGTGTGGAGTGGCGTAGCCATAGGGGAAGCTCTTTCATGTCCCGAGGTTGAAGGCAGTAGTTGGCTGGATGATCAACTAAGTCAGATAAATATTTAAATACTCACTTTTAACTTTAGACCTGGAAGTGTACATCAGTTTGCCAAGTTTTGGTGCAGGGCCAAGATGTTTTCTGCCGGCCGGTTCTGTGTCATCTGTCTTGCATAAGCCTTGCCCCCATCACCTTGTTTGTCTCCAGGCTCCAGTTTGTTTCATGAAAGTAAAGTGATTCCCCAGAGAAGCTTGGGACGTTATCTGAGTTCAGAATCTTGAATTTTTTTTTTTAATAATTTCCTCTCAGTCTTTTTCCGATACCTCCTTCGCGTCTCATTTGACAGCACTTCTTTTGTACATGCAGCAACTGGCTTTTGTTGAGTGTTTACAGTTGAGTTTTCATGGACACAACCACGCTTTTCACGCCGTCTCCCGTGGGCTGAGACAGACACAGCTGCCTGGTGGGAGCGGCGGCGCCCAGGCCGGAGGTGGAGGGAGGCCCAGGAGCGGCGCACCACCCGCGTGGACGCCGGCCAGGGGGCTTCGCCCAGAGGGTGGGGAGCGCACGTTCCTCTGGTGGGGGCCTTGAGATTGGTCATGAGAGTGTGTTTTTTTAATTTAGATGACAGAATCAGTTTACAAAATGATCTTGAATGGCTAAAATGATGGAACCAACCTAATCAGATGAAAAATTGGGGGGATAAATCTGAAATCCTTTCCATAGGTCTAAGACATGAATTGTACCATCACAGTGTAACAGATACTTACGTCATCAGAGAGACTTAAGGATTTCAGTTAAAGGGTGGATTTATATGAGTCAGCCGTAGGGTGTGGCTGCCAAAGGAAGCTGATCCGATCTTCAGTCATCATGGCTGTCTGGAGACAGGGGGTTGTAGGGGACGCTGATCATCTCCCCAGTACGCATTCCACCCCTGCTCCTCAGGGTCCTGCCCTTGGCCTTGGGGCATTGTCCATGGCTTGTGTAATCTAATCAGGATGATTCCATCCTCCTTGACACATGATTGATCGATACACAGCATTTCCCTGGTGACAGGAGTTGGATCAGGAATGGACTTGTAACCTGGTTTGAACTAATGAGGCATGAGGGAACATTGGCTGAAGGCTTTTGTACGTAAGGTCCCTAACTCTTCTGAGGGAGATTCTGGAAACCAGCCCTCTTTCTTACTTTTGGGTGGTGTGGTGTGTGGATACGAAGCCTGGAACTGCTGCATCCATTTTGCTACCATGAGGAACACTCGCGGTAGGATACTGATACCACAAAGGCCAGAGGACAGATTGAAGAAACAAAATCCTCAATCACATCTCCAAATGAAACCAGCTCTACCTCTAGACCTTCAGTTTCCCCGAGCCCATGTAGTTTAAGCCATTTTGGGTCAAGTTTTCTGTTACTTGGCACATAGAGACTTAAGGGTTTTAGTTGAAAGGAGGATTTTAATTGAGTCAACCATCATATGTGGCTAATGTAATCTTCAATCATCATACCTGTCTAGTGTCTAGAGACACACTTGCCACACTGGCACAGAGATGAGAGCCTCCACTTCCTCCAGGAGAGACAGATATACTTACAATATCGCATTTGCTTCTGGGCCCCGGCCTTTGAGGGGCACACTGAAGAACTGCAGAGTGGCTGATGAAGAGCCACCAGTGGTGGTGATGGTCCACTTTCATGTACAGATTCATGGCGGCACTCCTTTAGATGGAAAACGTACCAAATCTGTTTCTAAAAGAATAAGGTTTGTAGCACTGCTAACTTTTCAGGAGCACACGTATTGCAGGAGATGAGATATACTTGTAGCCTTCATGCACATTCTGGGAATAGCAAGAGAATATTTTCACAAGGGCACAGGATGATTGGAATAAAAAGAAACTGCATTGTCTAGTCATTTTGTGGGAGGGAAACCCAAACCCCAAACTGTCATCATTCCAGTGTGGAAACAGCCACCAGAGTGTTGTTTCCACAAGATGCTGTCACAGGGTGGCCCTTGGTGGTGTATGGAATGGCTCGTTGCAGGAGATTTCCATCTGGGAGCAGTGTTCCTTGAGTGGTGGCTCCTTTTTCCTGCCACACTCCAGAGCTGTCGGTGGAAGGAGACCTCTGACATTCTGCAGCTCATTCCACAGCCTTCCTGTGGCCCTGTTTAGCTTCCGTCTTGTTCTTTGCCACTTCTCACACTTCTTTCTGATACTTAGAGCAGCAAGAGTGAGCCAGCAGCCTGACCCCCTTATACCAGGATGCTTTTAGAAACAAACGAAATATACTGTGTGACTTGGGCAAAGACCTCCTGGTAGCTGTTGGCTTAATTACTGTCACACAGAGACCTCAGGACACACTGACTCAAGCCGGGTGGGCACTTCTTTCTCTCACTTCATGGCTGGAGGGGAGGGTGAGCTGGGTGAGAGGCAGCTCTGTTCCATGGCGCCATCCAGGACAGGACCCAGCCTTCTGTTTTGTTCCACCACCCTGGGGTGTTGTCCTCATCTTCATGGTGGAAGCAGGGGCTCCAGCACCCTGTCTTCATTCCAACCTGCCAGAAGAGGGAAAGAGAAGAAGGGGACGGAGAGTAATTTCTTCTATGGAAGTGAGGTGGAAGTTGCACGTTATTTCCACTCATATTCCCCCACCTTGAATTCATCATGTGGCTGCACCTAGCTGCAAGGTAACCTGGGAAGTGTGGCCTCTAGCTGGGTGGCCCTGTGCCCTGTAACTAAAAGGAAGTGGGGGATGGATACTGGCAAGAGTGGGGTTCTCTGCTGCAGCACCTCAGTTCCTGAGTCTACAGAACAGGGGCCACAGGACTCAGCCTCAGTGACCTCATCTGTGAGATGGAAATAACAAAAGTGCCAACCTCAGTGACACATGGGAAAGGACTGAGCACAGTGACCTACACAATACTCAGATGGTAGCGGCTCTTATGGCTGTTTTCATTTAGCCAAATCAACAAATAGGTTTTGAGCATCTACTATGTGCCAGGCACGTTCAAGGTGCCAGAGATTCAGCAGTGAGCAAACTAGACAAAAGCCCCAGTTCTTGTAGCTCAGGTTCTCGTGGGCAGACGGAGGGGCACACTTGGGGGGAACTGTCTCCTCTTCTCACCATGCCCCTCCCCCCTGCCTCTCCCTGTCCCCACACTAGGGGTTTGCAAGTCAGGGCTCTTTGCACAAGTCTCCCAGGTGGTCTCTTGCAGGAAACTGTAGAGTCTAAGTGAGATTCATTTCTGCCCCAGCTGATAATTTATTAAAGCCATTTCATAAAAACCAGGTCACATCCCATTTGTTACTCATTTCAAAAATCACGATTTTCTATATTCTTCTTATGAGGGTTTTTTCTTAATGGTAGCAAGTGGAAGTAGGTGTAGGGAGATTAAGTTGTCATGGTGTCTTCATAAATAAAAACAAATATGAAGATAATTCATCTGGAATTTCATAAGCATCTTTCTCATGCTGGTCTCTATGCTAAATAAATGATGGAAATACCGTGGAGACCACCATAGGGGTCTTGCCCTCAAGGCACTCGCTCTGTGGGAGATGCACACCAGTAATCACAGTACAGGACTGTAAGTGCCACGGCAGGGGATGGAGTAGGTGCTGTGGACGCAGGGGGAAAAGGCACCTGAGCAAGTTGTGAGGCAGGAGCAAGGAAGGCTTCCTGGAGGAAGAGAAATCACTATCAAACAGATCATCACCATGAGCGCCTTTGTAACCAACATCACTATCACCGTCATCGCCATGCTCACAGCCATCGCCATCATGGCCATCATCACTGTCCTCATCACCAGCAGCATCATTGCTGTCATGCTAACTGTCATCATTGCCATCATCGTTGTCATCATCATGCTAGCTGTCATAATCATCGTTGTCATCATCATCATCACTCTCCTCTTCCTCGTTCATCATCACCATCAGCTTCACCATCATCATCACCACCACAGCTGGCATTCATGAACCACGTCCTATGTGCCTGGTGCTGTGTGATGTTCTTTGCACACATTGGCTCATTTAATTCTCAGCCTGGCCCTTGACAAGTTCAAGTTGTTACTCTCATATAGAGGTGAGGGGACGGAAACTCATAAAGATTAAGTGCTTGACTGAGGTTACACCATGAGCGTCTCAGTGTCAGACTCAGGTTCAAGCCCAGACTGTTCTGGAGCCTGATTCCACCCAACACACTATAGGGACTAGTGGGAGTTGGCCAGGTGGTCTGGGGTCAGGCAGGGGGTCAGGAGCATTCCAGGGGGAGGGACATGCAGCATGGGCCCTAAGAGACAACAGAGAGTTGGGGGCAGTCGAGGATCCAGAGAGTGTTTGGTGTGCCCCGTGTGAGGGGTCAGAGGTGAGGCTGGAGAGTGGGGTGGGGTTCGATCCTGTAAGCCCCAGTCGGCCTGGTGTAGCATTTGGACTTCATCTTGATGACAGCAGGAAGAAGTGGGAGGGGACCATGACTGGCTTGTGCTGTAGAAGGATCACCCTGGTCGCTCGGTGGACAGTGGAGCTGAGGAGGGGGAGACTGAGGCAGGGAGGCAGCAGGTGGGGGGGGGGGCTGAAGCAGGCACTGCCTCCCACATGCCCGAGTCCTGGGGCTGCAAGGGGAGGGATGTGCCCTGCGTGGGAAGCCATCCATAGAGCTCCCTCCTGGAGTTCTTTTCCACAACCCCACAGAGGACCAAATCGAGCTGGGGAGGCAGAGTTCACAGCTCTCTTTCCTCAAGACAGCTGCCCTTTCCTTTGCTTGGGACGCTGGGCCTGTGCTCATTTGCCCAATGGCTTTCACATTACGCCAGACTTGTGTTTCCTAAGAGTTGACCCTGTTTGAGGACTGTGACCTTGCAGAATACAGAACAGGAGGGTCCTCCCCAAGTGCTCCTGGGCTGTGGCCACGTCTGTAGCCACGTCATCCTCGAACCTGGTTCTGGGGTCCAGGGATATTGTGGTGTGTCTGAGCCACTCCTCAGAAACTGAGGGTCTGGCCTCAGAGGCCTGAGGCTTAGGAGTCGTGAGGTCCCAGGGAACAGGGGTGGCTCCTTGGGCATCCTGCCCTCTGGGGCTTGTGGTCTACTCAGGAGCATATGTAGATGCCACAGCTTGACCAGGAGGCTGGGTGGAGCCACGTTGTCCCATGCTCCTTGCTGCTGTCCCTCCTCCTCAGAGGCTGTGGACAGCCAAGGGTGCCATGCCCAGAGCTGAGGGCCACACTGCTGTGCTGGAACGGGTAGGCCAGAACCCCGGCTACAGCAAGCTGGTGGTGATGGTGCACAAGCCACCCCCATGGGGAAAGGAGGGACCAGAAGCAAAGGGGACTAGCTCTCCACGGCAGTGCCGAGGGGGTCGGTGGGTGTCCGTCTATAGGTTGGCTTCAAGGGTCTTTTGGCTACCTCTTTCATGACTTGCAATTTCCTGTTGTCCTTCTCTTAAAAATTTGGAGGCATCCCCAGTGAGTGAGGGGTCAGGGGTTCTGGGTCTGGGGTCTGGCTTTATCACTAGCTCACTGGGCAGGCTTGGGCCAGTCCCTCCCCCTCTCTGGGCCTCAGTCTCCTCCTTATGAGAAGGACTGGCCTTCGATGTCCTCTGAGGTCCCTTCCAGCTGAGTTTCTGCATTCTCTGGAGCTCCTGGCCCCCCAGCGATATATAATAAATAGGTGCCGCAGACAGAGGGCTGGGTGGGCTCTGAGTCCAACCTCTACCCATTCCCTGGTGGGTTGTGCATTTGAGGACTGAGACCTCAGGGCAGACCCGGAAGCCTGGAACATGTTCAGATGCCACAGATGGAGGATTTTTCTGCTTCAATTATCTTCTTTGCAGGTTTTGGGTTTTCAGACAGGGCTGGCAGCCCGGCTGAGCCACAGTAACCATTTCCGAGCTGGCTGGAAGCATGCGTGGAGGACCTCAGGGTTGAAAATCTGTTCTTCTCCTTCCAGGATCAAGAGTCTGAACCATTCCAAATACAGAGAAACCACCTCTCTCCGGCTTCCTTGTGGCCAGCCGTCACGAAACCCTCGCACCTGTTCCCCCTGTAAAGCGTGATGTGTCTGAACTATTTAAACGGTTGAGTTTACTGATTAATTTCTCTGCAGCCTCACGCCTGTAACCTTGGGTGGCCGCCATCAGAGTGCTGGCGACTGCTGTGGAGGCTGTACCCCCAGCCCAGGGTGCAGACTCCCCCGCATTGTAGAGAACTGAGAAAACCAGGCATGAGGAGCCTGCTTTGCACTCTAACTTTATGATTAAATTAACGGCATATGTTTTGGCTGCTGTCCAATTTCTACTTTTTATACCTGGATAAACACATTAGAGCAATGTCCTGCATGATGAGGCTTTCTCGTTGATGATGCACAAGTTTTGCCAGGAGACTCCCTCAGCTGTTCCCTGCCCTGGGTCCCTGGTAGGTTTCTCGCGGCTGGTTGGAACCTAAGTGTTAATTGCCCCTTCTGAGAACCCCTGCCCTGTTCCTCCCCTTCCTGCAAAGGCCACTCCGGGACCTTGAAACCCTGCAGCACTGGAGATGGGGCTTTGCCTGGGACTGCCTTTTTCCAGTTGGGGGTTTCATCTCCCTTTTACAACCTGGCTCCCGCTACCAGCCTCCTGCAGTTTCTGGCGAGGACTTGTTAGAGTGGCCAAACAGTGTTGGTTTTGTTGTTTGTGTGTGTGCTTTAACACTAACAAAGCTATTTGGACACATTGGCGTCGTTACTAAGCAAAATTAACACTGCTCGCTTCTGTGCCCCAGCAGTCCTGAAGCCCGCGTGCCTGTCCTTGTCTTTGAGGCTGGATGGGGAGATGGGCATTTGAGGACATGATGGGAGAGGCCGAGGCCACAGCACAGGCCATGGGTGTGTGAGCAGAGGGTGGAGCTAGCAGCTTTCTCCTCCCAGTTTCCAGCATTGATCATCTTTTGGTAGGAGCAGGCTACCAAACTTACTCTTTCTCACTTTCCTTAGCGTGTCTGGTGTTTTAGGAAAGATGAGGATATCGATGCTGGTTTATGAAGCCTGAGATTGCATGAGGTGCAGCTGCTCAGGAGACCTTGCTAAGGCTGGCTTCTTGCTGCCTGCCTTCTCTGGCCATGTCTCTGCTTGGGTACAGAAAGCGGGCCAAGTGCCTGGGGAACATTTAGCTTTTTGTTGTGAGGAGGGGAGAATTAGAAAGTCAAATGCTCCTATGGACTGAGAGCCAAGAGAAGGGGGCAGGGAGGCTGGCGGGGCCTCAAGGAGGTTCAGCCGCTCTGGGGGTGCGTTCCATCCTGAGACTGCTGCCGGCCGGGAGGAGGTGGGCAGGAGCCGGGCAGTCCCCCTGTTCCTCCCCATACTGTCCAGCGGGACCCTCTGCCTGGCCCAGCAGGGAACTGGGGGCGTGTGAAGCCGGCCATAGGGAGATGGATTGAAAAAGAGCCAGCCTGGGAAGGGTACTGGCTGCCAGGAGGGGGAGTAGACAGTGCCAAATGCAAGGTCCCTGGAGTGCCAGTTATGTCTCACTTTCTACAATAACACCTCATTTGTTTGGCATTATCAGAGAATGAGCCGTTCCTCTTAAGTGACTTTTCCTCCTCCAAACTTTAAAAATTGACACATTTTTGTGTGTCAAGCTTTATTATTATTATTTTTTAAATTGTGGTAGTAAAATACACATAACATAAAATTTACCATCTTAATTATTATTTTTTTTTTAGAGGCAGAGTCTCACTGTGTTGTCTAGGCTGGAGTGTAGTGGCTATTCACAGGTGTGATCATAGCACACTACAGCCTCAACCTCCTGGGCTCAAGTGATCCTCCTGCCTCAGCCTCCTGAGTAGCTGGGACTACTGGTGTGTGCCACCACGCCCAGCCAACATTAAACTAGGACCAGATGATGAAGATCCTATGTTTGCTCATTTTTATGTGGACAGCTCAGTGGCATTAAGTGTGTTCACATTGTTGTGCAACCATCACCACCATGCATCTCCAGAACACTTTCATCTTCCCAAATTGAAACTCTATTCATTAACAACTCCCTCCTTCCCCAGCCTCTAGTAACCTTTAATCTACTTTCTGTCTCTGTGAATTTAACTATACTGGGTACCTCATATAAGTGGAATCATAAAATACTTGACCTTTTGTAATTGGCTTATTTCACTTAGCATAATGTCTTCCTGGTTCCTCCAAGTTGTCAGAATTTCCTTTTTTTCTTTAAAGGCTGAATAATACTCCGTTGTATGGATATACTCCATTTTGTTTATCCATTTTATTTACCCATCCATGGACATTTGGGTTGCTTCCACCTCTAGGCTATTGTGAATAATGCTGCTATCAACATGGGTGTACTCAAGCTTTAGAAATAGTTTTCTTATTTCAGAAGTATATTCATTTAAAAATGTTTAGAAAATGTGGACAAGTTAAAAGAAAAAAACACCCATTATCCCATTATCCATGAAAACTTCTGGTGTCCATGCATTTTGGTATGTACAGTTGTTTCACCTTTTAATGCATACATAAATTCGATGTCTAAAAATAGGATTTTACATTCAAACGTATACTATTTGGTAACCTGTTTTTTAAAACTTACTGATATCTTGACTCTTGCTGCAACATAATTTTTATGATTGCTTAGCATTTGGGTACATGAATGTATCACAAATTCCGACAAGTTTCCCCCTATTGGATCTGAAGGTCATTTCCAGTTTTTCCCTCTTACCAACGGCGCAGTGAGTTACATCCTTGGAGCTAAACC
Source organism: Varecia variegata (assembly GCA_028533085.1). Lineage (NCBI taxonomy): Eukaryota > Metazoa > Chordata > Mammalia > Primates > Lemuridae > Varecia > Varecia variegata. Next base: position 106,907,592 of record CM052441.1, read on the forward strand.
TCTGTTTAAGTCTTTCTTTGGCATAAATTCTTACAATCACGGTTGGTGGATCAGAGGGTATATACATTTTAAAATCTTTTGAGTCTTTTATACCCGTTGGCAAATTGCTTGTCAGATAAGTTTTACTTATTTGTGTTTTCATCAACAGCACCAAAGAGTAGCAGTTTCCCTATAACCTCACTGATGCTGCGTATTGTCCTTTAAAAAATCTTTGCCAATTTGAATGGTAAGAAATAGCATCTTGGTTTTAAAGTATGCATTTCTTTGAACTTTAAAAAAATTATGTCTGTTACCCATTTGTGTTCCTTCTTTGGGGAATTGCTTATTCATGACCTCTGTGTATTTTTTCCATTGAGGGATTAATATTTTATTATTCATTTGTGAACATTCTTTGCATATCAAAGATGTAAATTATTTGTTATAGCAATTGCAAACAATTTCCTCCAGTTTGTCCTTTGCCTCTCAGTTTTGCTTTTAGTGCTTGTTGATGTAAAAAACGCTTTTTATTTTTATATGAAGGCATTTGTAAGTATTTTATTTTTAACTTCTGCCTTTGATGTCATTTCTTTAGGATGTTTTAGATACTATCTACATTTTAGTTTATTCTACGACTTCCATAGCTTAATTTTTTATGCTTAAATCTTGAATTCATGCCTAAAATGATCTGACGTCTAATGTAAGGTGTAAAGACTCCAACCTTACATCTTTACAATATTGTCCTTTCCCTAACTTGTTCAAAATGCTCCCCTCGTCATGTATGTGTTAATTCTCATATATTCTTGGGTCTATTTCTGGAGTTCTTTCTGTCCAATGATACTCATGTGTGTTCTTTTGCCAGTACCACACTGTTTTAATATTTTAATTATTTTAGGGCATGAATCCCATGATTACAAAATTTCTAGGCTGGTCTCTTGCTTTTTGTTTCCAAATGAACTTTAGAGTGATTTGGTCAACTTAAAAAACAAATTTCTTGGTGATCCAGATTGAAATTGCATTAAGTTTATAGTTGAGTGTTGAGGGAATTGGATTCTTCATAATATGGAACTTTCTTATCTGAAACTTCAGTATGTCTATCAGGTGTCCATGTGGTTTTCTCATGTAGGTCCCTGTATATTTCTTAAGTTTAAATGTGGGGATTTTGAATTGCTTGTAGCCATGGTGAATGATATCATTTTCTAGTATCTTTTCTAATTTTTTGCTGTTGGTATATATGAAAGAAATTGGATTTCACATATTTGGTAACTGGTCTGCTTACTGGACTGAAGGGCTGTCTTCCTGGGTTTTATGGGTAGACTGGCTGTCATAGCATCTTTAATAACAATAATTCTGCCTCCTCTGTTTCAGCATTTCTGCTGTTCATTCTTTTTTCTTGTCTTGTTACATTGGCTACATTGTCCAGAACAATTTTAAATAGTAGGGATGACAGCAGGCATCCTTGTCTTGATTCTGACTTAAATGGAAATGTTTCTAGTATTTTAAATTTCTCTGCTTAGAGTGTTCAATGCAGCCTAATCTTATTTTGATGTTTCAGAGGCATTGTTGGTACCTAATTTAAAAACATTCTATCATACAATCATATCAGCAACAGTCAGTGGATCTCACTTGCCTATTTAACTTGCAGGTCTTCTATTTTTCTCTCACCCTCCTTCTCTCTCTTTTGCAGACTTCTATTTTTCTCTCACCCTCCTTCTCTCTCTTTTGCACTGTTGACTTACTGAAACTTGCCTTTTATCTCTTCTCTTGCTCCCAAGATGCCTGTTAGCAATCATTTCTGCTTCCAAAAGTTTTCCTTCTCGACTTTTTTCTTTTTTTTAACCATTGTTTTAATTGAAGCCATAATTCATGGATGTGAAAATCATTTCAAATACCTCAAAAGTAAAAATTCAAAAGCCAGAAATTCAAACAGTGCTTTAAAATGTAAGTTTCCATCGTATGCTGATCATCATTTCACTCTGGAAAAGGTAACGTTTTGTATCCTTCCAGATACATTAGATGCATGTACCAGGACAGAGATGATTATATATCTTCATGTTTTTTTTACACAAATAGAAGCATACTATGCACACAATTAAGTGCTTTTTTTTTTTACTTAATACATTGTGCAATCTTTCCAAATTTAGCACGTATGGATTCCTTGTTATGCCACTGAATGCATGTAACATAATTTATTTAAACAGTCCCCTATGTACCTAGATTTTTCCAGATGTTCCAGCGGTAGTGAACATCTCTATTAATATAAATCTTTGTTCTCCTTTGCTAATTTTCTGCTCTTAATCTACTTACTCTGACCTCCCCAAGAAAGGGAAATAGATGAACTATTCAAAACTGAATGTAAACTAAGAATAAACAGGTTCTGAATGAGGATCAGAGGATTCTGTTGAGCAGAGCAAATAGATTTTAGTCAAGGACTTCGTTGTGTTATTGCGACTGTAGAGTGGATGTTTTGCTCATTTCTTTATTGTCACCTGGCATTGTTTACTTCCAAGTTTGCTGGATAAATGACCCCTCCTATGCTCATTCTCAAACATGAGGTTGACACCACCTGCCCATGTGACCTGCATCTGCCAGAGTTGTTATTTATTCTCGGTTAGTTTCGTCAGCATCATGTATAGTGTCAGTGAGCCTTACCTGGCAGTGCAGGGTCCCCAGCCATGCCGCAGCCAGAGTGAGCTGGGAGGCAGCTGTGCAGTCTGGAGAGTACTGATGGCAGTGAGCTGAACTTCAGGCCATGGGAGATGAGAGGGGACAGGTGAGTGGGGGCCTGTGGAATGGTCTTGCAGGATGACTGGGAAGAGTCACTGCAGCATATCCTGGAAGCAGAAAGACTGTTGGAGCCAAGGTGTCAGGCAAGAAGCTCATCTGTGAGGGTCCTATGGGCCAGGCAAAGCCAGCAGCTTTCTTCCTATGGTCTGAGCTGGAGCAGGCCATGGGAGGGTGCTGGTGTTTCCAGCCACACCTGAGCATGAAGAAAACGAGCACCCTCGGTATCTGGGATGTGGAATCAGGAGAGGTTAGCAAGGTGTAGCTGGGAGTGTAAGTTGTGGGAGATTATGGTTCCCTCAGGCAGGGAAAAGTGAGAGAAAAATTTTGTTTTTAATCCCTGAAATTCATTTTCTTTCTGATTCCAAAAACAGTGTGTGTTAATTTTAGAAATTTAAGAAAATGCAGAAAAATAAAAAGAAAAAAATCTGAAATCTTTTCATCTAGAGAAAACACTGATAATGTTTGGACATACATTCTTCTAGTATGTTTTCCTATTCTTTTGTACATGAATTTTTAAATGAAATGGAATTCTACATTTACATATTATTATGTAATCTGGGCCTTTTATTTTCTATATTGGAAACACTTTCTCCATGTTACTAAATATTCTATAACATTATTTCAATAGCCTCATACAATCTTACTTTATGAGTATAGAATAATTTATTTAACCAAGGCCCTATTTTTAGAAACTGAGGCTATTTCCATTACTTTTTCTATCTTTTTAAAACATTTCTCATTTTTTGCTGTTAAAAAATTCTACAGTGAATATCCTAGATATATATGTCATAATTTCCTCATAGTAAATTCCTAGAGGTGAAATTTTTGTTCAAAAGATAAGTATAAATTTAGGCCAGGCATGGTGGCTCACGCCTGTAATCCTAGCACTCTGGGAGGCCTAGGCGGGAGGATCGCTCGAGGTCGGGAGTTCAAGACCAGCCTGAGCAAGAGCAAGACCCCATCTCTACTAAAAATAGAAAGAAATTATCTGGACAACTAAAAATATATAGAAAAAATGAGCCAGGCATGGTGGCGCATGCCTATAGTCCCAGCTTGAGGCAGGAGGATTGCTTAAGCCCAGGAGTGTGAGGTTGCTGTGAGCTAGGCTGATGCCACGGCACTCTAGCCCAGGCAACAGAACAAGACTCTGTCTCCAAAAAAAAAAAAGATAAGCATAAATTCAAATTTGTTCTCCAAAAAGATTCATCATGTTTCTACCAGAAATATATGAGAATGCCCTGAACTGTTGCCTACAATAGTTGTTATTATTTAAAAAAACTTTCTGCCTATGTTATAGGCAGAATAATTGCTGAATATGTTATTTTTAAAAAATCGAATCACCTTTTCCCTGAATTTAAAATAATATGCATTATTTTAAGCAAACAGTGTAAAAAAATATAAAGAGGAGAAAAGTACTCAGTAATCCTTTTCCACCTAGAAATAATCATCGTCAATATTTTGATGAAAGTTCTTCAAGACATCTTGCTTGATGTCTTATGTATGTTATGTATATATGTAAATATATATGTATAATTTACATAAAATTTTGCATGAATTTTACTCTGTTTAGTAACCTGCCTTTTCTGCTCAGCAATATGTCATAAATATCTGATCAGTAATGACTGTGTTATATATAGTACTATATCATCATTTAGAGCAGCAGTCCCCAACCTTTTTGGCAACAGGGATGGGTTTCATGGAAGACAATTTTTCCATAGACCAGGGTAGGGGGTAGATGATGGTTTCAGGATGATTCAGGTGCATTACATTTATTGTGTAGTCAAACCTCTCTGCTAATGATAATCTGCATTTGCAGCTGCTCCCCAGCACCAGCATGACCACCTCAGCTCCACCTCAGATCATCAGGCATCAGATTATTACAAGGAGTGCGACCTAGATCCCTCACATGTACAGTTTATAGTAGGGTTCACGCTCCCGTGAGAATCTAATGCCCCTGCTGATTTGACAGCAGTGAGCCATGGGGAGTGGCTGTAAATACTTAGATGAAGCTTCCCTTGCTTCCCTGCCACTCACCTCCTGCTGTGTGACCTGGTCCCTAACAGACCATGGACCGGTATCGGCCCATGGTCCGAGGGTTGGAGACCACAGATTTAGAGGATTGCTAGAATTTATGTGAACAATCCCTCTTGTCTACCTTTTAATGCAAATAAATTTTTCCAGTGTGGGTTTTGCCTTTTAATTTTGTTGGTGGTTTTTTTTTTTAAAAAAACAAATCCAAGGGTTAATATTTTTTTAATCCTCATCCTCTATGTGATGGTACCAAAGGTTAATTTTTATATCATCCTATCAGTTAGTATCTTTCTTCATGTGTTCTGCTTTTGCCGTTCTGCTGCCAAGCTGAAACTTTCTCTAGCCAACCTCCACTTTCCCATCCTCTTTATTTTAGTTTATATGGTTCCTCCCTTTCTGAGGGCCTTACCGACCGGCTTCTGACTATTGAGATATCCTAGTTATAGTTCAGAGTCTATCTCAAACTCCTCTTTCTCCATAAAGCTTCCTTAATTCTCTGTAACCAGCCATTTTCTCTCCTTTAAATTCATTCTGTTCTGTGTGGGTTGTGTTCATATCTTATGATATTTGTTACATCCTGTGTCATAGTGATGTTCTGTAGACTCTAAGCTCTCTGAGGGCTAAAACCATCTTCCATGTCTGTGACCCTAGCATCATCCAGCTCACTGCCTGGCACATAGTAGGGCCTCAACAAATATTTTCTAGATTGAATCAAATTGAATTTGAGTGGACCAAAGGATCGGGTCTAGTTCAGGGAGCTGGTTGGTGAGACTCTTAAACAAGACCCGGCATGGGTTACTCTTAGGTCCTTTACTGATTGTGGAATTCTCTGTGTTGTTTGTGGTGTGTGTCCAAAGAGAAACTGAAGAATTGCACACTTGCATTTACGGCATTGCTGGCTTTTTGCATCTGTCATTGCCAACCCTGTGACATCTGGCACTCTTGGCAAATGGCCTGGTCTTTGGGATGTTGTTATGAGCAAATACAGTGACTGAGGAGCAGACCAGCCATGTCTAATCTAGCCCAGGGCCCATGACAGTGACCTGGTCAGGTGAGCAGAGAATTTAGACTTACCTTATGTAACACAGTACAAGCCAGGATTTCATCCTGTGCCCTGGCTGGGGGGGCAGGGCTTAGGGAGACCCAGCTGGGTTAAGACGTTGAAATCCCTGCTTTGCCTCCTTATTGTGGGTTTGTGACCTGTGCCTAAAACCTAAGAGGAAATAATAAATATGACCAGGTGCTCAGCTTCATTAGTTATCAGGGAAATGCAAATTAAAGCCATAAAGTGCACTACCAGAGTGCCTAATATGAAAAAAAGATGGCAGATATCAAGCGTTGGTGAAATACTCTGCTGGCAGGAGCATAATAAACATTTTGGAAAAACAGTTTGGCAGAATCTACTAAGGCTGACATGTGCCCACCCTGTGGCCCAGCACTTCCACTCCTGGGTATATATGCCCATCAGAGATGTGCACATACGATTACCAGGAGACACTCATTAGAATGTCCATAGTAACACTACAGGTAATAGTCTCAAACTGGACACTAGCCATACATGCCCATCAGCAATAGAATAGAAAAATAACTCGTGGTATAGCACATGGTGGAATGCCATACAGGAGTATGAATAACCTATAACTACATGCAACAATTGGCTGAACCTCACAAGCATAATGTTGAGTAAAAAAAGCCAGACATATACTACATGATTCCATTTATGTGAAGTGCAAAAACAGGCCAAGCTCACGTATGCTGTTGTCAGTCAGGACCTTGGTTGCCCTGGGTAGTGGGAGGGTGGTGACCATGGGGCAGGTGGCATGAGGGGACTTCCAGGGAGTGTGATTTTCTGGTTCTCAATCTGGGATTGATTCACATGGATGTGTTCAGTTTGTGAAAATTCCATGAGCGGTACACTTTGTGAGCAATTTTCTGACCAGTTTTATTTGTCAGTAAAAAGCTAAAAAGAGTATATACCCAAAAGAATTGAAAGCAGGGACTGGCAGATATCTGCACACCCGTGTTCACAGCAGCAGGATTTATAGTAGCCAAGACGTAGAAGCAACCTGGATGCAGAACGCCCAGGGGTGGACGAAGGGAGGAACAAAATGTCTTGTTCAGGATCTTGTTCAGCCTTAAAAAGGAAGGAAATTCTGACACGTTACAACTTGGATGAACCTTGAAGACATTATGCTAAGTGAAATAAGCCAGACACAAAAGGACAGATACTATAAGATTCCACTTCAAGGTGTACCTAGAGTAGTCAAAATCATAGAGACAGAAAAAAGAATGGCAGTTGGGGGAGGGGTGCTGGAGGGAGGAGGGAATGGGGAGTTAGTGTTTAACGGGTACAGAGGTTCAATGTGGGAAGAGGAAAAGTTCTGGAGGTGGATAGTGGTGATGGTTGTACAATAGTCTGAATGTACTTAATGCACAGAACTGTATGCTTAAAAATGATTAAGGTGGTAAATTTCACGTTATGTGTATTTTACCATAGTAAAAAAAAATAGATGATTGCAAATAATAACAGACTCAGACACACATGCAGAAGTAATAGACAGTCCAAAGCTGCCTGTGCTCGGGGCCGGGGGAAATCTTGGACAGAAGGTATTTCTGAGCAGCCCAGAAGGGGAGCTCTGAAGTCAGAGGGAAAGTGTGGAGAGGGCCCAGCGTGACTGTAGAGGTAGCATTAGGGCCAGACCTGCCAGGCACACAGGCCGACCTGTAGGCCTGGCACATGTGAGGGTGCTCGTGCCAGCTGGAATGAAACTACCCTCTCGCGCGCTGGCACATTGGGCCGAATGTTTAACACCACGACACCCTGGTCTGGCTGTTTTCTGAACCCTCGTGGCGTTCCCGTCAGGTCCTGGAGACGGGGAGGCTGTAGCCGAGGTGATTTGGCCTGTGGAAGGGCTTGATTTCCCAGGTGGGCTTTTTTCTGTGGAGCGAGAGCTTGCGCCCACAGTCCAGACGTGACAGCCAGGGGCCTGCTGCCCACAGGACATTTCAGAGACAAATTCCTGCACACTTACAGAGCGTTCCCGTGCCAGGCCCAGGCCCCGGGTGATGGCGGGTGCCTGTCAGTGGGGCAGGGGTGGGCTGGCCTGTGGCTGGGTCTCACTGTGGGAACAGGCCCTGCTGGCTCCCTGAGGCCCATGAGAGACCAGCACCCTGGGGACCAGGTGTTTTGTTTTGATCATCTGCTATGGAATAGAAAGGTGTGATGTTAACCTTCTTACCAGCAGGGACATTCCCGGAGAAGCTGCCCTGTGATACGTGGCCTTTAGGGAGAGCACACAGGAAGACACCGCACCAGGACCTAGACTTGTGGGGTGGCCCCCTTGGGTCAGCTCAGGCTGCTCTGTCTGCCCCTAGGAAGTTTGGCTCTGCACTGCCCCACCCCAGGCTTGTTCCTTAGGTGGCCAGCACCTCCCAGGTCTTTTCTGAAGGTGTCTGGAGCCTGGTGTACATGCATGGTGGCCCTAAAGGGCTTTGGAACATTTGTAGGCTGAGAAAAGAATGCTCCCAGCCAGCAGGTGGATGTAGGAGGCATTAATCCAGAATAATTTTTCCTGCTGAGATGGTTTTGTTATAAATCTATCAAGATGTGGGAGTTTTTCAGTGTTCATCGTATTATCTCTGGCTTCCCCGGGGAGAGTGGGGGTGGGGGGGCGTGAGGGCTGCACACCGAGAAACAAGATTTGTTCCTAAAAGGTGTTTGATTCCCTGGGATCTCTGCTCCCTCCACTCCCACCCCACGCTATTGATAGGGAATAGCCGATTTATCACTGGCTCTTGGGGAGCTGCGGGAATCCTCCCCTCCCTCAAACCTGTGTGTGGGATGGAAAAGGAGGTGGCGGCCCAAAGATAGAGGGGAGTGGGTTGGAGAGGAGAAAGTGCTGAATGGTGAGCAGACGTGTGTTAGTGTTCTGATCAAGGCATGCTCGGCTCAGGTGGGAGTGGGGAAGCCAACAGATCATCTCCACCAGTGGCTCCCTAAGGGTGGTCCCCAGACCAGCAGCATCCGTGTCACTGGGAACTTGCTAGTGATGCTCACTCATGGGTCGCACCCCAGACCTACTGAATCAGAATCCGCACTTGAACGAGATTTTCCAGGTGATTCACACGCACGTTGAAGTGTAAGAAGCACTGAATAGGCCACACTTCCTGGTCCAGAGATGGGGAGTGGGTTGTCTGTGATCACACAGGTGATTAATTGCGGAGGACTTCCAGTAACTCTTGCCAGTAAGGATTTGCACCTGGGCGAATCCTGTTATGTTTTGTATCTTGGGGCAGAATTTTTGCATGAGTTATTATCATGGAAAGGGGGTAGAATTGTGAAGTTGTAGACCTGCCTCAGAGTTAGCACATGGAGTTCAGTACCCTAACTGTGGGTTTGGTTCTCACCACTGACTTGCCATCTTGCAGATAGCATTTCAAAACATTCTGTTTGTCTTCGTCGTCATCATCATCATCATCATCATCATCATCATCACAGCACTGATCCTTTATGGAGGGGCTTACTGGGATCTGTGCCCCATGCTGAACACTTAGGTTTTCTCGTTTGTCACGTTGACCACATTGTCATGCTGACCACATACTGATCACATTTAACGTTGAGGGAGGCCGGGCGAGGTGGCTCACACCTGTAATCTCAGCGCTTTGAGAGGTCAAGGTGGGAGGAGTGCTTGAGGCCAGGAGTTCGAGACCAACCTGGGTAACAAAGCGAGACCCCAGTCTCTACAAAAAAATAGAAAAATTAGCAGGGCGTGGTGGCGTATGCCTGTAGTCCCAGCTACTCAGGAGGCTGAGGCAGGAGGATTGCTTGAGCCCAGGAGTTTGAGGTTGCTGTGAGCTATCATGATGCCACTGCACTCTAGCCTGGGCAACAGAGTGAGACTCTGTCTCAAAAATAAATAAGTAAATAAAGTTGAGGGAACGGAGGCTTAGAAAGATAAGTCACATGCTCATGGTCACTCATCTAGATAAATGAAGAGATAGAATTTGGGCCAAGGCCCGTGTAATCCCAGCGTCACACTTATTCCCACCCAGGATGTTAGGTAGAACTAACTGTAGTGCCTTTTGTATTTGCAACACTCTCCAAAATCTGCGATTCTGGGGAAGAAGTTATCCCTTAAGTGCCAAATTTGTTTAGCTATTATTACCATATGTTAAAGTGTTTCAAGACATTTTATAATACAAATGCTAATGTCTGGATCAGTTTAAACTTCCATATGCGTTTTAATTGTATTTTAATTAAAGACTGAAATGGAAATTCTGTGTATCTCAGCCATTTGAGAGAAAAGAATCTTAGACGCTCAGATAAAACGTGAAAAAATGTGAAGGACATGTGGGCACTGACTCCCCAGTTATGGCTGTTTCCAGATTATACGTTTTAAGAGAAGGAAAAGTCGGGGGGTGGGGGTTGGGGGAGAAGCCCAGTGTGAACAAGGAGCCTCTAGGTGAGACTCCTGCCTCGTTCAGCCAGGAATGGGATACAGACAGCCAGAGTGTGGCTGATTCTTCCAACTTCACAGGTTGGAGTCATTCTGGTAATTGGTTTATTATATTTGTAGCCTATGGTGGGCAGCGGTTGGCAAACTATGGCCCAGGGGCAGAATCTGGCTGGCCACCTATTTTTGTAAATAAAGTTTTATCGGCACACAGCCAAATCCATTTGTTTATGTACTGTTACGGCTGCTTTCACGCTACTGTAACAGTGGCAGTGTTGAGTCACTGACAAATACTATATGGCCCGAAAAGGACCTATTTGGTCCTTTACAGAAAAAAGTTTGCCAAACCCTGGCCTCATACCTTTTTGGGTAATGTTTCCTAAATTTTCCTTCTGCTGTATGTCATAAATGCTTGAAACCCATTCATTCACTGGCTCACTCACCCATCAAGCATGGTTTTATCATAGTGGTAAGGAATCTTAGCTCGGGCTGTGGGCTCACAAGAAAAAAATGTAATCAAAGATTATAGGCTTGGTATGAAGGAGCATTTGGTGAACTTGTAGAGGTCAGGGTTCTTGGCTTCACATAACTGAATCCACTAATTGAACGAGAAAGGGATTCGTGGGAGTTTAGGTAACTTTTGGAATTGTTGGGAGGGCTGAAGAAAAGGCTCTAGGCTAATCTTTCAGAAGCAAAATCCCCAACCCACCCCCAGAACAAGACTCAAAGGGCTGCCGCAGTCTCGAAGTTACAGAACGAAGCAGTTGGCCGTTGTGGAGCCAGGTCCAGAACCACAGTTTAGGCACAGCCTGCCCCGGGAAGGCACAGCTCACACCCTGGCTCTCTCCCCACTGCAGAGCCCAAATCACACACACAACCCCCTGAAAGGCAGGCTGGGAAGGGTTTTTTTTTTTTTTGTTTCTGGCCCCTGGATGTTGATCAGATAATCCACAGGTACCACCTGATAGTACATGTAATGTCTTGAAAAATAGTGTTCAACTCATTTACTTTTTATGTTAAAATTTGAGAGTTTAAAACATTTTTCAATAAACATAGCAAATGAGGCTGGCCTTGAGTGTCCAAGAAAACAGATGTCAGGTGGTATGGAAGGCATTCTCAGGCCCATCTCCAAATCCTGCCCACTCACACTTCAAGGCTCCAGTGCTGCCTCCTCCAGGAAGTCTTCCAAAGTGGGCTGGTGGCCATCTCTATCCTCTGCCTTCTCAGAACACCTGTCCATTCTCTAGGAATTTATGCTGTTCTCCTTCACGTGATAGTTATATCTTACATGTTTTCTCTTTCATATCTTTTTGACTTTTTTTTTTAAGAAGAGATTGCTGATAAATTTGAAGTACCTTTCATTCTCCTGTTTAGTTCCATTCAATTCCTTTCCTTTCAGAGACAAATAGTATAGACTATTTATCTTTCCATATTTTTCACTTTTATTACACATATGCATCTGTGCACAATACAGAGTGTTGTTTTACGAGTTGGTGAGTTTATCTAAATGCTGTCTAATTAAATGTATCATTGTGCACCTTGCTGTGTTTCTGCAGTGGTTGCTACTTCATTCATTATAAGCATTAGATGGTGGCCATTATATAAACAAGCTACAGATTTATCCATTTCCTATTGATGGCCAGTCAGCCTTTCCCCCAGTTTATTTCTTACTATAAACATTGTTGCAATAGGCAGGCTGCCTGTCTCCTGGTGTCATGTGTGAGATTTCTTCAGGGTAGATACCAGGAAGCATTTAATTGGTCACTTCTAACTTTACTACAGTAGATACTGTCAAATTGCTTCCCAAGGTGATTGCACCCAATTCCCACCAGAGTTTCCCATATTCTAGGGAACACTCTCAGTATTGTCAGACTTGTGTAGTTTTGACAGCTGGATGCAGTGTGGTTTAAATTTGCATTTGCATTGTTTTAATTTGCATATGCCTGATTACTGGTGAGGTTAAGCATCTTTTCATATGTTTATTGGCTATTTAGGTTTTCTTTTCTGTAAAGTGCATATTCACAGCCTGTGTGTGTGTGTGTGTGTGTGTGGGCTTGTCTTTTTCTCATTTATTTGTTGGAATTCTTTGTATATTCTGGATACAAATCCTTTGTTATATGTGGTGTCATTATTTTGTCCCAGTCTGTCTCTGTCCTTTTTCCTTGTTGTCCTTTGTATCCTCTGACCTGATTTTTGCTTCATGCAAATGCTTAAATGAGGGCAGAATGATGCTTCCCCGCCAGGTGCAAGCTGACTCAACCCCAGAGTCTGTGTTAGTGAGAAAACCTGAAATCCCTGAGGGTGCTGCCTGGGGAGGTGGGAATAGCAAAATTCCTTTTCCTTCCCCCCACCTCCTACATCGTTTGCTATCTAGGTACAGTAGTTTCCTAGGGCTTTCGTAACAAATTACCACAAACTGGGGGCTTCCAACAGCAGAAATTTATTTTCTCATAGTTCGGAAGGCCAGAAGTCCAAAATCAAGGTGTCCGCAGAGTTGGTTCTCCCTGGAGGCTCTGAGGAAGAATGCGTCCCATGCCTCTCTCCCAGTTCCTGGTGTCTACCGGCAAACCTTGTCGTTCCTTAGGGTGTAGACACATCATTCTGGTCTCTGCCTCTGTCTTCCCATGGCCCTCTCCACTGTGGGTCTCTGTGTCCTCTCCTTTTCTGTCACCCATCATCAGGTTCAGGCCCACACTAAATCCAGGATGGTCTCTTACGAAGATCTTTAATTTCATCTGCAAAGATCCTATTTCCAAATAAGGCCACATTTACAGATACCAGGAATTAGGTCATGGACATATCTTTTGGGGGGACCATTATTCAGCCCACTACACTAGGCAAATACTACAAATCGCAGAAACAACTAGACTGTAAGCAAAGTGTATGTGTGTGTGAGGGGCTGTCAAGGGGCAAACATGCTTTCTGCGAGAGGGAGTCTGTTCTGGGAGGTGCAGTTCCCCCAGAGAGGAGAGGCAGTACAGTTGACCCTTGAATGACTTAGGATATTAGAGGGATACAGTCAAAAATTGACATATAACTTTGGACTCCCCCAAAATTTAACTATTAATACTAATAGCCAACTGTTGACCAGAAGGCTACTGTTGAGCCAGAGGAGGAAGAGGAGGGGTTGGTCTTGCTGTCTTGGGGGTGGCCGAGGTGGAAGATAATCCTTCTGTGAACTGTGGATCTGCACAGTTCAAACCTGTGTTGCTCAAGAATCAACTGTTCATGTTGGGCACTGCAGTTTTTCACATTTTTCATCTATTCAGAGCCCCCAGAAAATAGGCAGTGGGGTTTAAAGGAAGATGCCTCTCAGGTGAGCAGGGCAGGCCAGGCCAAACTCAGTGGTGCCCATCAACCTGCCTCAGTGGTGCCAAGGGCAGGCCACTCTGTTAACACCTAGTCAGCAGGTATAGATCCTGCCTTTTTCAGGATGAGTAAAGGGAAACCAAACAGGACTTGCAGAAAAATAGCAGAACCAAGGAAAGGACTAGTACAATTGACCTCTTTATTTGTGGATTCCGCATTTGCAAATTTACCTACTTGCTAAAATTCGACCCTGTCACGGTCATTCATGACACGCAGGGAGAGGTGAAGATTTGAGTTACCTGGTATGCATGTTTCAGCTGAGGTTATTTCAGCTCTTATGCTGTAAACAAGTGTCTCTTCATGGTCTACTTGGTGCTGTGCTTTTCACATGTTGGTGCTTCTTTTGGGTGATTTTGCTGTTTGAAATGCTCCCTGCTGCATAGTACTGAAGTGCTGTCTAGCATCCTTAAGCTCCAGCAGGCTGTGATGTGCCTCCCAGAGAAAACATATGTGTTAAATAAGCTTTGCTCAAGCAAGAAGTTATAGTGTTGTAGCAGTGAGTTCCATGCTAATGAATCAACAATATGTATTAAGTAACAGAAACACATATAAAACAAGGTTAAGTATTGATCAATTTGTGAAAATGTCACTTGACAGCTCACAGGAACTTAACCCTGTATTTCCACTAGGAGCAATGGGTCTTTATTTGCTGAGAATGTAAATACTGCGAATAAAGATCATCAATTTACTTGAAAGAGCCCACTTCTGAAAATGATGATACAGCAAGGTCCAGTAGAAAACTTCGGGAGATTGGCACCCTCAGATTGCAAGAATACGATTTCTTTCTGCAACGAAAGCAGACGTTGCTTAGTAGAAGACAGTCTGAGACTAAAAGGCAGCAGGGTGAGATGGAAATGGAGATGCAATATAGGGAAAGGGTACAAGAAAACTAAAAAGTTAACTGCAGAATCAAAATTCATATAGCACACAGTAAAGGACAGATTTTGTGCAAGGAGGTTTATTGCAGCATTGTTTATAACAGCAAAAAAATATATCCAACAATGGGAAATTAGTTAAATAAACTCTAATACAGCCATAAAATGAAATATGTATGATTCAGCTATTCAAGTATTTTGTATTATTTATTGACTTAAAAGGAGTAAGGGGGAAAAGCGGGATTTATGTATTAATACAAGTATGATCAGCCTGATATTTATTATTACTTTAAAAATATGTACATGTGCTTACTTAGAAAAAGATCTGCATGACTCTATTAAGGTATTTAGGGGTGGGATAAAAGTTACTTTTAATATATGGAATGCACCTATTTCTGTAGTATGTGGATTTTTTGCAAAAAAAATATTGATATTTTACTTGAGTTTAAAAAAAATAAAGGACATGACCAATGTAAACTGTTAGGAAACACTTCTTTCTCTCTTCTCTTGTAGCTCGTGATTCCTCTTGATTTGCAGAGTTGATCAAATTGCTGTTCTCATTTGTGTCTGTTTCCCTCTCCCTCTTAGACCGTGAGCCCTCTGAGGACAGTCTTTGTGTTTCTAGAACCTGACACAGTGGGAGACTCCTCTGAGCTGCCATCTGCATTTTTCTTGGATGGATTAGCAGTGGGTGTGGACAGCAGAGCTGGGAGCCCGTGCACCAGGCCTGGGGTGCGGCAGAAATCCCTTTTGCCTTAATAGCTCCCCCTCCTCTTGCCTTAGCTGCTTGAGAGGAAGGACCCTGAAAATGGGAGAGTGAACTAATGAACTTGAGCTCATTCATTTGGGTGGGGTGGAAAGCATCTTGAGACTGATTTAGTAAGTCCAAGCCTTAAAAGAAAAATTTCTGAGTTTGGGATGGCAGAGTAGGAAATGCAGGTGGTTTCGAGGTGTTCACTGAGGACCCACAATGCTGGCATCCCCTGGGTCCCCAGGGTACGTAGGCATCCTGCTGACCCGATAAAGGCTTTCCTTCTCAGAGCTCATTGTCAGGAGGAGAAAGCCGTGTTCCTGGCTGGACCTGTGTTCTCGTCCCCAGGAGGTTCCCAGAGCTGGACAGATCCTGACTGAAATCAGGAGAGGGATTTGATAAATGCTCTGAATGCTCCCACCGTGTGCACTGGAGTTAATTTAAAAACCAGCTTCACAAACATACTCAGGCGGCCTCAGGAGGAAAGCAGAGGGCAGGCAAGAGCCGAGGTCTGTGCCCTGACTCATCCTTCCACTCGGGGCGGTGACACATGGCTCTGACATTTCCCGAGGCTGCAGCCCCCAGAGATGTGGAAGGCGCCGTGGCCGAGTCCCTGGAGGCGCAGGGACAGCCTTGGATGGGGCTTGCTGCTCTTGGCTCCCCCGGGAGCAGCGCGGGAGAGCTGGCGAGGCTGACAGGAGCCCCGCACTGCCGTCTCCTGAGCCTCGGAGGAAGGGACTTCATGTCTCCCTCTCTGCGAACAGTCGGAGAATTTTCCTCTCATAAACAAAACAAACATGAGCTGAAGGGGTGGAGGCCCCAGGGGCAGGCTGGGTGGCCCTTTCCTTCAACCTTTCTGCGTATGTTTCTCCAGGGGGCAGATTGTGGAAGCTTCGTAGAGGCCCGGAAAGCCGCCGGTGGGTCTCGTCATCTTGTTTGGTTAACCGAGCACATCGCCTCTTTGGTGCTGGCGAGGGCTCTGTTGTTCTTGGAGAACAGGCTGCGAGCCATTCAGACCCTTGTCCACAGGGGCGGGTGGCTCTGCAGGACGCCCTGCGGGGACCGATGCAGCAGGTGCTGCTTGGTGGGGGCGACGGCGCGGTGCTGTGGGCAGAGCCCCCACTGGCATCAGGAAGTTTTGAGCCACCCGCCCACCCACCAACTGTGTGGCCTTAGCCGAGTCCTTGGCATCGACGGGCTTTAGCTTCCCCGTCTTTTGGTCCAGAAGGTCAAGCTGGGTGATTTCTGGGGTCTCCACTAGCTGTTTGTTTCTGTGACACAGTGGGGGATAGCTGTGGTGGCGGGGGGCTTCCTTCCGAGGCCCCTCCTCTCGCTGCCCCTCTCTGTCTCCCCGTCTCTCTGATTTCCTCTATTCCATTTACAAAGCTTAAGTCTAAGCTGCAGAAGACGGTGCTTGTCTCGGCTTGAAAACCGTGGCCAGAAAACACTCCCATCCATCACGTTCTCATTGTCACTCGGGAAGGCCCAGAGGTCAGCTTCCCGTTGCCTCTCAGTACAGAGTCCTGTTTGTGTTGCTTGGGGACTGACTGCCCTTTCACAGAACTGGTGGAAAAACCCCTCTTCTCCCCAGAAAAGGTGATGAGAAAGGTATTATTTTGAAGGTAGGCAAGGAGTCGAAGGTGGAAGCATATTGCACTATATGAAAGCACCAACATGCGATGTAATTATTTTTAAGCATCCAGCATGTCCTATTTATTGATGATTTCGGATATCTTGTCTGCTTTCGGGAAGGGTTTGTGGCTGAGGTACAAGGGGTGGCTTTTGATATGAAAATGTGCATTGTGACTCCCTGAATGAGGGGTGGAAGAGGGCCTGGGATGGCCCCCTGGGCGGGGAGGGGAGCCTCTGGAGCGACACCCAGAGAAGCCTCGAGGTGTGAAAGGGTGCTTTTAGGAAAGTCCGGATCAGACATGATGTTATAGGAAAAAATGCAGCGTCTAAGGAAACAGCGCGTGAATAGAGAGAAAGCTGAGAGACGGGGCAGGGAGGCAGAGAGGACATAAAACAGATTGTCATCAGGAGCCAGCGAAGGGAGCTGCCTGGCAGCAGGGGCCGAGCACTGGAGGGAGAATGGCAGAGGACACTCTGCTTCCTGAGGAAGGGCTGAGCGTTGGGGTAGAGTGTCGTGGAAGGGCTTGTGACGCCAGGAGTCAGACCTGTGCATTTCCTTCAGAAGCTTGGGGACAGACGGTTCTCAGACAGGGCCTCTGGCCCTGGGTGTGTGCCCGGACCAGGAAGAAGTGCCGAGCCTCCCTGTGCAGGGCATGTGCTCCCACTGCCTCCCGCCCCAACTTTTGGGTGGAAGATGCAGTCCACGGTGAGGGTAAGGGGGACTGCTGTAAAGGGACGAGAGGGGTGCAGCCTGCCACCTTTTGTCCCCTCCACATTGGAAGTGAAAAGGGACAGGTATCCTATCTTGGGACTGCACGTGGTTTCCAGCAGTGCCTGAGAGCATGGACGGTGGGGCCACACCGCCTGGCCTCGAATCCTGGCCCTACCACTTCCTACGTATGTGACCTCGGGCAGGTTACTGACTCCCTCTGTGCCTCAGTTTCCTCACCTATAAAAGGGGGTTAAAGTCAGTGCCTAACTCAAAGGGATGTGAGGATTAAGCGTATTCATTTTTAAGCAGCTTTACTGAGACATAATTCATGTAACATATAATTTACCCATTTAAAGTATACAATTCAGTGGGTTTTAACATATTCAGAGTTGTGCAACCATCACCACAATTGATTTTCATCACCCCCAAGCAAGCCCCCTACCCATTACCAATCACCCTCATTTCTTCCTGCCCACACCCCTTTCCCAGCCCTAGACAACCACTAATCTACTTTCTGTCATCAGTTGGGGGACAGTTGGATTGTTTCCATTTTTTGGCTATTATGAATAATGCTGCTGTGAACATTTGTGTACAAGTTTCTGTGTGGACGTGTGTTTTCATTTCTCTCGGGTATTTGCCTAGTACTGGAATTGCTGGGTCACATGGTAACTCTATGCTTAACTTTCTGAGGAGCTGCCAGACTGTTTTCCAAAGTGGCTGCACCGTTTTACATTCCCTCCAGCAATGCATGAGGGTTCCAGTTTCTCTACGTCCTTGACAACACTTGTTATTATTTGTCTTTTTAAATTCTAGCCATGGTAGTGAGTGTAACATGGTATCTCATTGTGGTTTTGATTTGCATTTGCATGATAGCTAATGATGTTGAGCATTTTTTCATGTGCTTATTGGCCATTCACGTATCTTCTTTGAGGATATATCTATGTGGATCCTTTGCCCATTTTTAATTGGTAAGTTAGTTCTTAAAAGTGTATGGAAGCAGTGCCTTATTCATGGGAAGCACCGTGCAAGTTACTATTAGGGTGACTCCCCAGGACTGGGCATGTTGGGCTTCTCTTCTCCGTGTGTTAAGGATTTTGGGGGCCCTGCATACGTGGCCAAGCATGTGGGAATGTGGTAACTTCATGTTTTCTCTAGTTTTTTTCAAATGGTCCCCTACTGGGGGAGAGGTTGGAAGGATTGCCACCCCACCACAGGTCAGACTCCCGCCTGACCCTCTTTCTGATTTGGTTTTCCTAGGTCCTTATGGTGAGGCACACTTGCTACCCACACCTGGGTGCCTTTGGCAGTGACGTCAGTGCTGCTCAGTATTTGATTCTGTCCATGTGCGAGCGCCCCCAAGAGGCTGCTGGTGGGAGTGTGGGCTGGCATGTGCAGTTCTGCTGGGGGGCTCCAGCAAGACTCCCAAGTCCCTGAGTCCTCAGCCCCTTTCTCGCGTCACAGCGACGTCATCTGGTGCTGTGGTTCATCATCCTGTGTTGTTTTGTCCGGCAAGCAGCTGCTTGCTGCTCAGGTGGCCATTTGGCTCCATGTAAACTTTCCTTTTCGTTTTCTTTTTGCTTAAAAATACTCAGGTTTTTCCAAGAGTCGTTTCAGTCCTTGGCAGTGATTAAACTCAGGTCTGGTTTGACCTCAGCATTTCAAGTACACGTTTGGCTCTCCCTGGAGACCTGTTATGAGCCCGGAGAGAGGAAACCGTCAGGGACCTCAAGGAGTAAGCCACGGGGTGAACATTACGGCAAGTGGTAGGACCAGGGCGGAGGGTCATTCCTGCTTCAATACAGGGCCACGTGGCGCAAAGAAGGAGAAGGAAGCAAGTGGTCCAGATGGACAGACATGTCAGGCAGAGAGCCGGATGTCATAATTAAAATCCCCAGGAGGGACAGGCTGGTCGTAGAGTAAACCTGGTACCCGCCCCCACACTGGTGATAAAGCTCTCATTTCCCTCCAAGGGACAGTTTCCTCCTTCTCTTCCTGCAGGCTGTGTATATTCAGGTTCTAGTTCCCTGTGGCTTTGGTGAACGAGCACCTCCCTGGCCTCTCCCTCTCCTGGCTGTGCGGGGATAGTTAACTTTTCCTCCCGCAGTATAATAGCAGTATAATATCTGGCAGTGGTGCCTCATCGTCTTCCTGCTTTCCTCCCCCATGCTCTCTGCTAATCCGGGCCTGCTCAATGGTGCTTCCTCTGTGATGTCCCCACTCAGCCCCAGTGCTCATTTTCTCTCCAGGACCTCTCAGCAGTTATGTGCATCCCGCGGATTATTATTCTGGCACAGGCGTTGGTGCTCACCACGCGTGCTCTGCAGAGGCCCTGTGAGCTGTCCAGCCACCGCCACCCCACATGGATGTGGTCCGCAGCAATCCCATCTGCTCACCTGTCTGCTCACCAGGGATCTAGCCCGGGGCCAGCAGCTCTGGTCAGTCCCATGTTTGTCCCTGGGTGGACTCTGCAGAACAGCTGCCCTCTCACTTCCACAGAACAGTCCCCACCACCTTCTCTTCCCAGACAGTCTCACACCTGCATCCTCAGGTCATCCTCCTGTGACCTCTCTCACATCATGTCTGTCACCTGCCCTGTACCCTCCAGTTTGTCAGAATTTGTCAGTGCCCCTCTTGATACGGGAGAGCTAGACTATGATCTGGTCAGTGTGAGGGGGTCTTATCCTTCTCTGTGTCCACTGGGGTTCTAGGGAGTTGGTTTCAGAATTACCTTTTTTAAAGCAGCAATACTGCACCTAAACCCCGAAGTCCTCTACAGTTTGGTTCATAACTAGGAAATGGTGACTTGGATCAGAGGTTTTGTGATTGGGACAATGGCTTTTATTTCCCAATGACACTCTTAACCAGACTAAAGGGGTGCTGAGAAGTTTGACCTGGGGTGTGGGTGGGTCTGGGGGAGCATTAAATGCCAAGGAGTGGCTGGTTGTCAAGGCATCACCCCAGCCCCCCAACCTGAGCTTTGGTTTCTGCTTAAACGATGTTATTGTTGTATTTTTAATGTTACAAAGCCAATGCCTGTTCAGTATAGAAAAAATATAGATTAGGAAAAAAGAAGAAAATGCAAGTAACAGTTCATCCCACCAGGCAGAGTGACTGTATTAACACCCTAGTATGTCTATTGCCTTGTAGAACTTTTTCTGTAATATGCAATCATACTTCTTTTGACTTACTACGTTGGTTGCCATCTTTCCATGTTACTAGTCTTCTGGGCTACAGTTTTGCATGGCTGCGTAGTATTGTATTGCGTAGATGTACCGTGACTCTGTTAACCAGGCGTTTAAATTTGGACATTTGGGCTATTTTCAGATTTTTTCCACTCTAAGCTGTGCTGTGCTGAGTATCCTTTTAAGTTGATCTTTGAGCCACTTTCCACGTCCCCTTAGGATAAATTTCTAGATGTGGAAACTTCTGGGTCAAGGAACGAGCATGTTTAAGACTTTCGATGCGTGTTGTATCTTGCTCTCCCCCAAATCTGGCCAAATTTACAGAGTGTGGACTGTTTTCTCCCCGTTTCCTCAGGTGTATTGGATATTAATTATTCCAAACCATGTTGGCCAACTTGCAAGACAAAAAGTGGTGTTTTGTGTTTTTTTAATTTGTGTCTTTCGTAATAAACAGGAAAGATTGAACATTTTTCATTAGTTTATATTTTGTGAATCACCTATGAGGGCATGAATATATTTTTCTAGTGAGAGTTCAGTTTTTTTTCCTGAATGTACTTCTTACATATGAAAGATAGTAACTTTTTGTCCATCTTTTGTCTTACAGATATTTCTCCCAGGTTGTTGTGGGCTTTTAAAATTTATGGTGCTTTTGGACATATAAAGTTTAAAATTATCATATATTCAGATACATATTTTACAGTTTTTGCTTTTGGTGTCATGCTTTAGGAAAGCCTTCTTGATCACCCAAGGTTACATAAATATTTACTTATATTTTTTCACAGTTTTACTTTTTACATTTAAGTATCTTGCAAGGTACAAGGCATGAAGATAGAATATAAGACATTCTTCTTAGAAAGGTAGTCAGTTGCTGCAGCACCACTGTCTTTTTCTCCCTAGTTTCCCCCTATTTTATGATGTAAATAGGTCTCATTTTGGACTTTCTACTTGATTAAGTTTTCTCTCTATTCTTATCACACTATTTTGATTTTGTGGTCTCATGATACATTTTATGACTTCTGGAGGCTTTGCAAATGGTAAAACACCATGAAAAATGTAAAGGATTGTTCATGCTGTTGTACCAAGTCTTTGCTTACATTTACAATGATTACTGTCCTCCGTGGTGAGAGTAAGTAATCTGTATTTTTTAAAGCTTTTCTTCAGAGATCCTGAGTACAGCAGCTTCGTCTTTTGAACCAGCAAGTGCTCAGGTCTGCTTAGCAATGTTTGGCTTGTCCCCTGACGCTGACCCACACACGGTGCCTGTTACCCGGGAAGGCTGGGTCTGCGTCAACTGGGTCCCTCCGTTCCACGACCACATCTCATATAATCACATCCGTTTTTCTTAAAAGTCAGCAACCCTTCTCTGCTGACTCATGTTCTCTGACTCCTAGACGCTTTTCTTCCATAATTGGGCGTGCCGGGCACAATCCTTGTTTTTCCCTTCCCGAGGTGGGGAATTCAGGCTGGAAATGTGGTGGAGGACACGGAGCGTCCTCGCTCCGTCCCTGGGCCGTTGCCATGACAGTCGGTTGGACAGATACGTCGTGTGTGCTCTCCTCCCTCCAGCTTCTCTCCACATTCCACTTCCTGAGCTCCGAGGGAGCCGTGGGTGGGAAGCCTGCTGGGTGGTCTGCCCAGACTTCCAGGGGATCCTCGGCCACACCTTGTGCAGGGCCTAAGATGGGCTTGGGCCACACTCAGACCACACTCAGCTGTGCTTGCTTTTCCACAATGATGATGATGATGATAGTGAGGAGGAAGAGGGACTCCTATGATATGGCCAGACAGGCAGCTGGATGAGGACCTGGGAACCCTGCATAGACGTCCTATTCAGAATCACCACTTAAGTTATGAGCACCTACCTATTCGGCCCTGCAGGATGAGAGGTGCGGTGGGGAGGTGAAAGGAACCTGCCTTTGCGGTGCTTGCCCTTGCCTTGTTGGCTGTGCAGTGGGGCCGAGCGGTTGAGTTCCTAGACCCTGGGACCTGACTGCATCAATTTGCACCCTGACTCTGCCCCTACTGTGATACTTGTGTAAATTGCTTCACTTTTCTGTGCCTCAGTTTCCCCTCTGTAAAATGGGGGGTTAATGTGAGGATCAAATGAGTTAGCATATGTGTACGTGTCATAGTGCCTGGCGCACGCTATGTGTTAGCAGTTACTGTTATTGTTGGTGGTGGTGGTGCGTGTGTCTTTCTTATATTCCTCGTATGTTGGGAGCTCCATGAGGCCTTTGTCCTTTCCTGTATTCATCACCACATGGCCTTCCAGAGTGGATGCTCAGCAAATATTAAGTGATAATACTAATGCAAGTTGTTAATATCACTTATTGTGCTGGGCTCTTGGTCACATTATCTGATTTAATCCTTGCAGAGCCTTTAAAGTAAGTGTTTTGTCTGTTTTACAGACGAGAAACCCGAAGCCTGGGGAGTCTAAGGAACTCACTCAAGGTTGTCTGGCTGACAAGTGGCGGGGCCGAGTCGTCCGCAGTCGGCCTCGCTGCAGAGCAGAGTCAGGATGAATGAAAAGACGATGCATGGGGGTGGGCAGAAAAGAAACACTTTTGGAAGAATTAGAGAACAATACAGCACTTAACAGATTGGGAAGGATCCAGTGACGTGGGTGACACAGAGCTATCTAGCTCACCATCTTGGTTTGCTAGAGAAATGAAAAGAGAGTGGGGGGCATGGAAGATTCTAGGAACATCCTTTTGGTCCCCCAGGCTGGTGTTCTTGCCTGGCCCCCTCTGCCCCTGCTCAGCGTGGCTGGGAGCTGTGGGGGAAAGGTTCCGGAAGGATGATGGCCTGGAGTTCGGCCTTGATGACTGGTAGGAGGAATAGGCGGGAGCTGCCGGAGTCAAGCACAGATGGGGGAACAAACCAGGCATATTGGGGGGTCATGGCCCAGAGAGTGTCACACTATGCAGAGTCACAGATATCAGCTAGTGGGGCTGTCTTTGGCCAACTTGGCAATGGGGAGCCAGGTGGGTGTTTGAGTGAGGGGCTCATGAACTCATTTTTGCCTCAGGGGAAGGGCAGCCGAGTGCAGGCTACCCTGTGTCCCGTGAGTGTCCTTGTGGAGACTCTAGAGAGGGCAGGTGGGCAGAGGGAGGCCCTGGGAGATGGGGTTAGAGTGGTGTGCAGGGGCAAGGTCGTGGGGGGCAAGATGGGAAGCTTGGGTTTTATTCCACGGGCAGCTCAGGGTGTGTGTGCTGAGCTAAGGATCATCGTGTTTTAATAAGGTCTCTCTGGCTGCTCTGTGGGCTGGGAGTTTCCAGGTGAGCAATGGCAGGGGCGTGGGTGGAGGAGGGATGATGGTGAGAAGTGAGCACATGTGGGGTCCTTGTGGGAAGTAGTGTCACCAGAACAGTGTGGGTTGCCTGTGGGAGCAAACGGAAAGAGAGCAGCGATCCGCAAGTCCTTCTCAAGTACTGTATGACTGTGGAGCTTGGCGCCACTCGTTGGAGGACACAGGTCCAGTGGTGAAGGTGAGCGTGTGGCTTCATTGTCCCTCTTTGTGGCATTGGGGAGCATGTGCAGGCTGGAGAGAGGGACAGAGCGATGGCAGATGTGGGGGGTGGGGGCAGGGGTTGTGCCAGGCTCTGCCTCCAGGGATCCCAGGACACCCTCAGCTGGTCTCAAAAACCACCGTGGGCACAGGGACCCAGAGAGTCAGGTACCAGATGCCCAGACTTCCTGCAGCTCAGCCTGGGGGACTGGAGAGTCCTGAGAAAACATATGCCACCACCAGTATTTTATTGAATGAACTGGACGCAAGTGGCTTGGGGTGAAGCTAATTCTTGGGTTTAGGAAGAGAGAGCTCAAGTTCATCTAAGAGTATCCCAGGCTGTCCCAGCCTCTGGGGTTCACCAGGGGAGTTGGGAGGGTGTTGAGGGGTGGGTCATGATGATGACACCCTGGCAGTTAGCCCTGGACTGAGGGTGCCAGCTGGAGGGACAGAGACGGGGGCTTCCCTAGCCCAACAGCTAACCTTGGCCCACAAACTTCTCCTTATCCCCAGTGCAGAGCAGTGAGACTGCCCCTCCTCTGCTCCGCATGCCCCTTGCCTCAGACTGCCATTTTTGGACCATTTTTCTCCATCTAAACCTAACGCTGCACCTGGTTGTTCTTCTTGGATTCAAATCTTGGGAGGAAGAAAGCTGCAGGGCCCTCGGCATGCCTCGTCCCTTTGCTGTACCCAGGGAGACCTCTTACCCATGCCAAGGAGCCCCCCTGGAATGTTGCCCCCCTGGCCCCATTCTCAAGGCTGCCTGGCTGAAGTTCACCTAACCTGAGTGCAGAGTAGTGACAAAAATCAGACTCTTCCTAGGATTTCCAGGCACTGAGAGAACAGAAAGAAATGGTCCCAGGAGTTAAAGCAAAAAGCCCATTTGTCATTCATCCCAAGTGCCATGGAACAGAAGAAAGAGAATTTTAAAAAGAACCAAGGGGCCTGTAGCTCCATCCCGACGCTGCCGTGTGTGCCGTGGGGCAGAGCCTGCATTTCTTTGCTTGCAAAATTGGGAGTTTGGCTCTGTGATCCCCTCTCAGAGGTAACACTATCCGAGGCAGCACTCACTTTCCTTGCCTGGTCCGGCAAAAAGAGAGGGCTGAGATTAACACCCTCAATTACGTCTTTGCAGAACTCAGACCTGAGGAAATTGGAAAACCCAAGCCAGCGTGGGACTGGGACGCCATTCAGGGGATCACTCCTTGTCAGGCTCCTGCGTGGCTGGGGAGGCCGGGCCTCCGTGGGCCTCATTAAAAGGCACTTTACCTGGAAGGCCCAGGGGACACGGGTCCACGGAGGGAACAGCAGAGTCAGGGATGGGGGTGGAGCCGCTGTATGCTGTGGAAAGAATGCTGAATGCGAGCTCGGGTCTGGCGTCTGGTCTGAGCGCTGCCACGGGTGTTTTCATTCTCCCGATTGCTTCTCCCCTCTGGGAGGACACAGTCCCATCAAGCCCTGCCATTCTGAGTGGCGGACTGAGTTTCGTCCCATTGAAGGTTCTTTTGAGGCTAAGGCTCGTGCATGTGTCAAAAGGAAACTACATATGAAATCAGGAATCCCCCAAAGCACGTCACCCTAGGCTCGGCCTCCCCTGAATGTCTGTTTGACTCTGAGTCTCTGACGCCTGTGTTTTCCATACTGTCACCTCCATGCCGTTTGGAGTATGGATAAAGCAGTGCACCAGGAGAGTTCCCCATCACCTCTGTCCCTTTTGGCTGCTGTCTCTCTCTCTGCACAGCCAGCGACTACTGCCTGGCTGACCGTGGTCCCAGACCTGGCAAAGTGTGGGAAAATATGCAGCTCAGGATTGATGAAATACAGAAAAGCTCAGTCCAACAAAAGGGTTTGAAAGCTGTGACTTCGGCAGGCCAGTGATGGTGTCTAGGCCTCCTCCAGCAACCCAGCCGCCTGGGCATCAGATCTGGAAGAAGGTGCCTTATCTGTGAGCAGGCTCTTGGCATGTCATGCTCCAGGCCCCTGAGAAGTCATGTCTTGATGTCTTAAAGCCATCAAGGGCTTGCTCGGACACCCACAGTGGAGCCTGGTGACCCCCAGGTCAGGGTAGGCTGTGGCTGTCTCCTGGTCTCTACCATACAGAGTTTGGGTTTCTCACCTCTGGGAGGCAGGTGAGGAGGTGTGAGGTGGGCAGAGCCTTTGGAGGCCAGAAGTGGGTTTCATCCCAACACTGCAGTTCCCGCAGGCCAGCTCTCCCTGCACCTGTCCCCTCAGGTGTCAGGTGGAGGTAATCCTGAGGACCAGGGGAGGTGGCCAGGACACCCCTGCCTCGCTCCCAAGTAGTAGTTGCTCATGGAACAAGTGTCCCCCTTTCCCTGCCTTTCCTGGATGCTTGGGGAGGTGATCAGAGATCAGGCAAGGGGCTCGATGCCTGTCCTGCAGAAGTTCACGATCTTGTTTGGAGACCTCTCTGTCCTCCAGAGCCCCACCTGGGTGGTCAGCTGCCTTCTGGGCAGCCTTCCCCCTGGCTGCCCCTCATACTCAACCACTCAGGGCAAATCAGTCGGTACCCCCAGACCTGCCTCCACTCTGGTTTCCTCCTCGGTCCCTGATGTTTCTGGACCCTGAAGACCTCAGGGTCATCCTGGATACCTCCTCCTTCTTCACATGCTGGTGTTCAGCCCCAGGTCTGTCTGTGCACCCTTCATTGGTTTCCTCATCCTCTCCCGTTGTCCCATCCCTGACACAGGATCCCAGCCCACACCTGAATGGTCTCCCAAGCTCCACACCGTGGCGCCCACGTGCAAAGCCTTCAGGCATGATGGTGGTTCCTACCTGTCACAAGCATTGTGTCCTGATTGTCTTAGAGTCCTGGACTCTACTCTTGTGTTAATATTGGGGCTTGGCTCACCTCCACCAGGAAGTTTTCTCTGTCCTCCCTCTGCCTGGGTCTGGGTTGGATACTCCTCCCGTGTCCTCCCGCAGTTCTCTGTGTGTGTTCCAGTTATGGCCTCCTTCTTGTCCCTCCAATCTGCCAGGCACACGCTTGCCCCAGGGCCTTTGCACTGGCTGTTACCTCCCTTGACATGCTCTTCCTCTACATACCCACATGGCTCACACCTTGTCTTCTTTAAGGTCTTTACCTTCATGTCACTGACTCGGTGAAGCCTCCAGGATCACAGCTCTCCCAACACCCAGCACACCGTTTCCTCTTTTCCCGCCTGATTATTCTTCCTAACACTTTGCATCCTCTCACACGATCTGCGGTGTCCTTATGTGCTTCATTGTTTCTCTTCAGTCACTAGAGATGGATTTTTGTCTGTTTTGTTCACTGCCAAGTCCCCTGTGCCTGGCACAGTGGCTTTTGATAAATATTTGCCGAGCAAATGAACGAAGCACATTTGCCCCATTTTAGAATGGCCCATTTTGGGCTCCTCTTCTCTGCTAGGCTCTGGCCTCTTGAGGGCTGGGCTGTACTCGGTCTGTCATTGTGTTCGCCGTAGTGATTCCTTGGTTCCTTTTTGATGGATGAATGATTGTGTCAGCCTCCGTCTGAATTCTCTCTCCATAGAAGAACCATGTCACTTGGCCTTCGGAAGGCTGGCTTTCCAGGTGGTTTCTCCACAGCACTCATCCAGCCCTTATCACGTGACCGTGGCCTTGGTACCCTCTCTCCTACCCCATCATGCTCACCCTCTCTGGGCTCACTCTTTCCCTCACTTTGTCCGCTAACAGGCCGTGTACTTTTATGAATGTTACACATTCCCACCTCCAAACCTCTGCTCCTACTGTTCCACCTGCCAGGGATGTTCTCGTCCTTGATGTCCCAAAAAACTCCTATGCATCCCTCATTAGCTTTGAACCCTCCTCCTATTACACACCTTGTATGTCCATCTGCTCCATCAGGGACCTGCTCCCTGGGTCATGTGGGCCTCCTTTGCCAGAACAGGAACTTTTCGAGTGCACCTACCATACCCGGTTCATCTGTGCCCGTTGGTCCTAGCACTATGTCTGGCTTGAGTCTGTCCTGTGTGTTTAGTAAATGAGCAGGGACATAAATGGCACATGATGCACACAGATAATAGTTTACAAAGCTCTATTTGACTCAGGGTCAGAGTGGGCAGAGCGTGGCCAGCATGACTCTCGGAGTAGGCTACGCAGACTGTAAACGCTCACAGCCTGAGAGGAGGTCTCCCTCCCCCCACCTTAAGTGCTGACCACACCTTTGCCTGGTGTGAGGCACCCAGAGCCATGCCAACTTCTTCCAAGCCGTGGGTGACCGTTTAGTCACCTCCTTTCCCCTCCAGGGGCCTCTGAGATGCATATTGTGGCTGCCCCTGGCGGGGGATGGGGAGGTCTGAGGGATGTGGCTCATTGCCGTGGCCTGTAAGAATCCACTGGAGGCCCCTGGAAAGGCAGCTCCAGGCTTCTGGAGAGGTAGTTCGGCTGTGGTCCTTGCTCACTGGGCCTGTGGAGCCACGGCCAGGAGGTCAGGTGCCCGCCTGAGGGCTGCAGCTGGAAGATCTGGACGCCCAGCAAGAGCAGAGCCATTTCTCCTCCTTGTCCCCAGCCGACTTGCTGTGTCTGAGCCAGGGCCCCTTGAGTCATTCTTGTCCTAGCTGGAAGGCAAGTGGGCTGTGATCTTCAATTCCGTGCAAGGACCTTCCCATTGAGTGTTTAAAGCCCCACCAGTCTCATAAATGGGATCTCCTTAAAATACACTTGCTGGGACCCCTTGGTTCCTGGGGCCCACGTTAGCTCTCCTCTTTCCCCCAGATGACTGATTTCTTGCCAGTCCCTCCTTAGTGACAACGGGTGCTCACCCTTGCCCAGTGTTCTTTGCGCTGCTCGGGTTGCGGCCAGCTCTCTCTCAGACCAGTCTCTCTGGATCTCACTAGAGAAACCTAGATTGCCTAGATTAGGCGGCTCGGTCATGGTATATTAGAATCACCTGGGACTTTAAAACCTACTTATTTTTTTAAAACCTACTTTAAAACCAGACTTATTAATCAGACACAGGGCCCCAACCCACACCTGAATGGTCTCCCAAGCTCCACACCGTGGCGCCCATGTGCAAAGCCTTCAGGTGTGGTGGTGGTTCTTACCTGTCACAAGCTGGGGACCACACTTTTTTTTAAGCTTTCCAGGTGAGGGGACGAGGGGCCAGGGTGGAGAGCCATAGGAATAGATGGTCGCTCCGAGACGGGCAGCCTGGTGCTCGCTGGGGGCTGCAGGGCCAGCATGCAGACACGGTCACTGCATCACGGAGCCCAGAGTGTGAGCCTCAGGCCTGGGGTCTTTTCCACGGCGGTTGCTTGCTAGGTATTTGTGGACCTGAAATGAACCTCGCTGGGACTTCTCAATAAGGAGCCTTCTTCCTGCCCCTGCTTTGGCTTTGGGTCCGGAGGGAGGTGAGAAAACTTGTCCCAGGCCTCAATGGCCTAGTTTGGGAGACCTGCCCCTGCATTCCAGACCCGGGGGTCTGAAATGGACACCTCCCGCCCCCACACCCTGGCCAAACCCTCTGAGCTCTCCACCCGGACACTGGCGTCCCCATCCACTCTGAGGTCCCAGTGAAGCGCAACGCCCTGACTGCTGACTCTCCCCAGTCCACCCTTTCCTCCCCACGCACTACGGCTCCTGGCCTCTGAGCCTTGGCACCCGCCACCCCCTATTCTTGGAAGGCTTGGCTTGTTTCCTCTTTCCAGCAGTGGTTCATTGGCCACTCTCAGGGGTTGGTCAGTTAGTCCTTGACCACTAGGCTCTCCCAAGTGGTGACAGAGAGGCTCAGCTCTAGTCCCGTGGTCCTTGGAGCCCATGGCTTTCCTCCTGAAATGAGAGGGTTGACCAGCACCTCTGGGTTCCCGTGGTGCATGTGGAGCCTGCTTTTTCTGCAGAGACTGGACTCTTACTCTTTCTGGTGCCATTGTCTCATCACAGATTGAGGTTCTGGGGCTCCCAGGAGAAGGCACGGTGGAGTCCTTGTCTTTAGAACCCTTCCCTGGCAATCTGATTTGGCTTGCAGAGTTTATAGGGCATTGCACTGGGGCTTAGGAAACCAGAGTTCCAGCCCTGGGTCCACCTGAGCACTTCTTCACACCTGTTGACTAAGCCCAACCCATGCTCAGAGGGCAGCGTGAACACTCCCTGCCCAGCACACCTCACACACACACACACACACACACACACACACATGCGCGTGTGCACGCACACCCCACTCACACTCGACACCTGTCCTTGCTCCCTCCTGGGAAGCCCTGAGCCTGTTTCCTCACATCCTCCTGGTTCTCTGACTCATGCTGCTTTCTGGAATCTTCCTATCGTCAGTCCCCACTGCAGGGAAGCTGAGTCACAGCCCGTGGAGGGCACAGCTTGAAAGGAGTGGGCAGGAAGTTTTCCAGCACCGGTCAGCAGCCGGGGTCAGCAGAACAGATGCTGTCCTGCCCACTTTAGTCTTTATGAAACCAGACCGGGCAGGGCCTAACTTTATTTTATCCTGAGATTGTTAAGAATTGAGGGTAATAACCCAGTTAAGAAGAGAGCACGGTGTCATGGATGCCTTTGTGCCCACTTTGCAGAGTCATCAGATTATAACACTATGTTTTCTTTTTTTGCTCATCTTTTTCTTTATTTTGAAGTGGTTGGTCTTTATGAAGCCCCCTCCCTGCCCTGGTCTTGCAAACTGGGAACACACACCATGGAGAGAAGGAAAGGACACGAGAGCCAGAGGCCAGGCCCTCTCTGCCCTCCCACCGCACACGCCCTGTGGAATTTCAGGCTGTTCCACGATCGAGCCCAGCTCCGCACTGACCTTTCTCCTCACTCCTCCTGCCCTGCTCCTGGCTGGTGGCAGAAAGAGGGAGTCCCCTGACAGCCAGCCCTGATCTCTTTAGCGTACAAAAAGGAATGTAAGGAAAAGTAAATCGACTCCTCACTCAGAATTCCTCGTGTTCCACATTTTTCCTGTGCCATTTTGTGCCTGGAATTTCATTATTTTCTCCCCTTCTCCACACACCCTGCTCCTATCTAGTCTTCAAGGCCTGGCTCAGGTGACACCTCTTCCATGAAGATTTCTCTGATGGCCCCGTTAGAAATGGTCTCCGCGTTTTCTTTCATTTATCAGTGCCTGGAGTTTGAGTTTTGTCCACGCTTTGTCCCTCCACTCCCAACAGACTATAAATATAAACTACTGAGGACCAGCAATGGTGTCTCCTGTTCATTTTGTCCCCTCTGACTCCCCCCATTAGTTATGATGTGACGCCAGAGAGCAGTGAATGTTTGCTGAGTGAATATTTGTTTCCTGCCATGCCTCCAGCATCTAGAGCAGAACTGGCATGTGGTGGGCACTCAATGAAGGTGTGTGGTGTGGATGAATGAATGAATGAATGAATGAACAAATGCACAGGGTGCCCTGTCCCTGGGGCGGGCATGTCGTGTCTACACTAGTAAGAGTCCGTGGGCATTTCTGGCTTTCCTGGCTACACTTGGCGGATTTCTGTCTCTGATTTTGGGAACGAGGTGGGTGTTTTGGGATGCCCAGGAGGCCTTGCCTGCAGTGAGTTCACGGCGGGCTCCACCCAAGTCACTCTGCTGCAGCCAGGAAGCACCATGGGCAGCGTCTCCTCCCCAGCCCAGCCTCCCCCAGCCCCTCCATGGGGTGAGAGGACCCCCTGAAGCCACAGGACCTGCTGGTTTGCATGAATCCCTGGGGTGGGGGTGTGTGTGTGTGTTTTCCCAGTGAGTGACTTTAAATCGTCTTTAAAATGGTTGCTCAACTTGAAAACCCCTCCGGGCGGGTGTCTGGGGTGGTTTGGATGCTGCTCAGCATTTCATTCCTTTCCCCAAATTGCTCATTATTTCATTTGCATAAATTTTAGTGGTGAGATACTGCCCCAGGCCTAGGAAGCTCAAACAGACCTCGTAATGGGGCGGCAGAGATGAGCGGCGGGGCTCCGTCTTGCTGAAGTGCGTGTCTGGGACTTTCTCAGGCTCTGTCCTGGTCAAGAGCGGGCTCGGAAGGAGGACAAGAACTGCTGCTTGTAGGAGGCCGGGACCCTGTGGGGCTTGATGGCCAAACCCCAGACACTGCCTCTCCCTGACCTCGGCCTGTCCCCTTCTCTCGGCACATTGTCACCAAGGGCTGCACGTGGGCGGGAGACAGAGGCCAGACGGACTCTTGCTCCCACCTGGGCTCTGGTGTCTCCTCCTCGTCAGCCAGTCCGTCTGCACCTACTTATTGGGCGTACTGACAGCTGCGTCCTGGGTGCTGCACGGGGGCCTGCGGGGACACAGGGTAGTGAGAGATGCAAGGAGATAAGGCAAAGCAGCTGGGCTGGGCACAGGCGGGGGACAGGCATCAGAGTTGGGGGGGGGCCTTGGGACCTGTGGGCTGAGAATGGGCCCTTGGAGAGGGTCTTGGAGGTTGGCCAGGGCTGACTTTGTGCACGGTGTGCTCCAGGTGGTTGGGGTCTCCAGCAGTGAGCAGATGTGTCCAGGGCCCAGGTCCCCCTGCATGTACCTGAGTGTGCTTTTCAAATATTACCATTTTTCATAGTCAAAGGGGTCTTCACGGGGAGAGTGAATAGGAGGGTGACGCTGGAGCACAGCCTTCACTGGAGGGGGCTCCTGGGAGTGACGGTGGCATAAGGGCTTGGGGAGGTTATGAGGGCCTCGAATGCCGACCTTAGAAATCTAGATGTGTCCTTTAGGCTCTGTGGAGTCAGGGCAGCTTTCTGATCAGACCGTAAATAAGACACTTTAGGCCTGTCGACTGGGCTGTAGAGCGGGTGCAGGAGGAAGGAGAGGGCCAGGTGGGCATAGAGTGGGCGGAAGGAGGGCAGAGAGAGACCCCAGCAGCATCAGGCCCGGCACCTGCCCCCGCCTTCTTCACCTGCTCCCGAGGCAGCGCACCAGGCAAAACCATGTTCACTGAGCCCTGGCTTCTGGGTCAACAATGAGGCTGGAGAAAGGACAGACTCTGCCTTCACCTGGCAAGGCCCGGGTGGAGGCTTCAGTTCCAAGAGAAAGGGTCCATGCTGCCACTAGAGATCCCCTCACCATCTCCAGAAACAGTCGGTCCAGCACCTCTTCACTGCTTACGGAGAGCCTCTTTGAGCCCAGCTGGCTTCAAAGTCCAGTGGGAGAATAGGAGGGAAAGAAGACGTGGCCCATGTCCTCAGGGACTACCCATTAACTACACGCAGTGGAATTTAAGCAGTTTGAACTATGACTCGCAGTAAAAATACATTTACCATTA
Source organism: Varecia variegata (assembly GCA_028533085.1). NCBI lineage: Eukaryota > Metazoa > Chordata > Mammalia > Primates > Lemuridae > Varecia > Varecia variegata. The sequence goes on from CM052441.1 coordinate 106,941,082, forward strand.
TGAATTATGACCTAGTATATCTATTTACCCATCTACCTATCTGCCTACCCACCTACCCATTCATCCATCTACATCCATTCATCCTCCAATCCATTCATTCATCCAAAAGAAAAGTTTAATGAACCCTTACTAAGTGTGGTCCACCCTGATACTTTCGATGTGCTTCTCTTTTTTTAATGCTGCCCACGGTCCACGACACTGATCTCATGACCCGCTAATGAGTTGGTTATCTGCAGTTTGATAACTACGTCACAGAGTTGAAGCCAAATACTTACACCAGTTAGCAGGTGGTGTAGGAGAGATGTGTGCTACTGAACAACTCTGCCGGGGGGTGTGGGCTGTGCCTGTCTGCATCACCAGGAAGGGGAGGTCACTTGAGGACTGTAAGAGAGCAGGTGCTCTGGAGCGAGAATGGTGGGGTCTGCAGCATAGGCTCGGCACCCCCACCCCTGGCCGTATGGCGGGATGGCTGCCCTGCCTCTGAAAATGATGGAAACAAAGTATAGGATAAAATATTTTAAAAATAAACAAAAACACAAACTTGAAAGAAAAAATGTACCACAGAGCTAGCATCCGTTGAGGTCCCCAGAGTGAAAGCAGAGGTCACGGAGGTGAGTAAGTACTAGAGCCAGATTTGCACGTGAGGGTGTATGTCAGATCCTTATGGTCTGGGCCTCTCATGGCTCTTTGGGACTCAGGAGACCAGAGACAAGGAATGGCTCCTCCAAGGTGGGAAGTCTAACAGGAGACAGCCACAGAAAGCCTAGACCCTAGAGGGCTAAACTCTTGACTTAAGGACCCGTGAGACATAAGCCTGCCGTGCAGAAGGGGAGAGTGAGACCAGTTTGACCTTTGAGCTGCACAGAGAGGAAAAGAGGGTCTCTCCTGAGAATTCATAGCCACCAGCCAGCCCTCAGGCTGGTTGAAAGCCCAAATTTGTGACCTCTGTGCTGGTCAAGGATGATGGTGACTGGGATTAGGGAAAGAAGTAGAGAGATTTGGGAATTAAAAGTAAACAGTCCTTGGAGATGGATTGATTAGGTAATGGGGTTGAGAGAGTGGGCAGTGACAATGGTGACTCCTGGATTTCCAGCTTGCCCGTGTGGGTAGATGAAAAAGCAGCATTTCCTGGAAGAAAACCGGAGTTGGGAGGGAACAACATGACTTTGATCTTGGACCACGTTAGGTTTGAAATGGAGTGGGCGGCTGGATATACGTGTCAGATGCTCAGAGAAGATTTCTGGACTTGAGATAAGAATTTGGAAGTCATTCCTCCCCAAGGAGATAATCAACTGTGAATTGGGCGAGATTACCAAGGGAGATAGTCGAGTGGGAAGAGAGAAGACCCAAGTTATCCTGGAAGAACTCCAGCTTTAATGAAGGGGCAGAGGAGGTCAGGCATGGAAGGGAGGCAGCGCCGTAGGAGGAAAGCCAGGCACGTGTGCTGCTGTGGAAGTCTCGGGAAGAGAGGACTGCAGGGGAGACGCGGGGGACGCCGCCGAGCCTGCTGCTGAGGGGTCTGCCGAGAGAGATGGAGATGCCGCCTGGATTTGCAATACGGCAGACGCAAGTGGCCTTAGCGTGGGTGTCCTGGTGGGATAATGGGGCAGAGAAGGCAGAGGGGAGTGGACAGAAAAGCGAGTGGGAGATGAGACAGTAGAAGCCGGGGAGGGATGGTACTGAGGATGCATGGGTGGAGGGGCTTGCAGAGCGGGTATCTGTCAGAACACATTAACCCCACGGAGGAGCATTGGGATGAAAAGGGACACAAGGGCCCAGGCAAGGTGGCTCACGTCTGTAATCTGAGCACTTCAGGAGGCCGAGGTGGAAGGATCAGTTGAGACTAAGAGTTTGAGACCAGCCTGGGCAACATAGTGACATCTTTGCAACATCTTTGCAAAAATAAGAAAAATTAGCTGGGCATGGTGGTGCACGCCTGTAGTCCAAGTTGCTCAGGAGGCTGAGGCAGGAGGATCACTTGAGCCCTGGAGATCGGGGCTGCACTGAGCTGTGATGGTGCCACTGTACTACAGCCTGGGTGACGGCGAGACCCTACCTTTTAAAAAAAAGGAGGGGCCAAGAGAGAGGCTGAGTGAGAGAGAAAGAAAAGGTGATAGTTTCTGCTTCCTAAAGAGGCAGGAGGGGGCAGGGTCCAAAACACAGGTGGGGTGCAGGGCCTAAACAAGAGGAAGGAGGAGGGCATGCGCCCTAATGAAGGGGCTTCGGGATCAGCCAGCAGCAGGTCATGGGAGTGTTTATGGGCTTTCTCTTTTTCTGAGAATAGGAGGTGAGCTCATGCTCATGGAGTGTGCACCTTGAAGAGGAAGGTGGGAAGGTGGAGGTTTGAATAGAGTGGAGAAGGTTGGAAATAGGGAGTCGTTCCAGGGGGTAGGAGAGAGAGTTCATAGTCTCCTTTTTTATTGACTTATTTTTTTGTAGAAACGGGGGTCTCACTATGTTGCTTAGGTCAGTCTTGAACTCCTGGCCTCAAGTGTTCCTCCTGCCTCAGCCTCCCAAAGTACTGGTATTACAGGCATGAACCACAATGCCTGGCCTGTTGACAAGTCTTAAGGACCGATTCTTTCATTCATTGACTCAACAGATATTACTGCTATGTACCTACTATGTACCAGGCACTGTTCTAGGCCCTGGTTCTAGGATCCTGTTCTAGGATATACCAGTGAAACAAAACAAACAACAACATCTGCCCTCGTGGAGCTTACATTCTAGATGGGGGAAGCATAGTAAACAAATCCATATGTAAAGTGTACGTGTGCTATAAGATAATATAACCAATAAAGCCAGTATGTAAATTATGTAGATGCTATAGGCTGATGTCATAAAATCAATGTGTAAAGAGCATGTCTGCTGTTAGATGACATCGTAAAATGATATGTGTTATGGAGAACAGGAGAGCAGAGTGGTCAGGACAGGCCTCGCCAAGAAGGGATGACTGAGCTCAGACCTGGAGGCCATGAGGGATGTAGGGTGGCTGTCCGGGAAGACCGGTGGTCATGGATTTATGGAAGTGTCCATGTTCCCTGTGGTGTGGCTTTGTCCAGAAGGGCTGGCTGTCTGGACAGGAGTAGAGGAGAGAAGAGAAGGTCCTTTGATGAAGGGGCCCCAGACCCCAGGACCTAGGGCCTTGACTTATTTGTTCAAGTGGATGCTGTTGTGACCCAGGGCGGTGGTGGGGTGAGGAGTGGGCAGAAACCAGAGGCGTGGCCAGGAAGCTGGGAGGGACGTGTCTGGGAGGAGGTGGAGCTACAGGGGGAGAGATCCCCTGGAAGCTGATGGGGGGCAGGGGTGCATCTTCCTGGGCTGGAATGGGAGGGGTATGCGACATCGTCCCTGAGGACTCGTCAGCTCCACCACTCCGTGTCAGTCGTTTTGTCTTCCTGCAGCAGAGGAGTGGGGGGTGCCGGGCAGCCCCTCGAACATTGCTGTGCTCTCTGGGGCTTTTCCGGTGCCTGTTCTGTCTCCCACCTCACTGTCGGATTGGGGCTCTGCCTTCTCTGTGTTAGAGTCCAAGTAAATGAAGAATAAACACGGTCTGGGGAAGGGACTCGTCCGGTGACAACTATTTGGCTGCTCAGAGAGATCTTTTTCCCTCTGTGTTGTTCCTGACTGTGTTCTAGATGGTTCGGGTTCTGGAAAGGAGAGGTGGTCACAGAGAAATCCTTAAGATTATGGGTTTGGGCCCGAATCACGTCAGGCCAATGCTGGAGCAGTGGATCTTAACCTGGAGGTCCCTAGGGATGAGCTGGCCCTGCTTCCTCAGGGCCTGAGGCCTGCAGAGGCCAGGGGTCTCCCCTGTGTGACCCTTTGTGATGTCCCCCTGGTACAAGGCCCTGAGTACACGGTTACCTGCTCTTGCACCTGTCTCCCCACGATGAACTCACCCAGTGCACGGACCGGCTCGAAGCCCTGTGTCTCTACACCTTGCAGATCTGCTGTGGCTGCCTGTGCCCGGGTTGTCCGTAGGGACAATAGTAACTTCAGCTGCTGCTCCCCAGTGTCAGTCACTGTTGTCAGGCGGGTACCGTCATTGTCCTCATTCCTAGATAAGGAAGATGAGGTCCAGGGAGGTTAGCAGACCCACACAGAGGTCAAGTGCAGGGTCCTAGCCTGTGGCAGACGGGATCTAAACTCATGCATCAGGCTCCAGGCTCACCTTTCACCTCCAAGGTGTAATGAAGCCAAGGCCAGAGGATGTGGTTAAGTGTTTTATGGGCCTTATCTCGTCTGATAAGGGGGTGCTTGTAATTGTTCTTTCACTGACTAGCAAAGAGGACAGGGAGAGATCAGGTGACTGGCCCAGGCCACACAGGTGGAAGGTGAGAACGGGGCCCTGGATCCACCCCCCTACCCAGCACCTCCCCTGCCTCAGTGGCATTTGCCAATGAAACAAAGGAGCAAATGGAGGAAATTCGGTCCAATTCCTGCCTAATGAATCCCGCTGTTGCAGCTTGTTTGCATTTGTCAAGTTAATTCGTTTTCCAGACAGAACCACAGACCAGCGTCCCTGCCTCCTCAAGCGCGCCCCTCCCCCGGGGTGCTGATGGCTGTCCCACGGCCATCTCCAGCTCCAGGCCTAGGAGAAGGGGCCAGGTTGGCCAGGACAGTGCGCCCCCCCCCCTGCCCCGCCCACTGCAGGCCGGCCAGCTCTCTGGCTGTGGCAGGCGCATGAAATCCGAACTCTGGAGGGAAATTTACTGCACAATAAAGGAAGAATGGCCCGCTTTGGGGACAATTAAAGCCACATTACTGTGGAATTACAGAGGACGCCCGGGGAATTAGCCACATCCAAAGCAGCCAGGAGTGCCAGGGCCAAGAAATGTGGGGCGTTCACATGTGGGTTCCCGCTCCTACCCACTTGTGCAAGGAACCTGTCTGGTTCCCAAACCCCCTAATTTTAGGGCAAGAGAAAACATTTCTGCAGTCTACCTGAGGGGAACTATTGTCATAAAACAACCCTGCCCGGCCCACCGTGTACCTTAAATAGTTCTATTCTGGTCACAAAACCAACCACGTCACCCGGTGGAGGTCTTGGGGGAGGACTGCCCACCCTGCATTCGCAGCGGGCAGGGGAAGGGGCCAGGATCCTGAGCCGCACGGAGCAGCCCTCCTCACCCGGGTTTGTGAGAGAGTTGGGTGGATAAAGTCTGTAAAACTCTGCCCTCAGTGTCTCCATCTTTTTTATTTTCTGGCTTCCTTTAGTGAGATGAAAGCAAAGTGGTAAAGCGCGGGGTGTTTGGAAGAACAGATGTGTCCGTGCTAGTTTTCCACCCAAGCCTCCGTGGACTGGAAGAAGATAAGGAGATTGTGTTTCTGAAGTCACGAGCTGGGCCACTTGAGCCGTCCAGGGTTTGGGAACGCCCTTGGGAGGCCTCCGTGCCCTTTCACAGACACCCCTCATTTATCTTTGTGGCGTATGTACCTCCAGGGTGTGGTGCGGGCGTTGGTGGATGGGGAGACTGAGGATGTCGGAGGAAGCAGGGGGGGACTCTCCCGGCTTATGGGCAGCTTGTGGAGGGTAATGTGACCTGTGGGTGCCTGGTGCACAGGGCCTGATCCAGCCAGGTGTAAGCTGCTCCATCTCTGAGTACCGCCCTCAGCTCCCACCTCCTGCCCTCTGCCCATCTCCTGCAGGCCGTGGCGTGGCCTGTGTTTTGTCTGTTCTTTCCTAGAGCTCCTAGAAGCCCCTCACACCCTTTGGGTACAAGTTCAGTGTTTTAGGGCCGGGCATGGTGACTCACGCCTGTAATCCTAGCACTCTGGGAGGCTGAGGTGGGAGGATTGCTTGAGCTCAGGGTTTGAGACCAGCCTGAGCAAGAGTGAACCTCATGTCTAAAAATAAAAATCCAAGTTTTGTGTTTTAGCACAGATGCTCCCACCCACTTTGGGGTGAGGACTCAAGGAGACAACCTTCCTTATCAGCACCTTGGGGCTCATAAGCAGGCGGCCACCTCCTGCCTCCCATAACCCTCCTCTGGTTAGCAGAGCTGGGGGGACCCACCTGTCTTTAGACACATCTGGGGGGCCCCTGGGCAGCCTTGCCCTCTGGGTGCTGAGACAGAGCAAGGCAGCAGAATGTCTCTGGTTGCCAGTGAGCTAAGTGGCCCTCGGAACAATCCTGACTCGCAGGATGCCCCTTTCCCTTGTTGGATTCTTTCTTGCCTGGGGGTTTCAGCCTGACAGCACCAGCAAGCTGTTGGGATGGCTTATCGTCCCCAAATCTGGGGGGATGTTCAAAATGCTCCATAGCTGACACATCAGGGCACCACCCTGGTGTAGGGATGCTGGCTGCAGACGGCTGCGTTGGTGCCTTTCTGCAGACCAGTTTGCCCTAACGCCTTTGAAACCCCGAAAGAGTGGCTGGATTTTTAGCTAAGCCACCGCTGTCCCTCTGTTGCTGCATCCATGCAAAGGCCCGTTCAAATGTTCAGCTGCAGAGATACCATCTCTCCAGGAGGAAGAGTTTATAATCGGCCCCAGGCTGTTTTTCCCTCGCTATAGCTGATAACTGAGAATGTCATTCCAGAAGGACCACGTGGATTCATCCCACGTGTGCCCACAGGGAAGTTCTGTCTGTTTCTGAAGGGTCATTTGCGGACTGGACTTCCCTTCCACGAACTCATGTATGAGAATGCTAACAAGGCCAGTCCTCACCTCAAACCCTGAAGGGTCTCCCAGGCCAGACGCAGGCAAGTGTTTCCTCTAAGTTAGAGGAGACTTTGTCAGTCTAGTTCTGCCTCCTCCTCAGAGCAGGAATCTACACCTTGTTCTCCCTCTGCTTGGGTGCCTCCAGGCACGGCAAAGGCACACTCTTCCTGGGGTGCCCGTTGCAGCCCCCTTGGTCAGCTGGAATCTGCTGCCCCTGTCACTCCCTTTGTTCTGTGGTAGGCCACCTAAAGTCTTTAATTATAATCTCATAAACACCCTACTGATAGCTAAACAAACTGTACCAACTTTGATTAAAATAACTAGATTCAGAATTGGGGTTCAGATTTGGATCATTTTCACCACAACACTTGTTCTGACAAAAATGGTCAACCCTGGGTAAAGATTTTGGGTCACCCTGATCATACTTGCCTTCCTCCTCCTTGTTTTTCCGGAAACTGTGGTGTGATTCCAGGAGGGGAGCTTTGCAGGTGACGTTGGGGCATGCTGGAGGATAACGGGGCCTCTTGGGAGCCTCGTGGGGACAGAGAGAGGTGATCGTCTGCCCAGCATTCACGGTAGTGTCGTGCAATGGGGAAAGCACTTTTTTGTTGTCATCTGGTGGGCAGGGTCTTTTCCCTTCTTGCACGTCTCCAAGTGGTCCCAGGATTTCTGTTCTTGTTTAGCAGATGGAGAGCGGGAAGTGATCAGGGAGGGACAAGCTGGCACTGCCCAAAAGGGAACTGAAGAATCAGACAACCCTTTGAGTTTAAAAACACCCAAACAGGACTCTTTCCTCTTGGACCTGTTGAATTGAGCAACCCTTTTAACCTCATCTGGGATTTGTGAGTGCTGAGAAAATTAGAGTTGCCTTTGATAAAGACTGTCATCTGAAATCACACATCTCAGGCAAAGCACAAGTTTGGTGGGGGTCTGGAATCAGGAATGTGTTGGAGATGGGATTGTCATGCAATTCTTGGGGCATACTTTTACTGAAAATTATTTGTGGAAATTCAAGTTAAATTGGGCCTCCTGTATTTTTATTTGCTAAATCCAGCAACCCTAGTCAGAGAGTGAATTAGGAAAATGATAAGGCACGTTGGTGTTGACCTGGAATGGCTCATCAGAATCCTGGCTTCAGCCTGTCCCTGTCCACAAACAGGAACCTCGATCCCTTGGGCTCACAGGGCCTGAAGTGCAGTTTAGGGTGCAGTCTGGATGGTCTCTGGAGCCTACAGCTCAAGTCCAAGTTAACTAAAGAGTTGAATTAAACAGTCAAGCAGAGAGGCATGTGGCCCATGGGGGTGGTGGTGAGCAAAGGGAGGGGGAAGGTGTCCTGGGAATCGCATGTTCTCCTGCCTCTAGTCAGAATCAACTGCTCCAGCTTCTCCCGCTGCCGTGGAGTCCCGCCTTGGGTTCCAGCCTGGCATGTGCCGGGTGCAGAGACGGGAGCTGTTACAGATGGGAAATGACTCCAGGGAGCCAGGAGCCAGGAGCCAGGCTTGGCCAGCGCAACTGGCAAATTAGCCCTCGTATGTCCGTTTAATAAAGCACATGGAGTATGTCCACCACCTCTGAGGAAAAGATTGGAAGGAAGCCCCCCATGCCGCATCTGGGCAGGGTGGCCATGTCACAAGGCAAAGGGGATTTCATGGTAGCAAAAGCTGCCGGGGAGCTTTGCTCAGACAACCCCTATGCTTTGAAAATTCTCTGCCTTCAGGAATGAATTCCACAGCCCTGGGGGGTTATCAAGCTTCTTCCTGCGTGAGACTGTGTCACCCTCATCATGCTGGGGGTCTGGAACAAGCCCTGAATTAGGTAGGTGCAGAGCTAGTCTGCACTAACTATGGCCAGGTCCCTGGCAAAGCCTCTTTGCCTCTTGGAGCCTCACGTTTTTCATCTCTTCTACTACAAGAGGGTAAACGAGGAAGACTTGGGAGGCCACACTAGCCCCAAGACCCTGTTTTTGCCCTTGGGGAACAATGTCCGCCTTCCCCATTTGGCATAGGTCTTGGGCATGGGTGGGAGTGGGGTGGAGTGGGCTGTTCATGCAGGGTCCTATTATATGGAAGAAGCAAGACCTCTAGTCTCTGGACCTCCATTTTGAAACCATTGTTTTGCTCTTGAGGGCAAGAGAGTTCTCATCTGTAGGCAGTGGGCAGCCATGAAAGATTCCAGAACAGGGCGGTGACAAGATGAAAAGGAGTTGGAGTGGAGGGCTGGTTGGAGGTGCAGAAGGCCCAGGGCCGAAGTCCCCAAGAGAGTTGGTGGGTAAGCACCCAACCTCCGCCCCACCGCAGACAAAGAAGTGACGTCTGCTCGACTGCTCGGGGCTTACCCAAGCGTCCTCGGCATTTCCTCCAGAGAGGGGCCTGCCCGCCAGGCAGGCGAAGAGGAGGATGTTTGTGCAGCAGGAACCCTGCGCTGTTCCTCTGCAGTGAGGGCCTGGGAGATGTTAGTTAGGAAGGGATTGTTTCAAAGCCTTAGGGGGAGGCACGGCAGCCAAAAAAGGGTAGGGGAAAGAAAAGGCTAAGATGTTTACAGAGAAAAAAGAAGTCAGTGGAAAAAATGACAGTGAGGTCAAACATATTTGGGGGATGGCCCTGCCATCCATCCACTGGGGAGGGGCTGGCTGCCCCGCATGGTGGGAGGAAGAGCCAGGGGGCCAGGGCTGTGTTTTTTGGACCCTCTGAGCCTGGCACTCTCATCCTGCCCGTGGCCCCGATCCCAGCCCCACGAAATGCTTCACGCACTGACCTCTGATGTCTGCCGTCAGCCTGTGTGCAGGGACTTTCGTGGTTGGTCTCCCTGCCTGGTTGGAGCTGTTTCTGCTTGGAGAAGGAGACAGGGCCCACCAGACTTCAGGCTTACCCGCCCCCCACCCCAGTCCCTTCTCCAGAAACCCAGGAGGGTCTGGCTGGGGGTGGGGTGGGGGGTGATGCTCCTCACCAGCCCTTTTGTCTGACCCTTTTGTCTGACGTCTTGACAAAGGGGCCAGCGCCTTTCCCAAGCCCCACAGGTGTGAAGAACTTGTTACTGTAGTGTTTGTTCAGCCCTATTAGTGGCCTGAAGGACTGTTGACAGAGGGCCCCTTTGTGTTCAGACTTGGCTAAAGCTCCCTAAGCCCTCGACAAACACAGGCCACTTATCTCCCGGGACTTTATCAGAAACCATCTAAAGCCTGTCTTTGGCAGGCGGGAACTCCAGCCTCCCTGCCCACTCTGACTTCTGGGGTGGGGGGTGTTTCCAAAGCATTTCTCTCTTTTTTCCATTTTTCCTTCCACCTTGATCCACCCTCTTTGATTGCTTTTCTGATATCAGAGATAAAGCACAGGTGGGGGGAGGGGAAAGGGGGTGGACAGAGATTTTGTTTTCAAATTGGAGCTTAAAGAACAAATGTCGTGGCTCTGCAGGCCTTCTGTGTCCCGAGAGGAGGCGCTGTCAGAGAGAGCCCTGGAGAGAGGTAAGGGCTCCTCGCTGTGAGAACTTGGCCTCAGGGGCCTCCCGGGCTGGGAAGTCCCTGTTGCTCGCTGCCCTCTGTTAAATCCTCCTACCAAGTCCCGCTGTGTCACCAGAAAGCAGACAACTTTTTTCTTCCTCAAAATGGTTTCCTCTGCCCAATTGCCTGGAGAAGATCCCGCACACCTGTTCTCTCTGGAAGATCCAGGTGGTCACTGGTCCTGTGGGCCATGCCCCTCTGGTGCTATTACCCTGGAAAGCCTCCTATTACCTCCACCTTCAGCAGGGTGAAGCCTGCGGGATCCCCACCCCAGGGCCATCAGTCCCCTCTGTGATCCACCCTCTGCCTGGGGCTGGTCTTACTGCCCTTCCCATACCCTGTCACCTGCTCTGTGGAGTCCCACCCTGCGGCTTCTCCATAGCGCCACTGCCTCAGCCTGGAGCACCCACATCCTGAACTCCAGGGTACCCCCCCTCCCAGCTCTCCACAATCTGTCCCTTATCCCCCTAGGAGTTTTGGTATCATGCAGTTAGAGACTTTAAGGACCAGGAAAGAACTTAGAGATCATCAGACCCGAATGTCTTCCCTTTTCAGATGAGAAAACAGGCTCAGAGGGGCCAAGTAGGCTTTCCAGGGTCACACAGCTGCGGGAGCCGCAGACCCAGGACCACAGCCCAGGCCCCCAAGTCAGGCCCCAGGTCTCCTTCCTCTCACTTGCTGCCCTGTGATGTTGTGTCAATCGTGTGATGTTTTATTTCATGTAGTAATAATTACACTCACCTATGCCCTGCCTGTCTACACTGGGAGATCCTGGGTCCTTGTCTTCAGACTTTTTTCCTCCTCTGCATTATCTTGACCAGTAGTTCTCAAAGTGTGGCACTCAGACGGGCAGCTCAGCACTGCCTGGGAACTTGGGACATGCACACTCTCACGCCCCACGTACAACCTGCTCAATGCAAAGCTCTGGGCATGGGGTTCAGCCATCGGTGTTCCAGTAGGCGATGCTGGTGAATCCGTGCACCGGGCTAGAGAGAACCATCACAGTCTGGGGCATTGGGAGGGGGTTAGGGGCCACTTGAATTGAAAACCACAGCTCCAGAGAAGGGAGAGGGGACTGTAATCTGTTGAGAGAGCAAAGTGCAGCGATGTCAACCCTGCAGCAGCTCAGAGCCTGGCACGTCCAAGGGGCTCCTCTGTTCATATTTCTTGAATGAAGAAGTGAACGAGCAGTCATGCAGAAACAGGTCATGTTGAGGCTGCCATTGGTGGCCCCATCTCCTGTCTTGAAGTGCCACATCTTCCCTCACATGTTCTCTGGGACCCCAGGAGTCCCACAGGACATCCTCTCCTGACCTGGCTCTGTCATGCCCACGTGTACTGACTTGCAGCCTAATGGCTCTTTCCTTTTAGACAAGCAAGTTGTCCAGTTCTCCTGGCCACGTCTAGGTGATGTTTGTCAATGGTCTTTTTAAATTAAAGTTGAAACAAGGCATCCTCAAATGATTTCAAGCCCTAGAACCTTGACTGGAGCCAGACTGCTCCTGGGGATGTCCTCTTAGCCCTCATAGTGGCTGTCCAGGCTCTCGGGCTCACTCTGGCTGGTCACCGCTGCATTGCCTCTTGTTGAGTCTCCAGCTTTAAGCCCTGGGTTTAGGGGACAGTGGTGGACCTTGGAGTGAGGTGACAGTGGCAATGTCAGTAACCGGACTTCTAGCACATCCAGGTATCTCCAATGACTCCACCAGGGCAGGGAGCACTGCTGCCCCGCTCACTGTCGTATTCCCAGCACCTTGCATAGTGACCGGGATGCAGTAGGTAGATGCCCTGCAAATATTTGTAGAGTGCATAAATAAATCCATGCCCTACAGGATTTGCCAGTAATAAGGTGAAACCTATAGTCTGGGTTTTGATTGTTCTATAAGTTTATGTGCGTTTATGATCATTTCTCTTATGCCTTGCTCACCTGTAGACACCAAAGACCGTGGGCCCCAGAAATGCTCGGGCCAGCTCTGCCTCAGCCCCTTTCCGCAAAGGAGCCCTTTGAGAGCCTGGCTCAGAATGATCCCCAGGTGCTGACAGCAGCCAGGTGTGTGGGGAGCTGTGGTTGCTCAGCGCAGCCATTTCAGGATATGCTGAAAACCGGGCTCAGAGAGACACACACTGGGGGCGGAATACTTAGAATTTATAAACAAGCGTCAAACATTTTCTAAATAAACAGTATACCAAATAGAATAGCAAAGTAATAAATAAAGGGGAATACAAACTACCCCAAACTCTTAAAAATAACTCTCAAATATTTTTATGATTCTGAACTAGTGGTTTATGGAGAAGTTTCTTTTGAAACCAGACCTCTGTCCACTGTCCCATTGCAGACTCCCTGCCGTAAAATCTCCCCTTTACCTCCCTGAGGGGCTCTCCGTCCCCACACACGGGTTATGTTCCTAACTGGTTTATTTTCAATTTAGTTCCAGTTCCTTCGTCTACGCTGTTCTACACACCAGCAGCAGTGGCAATACCTGGGAGCTTGTTAGAAATGCAGACTCCCGGGCCCCGCTGGGACCGCCTGAATCAGAGCTTGCATTTGCACCGGATCCCCAGAACCGGTGCTGGCAGAATAGCCCGTCTGCACCTGGACTTTCTTCTCAGGCCCTGTCCTCTCCCCCTTGTCCCAGAAGGGTCCAGCAGGGTGGTCTCCCCGACCGTCAGGCCCGAGAGCACTGGTCAGAGTTGGAAGTTCTAGATCCATCATGCAATTACCAGACCACTGTCTGTCTTCCCTCTGAGGTGGGAAGCATTGTGGGGCAGGATTCTGTCTTGCTGGCTACTGTGTCCCCTGAACTCCCACCAGCACCTGGCTGAGTGTCACTCTCTGGGGCAGCATTCTAAGCTGCAGAGTTTGCACTTAGAGAACAGCATCTTAGGAAGCGGCAGAGGGGTATAAAAATTCACATACGCTGGAGGTGGGGGGGTGTCACAATTTCTATAACCCAGGGTTTCTCAGACTGAGCACTGTGGGCATCTCGGGCTGGATAATTCCATTGCCACAGGCTGTCCTGTGCATTGTAGGACATTTAGCAGCCTCTCTAGTCTCTATCCCCTAGATGCAAACAACCCCTCCTTCCCCAGTTGTGATAACCAAAAATGTCTGTAGACATTGCCAGATGCCCCTGGTTGAGAACCAGGGCCCCATTCCTCCCCGGGGAAATTGTGAGACCACTTTGTGGGTGGTGAGTAGGTCCCGTGGTCCTTACCCAGCAGCTGCAGATGCATCTAGCAGAGGCGCTAGTGAGGGAAGCAGTGCCTGCCCCCACCCTGTAAGTGCCCCATACCCCAGCCTCCCCGTATGGCCTGACGTGTCAAAATGTGCCGCTAATCATGCCAGGTCTGAGAGCTGTGCTAACCGCGGCGCGCAGGCAGCCCAGGGATTGGGACCAGGTCCTATGTAAAAAGCCCCTAGTCTGTGGACAGTGCACACAGGGGTTGGTTATTTCAGACAGTTTAGCTGCAGACACCTGAGTCCAAAATTCCCTGTTAGGCTACAGGGACTACATGGGCAAACTTCTCAGAAGGACTGCTCTGGAAAGGGGAGACTGTGACCCTGTGCGCTGGGGGGTAGAGGAGGGGCCCTGGGGCTCAGACCAGAGCCTCTGGGGAAGCCCATGGCCAAATGGCCTTCCTGCTCCACCGAGAGCCCTGGGGCCACGCGAAGTTTGGGAGAGCCAGGGCCAGAGCCCCTGAGAAACCATCTGGATACGGCTGAACGGTGTCTGCTGGATGCTCTCTGGGCCTGGGACAGTCCTGGTGGGACTGGGGGTTAGTTTGTCAGGGTCTTCGGTAAATTCATCAAACTAACAGAAGCAGATTGAGTCTCTTTAGTCTCTGCCTGCAAGGCCCTGCTCAGAGTCCCGGGAAGAGCCCAGGGCTTTTAGATGTGGGTTCTTCTCCCTCGAGGACACAGAAGGTGAATTGGCAAGTTAAAGCAGCAAGATGACTTTAAAGTAGTTCAGAGCGACAATAAAAGAAATGTCACAAGGCCATGCCTAGTCCAATCCTCTGTTTGTCCTACCTGTCTAACTGCCTATCTATCTACATATAAATCTACATATTTATCTACCTATCTATAGATAAATATCTACATATTTATCTGCCTGCCTACCTCCCCATCCATGCATCCATCTCCTCTCTCGTTTGTACAACAAAAATGCACTGAGGCCTGCTGTGGCTGAAGGGTCAAGAACAAACACTGCCCCGTCCTCAACGAACCAGCACAGTGGACAAGAACATTTGTCTCATTTGATCCAAGAAATTGCTGACGTGAGTGCTCCTCTGCTCCCCTGCCAGGTAGATAAGGAGCCCCTGGACGTCGTCCCCCTCCGTATCCCCGTAGCACAGGGCCTGGCACACAGCTAGGGCCCTGGAAATGCACGTTGAATCGAGCTGACTGGGGGGTGGCCAGGGCTGGGGCAACGCCAGGCTGGTGGGAGAGGTTCAGAAAGGCTTAGGGAATGTTGGGAGCTAAGAAGTGGTCACAGGCATGTGTTAAAATAGGACTTAGAGGACATTTGGATGGGGACAGGAAATAGGTGGCCATCTCTTGGGCCTCCTTCCTGTCGGGTTTCTGGCTAGGGAGTGGGGAGCCCCCCTTTTCCTACTTTCCTGCCCCTCGTTATGCCCAGGTCTGAAATGCAGCCACACATTAGTGATCCCCATGTGGTAGCTGAAGGGGGCACAGAGCTTGGGCCCTCTCTGGGTGGCTGGGGGACCCCTGGGAAGAGGCAGAGCCTCACTAGCTGGGGGACCCCTGGGAAGAGGCAGAGCCTCGCCAGCTGGCGCTGGGCTCCCTGTCCTCGCCCCTGCGGGTCCCTCAGGAGTGTCTCTGCCTCCCCCCACCCCACCCCTTCTCTCGGGCTGACCTCTCTGTTCTCACAGAGCTGCCCTCTCCTTCCCGCCTTGAAATCTGATAATGAAACTAATACCCAATATTTTTGCCTCCACGAGAAGCAGGAGATAAACAGGAAGGCACGAGGGATTAAGGTGTCTCTGGAGGAAGGGGCTGGGGCCAGGCCGGGAGTTGGGTGACACCTCCGTGTGGAGCCGAGGGATCCAGATGTGAGCGTTTTGCCCAGTGCTTTTTTCCATTTGTGTAGAGAAAATAAAACAAAGAGAAAAGAAAACAAGCTGTAAAATACTTTGCAGAAGTCTGAGCGTGGGCAATTGCCACTTGATGTCCTCTGACAGCTCCAAGGATGGGGAAAGGAGGGGGCTGCCTTTTGATGTTTGGCCTCAGAGTTTTCTTTTGTGTGACCAGTTGTTTTGGGAGAACCTTTTGTTGTTGTAAGGTGCATATGGAAGAGAGATACCAGCCCGAACTTCCCCCAGGGTGGGAAGGTGGGGGGCTCAGAGGCCAGGGCAGGCCCTGTTGGGGGATGCAGAACAGCTGCCTTTCCGGAGGAGGACACAGGATTAACATCTGCTCCCAAGAAGGACCAGAAGATGCTGTTACGAGGCCTTTCCTGGTGCAAGGAAGGCCTGAGGAAGTGAGACCTGGGTGGTCCTTCCAGATCCCCGTCCCTGGGCAGGTGCATGAGGCCCTGTGATTTCTGTGCTCATAGGAAAGATCTAGATTCTGGCTGGACTCTAGGCCCAGCTGTTACTTCCAGTGATGTGGGTCCTTTCCTCTGAGACAATGGACCAGGAGCCAAAAGACCTGGGTTGCAGCCCCGGGCCCCCCATTTACCAGCTCTGTGGTCCTGGGCAGGTTGGTCACATCATCTCTCTGAACAGCTCTCTGTCCCCCTTGTCTGGCAGAGTAAGTCCAAAGAGACAGTGCATGTGTGAAACATGACTGTCCTCTGTGTGGGAGAGCAGGGTGCAGTTTCAGCTTCTTTCTTTGCACCTGGGGGACACTTGCTGAGGGACACTTAGGCTCTCAAAAGTCATTCTCTGGTCTAATTTGGCTGTCAGATGCTTCCCGACTTCAAGGTGGGAGCTGTCTTTTCTCTTGTATCCCACACAGTGCCTGCTCTAGAGGCCCTGTCCACCTCTATTTGTAAATGGAGTGACTGGTAGGTGGTGATTTGGAAGATGATTCCAGGGAGAACCCTTAAAGAAGCTTATAATATCAGAGGGAATAATTAAAGAGAGAAGTGTTTTCCTAAAATCACAAAAGCCACATGTGAATAAGAAACAGCTAACAATATTTTCAGCTTGTATGGTAGAAGACAAATGGTTTTTAATCATTGTATATAAGAGCACACTAGACAGCATGAAAAAAAAAAACCCACCTTATTTGAAAACTGGGCAAATGGCATGAACAGGCAATGCACAAAAAAGAAATATAAATAGAAAAACAAACACATGGAGAAATGCCCAACCTCCCTAGGAATCAAAGACATGCAAATTAAAATCGTGTGTGTGTATTTTCCCCAGACGAATTGGCAAAGATTTGAAAAAAAAGAGTGGTGATACCAAAAGCATGTTATTCTTTTCAAGGGTGTGGCGAAATAGGAGCTCTCATATCCTGCTGGTGCAGCCTTTTCTGAGGGCAGCTTTGACAGTTTGGATCCAACGTCAAAAACATGTAGATCCAAATTTCAACCCAGTAATCCCATCTTGAGAAATTCACTGTGCAGCATTGTAATCAGAGCAGAGTACAAATATATATGTTCCAATATGGGTCGTTCAGGGTGGTTGCCATTGTGTTCCAAGGCAGTTACATTGTGTTGTTTATAATAGTGAAAAACTGGAAGTAACCTAACTGCCCAACCCTAGCAGACCCTACTTTTAAATGCATCCACTTCAGACGCCCAGGAGCCTGCTGTGTATATGCATACAGTGGCGTACCAGACCACCTCTGAACATCATGAAGAATGGTATTTGATGTGAAAGAAATGTTCATCACTATGAAAAAATAGGCTAAAAAACTAGATATATACAGGTACAATCCAGGAAAGAATGAAATAACTCCACAGCTCAGCAAATGTTAATTAAGCCTAAAAGGAAAGATGTTTACATTAACAATGGTTGGTGGAAATAGGGGTGTGTTCTTTTCTCTTTCTGCTTTTGGTTTTCAAGTGTATGAATTAAACATATACATATATATTTTTGGAAATAGGGTCTTGCTCTGTTGCCCAGGCTACAGTGCAGTGGAGTCATCTTAGCTCACTGCAACCTCCAACTTTTGGGCTCAAGCAATCCTCCTGCCTCAGCCTCCTGAGTAGCTGGGACTACAGGTGCGCACCAGCACGCCCAGATAATTTTTTAATTTATTGTAGAGAAGAGAGGTGGGATTTCACTGTGTTGCCCAGGCTGGTCTCAAACTCTTGGGCTCAAGTGATCCTCCCGCTTTGGCCTCCCAAAGTGCTGGGATTATGGCCGTGAACTACTGCACCTGGCCTAAACACGTGTTTCTTTAGAAATTTTGTAAAATGTGATTAGAACATGCTTAGCATAAAATCGTGCTGTAGAGTGAACAAGAGTAGGTCAGATCCTATCTGGAGTTACCACGGAGCTGGAAGCCTCAAGAAGAAGGCAGGTGACAGGCAATCCTGGTGTGATGAGAGGAGGGCTGTGTGGGACGGGCTGGGTGCCCAGGCCAGGCCAGCTGGGGTGGAGGTGGGCTGGGAGGTGACATTGGAGGATGAAGGATGCAAGGTTGGGGAGAAGGGGAGTGTCCTAGGAGGAGAGGAACGCATATGCAAAGCCTCGGAGGGGGCAGACAAGGAGTCCTCGCACATGGCTCCAGAAATGGACCGAAGTTTGCAATGGTGAAGCGCAAAGATGGAGAGGCTGGAGGGGAGGCAGGACCAGCTTGTTCAGAGCCCTGAAGGCCATGCTCAGTGGGTTCGCCTTTATCCCGATGGGCATACTCAGACTGGGGCTCAGAAATCCTGCCCTGGTTACAGTGCTGGGGGTAGTCTGCAGAGCTCGTCTCAGGTGATAGGGAGCCCAGAGGGCAGGGTGCTGCCCCCCACAATGGATGTGGGGGGGGTGCACCTCTGGGTCCAAATGGAGACCCCAGACCTGAAACTGGCAATACTGATTTGGGAGTTGGGAGCACAGAAATGGTGATGGGTGAAGGAGACAGACTCCAGAGGGTGTTGGGGTGGGTGGAACAGGGGGCTGAGTCCTGAGCAACGTGTACAGGTAGGGAACAGGCGGAGGGAAGCCTGGGAGGGAGGAGAGCCTGAGAGGACCATATGGGGGTCCTCTCTGCAGGGTCCCCAGAACAAGACTGGAAGCTGTCCAGGTTGATGGTGGGAAGGAAGATGGTGTGGGAGGCCCCAGAGTCGTTGGTGGCAGGGGAGAAGGGGAGTGCAGGCTGGTGGCACAGTGTCTGGGTTAGCTCGGCTGCCGCAGGCTGGGCTGAAACCCCAGTCACTTCTCACAGCTCTGGAGCCTAGAAGTCCATGATTGACATGTCACGGGGTGGGTTTCTGTGGAGACCTCTCTCCTTGGCTTGCAGATGGCCACCTTCTCCTTGTGTCCTCGCCTGGTCTTTCCTCTGTGCATGCACATCCCTGGCTTGTCTTTGTGTGTCCTAATCTCTTCCTCTTATAAGGACACCAGTCAGATTGGAGGAGGGTCCACCCTAAGGGCCTTGTTTTGAGACCCTATCTCCAAATACAGTCACATGCTGAGTACCAGGGGTTAGGACTTCGACATTCGAATTTTTGGAGCACCTCAGCCATGGTCCTGTTAGGTGCTCAATGAATGCTTGTGGGTGCAAACAGAGGGTGCCAAGGAAGAACTCCCAGGGTGCACGTCTGCCTCCCTGGCTCTGCAGTGGAGGAGAAGGGAGGGGTTAGGAAGTTCTTGACCCCCATGGGTGCCCGTCCTCTCAGCAACCCTGTGGCTGACACCTCTGCCTGTCTTCCCTGCAGCCTGTAACTGCAACCTGCATGCCCGGCGCTGCCGCTTCAACATGGAGCTCTACAAGCTTTCGGGGCGCAAGAGCGGGGGCGTCTGCCTCAACTGCCGCCACAACACCGCTGGCCGCCACTGCCACTACTGCAAGGAGGGCTACTACCGCGACATGGGCAAGCCCATCACTCACCGGAAGGCCTGCAAAGGTAGGCTACGCACACAGGTGGGGGCAGGGGACAGGGGGCCGGGGGCTGGGGGCCAGGGGTCCTTTGGAACACCAGTCTTCCCTTCTTCCCTCTCTCCTTCTTTTCTGTCATCTCCTCTCTCTCTCTGTCACACACACACACACACACACACACACACACGCATGCAAGGCCTCCCTGGTATTTGGAGGTGTAAGCCAAAACAAAGGGGCGATGGAGACATGGCTCAAAGGAGAAGAAAGGAGAAGGTGTGATCCCCTCTGAGGGTGCAGGGCTGCAGCCCGAGACACCTCCCCCCTCCCCTCCCCCTCCCGGCTTCTCCGCACAGGTGTGCTGCATACCACAGGGTCGCGAGTCATGTTCGCCGGCTTACCGCAGGGACAAAGGACTCTCTTTTACCAAACGCACGCAGACGCACTTCTTTGGATATGTATGCACCGCCCCCCAGCCCCCAGCGCACACAAACACACATGGACGCAGCGAAGTCGGCCGTTTCAGGAGCAGGGTCTCAGAAGGAACATTTAATCCATCCGCAAATAGCTTTACTTCTCAGTACAAAAAAAATTAAAAGGAGACGGGAGACTCTATTTTTGTCCACCGAAGCAAGCACTAATATTTTAGCTTTCTGCTGTTTGTTTTTCTCCCACCAACAAAAATGAAGCAATGGTCAGATGACTCAGAGGAGAGTCAATGCCAGGGAATTTAGTGATGTTGGAGGGTGAGAACCCCACGTTAGCTTTTGGGAATTCCAAGACCCGGGGCTCTCTGCCCCCAAACTCGAGGCCTAGGGCCAGGGCCAGCTGTGAGCATGGCTTCCTAAGAAGATATTTACCTCCGAGGGCTCTTGGGCAACAACTCAGTGTGGACAGGGTCCTGATGTGGACGTGTATCGACTCTGACGTAGGAGGGTCCCAAGCCATGGCAGACTTGGGCCCAGGTGGGGAGCTGCAGCAGAGAAACCCTTCCGTGGCCCCTGCTCAGCCTTTGAATAAAGCCAAAGTGTCATCTTCTTAACAGGAAATCCACCAGATGTTGGGCACTTGTGTGCAGGACAGATTACATAATTTGCAGGGCCCAGTACAAAATGAAAATAGGGGCTTATTCAAAAATGATTAAGAATTTCAAAACGGGGCAGCAGAATGTCAGTCAAGTGTGTGCTCTACTGAGCACAGGGCTCATGAAGCCCACCCTGCTTGTGTGGAACGCTTTTCTCAAAAACCAGCTTCCCAGTCTGTCTCCTCCAAGGGAAATCCCTTCAATTCCAAAAGCACAGGGATGAGTAGGGTGACTTCCAAGACGAAAGCGAGATCTCTTTCCGTATCTGTGGACTTATGGCTGCCTCTGGTGGATGACAAGAGAAATATGAGCATACAGGTGGCTGGGCTGTTTCCCCTTAAAAAATTCAGTGTGTCAGGTGTGAATCCCCCAAGAGACTTTGAGCAGAGGATAGGAAGTTCACCCAGAAAAAGGGACCCAAGAAACGTCTGCAGTATCAGGGAAGGTGTGAGCAAGACAAGACCAGGGAGAGATGGCTTTGGGTTTTCAGTTGCAAGGTATCCTTCACCCGTGCACAAAGTGTGTGTTGTCTGTCTTTTACAGAGGAAATTAAGGCCAAGGGTCTTGCAAACATCTGGCTTGCACATAGATTTCTTGGGGGTTCAGCCAAAAATTTTAACCAGCAGCACCCACTCAGCTGGGCAGTCCTGTGCCCGTGGGTGAGGAGGTCTGGGCTGTACCAGGAAGGGCACTGGCTGTTTCCTGTTGTGTCAGTTTCTGCCGTCAGAGCAGAAATCCAGGTCCCCAGAGAGGCAGGAAGAAGCAGGGGCTTGGTCATCTCCACCCGTCCCCTGTTGCTGTGGGCAGGGACAAGGGCTATGTGCTGCTTTTCCCCACTCAGAGTGAGACATGTCAGGAAGCCACAGGGTCCTAGGAGCTTGTGCTGTTCCCCAGGGCTCTGGTTGCATGGGCATGCAAGTGCTCAGCTTCCTTTGCGTGTTTCTAGGAGGGTCACAGGCAAACAGGTGAGGGTGTGTTCCTGTTTTGCGGTTTCAAATGCGGTGGCCAGCCCAGGTGGCTGTGTCTTCCATCCCAGCTCTGGACAGCAGCTGCCTCAGCCTTGGTGGGAACCTTGGGAGAAAAACTCACAGGAAAGGAAAATCTAAAGATGGATCCTGCCCAGAATGACACAGGCACATCCTGCTGAGGGAATGTGGCAGGAAAGGTGGCACTCTCAGTGCCTGCCTGGGGAGGAAAGACAGTTCTTCAAGGAACCTGCCACCTGAGTGGTGGGGAAAGACAAAGTGTCAAGGATACTGCCTCCTGATTGGTGAGGAAAAGCATTGCCTGAAGTGCTCTGCTTCATGATTGGTGAGAAGAGGTCTGCCCTCTGATTAGTGAGCAAAAATGTGACCTGAGAAATCCAGCCATCTGATTGGTGAGGAAAGGCATCTCTTGAAAGTTCTAGATCTTTGTTCTCAGCACTTCCCTTTTCTGGTGTCACTTGCTTAGGGCATATGGGAACTGTGAATCCTTAATTCCCTCAAGGTACACGTCCCGCCGAGAAGAGACTGTGAGACCTTGGTGGGAACCAGCTTTAGGAGAAGTTTGGATGCTAGCAGGGAATGTGTGCTCTTAAGATCTTCACGCAGGGAGGGGTCTCTCGGTCAGCCCCCTACCACCTCCTCCATGGGACTCTTCTGCCTTGCCTTCCCAGGGCCAGATGGTTCCAGGAAATGGTTCTGGGGGTGGAAGCCCATTGGCCTCAGCATTTTGATCTTTCAGCAGCTTCCAAAATCTTGTAGGTGTGGTGCCGCCCCCAGGCCCCGGCTCCTGAGACCAACCGCAGGGAGCCCCACCATAGGCCCTCACGTGGGGGCTGCACTTCCTTGCTTTGCTTCTGGTAAATTTCACAGGGCAACAGGGAGGGGGGTGGTGGTTCTTGACTCCCGAGTTGGCTTGGGAATGGCCATCAGGGCCCTCTTCAGCGTGACTTCTCAGGGCCTGGGAGGGGCCTGGGCAGGGGGCCGAGGCCACCCAGGCACTGCTGGCGATTGGCTGACTCAGGACCTTGCTGCGTTTAGAGCAGGGGTGGACCCAGACAAGAAGAGCTTGGGGCAAGGGCATTAGATTCCAAACGTTATTATGCAGTCTCCCATTTGGGAAGTTTCATAGCAACAAATTTGTTGGGTTCTTTCTCCCCTCCCCTAGTTTAGAAGCAAACCAGGGCTGGCAGGGTTGGTGCATACAAAGGGCTGTAATAAACATGCCCAGGGAACAGGCGGCTGCACTCTCCAGCTATTCAGCGCAATTTCACAGCACTGGGACGGCCTCATTATGGTGTGGGCTGTTGTCCTATACAAAGTCAGATGAGATAGATTTCTCCCTTTTCTCCACAGAATGGTTTGTGAAAGATACTCGTCCCGGAATCTGTCAAAAGATAGGAGGTTTTGTTTACCATTTGTCTTCTTTATGGACTTGGGGGCTCTTTCTTTTTACAGCCGGCAAAGAAGACGTTGCTATTTAACCATTTCAGCCATGCCTCCATTGATAACAATATTAATTTATCATCTTCCCAAACCATCTGTGATGGATAAAGACATTCCAGGAGTCTCGCGTGAACCGAATAGCGATGAGAGTTAAGAAATCAGCCACTGCCTCTGGTGTCCCCATACAAAGGGCTCGTGTTCCATGGAGCTGGGCAGCCCGTTTCCTTCACTCGTGGCCCTGCCCGCTTCAAGCCCGCAGTTAACAACGTGGCTGAGGGAAGCCTGCTAGGAAGGTGCCCACGTCCCAGAAGATGCAGTCGTTAGCGGGGCAGAGGCATCGATAGTCCCTACCGTAGGATAGCCTGCCCGTATGTTCTCGCAGCTCCCATCCACCCCTTATTTCTCCTAGCAGCTCTAGGGGGTGGGCGTGGGGGATGGGGAGAAACTGAGCGCCTCAGT
>CM052441.1:106964716-107003662 GCA_028533085.1 Varecia variegata
CTTTCATTTTGTGGGTCCCTTGTCACATTTCTGTTTCCTGTCATTTTCTGGAGGGAGAGGTGCAGGGAAAAAGGCTGGTCATCTGGGGCAGGCAGGTAGTTAGTGGCTCGAGTAGCTCCAGCTTTGAGGGCAGAGACCCCAGCCCAAGCAGTGGCCTCTGTTGTGTCGAGGTGAGGCCAGCCCCACTGGGGCAGGAAAGTGATGCCTTAGATCCTGCCCTCAGGGGAGAAAATTCCCAGTGGAAGTGCTTAACTCCAACTGTGACCTGTGCTGGTGAATCTTTTCCCTATTACCTGGGGATGTGGGTGTCAAAAACTCCGTCTGCAGATTTGGCTCCATGTTCAAAGTCTGCAGGGCACCTGGCAAGTCTCTTGACCTCTCTGGACCTCAGTCTCCTCATCTGTGTAATTATATTCAGATTTCTGGTCTCTGAGTCCCTTCCAGCTTTGACATTCTACATTCCACGTGCTCTTCTTAGTCAAAGTCTTATGGGTCCTTGACACAAAAGGACAATTCCTTGCAGAGGTGAAGTTTGTGAACGAGTGATTCAGAAAAGCTGGTAAAATCAGGTGGAGATGGTTTGATTTCAAGGTTCTTGGAGATGAAGGAGCCCCAAGCTTGTGCCTTGCCTGCATGGTGCACTGTGCCAAAACAGGATCTTTGTGGCCCAGCCCTGTGGCTCATTCCTTGGGCATCTTGACCCGTGTCTTCATCTCCCTGGATGTGTGTGCCCTCAGCTCTGCTTTCACTCCAGATGCCACACGGATATTCCAGGGGTCCCTGGTGCTGGAGCCGAAAAGACTTCTGATCTTTGAGTTCCCCAAGTTAACGGAGGTTCCACATTTGGCATCTGAAGTGTTAAGGGCATTTTATTCCGGAAATAGTATCTTTGGGGCTTTTGCTGCCAGGAGTGGGCCCCATCCAACAGTCTTGGGATGAATAGCTTTTGAAAGCCTGGAACTTGGAGTTACTCAGACCAGTGTTTAACTTCCACCTCTGGGCAGGACACTTACCTTCGGAGTTTCAGTTTTCTCATCTGACAATAGCGATAATAATAGTCCCTCCTCCCTCCTAGGGTTATGGTGCAGATTAAATGTGGAGCATCCCACTGCATGCATGTTAGCTATGATGGTTATTTGTGCAAATTGAGGAAGACAGAAAAAGCAGAACCCTCGACCACTGTCAGCACACACACAAAGCAGAGACAATTCCTTTGGCTCTCCGATTGACTAGGATCTTTCCGTGAGTGGTGGTCCTTGGAAGAACTGGTCCCTCTTGCTTGAAGGGCTCAGCCTGGGTGTGGACTTTGTGGCCACTTCCCACGGGACTGGGCAGGGCCCTGGGGATTTGCCCTAATGCCATCGTGCACTCTCAATAAAGGATTTACATGCTTTAGGAGCAAAAATGACAAACGAGTTTAAGGGTAGAGATGTGCCTGGCAGCTGCTTGTGGAAGCCAGTGCAGAAAGGTGGGGACAGGTTGTGCATGTCCAAATGTGGCTTTAAAAGTGCCACTAAGAAAGGCCAGGTGGCATCTGGGGGACTCCCTGACAGGATTGGGGCTTGGAGCCAGATGCGAGGCCAGAGGTGGCTCTCACTGTCCTGTGGCTTCTCCCCCACCGCATTGCCCAGCCCCTGCCCTGCTATCCCCTGGCCCGTGCAACACACACACACACACACACACACACGCATGTGCACACACTTTCTGGGAACCATTTGCAGGACCTGTGCTTTCCCCCTCAGCTGTAAAACAGGTGCAGGAAGACTATCCTTAACTAGATCACGGAAGGTCAAATAACCCAGTTTGGGATTACGGGGCTCCCCTCCCCGCTCCACTTCCTGCTGTCTGCACCTTGATCCGAGAGTGGCCGGCAAAGGCGAGGCCGTGCAACTTGAAACATTTATTCTTTTGTGCCTCTTTAGCAAGTGCCGGGAGAAAGGAAAGCATAGCTTGGGAGGAGGTTGACACAAGACAGCTGAAATGAGGTTTGGGGATTATCTGCGGATTTTGGTGATCCTCATTCCCTCATTAGCATGGAGAATTCAAGAGTGAAGAGTGTTGTGTGGCTGGGGCTGTGGCTGGCCTGGGATGTGGGGGGATCGTCATTCCCACTCACCTCCTCCTCCTCCCTCCAGATGCGCAGGGTGAGTGAAGTGGCCGTTCCCTAGTGGGAAGGGCGGCAGATTGGCCTGAGTTCTGTTCAGATTGGTGGGGACACTGTGTGCTCATTGAGCAAGTGTTTATGGAGCACCTACTACATGCTAGATGCAGTGCCTTGGAACTTGCTTTTTGATGGGAGGTTGACAATACACAAGAAAAGAGGAGGAAGATACTGTTGATAGTGGTGAGTTGTATGGAGGAGATCGGCAGATGGAGAGAACCGGGGGAAGCTGCCCTGCAAGGTGGCCCTGGAGGGGCTCTCTGAGAATGGGACATTTGAGATGAGACCTGGGGTGTGGGGAGAAAACAGCCACAAGGAAGCTGAAAGAAGGGAGAGCATTCCAGGGCAGTATCACAGACTGGAAACGGGAGAGGGCTTGGTCAGAAGGCAGGTGAGGGGAGAAGGGGCAGCTTGTGGGAGTCTGGAGGGGAGGGCGTCCTATTCTAACAGCACTGGGAGGGCTGGAAGGGGAAGAGCCACCTGAGTAATGTGACAGGCTTACCTTTTAAGAAGCTCCTTCTGTGAGACAAGTGACAGGTGAGGAGAAAATCCTTGTACATTCCATATCCTATGGAGGGCTTGAATCCCGAATATGTGAAGAACTCACAAGACTCTGTACAAAAAATTAAAAAATTAGCTGGGCATGGTGGCAGGCACCTGTAGTCCTAGTTACTTGGGAGGCCGAGGCAGGAGGATCGCTTCCACCCTGGAGTTTGAGGCTGCAGTGAACTACAATGACCCCACTGCAATCTAGCCTGAGCAAGAGAGTGAGACCCCATCTCAAAAAAAAAAAAAAAACCCAAAAACCTCTCAAAACACAACAAGGCCAGGTGCAGTGGCTAGTGTCTATAATCCCAGCACTTTGGGAGGGCGAGGCTGGAAAGTTGTTTGAGGCCAGGAGTTCAAGGCTAGCTGAGGCAACATAACAAGAGCCTATCTCTAAACCACACAAAAAACCACAGCAACAAGAAAACAAACAACTGGATTAAAAATGAGCGAAACACTTGAACAGATACTTCACCAAAGATAGACTGATGGTAAATAATACATGAAACATCCTTAGTCTTTAGGGAAAAGCAAATTAAAACCACAATGAGCTACCACTGCACACCTGTTAGAATGTTGACAATGTAAAGTGCTGGCGATTCCGTGCGGGTGACAGTGGGGAACAGCTGGGACTCTTATGCGCTGCTGGTGGCAACTCAGCACGGCACAGTAGCTCTGGGTGACAGTTTGGCAGTTTCTTATAAAGTTAGATATAGACCTGCCATGATACCCAGCAGTCCCAATCCTAGGTATTTATACTAGAGAAATGAAAATTGATGTTCACATAAAAACCTGTCCAGGGACATTTATAATAGCATTATTCATAGTTGCCCCAAACTGGAACAACCCCAGAGTGCTCCAATGACTGAATGGAAAAGTAAACTAGACCCCAGCTATACAAAGGAGCACGACTCAGCAATGAACACAAATGAACTATTGATTTACGCAGCCACACGGATGGACCTTGTGTGCATTCTGCTGAGTGAAAAAGGCGGTCTCGAGATTACACACTGTCTCATCCCGTTTGTACATCCTGTGCTCGTGGACATTGTACACATGGACAATCCCAGGATAGGACATTCTGAAAAGGAGAAAACAGTAGGGACAGAGAACAGATCAGGGGTTGCCTGGAGTAGGGGAGGGAGTGACTACAGAGAGGGAGCAGGAGGGGATTCTCGGGAGTGCTGAGCTGTTGTGGTTGTAAGGATCTAGGGATGTGATAAAACCCAGGGAACTGTACAGCAAAGAAAGGGTAAATTTTACTCTTTTGCAAATTAAATAATAAGACTGCAAATTAATAATAGGAATAAGAAGAAACTCCTTCCTTAGGGCTCTCTGACGCTGTGTCTTTGGGCTTCTTTATGACCCATCTCCCAAACCTTGAATCTCTAAACTCACTTAGAGACCAGTGTCCCAGGGTCACCCTTCCCACTCCCTCCCCGGCCTCTCCCTCACCCCACTCCTCTGCCCTCTGATGGCTTCCCTGTCGCCTTACCTGAGGTCCCCTCCATTGCAGAACACCCCAATAGCCTCTGCCAGTGTTCCCATGTTTCTTCTCTTGGTTGCTGGTCTTTCCCCCGTTTGGGGGAGTGGAGAAGAAATAGGTGCTCGGACATCCCTTTGTGCCTGACATCATCTTCTCCCCAGTGCCGCCTCTGGGGAGGGTCCTGCCAGGTTTTCCCCAAGAGACTTGACTCCCATAAGAGATATGGGGACATGAGAAGCCCTCAGATCTGGATTCTTTTTTCTGAAGACACTGGCCCTTGCTGTCTGTGTGGGCTGCTCTTAGGGCACAGAGCATGTTTCCGGCTTCCTCCTCCCCGGCCTCCTCAGTGGCCACAGATCAGCCTTGCCCACGTGGCAGGGCCTGTCCGCAGGGCTCCACCAAGCCCTACTTTCTTTGTGGATGGCATCCAGGTACACAGATCAGTCTTACCGAAAGCACAGAAGAATGTTTCCCCCCAACTTAGGACGGCCACAGGCAGATACGGCTCTTTGGCATGAGCTGCAGGCCTTGGGGTCCCACGAGGCCTTAGGTTGGCTCCAGGGATCAGTGGTCAAGATTCCCGTGTTCGCTGCTAGAGCAGTGACCCAGGATCCAGGGCAGAGTGATTTTTCTGCCTGTTGCATTCCTCTGTGCCTTGGCAACCTCGTGAGGACTAGAGAGGGAGTTTTCCCATCAGATGGAGTGATGCCTCCAGCACCTGGTTTTGAGCACCGTCTTCTTCTGGCCTAGAACAGAGGCCTTCCCTTCACGCTGGGCTGGCGAGGAGGGGGCCGCTGACAGGGCAGGGTCCCTGGCAGAAGCTCTTACTGTGGGCCTCCCTTTCTGACTCTGCGCCGGCCTCCAATGGGCCTTGGGACCCAGCAGCCCTCCCTGCCCGACACTTCCTGGGCTGCCCTTTTGGGAACAGCCCTCAGGTGGCCGGTCCGCGAGCTGTGGGGACCGCTGGGAAGCAGAGCTGGGAGGGGCTCCAGAGATCATGGCAGCCCTGATAGCTGCTCTGCTGGCCTGCGGGGGTCTCGGGGGCCCGCAGAGTTGTGGGCTGCTGTGGAGAAGGTGTTGACTTCCACAGGGAGCTGGGAGCCGGGGAATGAAACTCCAATCATTGCTGGAGTTGGGGGTCAGTCTCCCATCTCATGAGTCCATGGCTTGGAAGAGCCGTTGGGGAAGAAAATGCTTACCTGGGCTTCACACAGGGTGTTAGTCAGCTCGGGCTGCCAGAACACAGTGCCCGGGGCCAGGTGGCTTAACAGCAATTTATTTCTCACAGTTCTGGAGGCTGGAAGTCCAAGGTCAAGGTATCAGCAGGGCTGCCTTTTTCTGAGGGCATGAGAGAAGGATCTGCTCTGGACCCCTCTCCTTGGTGTGTAGATGGTCATCTTCTCCCTGTGTCTTCACAGGGTCTTCCTGCTGTGTGTGTCTGTGTCCTCATCCCCTCTTACCAGGACACCAGTCATGTTGGATGAGGGCCCGCCTTAATGGCCTCATTTTAGATCAATCACTCCTTTAAAGACCCTACGTCCAAATATATCCCATTCTGAGGTGCTGGGGGTGAGGGCTTCAACGTATGCATTGTGTGTCGGGTGGGCACAGTTTGGCCCATACCGCAAGGCCAGGCCGGAAGCGGGCCTGGGCGGTAGCCGTGGTGATGTCTGGAGTGAGGGTGGGTGCCTCAGTTGTTCTGTCTCATCTGTCCTGCTGGATCCCCAGAGGCGCTTATGCCCAGCCAGCTTCCCTGTCCTCCACAAGCATGGCCGCTGGAGGGTCCTGCCTGACTCCAAGAGCCCCTAGAGCCAGGGTCCTCAGGAAAAGTCGCCAGACCTCTTGATAGGAGCCCAGGATGGACTTCCGGAAAGCCCTGGTGTGAGCTGCAGTGGAAAGGGGGCCTTCCTCCAGAGAGCATCCCCTCCCCAGCAGAGGCCGTGGGCTGCAGGGATCCGGGACAGAGGGCATCAGGGGGCGCAGGGCAAGGCGGCTGCCCCGGCACAAGAAGCCAGGAATCAGAGCATTCCGGGCCAGCTGTGCCAGGGCTCTCTGAAGTTCCCAGGCACCCTTCTCTTCACTGACAAACCAAATGTCAACAGGAACATTCTGGCACCGTGCAGACAGGTGCTGGTGCAGGGCAGGCCATCAGTACGGCGTACAGGAGGCCCAGTGTGCCCTGCAACATGAGCCCTTCTCTCCCACCACTCGGCGAGGATGCTGCGATGAATGGCAGCAGAGGGAGCGATAGTCCACAGGTCGCTGTCCTGGCTCCTTTGGAGTCACTATGGAGACCAAGCCTCAGCCTGTTAGGTTGGAAGTGACTTTAGTGGGGGCATAGACCTGTGGCCTAACAGGGACCACCTGTGGTCCAGAGAGAGGAAGGCACTAACCCAGGGTTGTTGGCAGGGCGGGGTCCAGACTGGGGTCTCCTGTTGCCCATCTGAAACCACTTGGGTCACCTGAGCTATCCATCCCTGTCTGATGAACCAGAGCAAGGATGATCTGGGTTCTCCGCTTCGTGGGGAGGCGTGCAGCCTGCCGCGTTCGTGGGAAACCGGATCCTGCTGCGTTCTCAGGGACCCAGCCTTCCGTCTGGTCTCACCTTTCCCTTACGGAAAAAACCTCGGGTAGATCCTTTCCCATGACCAGGTGCTGCATGTTCCATGCAGACGGGTGACCTGCCACGGAAGCGATTGACCTCCCTCTGGAAAAGGTGGCTGACTTCCAGGGAAACGGGAGTCACCACACGGGCTTCCTGCGGCGGAAGATGTTCTGACCCCGCCGTGTCCTCAGAAGGATTAGGGAGGCTCCCTCTTCGTCCTCCACACCAGAGCCCCCTGCGGAGGAAAAGACCCCCACTTACCTGGCATCCACCTCCTCCCCAGCTCCCTCCACTCTCCTCTCCCCTGCCCAGGGCGGCCCTGCGTGAGTCTGCACGTGTGTATCTGTGTGTGCTTTGTGGGTCTGTGTGTAGGTGAGTTTGTAGGTACAGATCTGTATGTCTGTGTCTGAGTCTGTGTGTGTGTATGAGAGATGGGGGGGAGTAGAAAGCCGTTTGTGTTTCTGGGTGTACGTGTGAGTCTGTATGTGTATGTGAGTTAGTAGGAATTTCTGTGTGTTTCTGTCTGTGTTTCAGGGTTCAGGCACTACAACAGGATGCATCTGACTTTTGTCTTCCTAAGAGCCAGGGCCCGAGGCTTCCTTTGGACTCAGAATCTCTCCCTTTGACATTCCTGGTCAGATTCTCTCTTCCAAGCTATAGAGGAGCCCACTATGGGGGTGTTGTCATCTGTCAACTCTCCCTACACCTTGAAACTCACTCTTCTTTGCAGAGGGTATAATTCGAGCCATCCCTGTGTATGAGTTTTGGGAAGAAGCTCTTACTTTGGGATCATTTGGCTGGAAACTGAGAATGAATTCCATGTAAGTCTGTTAGGATTGCATTTGGCTGCGAGTAACAGAAAGGTCACTTCGTGTTGGTTTAAACGGATAAGAGCTTATTTCTCCATGTAGGACAGAAGGACTGCGGGGCCCACCCAGAGAGGATGTGGGGCCCGAGTGGAGCCCTCAGAGGTCCAGCCCTTTCTGTCCCTCTGCACAACCCCCTTCTCCTGCAGCTTCCCTTGCCGGCCTGCTGTGGTCTCCTCTGCACAGTCATGCTGGCTTCACGGGGCTGTTGTGAGGACCAGAGGAGACGGCACTTAGGAGAGAGCATGGATATGCTGAGGTGGTTTACAGGAGTCTGATGGGGGTGCTGGTATGGAAGAATGCTCTGCCTTGGCCAAAATGAAGCCTGGGGATGGTCACACTGCCCTGGAGGTGACCTGAGTGGCCTTCTGGGGCTCCCCGCCCTCTAGGACTTCCCTTCCTAGAGCAACGATTTGCTAGTGTGGAAGCACATGTCTGCCTTCTGCCTCTGTTAGACCAGACTCAGGGGTCAGACTCTTTGCAGAATCTTAGGAGAAAGATTTGGAAACCTAGCAGCAAGCATCAGCTCACATTGCACCAAAGGAGGGGCCCTTAGGAAGTGCCCGCTGCACACGGCAGACCCAGAGCTGCCCTGCCATTACAGAGCATGGCCTTTGGCTCCAGCAGACCTCAGCTGGCGCCTGGCTCTTCCCGGCAGTGCCCCAGCCAGCCCAGGCAGCTGAGCAGGTCACCAGCTGTGAGGGGCCTTCGGGGATAACAATGCATGGCCCTCCTGCCTCCACCCAGAGTCTGCTCTGGGCCAGCTCCTGCCAAGATGAAGATGACCTGGGCCAGTGGTGACGTCCGTGTGGGACTTGGCTCTGCACCTTCAGTGACTTAGCAACCTTTGGTGACCTCCCCCAGCCAAGACCAAGGAGCTAGAAGTTACTGGTGCCCAGCTGTGTCCCATCAGCACTGAGGAGAGAATGTCTTGGCATGAATTTTAGGATTATCAGCAGGCTTGCCAAGGGGGCCAAAGGAGGTCAGCTGGCATGAGTCCCTGGAGTCCCACGTCAGGACGTCAGGGGCTTGGGACAGTGGGCCCCTGTGCTGTGGCCCTCTGCGTTCACATGGCCAACTTAGAGATGCCTCCCATGTCTCCCTTGCCACCCCAGGGACAGATTTAAGAGGCCGTGGGGAAAGGTCAAAGGCCCTCTCCAGCCATGCCCTTGTCAGCGTCCTCCTCGGTGTGCCCCGTGGGCATCAGGGCTGGGTCTTTCTTGTTACCAAGTGAAAAAACAAATAATATGGAATGAACTTGAATCCAGGGTAGACTGAAGACGGTAATTTCCTGACAGAAGTCAGGACTCCTCTCTCGAAGGGGCAGGACTGGAGCGGTTCGCTCTGCGTCACGGGGACCTGAGATGGGAGGAACGGCCGCCCCCCAGCCAGGGCCCTGCCCCGCCCTCCTGGAACCCGACAGGGGCACCCACGGTGGTACCCTCGCTCCCGGCGTTTCCAGAAGCTTTCGCATGTCCAGACACAACTTTGACAAACAATTCCTCACATTCTTCTCTTCTCTGCTTTCCTGCCTTGCTGCCTCCCTCCCTCCCCGTCCTGATTCTCCTCACCGTCCCGCTGGCCCGAGACTGGCTGGGAGAGGCCGTGTTTCACCCCCAGACTCGCGCCCTCAGTGCTTGCTGGGGAGGTTCTCACGGGCTCTTTCAGGATCTCTGCTCTCACCCTGTTCTCGGATTTCTTTTGTGCCATTTGGAGCAAGAACACACAGCAGCCACCAGGCGCCCACTGAAGGTGCTACATGGTGCCTTCCTGCAGACAGCGCCCACCTCTTCCGGGGTCTTTGGGGAGGGAGTAGGCAGGACAAGTGCCTCCCTCCTTCTGTCCTCCCCTTCCCCACTCACACTCCAAACCCACCGTCTAGGTCGGGAGGCAGATTTAGCAGGAAAGGCTGGTGTCCTGCCCCTGCTGCTGTAGCTGTGCTGCCCGGAGTGTCAGGACATCCCCCCCAAGGTCCTCAGGCTGTCCCCTTACTGGGATTGGGTGCTTAGAACACAGTGAGGGAGCCTCGGGGTGCAGCGCGACAGGGTGCCACTCCTCCAGAGCCGGGAGGAGTGGGTGGGGCCTGCCCTGTGGTACAGAAGCCACTGGCCTGAGTGTCGGGGCCTCACCGCCCCCCCCCATCAGCAAGGCTGGTCCCTTCCTGGGAGTTCCCTTCACCTCTCTAGTCTTTGCACATTGAATCAAGGCTTTAAACTAAATTATCACTGTGACCCTTTCTAGTGCTACGGTTTATAGGTTTTGTGACCCAGAAGCCTGAGCCTGGCTGCAAAGCAGGGTGCGGGGGCAGCAGCCTGGGGGACTGCCGCTCCCTACAGTTGTGCCCCCCTGACCTGGCAAACCGCAGGGCTTCGTCAGGCCCCGGGCCCCCTTCCTTCCACCTGCAGGGCCGGCAAGGGGTCTGGGAGCTGGCTGGGGACGGAGAGTGAAAATTTGTAGACTTACCTTGTCAAGGGAAGGTGACCTACAAGTCCCGACTCACGCAGGGCTGCGGGCTTTGTATTCCTGAAAACATTTGAACGCAGGCCTCCTCCCGGGGCCTCCCCAGCTTCACTCTCCTGCTGCCAAGACAGGCCTTTCAAGTCAGTCCATTTTGGTTTTTATTCCTCATTTCCAGGTGGGCGGGTGGCCAGTGTCAGAGCTCTGGAATGTGTGTGGGCTTGGCGGGGCCTGCCCCCCATCTCTGCTCTTCCCCTGGGGCTGTGGGGGGGTCCCGCGGGGAGGGTGTGCACTGGCCCCTTCCACCCCCCAACTCTCCTGTTGTGTGTTCTCCGCAGCCTGTGATTGCCACCCCGTGGGCGCCGCCGGCAAAACCTGCAACCAGACCACCGGGCAGTGTCCCTGCAAGGACGGCGTGACTGGCATCACCTGCAACCGCTGCGCCAAGGGCTACCAGCAGAGCCGCTCTCCCATCGCCCCCTGCATAAGTATGTGCAAGGCACCCTGTTTCTCACGGCTCTGGCTTGGGTGGGGGGTGAGCCCTTTGGGGCTGCTGGTCACTGACATCCAGTGGGTTCAGCGCTCAGGGACGTGCATCTCTGCGTTCCATGCCCGGTGATCGGTAAGTCCCCGTGGGAGACCCCCAGGTCCATAGGGTTCTTACAGAGGAAGCCGGGGGCTCAGCAGAGCCAGCCTGTCTGTGGCTCTCTGTCCTGACAAACACCGAGTCTCCTGCTTCAGGTCCCGTTCTCACATTCCACCTTGACCCGGACCTGGGGTGGCCCCAAGGCAGGGGCCCCTGCTGCTGCTGCCCATGGTGTGTTCAAACAGACAGCCTGAAGGCCCAGGGCCATTGAGGGAGCTGGGCAGGGCTCCCGTGCGCAGCACCCACAGCCCCTATGCTGTTGGAACATGAAGAGGGGTGAGCAAGATGGCAGAGGTCACTCAAGAGGCTTGGCCCAGAGGGGTTTCAATATGTTATATCTGGTAGGGTCACACTGGTGTCATGAGGAGAAGATTAGCCCTGGTTGGAAGTTGACCCTGGTTGGGAGCTGCCCCCCAGATCCCCCAGTCCTTGCCTTGGCCCTGTTGATTCCTTGTGCAAGGCTGACCTAGGCCAAGAAGGAGGGCAGGAGCAGGAGTGAATCCCAACAGACAAGGCAGAGCCCAAGGGCAAAGTCTGATTCTCCAGTGGGGAGCAGGGGTTGGCAAACTCTGGTCTCTGGCCCAAGGAATTGGCTGCTGCCTATTTTTGTGTGGCTTAGTGATTTAACAATCACCTTTTTTTTTTTTTTTGGCCCCGGCTAGAGTACAGTGGCATCAACATAGCTCACTGCAACCTCCAACTCCTGGGTTCAAGCGATCCTCCTGCCTCAGCCTCCCCAGTAGCTGGGACTACAGGTGCACACCCCCACGCCCAGCTAATTTTTCTATTTTTTGTAGAGACGGGGTCTTGCTATAGTGAGGCTGGTCTCAAACTCCTGGCCGCAAGCAATCCTCCTGCCTTAGCCTCCCAAAGTGCTTGGACGATGGGCATGAGCCACCATGCCTTTTGCATTAATGGTTGAAACAAAAATCAAAAGAAGAAAAATATTTCATGACAGCATTATATGAGATTCAAAGCTTAGTGTCCATAAATAAAGTTTTCTTGGAATACAGCCACGCTTACTTGTTTATATGCTGTCTGCGGCTGCTTTGAGACTCTAGCGACAGAACTGGAGTTTTACAGAGGCTGTACAGCCCTCAGAACCTAAATTATGTACTGCCTGGCCCTTTGCAGAAGTCAGCTGACCTCTGCGTTAGGGGTTTTCAGCGTCCCTTAGTTCTGGGTGGGCACTGGTGTCTACCGTCAGTCCTGACGGTCACATGGCCAGTGCCACAGGGCCACAAGCACAGAGGCTGGGCCCCCTTCACACAAGCAGCCACTGAAGGGTCCTTGGAGTGTTCTCCCCGCCCTTGCAGAAACCCACTCCCCCAGCAGGTGGGAGCCCTGGACATTCTACACTGTCCAGGTGGGTATGGCCTGCACTTCAGGAGCGTGTCGCTGGATCCATTGCCGTGGCTCTGCTGATCGATTTCTAGATGAGGAGATGTTTCTACTTGGCTGTCTGTGGGCCGTTGCTAATAGCAGATGACCCAGGTCGGAGCCTCAGGAAAGGGCTGAGTAGCCACCCAGGGCAAAGCAGGTGGATGGTTTGCACGGCAGCCTTCAGTTGCTGGTCTCACACTTGTCAAAGTGTTTATCTTCTGTCTGTCCAAAAGCTGCAAGGTGGACATTTTTAGAAGGTGAGGAGGAAATCTGGGGTTATGAAAATATGGAGGAAAACTGAGGTCTCCCTTTTGAATGAGTAAGGATCTGTCAGGTTGCTCAGAAATGGCCGGAGTCAACATTCCACATTCCCAAGTGGAAAGACCAAACTTGACAATGGAGCTGATGCTTCAGAATCAGAGGCCAAAACCTCCGGAAATGGGAACTGTCACCTTCCAACACACTCTGTGCCTTCTCCGTTCCTCTCGCAAAGGGCGGGCTGGTGCCTGGTGCGAGCATTTTCCCCCAACAGTCTGAGGACCTGGGAGAGGGAAGAGAGGGCCGCGGAAAGTTGGGGGGATTCCCATGAGCTCTTCCTGGCACTGGCTGCAGATGCACAGGCAGTGCCTAGGGGACTGGCGTCCTATTGTGTCACAGCTCGGGAAGCCATGGGCCCTCCGTGTGCGTCCCGGAGCCAGGCCTGCCTCCAGCCCCATTCATGGCCTTGCAGGATTAGACTCAGCCATTGGGATGTTGCCTCCAGAATGTGGTCTGAGAAAGGGCCTGGTACAAGGTGCGGCTTCCTAATGACCTGCTGGGACGGGCAGCTGTGGGTTGCTGTTGCTAAGAAAATCACCCGAGAGCAAGATTTGACTCCAGATTTTGAGGGCTGTGTCTCCACTCGTTCTTCCTAAAGGTGCCAAGGCTGCCTCCTCTGGGTGACTCTCAGATTTGCCCCCGGCCTGAGTATTCCATCCCAATTGACCAAGCCTCACATCCTGGCTGGTGTAGACTCTGGGGGTCTAAGGTCTTACCTTAGAGTCAGATGGTGGCTTAGAGTCAGTGGGGTTTGTGGTCACTCAGCAGAGAAAGTGAGTCCCTTCCCCTTAGGGACTTTTGGGGCATGGTTTGGCCTTGTTCAGAAAGAGGAAGCCTGAGCTTCAGTGCCCGGCAGTGAACTGATGCTCAGTGGAGACTGGCTGAGCCTCCTCACCTTTCTGAGCTCAGGTGCAGGAAGTGGTAGGAAGCGATTGCTATTCTAGGTAGAAAGAGAATAATCAAAATGAAGCACATGCTTTGTCAGGCCCTTGGGTCTTCTGTGCTCTGGCTTGCGAGGTATGAGCCCATGGGAACCTGGACCCTGGTGCAGACATTTCTCTGCACACATGAGGAACCTCCCTTGGGGCAGGTCCCGGCCCCCTCACATGCCATCCCTGCCATGAGACCCTTCTGCACCGGGGGCTTGAGCTCAGAGTGAGCAGGGCCCAGGTAGCTGCCCCATGATGAGCAGAGGGGCCTGGGGAAGCCCCCCTCCGGCACCCTGGGGCTGAGCCGAGTTGATGACACGCCAACAGAGAGCCCAAGTGCGGCGTACACTCCAGGCCTGGGAGGGTCAGCCTTCTGCTGCCAGCTCGCTCCTTCCCTGTCCCTTCCACAGCCAGGAGCCATTGACATCCTGCCAGGTGAAGGGACAGCTTCCAAAGGAGAACGACACGATGCCACTGCTGACTCTTCCCCTCCTGACGTTCCCCTTCTTGGGCTGCGGCTGGGAAAGGGAAGGGAAGGTCGCGGAAAGTTGGGAGGAGCCTGTGCTGGGCTCATTCTTTTTCTGAGGTCAAAAATAACATCTTCTTACCTGTTTTCTCTTCCACCCTGTCCTGAACCTTGAAAAGAGATCCCTGTAGCACCACCAACAACCGCAGCCAGCAGCGTGGAGGAGCCTGAAGGTAAGCCAGCCCCGTCCCCTCCCTTCTCCGTTCTTGCTTTTGCTGTGGTGGGCGGGAGGGTCCCGGGGAGGGGTGTTAGGAGGCCCGGACTCCTCTCTACCACCATCTGGGCTCTGTGGCAGGGGAGTGGCACCCTCTGGGCTGCACTGAAGAGGGTGGAACCACGGGCACTTTTTTGTGACTTCCAGTGCCTCTTCCAAGCCCAGAACCCTAAATATTGAGCTCCTCTGACGTGCGCACCAAAGTTGAGAAGCTGTGTGCCTGCCCAGCGACACCCGAACCGAGGGCACGGAACTCCCTCCAGGGGCTGCAGAGAGGGGATGGAAAAGGAGCCCTTGGGCATGGGGGTCCACAAACAGAATCTGGGGGGGCCTGTGAGCTGGGGCGGGAAGAGAATCACGTCTTCCCTTTCATTCACCTCTTACTGAAAATTGAGCATTTCCTCCGTGATGAAGGGAGGCTGCAGACCACAGCAGGTGGCCGTGCCTGTGACTTGGTCACCAGTGGAAATCACGGCTGTTTTGACATCACGTTACAGTTGGTGCACGAATTACTGTTTATGCTCAGTATTGCTTCAAAATTACAGAAGTTACCAGACCCGCAGCTAGATCCTGATTACAATCATTAATAAAGAAGCACATATATAATGTAACCATACCATCCATCTGGGTTTTTTAAGACACTTGGATCGCTCTACTTTGGTATTATTAGTTTCCTGTGTCGTGCTCTGTGTTTTACTTTAGCACCGAGAAATTTTATTCTGAGGAGGGGTCCACAGGCGTCACTAGTCCTTGGCACAGGAAAGGTTGTGCAGCCCCAGCTTTGGGCACAGACAGGGCAAGCACAGAGCCCTGCGGGGTGGGGTACCCTGGTCTGGGGTCACACGAGGCTTTTGTGTACTGGTACTTGGGGTAGGAGTGGGAGTGGGGGGCAGAAAGTGACAGTGGGGGTCCCAGCATGGACAGTCCTGCCGGCTCTGGGGACCCTTTCCCTCTCCAGATAGGACTGTAGTGGGGTGTTGGGGAGCTTGCAAACCCATGTAGTCACCTGAATATTTTAGGATAAAGACTGGATTTGGGGGAGCATGGGCAGAGCACTGGGAACTTGAGAGAAAACAGATTCAGAACTTCCACGTGCACAGTCCACAAAGAGCCCTCAAACAGGAAAGGACACTAGTGTGTTTCGGGGAGCGCTGGGGGCCAGCCACACGGGGGAAAGTCAGAGATGGTGGGGTCTTGGGTTGTCGGTCTTCAGGCACCTTTGTTTGAGCTATTCACAGGAGGGATGGTGATGAGAAGGGTTCGAGGGAAGCAGCATCTCAGGGCACCTGGGTGGCTGGATGACAGAGCCAAGGCGGGGACGAGGAAGTGTTCTCTGTCACAGCACAACTCAAAGGAGCATCCCAAATTAGTCCAGCTCTAGGGGAGAGCAGTTTTGAAGCCAGAGAACACTGAAATGAAATCTTGATTCTTGCTCTCCTTGATGTGATATCCGCCATCACCTAACTGACGATGGCCTGCCTGAGTGACACTCACCTGGACAAGATCTCCAGGCTGTGCACGTTGTCGGGGAACGCGGCTTCCCAGCAGGGGCTGCGTAGGCAGCTCATCCAAGGGCAAGACAGATCTTAATGATCTCTCCCTCTGTCTCTGTCTCTGTCTCCTCCCGCTTTTCCAGTCTTTGCAGCTGGACTTTGGGTTTCTTGCAGTGGTTTCTGGCTTTTTCCTTCTAAATCAGAAATGGACAAATGGGGAAAAAAAGGGGGTGGAGGAGGAGACTCATGAGATTTCTGCGTCGGCTACAAGGAGCTGGTAGAAAGCATTTGGGGTTCTTGGCTCTACCAGACAAAAGATTCCTGAGCAACTTCTTATAAACACTTATAACATCCTCTTTTGAAATGTCTTCCTTAGCAGTCCTTGGTTAGTTAATTAACTTTTCTGACTCTTTTTGATTTTGCCACTATTTATTTCCTTTCTTCATTCTGAACCTTAGAAAATATTGAAACTGAAGCAGTCCGTAAATGTACACCCTTATAAAGAACTTTCCTCCTGGAGGGGCTGAGCGAGCAGGTTGGAAGCTTGTAGCTCTGGCCAGACCCTTGCCGACCTGCTCTGGGGGTCTCCAGATGCCCAGAGTCACTGACGCTCCCTTGGGAGAACACGAACCATCCCCAGGACCCAAGTGCTGGGCTGTGGAGCCTCCCGGCGCAGAAGGCCTGGGGCTGCCTCGTCTCGGCAGCCAAGACACTGCGGGCAGCAGGCCAGGAGGGCCCTCTGGGAAGTGGGGCCTGGGAGCTCAGTGCTTCCAAACCTGTCCACTCTTGCAGTGTTTGGATAGGGAAGGCGTCTGTGCAAGGCTGCCTGAGAAAAGCTTATTTACTTTTGCCTGCGTAACAGAGGAGAATTAATAAGCTGAGAATTTGTTCTGAAAGCTGATGGACATAACCTTACCCTGAACTCATCCTCTTGAAGGGCCAGCTCAGGCAGGGAATGTTCTTTACCTGCTCACTGTGCTAGCTGGTAAGCCACCATGGGGCAGGGAGGCGAGGAACACGGTGCCCGTGGGAGGTCTGGGGTGGGGGAGGCCGGGAGGGAAACAGGCAGGAAGGGGAGAGGGACCACCCACCCAAAGAGGGCATCATGCCCAAGGCTTCCCAGCACACACCCACTCACTGGTTGTTGAAAACACCACACTCAGGGCTAAAAGAGGAACACCTGCCTCCTTTCCCGCCATCAACTTGAGAGACATTCTTGATCTGCAGATTGTCTGGTTTTAGGGGGGGCACCTGGTTCAGTGGGAGGAGCACTGGTTTGGAGCCAGGAGGTCTGGGGTTGATCCTTCACTGGCTGTAAGGACTTGGGCCATGCAACAGCTTCTCTTTTTCTTCCTCCCTAAAGAATGAAAGAGCGGGACCAAGTGCACCCGGGGGACCCTCCCTGCCCTGGCTCTCCGTGGTAGGGAGGACTGTCTCCTCCTGCTGGGGTTTTGCTCCTCTGCAGAAGTGCCTTGTCCTGCCCCTTCCACTTCTGATGATCCATTTTCCCACAAGCCCTTGCAGAGGCCCAGGGGCTGAGGTGCTGGGAAATAGTTAACAGCTGGCTAGGTTGCGGGAGGAGACTGATCTGTAGCATCTGCCGCTTTCCTTGGTGTAAATACTCCTTCCGGGGCTGGTTTTAGGCTGCCCGGTGCAATGTTGCCGAACGTAAAGTCAGGGAGAGGTGTGCACGGTCGGCTCTCAGAGCCCACGTGAGCTGACTCCACCCGCCACTGCCCGTGGGCCTTCTGTGGGCCACAGGCAGCCAGAGTGAGACAGAGCAGATGAATCAGCTAATACCAGAAATTGAGTGGGCATCGTAAAAAGAAAAACGATAACAAAAAAACCTACCAGGAGAATCAACTGGAGATGGTTAGAACTAACAAGAGAATTCTGCAAGGAGGCCATGGCAACATTAACAAAGGTGGGTAACTTTTCTTACATATCAGCGATAACTGGTTACAAAAGAGCGTCACGTTAAGTGAGTGAAAAGTATACAACAGGACGTCTGTGCTTCTGCTGGAAACGGAACGCAGACATCCTCAGTAAGAAGGGCACGTCTGCTGGCCTGCCCAGCACTTTGAAGGGGCACAGCTGCCTTTTGAGGAGAAGCTGGATGCACAGTTGGGGTACAGAGAAAGGAGCCGGCCAACTCCTGGGCTCCCCCCAGCCCCCGGGCCTGTCTTCCTGCTGCTTACCCGGTTTGGGGCCTTCCTGGTACCTTATGCTAACTGCCCCAGCAGCCCCAGCCTGGGGTGGAGTAGCTGTCAAGGACACCCTTGCAGTCCTTCATGGTGGTCTAGAGAGAGAGCTCCGGGAAGCCTGGCAGCTGAAGCATCCAGGCTTCAGGATCTCTGCACCTAGACACCGCCTGGTGTGTGTGGTGGGGTGAGGTTGACTGTAGACATGTTGAATCTGGCGGTATCTCAGCACCTCCGTTTTTTGGTCGAAGGAAATTTGGTTTCTGTAGACGTGCAACCTGAATAAACATGGATTAGTCACCTTTTAGGCTTTTGTTTACCAAGATGGGGAATAGGCTGGGTGAATACAGGACAATGAGCTGATGTGCCCTGAGAGCGGCATTGGTGAGGTGTGGGGGTGGGACCAGAGGGAAGAAAGGCACTAAAGTTGGGAGCCTGAGACCGGAGTCTTGCTTGACCTCTCCTGGCTTCTTCCTCCGGGAAACAGGGTAATAATGACCCTGCCTCGAAGGGTTGTTAGGATTCAAGGGGCTGATCCAAGTAAAGCCTTTGATTCAGTGGTGGGATTATTGTAAATGTGCAGTAAAACCATAGGAAAAATCCAAACCCCATGGTATGATGAGGGGTGGAGCCAGCTGAGGTGTTGGCATGAGGACAGGTGTGGAGAGTTAGCTTGATGTGGGCCTGCTGAGAAGACTGGGAAGTAACAGGTGTGCTGCCCAAGGCAGGAACAACTGAGGGGACTCCCAGGTTGGCCTCGTCACAGCCGTCCAGCAGCCAGTGTTACACCCTGGACCAAGCGGAGAGTTGAAGAGTAGAAACCAAGTAAAGGTCAAGTACCTGCCTTCATTATAGCCCAAAGGTGGAGACAGCTCACCTGCCCGACAGCAGATGGGTGGACCAAGAGAATGTGGCACATCCACACAGCGGAATATTATTCAGCCATGAAAAGAAATGAAGTACTGACATGTGCTACAACTGGATGAGCCTCAAAAACATTGACCCAGGATAAGAGATAAATGGATTCTGGCTCAGTAAAGGAGACGACATTAATACATATATATAATGCTCACTCTATCCTAGGCACTGTTCCAAATGCTTTATATTATTAACCATTTAATCATCTCAGCCACCCACAGAGGTATGTACCCCCATTTTACATAGGCAGAAACTGAGGCACAGAGAGGTTGGTGAGCACTAGAAGCAGCATCACTGCGCTTCTGGCCGAGGTCGCCTGGTCTCAGAGTCAGTCTGTGAGTGGTGTTGGCCACCATGGCATTCTGCCTCTCAGAAGTTATGTTGTTTGGTTAATTTAGGGTATTAGAAAAAAAATCCTCACCCTGTGTGGTAACATCCTACCAGGAGAGAAGACAAACTCAAGTGTCCACTGGAGGGTGACCTGAAACCATGGAGATATGGAGGCAGCCAGTTAAAAGCCACCGCTTTTTGCAGGTGCCAATTAAAGGGGCTCTGGTGAGTGTGGTTGGTTGGCGCATGGGGCTGGCGTGACCGAGGCCACAGGTTCTGGGCACAGGAGAACACTTAGCAGAGTTCGGACCCTTTGGCCACAAGGCAGCCAGAGAGAGACAGAACAGAGGAATCAGCTAATACCAGAAAACAGGTGGGCATTGCAAAAGGGAAAAGAACAAAAAACCCTACTGGCAGAGACTCAACTAAAGATGGTTAGAACTAGTAAGAGAATTCTGCAAGAAGGCCATTGCAAAATTAAAAAGGGTCAGTAACTTTTCTTACATATCAGCTATAACTAGTTACAAAAGAGCATCGGGCTAAGTGAGTGAAAAGTATACAACAGAACGTCTGGTCTGTAGTAAGTACTCATGCATGCACATCAGTTTTAGGATAATGGTAACAAAATTTCAACTAGAATACCAATAAAAATATCACACAAATAAATGTAGCAAAAAAAGTACAGACTGTATATCAAGGGAAGGACAAGACTTCCCCAAGGAGCACTAAAGAACAGAAAAAAATGGAGGGTCTTGCCTTGTTCTGGGAGGGCAGGACACAAAATTATAAAAATGTCAATTCTCCCAGAATTAATCTGTAAATTTAGCATAATTATGGTCAACATCCCAACTGGATGAAACATGATTCTGAAGTTCAGCTAGAAAAATAAATGAGAATAGCCAAGAAATTCTTTTAAAGACAATGAAGTGAAGGGTGATTTATCCTACCAGATATTTGAAAATGTTGTAAACTGGATATTTGAATTAGTGTGGGACTGGCACAGGAATAGAGCAGTCACTAATGCTGAGTGGAAAGTCCAGAAACAGGCTTAAATGTGAGCATGAGAACTTAGTATATGGTAAAGCAGTGATTGTTAATCAGTGAGGAAAAAGGATAAATCAGTCAGCAAATGGTTCTGGAAAAACTGGCTGTTTATTTTTAAATAATAACACAATTAGATTTCTACTATATGCTGTATATCACCAATGGATTAAAGATTTATATATCTTTAATGAATCCTTAAAAGTTCTAGAATTAAATGAGTATTGATGTAATCTTGGAGTGAAGAAGGCTTTTTAGACATGATACAAAAGTCAGAAATCATAAAGGGAAAGATTTTGAACAGATACAAAAGGAAAACTTCTGTACTTCGAAAGTCTATAAGCAAAATACAAGGCAAACTAAAAGCTGAGAAAAACATTTTTGACATGGCCAAGCGGAGGTTAATATCCTCAATAAATAAAGAACTTTTACAATTCAGTAAGATCCTAATACAAAACCGGGCTGAGAAAGTGAACTAGAAATTCAGAGATTTTGTACAAATGGCAATAAGCTTATGGACTAGTACACTTACTATTAAGCAAAACATAACATCGCTTCACTTACAAAGTCTTAGGAATAAAAAGAACATTTACAAGAATACCAGCTGGACGGGGTGGCTCATGCCTGTAATCTCAGCACTTTGGGAGCCCGATTCGGGAGGATGGCTTGAGGCCAGGAGTTCAAAACCAGCCTGGGCAACAGCAAGATCCTGTCTCTACAAAACAAAAACAAAAAATGAAACAAAATAATAGCTGGGCATGGACCCTGTCTCTCCAAAAAAAAAAAAAAAAAAAAGCTGGGCCTGGTGGCCTATAGTGCTACTTGGGAGGCTGAGGCAGGAGGATCGTTTGAGGTTGCAGTGAGCTATGATGATTCTTCCGCACTCTAGCCCAGGCAACAGACCTTGTCTCCAAAAATGAATGAATGAATAAAGGTACCAGATTGACACTATTCAGAAAATACAAGTAATTCCCAATGTGGAAAAGGATTGGAGAAACAAGCACTCACCTCCTCTGGTGGTAGGAGGGTAACGTGGTACCACTTTTATGAAGGGTGATTTGACATTATGTATCAAAATGTATCTGTGACCCCCTCAATTCACTTCTTGAGATTTAGCCTAAGGAAATCTTGATGTGTGGCAAGATGTAGCTAAAAGGTGGATATTGCAGCCTTGTTTACAGTAACAAACCAGGGAAGCAACCTAATGTCTTTCAGTAGACTCTGAGTTACCCAACGATGGGATATCCATATAATTAAACTGCAGGACAATATTTAAATGGAAAGATACAATATATTGCCAAGTTGACAAAAACAGGTTACACACACGGAGGGTCAACTTTATTGCTAGAAAGACTGCTTTATGGAG
Source organism: Varecia variegata (assembly GCA_028533085.1). Taxonomy (NCBI): domain Eukaryota; kingdom Metazoa; phylum Chordata; class Mammalia; order Primates; family Lemuridae; genus Varecia; species Varecia variegata. Next base: position 106,986,203 of record CM052441.1, read on the forward strand.
CATTTCAAGTAAATTGTTTCATTATGTTCATATATTTCGATGGTTCTCAACCAGGGACTGTTCTGTCCCCAGGAGACATTTGGCTGTGTCTGGAGATATTTTTGGTTGTCACAACTAGAGGGAGGATGCCACTGGCACCTGGTAGGTAGAGGCCAGGGATGCTATTAAACATCCTGCACTGAGCAGGGCAGTCCAACAGGAGAGAACTGTCTGGCCCCAAATGCTAATAGTGCCAAGGTTGAAAAACCCTGGTATATTTATACGGGATAAAATCTACACATTCTCTCCAAAAGCATTAGGAGGGATGCTGCAGCATTATATTAGATATTATATGTTATATATTATAGTAGATGGACCCAGCTCATTTATTGTTAATAGCTACACGTCATATTGAAATGGATGCACCGTGGGGTTAGAAAGCTGTGTTTAAGTCAGTAGCTGTTTCCCATGTGATAATGTTTAACCTTTTATTTGCTTGGTCCTTTTTCCATGGAAAATTTTATTAATAGCTTGATCTAAAATGAAATTTATCCCGAGTTCTGAGTCTTACTATGCGTTAGTATATTCTGAATTAATGTGTGATTTTAACTCATTGTTAAAATTTATGAAAAATCTCAGAGAAGTGGGGAGAATTGAGTGGTGGACAGCTACAATCCCATCACCTAGACGTAACATTTTGCCATAATAGCTTCAACAATCTTTTTCTTTTATTTTTGCTGAGATATTTTTAAGGGAAAGTTTAGACATGATGACATTTCACCCCTAAATATTTCAGAATATACTTCCAAAAAATAAGAACATCTTCTCAATACCATTATTGCACCTAATAAAATTAATAGTACATTTTTTAATATCATCTGGTACCAAGTCCATATTCAGAGTTTCTTGGTTCTCCCCCAGTTGTCTCTTACAGCTGGTTTGCTCGTTGGTTTAATTATGAAGACATTATGCAGGGATGTAATATACAAGGCATTATATTTAGGGATGCATAGGATACAACGAATGTGAAGTGGCATGTAAAATGGAAAGTGTTACCCACATCTTGTCATCGTTAACCTCACCTAACCTTAAAGAAGAGGCCTGGCCACGTCTGCCTGGCCCTGTGGCTTTGCAGGGGTGTGAGCTCTGACCTTCCTTCGGGGGAGTGTCCACAGCAGAGGGGACAAGGAAGTGAGATAAGGGACCATCTCCAGTCCTCTCCGTGGTTGGGGGCACGGGGTTTGGAAGCTAAAAGACATTGGGCAATAATTTAAGGTGTTTAATCAGGTTTAAAGTAGAATTTCTCAACCTCAGCGCGTTGGCATGGGCTGGAGACTTCTTGGTGGCGGGGGCTGTCCTGTGCACCGCAGGATGTTGAGCAGCGTCCTTGGCCTCACCCACTAGATGCACGCACCTGTCCTCTGGCCGGTTGTGACGATCAGATGTCTGCTGGGGTTAAAAGAGCCTCTGGTTAAGAACCACTAGATTAAACTCAGATTTCCTGACATCAGCCCAGTTTGCCAGAACTCCCATTCAGGAAAAAAACCCGGAGACTGAAGGGGGCTTTTCCAGAGAGGGGGAACTTCTCACTAACCCCTGCCTTGAGGCCAGACATCCCACAGGTATTCAGTTGAACCTCGTGGAATTGCCGCTATTATTCGACCATTTGTGACCCACAAAAATGGCAATTTCATGTGGTCCAGCTTATTGTTTACGTCCCCTTGGCCAGGAGACCCTGCTCCTGGGAGGCCTGCACAAACCGGTTCCTCCTTCCTTCTTTCCCGCTCTCTGTCCCTTCTGTCCATCGCCCCCTCTGTCTCTTCTACACCCCCCACCACCTTCCTCATCCCTTCACTGTCCCTGGCCGCCTCCCCCATCCTCCCTCCTCTCTCTCTCCTTTTTGGGGCCTGCACAAAGGGCCAGGGCAGAGGTCATGCTGGGGGTGAGCAGGGCCAGGCGAGCGCCACTGCCCCTACTCCTCCTCCTGGGGCCTCTGTCACCCCAAAGAGCACAAAGGACGCTATTTGCATGGCGGGTTTCAGGACCCCCATTGTTCCCCTGTCCCTGGGCCTTTGCAGGTGGAGCCGCCACCAGCTTCAAGGGGATAAAGGGATGGGCTGGGAGGCCAGAGGAGCAAGTGGGGCGGAATATTTAGCCCTTCTTGGGAGCTCTTCCCACTGGGGGCTCACTGGGGATGGCCGATGGGACCAAGACAAGTGACAGGTGTCAGGGAGAGAGAGGATAGGAGTCCCTGGGACCCCACCTCCATGTCATGCAGCTGTCACAGCGACCTTGCTGGCAGAGGCTAGTGGGGTTGGGGGCTGCAGACCTTGGCTGAGGCAGGGGTGGGTGCAGAGACCCCCAGGCCCTGCCCAGAGCTCTGCCTGAAGCCCCCTGGGGGATCCTATGGAGGTCATGGGCTGGGCTGTGGTGGGAGGGGGCATGCAGTGTCTGAGCCATGCACCCTGCGGTGGACGACCCTTCTGTCCCTATTGCAATAGGCTCACCTGGCAGAATCTCTGCAGCCACTGAGCTGGGGTAGGTAAAGTCCCCTGCACCCCAGAGGCCAGGGTCAGGCAGCACCCACAGTGGTCCCTTGCTTACTTAATTATCTTGCCAGATCTAAAATCACTCCAGACTTAAAGCAATAATAACAGCTATCCATTCAGTCCTTTGCTTAGGATCATGGGTTTTGAGTATTTCACCTCACCCCAATGAAGTCATCCTGCAAGCCGCTTCATAGCCCTGGGCCCAGTGAAGCCCGGGGCTATCCCAGTGAAATGGAGGAGTGGGCTGGTGATTGATTTGGCCTCCTCCCACCTCACAATCCCTGGGGCCCAGCTGGGGCCCTGGAAAGGACAGGTTTGGAGGCCACTGCAGTCACCAGACCCCATCCCCCATCCTCCCTCATCCTGTCACCAGCAGCTGGGCAGGGCCTGGTGCACAGAGCCACCTTGTGTTCTTAGGCACCACACCCAGGGGGCTGCCTGGGGGCCTCTTTCAGGGTTGTGTTGAGGGGACTATGGGGCATTTGGTCCAAGAAGGGTACCCAGCCCTGGGGAGGGAAAGAAGAGAGTGGACTGGGGGCATTGTTTGCCCAGTTGCTAGGTGGCCTCCCTTGTGTGGACACAGACCTTCAGAGTTGGAAGGCTGGGAGCCCACCAGACTGTCCCCACGCTCACCTCCTGCTGGGCAGGACTTTCCCTCTGCCACTAAAACTATGGGTGTGGCCACATGAAACTAGTCCCCTGCCTCTGCCCCAAGGCATGCTTCAGAGGGTTGACCTCACAGATCGGGGACCTTGTTTTTGCCATCGGGACAGAGCTTCAGCTGCAGGAAGAGCAGTGCGTTGCTGTCTCAGGAGAGGCAGTGGGGCATTGACCCCTTCCCATTCCCTCCTCCGCAGAAGGGAAGATTGTGACCAGTGTCACTTGTAGTGTTTGTGGTCTGTGCTTACAAGTAAAATGTGTTGTGGGATTGAGGAAAGAAGAAAGCTTTTGTTTGCAGAGATCAGGAGTGAAGCAGGGGTCTGAAGTGAATCTGTTAATATTTTGCACAGAGAGGCATCTGAGGACCGGTGGGGTGTGGGACCCAGCTCACACCTGCTCACGCTGGCTCACGAGAGCTAACCGTGCCATCTCTTCCCAACTCTGCGTTCAGGGTGTCGCGCTGGGAGTTTGAAATCCACCATAGTAGGAATATTTACACCTCAGAAATCGGCAAATGGTACAAATTATTTTCCTCCCCAAGGAGCCAGGTGTTAAACATTTCTCAGCATAGCATTGTCCAAAAGGCATCCTGGGAGTGGAATTCTGGATCTTGATACCAGAATGAACCTAGAGATGGGTCATCTGTTGCGGCCTCCGTGTTTGACAGATGGGGAAACCGAGGCTCAGAGGAGACAGTGACTCGCCTTAGGTCACACAGTGGGTTGATGGTAGAACCAAGGTTTCCACTTCACCGTAGTGCCTCGAGCAAGCTATCCTTTCAAGCAGTAAGTTGTGGAGAGAAATCAGGCTCAGACAGAGGCTTGGAAAAGATTCCTTCTGCTGAACAGAGATTAGGAATTCATGGAGTGTTTGGGGCTATGGGTTTTAAAGAAAACTTCATGATTTTCTGCAGCCCAAGCTGGGCAAGGTGTCCACCCATTGCCAGCCTCCTCTCCCCACTCCTGCCAGCAGGTGGGACACGTCCCTAGTTCCCTGGCCAACCATTTCTTCTGTCCCATGAGGCCACCTCCTTGAGCCCCAGGGTTGGGAAGTCCCACTTTAGCATCTGAAATCTTCCCTGGGCCCAAGACATCTTCACAATGGCTTCACCAGACAGAGAAACCACTCAGAAGGTGACCTCCTGGGGCCGGATGGTCCACAAGTGTCCCAGCCTTGGACTTTATCCCTGCCCTTCTTCCTCTGTGTGGCCAATTTATTGCTGTGGGTGAGAGAAGAGGTGGAATGCCAGCCATTCATTTGGGTTATCGGGCCCCTGGTGTTTTTGTCTGGGTTCCCTGAAACCTCAGGAGGCCTGAGAGGGATTTGTTGAGGGAGCGCGCTCAGGAGACAGCAGGAAGGGCATGAGGGAAGCGGTGTAGTGCAGGGGAAGTCCAGCCTCAGCTCGGGAAGGTGAGTTGTGCCAACTCACCCACTGAAAGGCGAAAGGGCTGAGTGGCAGTACCTGCCCACGTCAGTTGGCATCGGCTATGGGCTGCACCCTCGGGAGGGACGTGACGTGTGACCTTTCAGATATCTCCGAGCAAAGCAGTGTCGGTCCGCCGAGAGCAAGCCTTCAGAGAAGGGTGCAGGTGTGAGTCGTGAACAGCTGGGGGTGGGCAAAGAGGCTCTGAGCAGGGCACCAACCACATCTGCTCTGCTTGGCAAGTAATATGATGGGAAAGGAAGTTTTATTGGGATCTAGGGACCATCTGGATTTCTGTTTTGTCTATTCTCCAAGAGCCCTGCGCTGTAGAAAGTCCTGGTGGTTATTCTCTGGGGTCCCATGTCTTCCCTCCATGTCCAGCCAGCCTCTCAGTAGTGACAGGCTTACCCATATCGCCTATGTCTCTCTTCTCCACCATGCACGGTGCTGCTACTTCTGCTGCTGCCTAAATTCAAACTCTCCTTTCTTCTCACAACCTTGTATTGGTCAGGGCAGGCTATGTGCTGTAACAAACAGCCCTGATGGTATAGTTCAGTTATTTCTCGCTCACACAACATCCATCACATCCCTGGTTGGGTGACTCCCTTCCAAGCAGTGAGTGAGGGGCCCAGGCTTCTTCCATCACATGGCTTGGCCATCCTCTAGAGCCTTGGAGTCATTGCTGCATCCAGCCTCAGACAGGGAAAGAGAATGCAGGGAGTTCATGGGAGACTTCTAAGGCCTAGGCCTGAAAGTGGCAGGTACCACTTGTGCCCCTGTCCCGTTGGCCAGGACTCAGTCACATGACCACCTGAACTGCAAGGGGTGCTGGGTAATGTAGTCTGTGCCCAGGGAGGGAATGAAATGGTATTTGGTAACCACATACGGTCTTCGTCATAGATCTTTTTTGATCACTCTGCTGACTTCAGAGGCATCTGTGGCCACCTGTCATTATGGTGCTGCAGTTATTGGCATCAGAAAGTGCTGGTGAGCTTTGAGGGCCTTTTTGTGTGTGTGTAGGAAACAGTTTAGCTCAGTCTTGGCCGTGGGGAGTGCCTCCTACCCGACAGCTGCCTAGGTTTGGGGTGTGGGCAAACTAGGCAAAGATAATATCGGGTTCCAAGGCATGACCTCATCGGCATCGGCTTAACCAGCCGAGCTAACCGGGCAGCCAACCGGCCGGGTGGACGCGACAGGGCTACAAGCATCCCTCTCTTTCATGACCTTCCCAGGGAGCCCCCGCTTAGCTCAGCTAAATCACCCTTTAGTGTTAACAGCAGTTGCAGCCTGTGTCCACTGTTGGCTGTCGCTGGAGAAGCCTATAGAGAGCCAACTGGATCCCTGTTGGGACAGCTTTGTTTTCCCTGCTGAACACAAAATCCCCTGTTCACTGGGAGAGCTGACAAGGAGACCCCATGGGGCTGGCCCTGTGGGAGCAGATACCAGTGAATACAGCACCCGAATGGCTTCAGCTTATTAAAGGCGAATACACAGGATAACTCTGCCTGCCGCGTCCGGGACAGAATGGAGGGCACAGAGCTGTTACAGCGGATTAGTGGCTGCAGACTGATGGAGGCAGGTGCAGCCTTTTCTGTGATTTGGAAGGGTTTATGAAATACTGATCCTGTGCTCTGTAAATCCTTCCCTTGGCCTCTTCTGGGCTACAGGCTGAAAATGGGGGGTTTCTTGTTCAGCCAGGCTTGGTAGTGGCTTTTAGTATTATTGCCCCTGCCCCCAACTCTCAGAATTCGTCGGGAATTCTATCAGAGGATTCGTGCATTTGTCCACTTACTCATCTTCAATTCATTCATCGATCACACATTTACCAAGGGCCTGCACTTGGGGCTAGGGTGACAGAGCTGAGTAGGACATGGAGTTTTACCCTCAAGGGACTCATGGTGTCCTATACAAAAAGGACATAAGTACATGATTCTAATTCAGGTTGTCAACTGTTAACCACGTCCGCACGTGTCAGCAGAAACCTGCATAGCTTTCCGTGGGCCGGCCCAGTGGCAGGCATCGCTGGGAGCCTCCGGAGTCTTCTGCTGCCCAGCTGGATGAAGCCTCAAGTCCAAGGTGGCTTTTTGCCCCTCCAGATGGGCTGCTGTTTCCTAACGGATCATGCTTACAACCAGTGGCATAACTGGGAATTTGGGGTCCTCAAGCAAAAACTCTAGAAAGTTCATTGTGTGAGGCAGAATTTGCATCTTGAAGAAGGCTTAGGAGGCTTCTGGCAGGTGTTCTCTGGCTCTGATACAAATTTGGTCTCCACGTCTTTCCCTCTGGAGATGGGGACCCCCTCCCCAGCCTCCCCAATCACACACCCCTTTTCCAGCTTGGTAACTTATCCTCAGCAGGCGGAAATCTCTGTACCCTCCTCCTGGGTTCACAGAGCTCATCTTTGGTATGACAGTCTTGAACTTTGACTCTGACAAAAGATACTTGAACTTGTTCTGTGGCTCAAGGTTTTGGTGAACATGCTGCCATGAGGAAGGGAATGCAGTGGGTGGTTTGGATCTCGGTGCTCCCGTCAAGCCTGACTTCTTAGGCAGGAAGGACTTGAGATCAGAGTTAACCCTGTCCACTTGTCCCAAGGGTCCCAGGTCACTGTTTCCCAGCTTCTAATAGGAGCTGGTGCTTGCAGGTACCAGGAATAGAGCTAAATGGTACCTCCCACACGTATGGCCTCCTTTGTAGGTGAAAACTGGTTAGTCCGTTGTCTTCCGGAAGTCTGTCTGGGAGGCCCATAGGTGAACTTCCCAGCGGCAGGCCAGATGCAGCACTTGGGAGTCTGTAGGAGCCACAGCGGTGCCTGCACTCCTGGGCTACACTCCTCTCATTCCAGGCCCCACCAGTCTGTGGCTGGAAGGGAGTCGGGGAAACACAGACTGCAGGATGCCACCGACACTGGGAGACAGATATGGGGCACTTGGAAATCCTGTGTCTGGGGAGTTCTTGGAGAAATAAGAGATGTTAAGACACAGAAGACTGGTACAAAAGATGAACTTGGCATCTTGTTAAAACATAGGGCATATGTAGGTGAGGCGGGCAGAGCAGGGATGAAGTCCTGGGTATCCCTGGTCTCTTGGCATCTTTTAACTTCCAGGCACCACACTCTGTGGTGGCTCCTTTGGGAGGGCAGTGGTGTCTCTACCTGGTATGTGAAGGATGCTAGAACCTTCCACAGGGGGTTATTTGGGTATGTGGTTACCTGGAGTATATTGAGAATTCTTTACTTTTTGAAAACAAACACAATACCTGTATTCTCCATGGAGAAGGTAGCAGAGTTTGGTCTTGGCAGGGAGGACTTCAGTTCTGCCGTGATGGTGACATTGTGGAATGAATGACTCCCCATAAATAAGGCTTGCAGATACCTGAGATATGATTGTTGAAATGCCACAGAACTTTTAAAAACATTTGGGATGGAAATCTTTTTGAAATGGATCGCCAACTTTCTTGCCTTATTAAGTAATGCACATTGAATGTAATTTTGCCTTTTGAGATGATTTAGCCATTGCAAAAAGAATTGTGCTGTAATACAGTCATAATCTTGAATCTTATTCAACTATTTCAGGACCGTTTGCCTCTGTTCAACGTGGTGCTTAGTTATTCAACATCTGCATCTCATAGTGTCATGGTTTTCTGCCTCTTCTTTGCCCTCGGTTTGCTAGCTGTTCCTGCTTCCTGGCAACGTATTCCTCTGTCCCACCACCCTTTAAATATATAGATCCTAGTGTACTATGTTCTAGGAATGGTGATAACATTTATTATTGATGTTCGTAAACAAAGAATAATTGGGCTATGAACAGAGACCCAAAGGAATTTCCTTGGCAATAGCACTGCTCAGAATTCTTCCTTCCTGGCTCTCACCTGTACCGGGGAACTGAGACAAACAGATATGTAGCTTCCAGGTTAAGTAAGATTTTACAGCTGTGATCACACTTTGGGGTTCACATACTTTCCAAAGAATCTGAAGCATTTTCACACTCAGCATACACGTCCATAAGGTAAAGGGGAAATGGGATTAGTCTCTTCGGTTCTCTGAGGAACAGAGAGGTCAAGAAGGGGAACCAGCACAAGGCGGTTTCTAAAAACTGCACCCTTTAAGTTTGAAGGAACCAGGAAGCCTTGGCACTTTCTCTGGAAATCTTGGAGGAAGGCTGTTCTGTGGTGAAACAGGCGGTAGGCTTGTGCCGGGCTGTTCCAGAAGGTGGAACTAAGGCCATCTGGGGGAGTTACACAAGTCAGGTGAGGCTCTGCCGACAACAGTCCTGTCCAATCCTAGGGTCAGTAGTGAGGGACATTCAGGTAGCAGGAATGGTGACAGGAGTACAAGGCTGAACCACCTTTAAGAACCTTTTCAATCCCCAGAGGGTGGGTTCTGTGGCCTGTGGGTTTTGTGTCCTGTTCTATCAGACGGTGGCAAATGACAGAGTGAATCAGGGATGGCAAGAATGTGTCGGCTTTCCTATTAAGCAACCAGAAGTAACCCCCTTGAGCTCTGGGCTCCATTAGGGTGCTGTGGTCAATTGGTGATGTCTGCCCCGAGGTCGGGTGGGGAACTGGCGGTCCGTGTGCTGCCCATTCACTTGCTGTCAGTCCGCGCTTCCTCTGACAACCCTTGTTTTTTTCTGGAGAGAAGTTGCTCATCATCTTGCCTTTCAAAGTAGGAATCCTGACTTTCACGCTTTTTCTTTCTCTTTTTCCCTGCGTGGGCTCTCGTTACCACTGAGGGCCAGAACTCTTCTGCCATTTGGATGGGGAACTTCAGAAACAGGTGCAAGAAGAGGAATTTACTCTCTGGGTCCAGCGGTTTCATGAATGTAGCCTCCTTTCCCTAGCAGGCTGTGAGCGCAGCTTCATCTCCTAAAGGCTTGGCTGGCGGGAGGAGGGGCGAGGCATCGTGGGCATAGGGGCACTATTTGGAGGAGGGCATGGCGATGGGCATGGGCGGGGTGGGTGCAGCTACACAGACATTCTCCTGAGTGCAGGGAAGGATGGTCCCTTGAGAAGGGGAAGTCCCTGCATTGGGATGGGGGGAGGTTAAGGGTCAGTGCTCAGTGGTCATCAGGTTGCCCACGGATTTGGGAACAGAGACCCCTCTGGGTGGCCCTGGCCAGAGTGAAGGGCAGCTGGTGTTAGGGAACGTGCCCCCACCAGCCAGTGACCTCAGACACTGAACATTTCAGGCCTCTGTTTTCTCGTGTGTGTAATGACAATGGCAGTCCTAATACTACCTATTCCGCCTCCTTATAGGTTGTTCAGCTCAGATGGAATGGTGGGTGAGATACGCTTTGGTGCACACTGTCCAGGCATAGGCTCGTCACCATCCCAGTTGCTCCCGCAGCACAAGGGCTGAGCTCCCACGTGGATGGGGCACAGCTGCCTTCTGAGGCTGAGGCAGCATCTGCAGGCAGGGACCAGGGTGACCCCAAGGTCTGGGACAGGTGGCAGGGCAGGGTCGGGGGTAATCTTCCTAGTCAAATCAGTCCCCTCAGCATAGTTGACACTGGCTGGGGAGAACTGGGGTGGGCAGCTGAGGGTCAAGAGAAAATTCTGGATTTTTCCAGAAAATCCAGGAGCTGGTTCCACAGCTGAGGTCTCCTGCCTCCAGTCAGAAGGGCTTTTTGCAGTCCCAAAGGCTCTGGGCAAGAGGCTTTAATCTAATTACATGCTTTATTTGAGCCAATTTGTTTTCCAATCCATCTTGTTCAGCAAGAAGAAAGAGCCTGCTGCGGACTCATTTGCACCCTCTTGTTCCAAGTGGAGAAGAGGGGCCGTGCCCCCCCTCACATGGTCAGTGCAGCCCCCGACCTCTCCCAGCCCGGCCACCCCACCCTGAGCCGGACTGCAGACTGCCCTGCCCTGCAGGAGGGGCCGGGGCAGCTCAGCTGTTTTCATCCGCTCAGGGATGCTCGTGCCCCTCCCGGAAGCCCAGCCCGGTGCCCCCCTGCACCTTTCCCTTCGGGGGTCCCGGCGCACCGGGCAGGACTGGCACCGGGCGGGCTTCCAGGCCGGGCAGCCTGGGCGGGGGATGCTCACCCTCCAGGGTTACCCAGCTCGGAACTTTCCTGGCTCCTCCGGTGAGAGCTGCCCTCAGAATCTGAGGCCCCGTATGTTTCAATCTGCAAATATATTTTTATAATAAGGCAGTGGATTTAGTATCTGTGTTATTAAAGTCCAAACAAAACACCAGAGCCCTTCAAACCTCCCTGGAGAGGGAAGATTTATCGGCTCCTGCTGTCCTCCCAGGCAAGGAGCCGTGCTCTCCAAGCTTTGCTTTTTGTGTTTCACAGCATTTTCCAAAATTGCCTTTTTCCGCCCTTCAGAATCCTGCTTGGAGCTTTTCCTTTTCTGCTGTTGACACAGACTCGCTCCTTTGTGCGGTTCCTTTGCAGGCCTGGGGACGTCCACCCTGGGACTCGGGGAGAGGAATTGCTGGGGCTGAGGGTCACTTTGCCCACCACACGGTGGTGGCAGCTGGGCCCGCTTTGATTCAGCTCATTCAACAAATGTTTACTGGGGGCTGGTTATGTCCTGGGCCCCGGGGATGGAGCAGAGAAGTCCTTCACTTCAGGGAGGAAGAGGGACAATAAACAAACCAAACTGAAAAATGTACAACTGCAAAGCGTAACAAGTGCCCTGAAGGAACCACATCCTCTAAAGATAGACTGGCTTTTCGGAACAGCCAGAGGTCAGTCATGATTCGGTGAATCAAGGACACACTTGAGTGAGAAATATCTTTGGGCTAAAAAAAATTGGATGTGCCAGTAAGACAGTGAAATTTGTTTTCTCTCATGGCTCCTAAATTAGAGTAAAAATAATGATAGCTGACATTTTTAGTGCTCATCACATGCCGGGCTTCATCTTGCTAGAACTTTAAAAGATTACAGACTCTTTCCCCTGTTTAATAAAGGAGGAACCTGAGGTTCAGAGAAGTGCAGCAACATGCCCAAGGACACACAGCTTTGTAATTCACAGAGCCAGCATTTTGAGTTCCTTGGTAGCCAGCTGGCCACCCTCTGTCCTGCTGGGTCCTTCCTGCACACCGGCATCCTGCAGCCCTGACGTTCTGTTCTGAGCTACACCATTCCCACTGGTGCGATGGCCAGGGTCCAGGTAGAAGTGATCTGTCCAACTAACTCCAGGCCCTAAAGACAGCAGGCTGAGACCTGTGGAAAAGCCTTCAGCTACGGAGGTTCGAGGCTGCTGTTCTTTAGAAATTATCTGTGCGTCCTGACCAAGATGTCATGGCCTCCTGATTTCTGGGGCCACTCAAACCCTCTCCAGCCCAACTTGTGCCGCCTTTGTTGTCAAAGAGCTGAGCAGGTTGGAAAGATGCCTAAGCCCTTTGCCCAGGCTTTCTCACGATATCACCAGAATACTTGCAGAGGTTACTGACTGACGTCTTTTGTTTGGGGAGCCTGTATTGCGGGTTTGTTTGTCCAGGCAGCCTTGCTATCTCACGGGTGTGACTGCAGTCCGCTTAGAGCACACCACCATGTTCGTGGTCACCAGGGGTACCCAGAGTGTATGCGTTTGTGGGTTCATCGAGCAGTCAGTGGTGACCCACACTGCGCTAGGCACTGGGATGCTAAGGTCTGATTCTCCAGGGGAGGAGGCAGATAGAAAATTCCAGACTAGGAAATGAATGCTAAGAACACAGAGGGTGCCCAGCTGTGCCCGTGGCTGAGACGGAGTCTGCTCAGGGCAGTGGCACAGGGACGGATTCTAAGCAAGTGTGCCAAGGAGAAAGGCATTAGAGGCCAAGGCGTGGTGGCTAAACCTGTGAATGGCCCATTGTATGGTCTCTCCCAATACCCAGCGACTCAGCTCTTACTCTTCCCAGATATCCTGCAGATAACTGGATCCAACCACCATGCCCTCCAGCGGAGGAGGAGATGCCCTACGACTGTGGGCCTCTGGCAAAGACAGGGTCCTAGGCGGCCTGATGTACTCTCTGTCCCCAGCCCTGTCGGGCTCTGGCCCGTGGCACAGCCTACAAAGGGACCTGGCTCCTGTTGGGAGACAGGGCTGCATGGCCAGACCCCAGGGCACCAACTCGTTTTACTGTGTCTGTCAGGGCCTGAGAGCTGCATCTCACGTCTGAGCTCCTCACTTTGCCTCATGAGGCCTCGCCCAGCCCATGTGGCCCCACCTTGCCCGCTGGCCCCACCATCGCTCACCCCCCACTCTCAGCTGGCGGCTCTGAGGGCCACCTTGAGCCCATCACACCCAGTTGGTAGCGCCTTCTCATCCTCAGGATGCAGCTAAGACTGTCGGTGACGTCCCCTTACCTCTCTCACTGCCCCATGGTCATGTCCTGAATTCCCGTGAACGGGTAGCACAGTTATTACCATCGTCACTACCACCCCATTTTACTGATGGGGAAACTAAGGCCTGGGATGGTTAAGGGTAAGGACCCCAGGTCATAGGTTGGCTGATGTGACCCCTTTCCCTGGGGCCCCTCTCAGGAGATTTCCACTGCCATCCTCGGGGCCAGAAGTAGGTCCATGGCCAGGGTGAGCTGCAGGAGAGTCTTTGAGGAAGAGCGTTCTAAATTGGAAACATTGGGGTTTGCCATTCAGGAGCGTCAACCTAAAGGGAAGAGGCAGAGGCAAAATGAATATAACCGTAGAGAGTTTATTTGGGCCAAGCTTGAGGACTGCAACTGAGGAGCATAGATTCAAGTTGCCCTCGGTTTACACTCCGGTTAGCAGCAGTTACAAGTGGGTTTTTAAGGCAAAAAAGGGGGACAGGGAGTGAGCTGACACAAAGCTGTCTGTCAGGCATTCTCAGTGGCTTACAGAAGTGACAGTGGTCAGTGAGTGGCCACACATTGTTAAGCTATAGGCCGTGGGTTATAGTGTCCCATGTGGCATTGTCAGGTTAGTTTATGGCTATGTGTGGCAATAGCAAGCAGTTTCCAAAGATGAATACACAGCTCAAAGCGGGGAGGAGGGCGTGATTGCTGTCTCGTTTTAATGTCTCTCTGGGCTTAATAATTAAAAGGACTTGCATTCCTCAGACAAAAGTTCTGTTCTTACGAAGAAAGGAGAAGAGATACTGGGGAAGCCCCAGTAGATCTGTCAGACCCAGGCCTGATGATGTTGCAGGCTGTCACAGCGGGTGGCTCTCTAGGGAGAGGTTGGAGAAAAGGAGGGCCCTGGCCCTGTGCTTTGCGCAGCTATGTGTGCCCTCCAGGATCCTGCCTCTGCCCCTGTTGGTGCAGCGGAGGGAAAGGGAAGCTTCTGGAAAGGTGTCCACAGCTGGGGAATGGGCAGAGAAGAAGGGCAGGCCTTCCCTGTGGAGCACTCGGTGAGAGTGGGAGCACCAGGCCCGGCTCTAACCGGCTGAGCCCCCGGACCCAGCGTGATGCAGAAAGAGGACCTGGCGCTTGAGTTCACTCATGTAAAGAGCTCATATCCAGGCCGGGTGCGGTGGCTCCTGCCTGTAATCCTAGCACTCTGGGAGACGGTGGCGGGAGGATTGCTTGAGCTCAGGAGTTCGAGACCAGCCTGAGCAAGAGCGAGACCCCATCTCTACTAAAAATAGAAAAATTAGCCATGTGTGGTGGCACATGCCTGTAGTTCCAGCTACTCGGGAGGCTGAGGCAGGAGGATCGCTTGAGCCCAGGAGTTTGAGGCTGCAGTGAGCTATGATGGCGCCACTGCGCGCCAGCCTGGGTGACAGAGCGAGACCCTATTTGCAGTCCATTTGTAATCACAGTACAGAGTGAATATCACGTTGTGGTAACCTCAGGTGTGAGGTGGAGCCTGGGAAGCCCAGGGAACCCATCCCTGAGAGGGAGAAAGTGGAAGCCAGCCTCGGCCCCATGCCAACTAAAGACCTGGCACCTCATGGCCCTGAGGGAGACAGCAGGCCAGACCCCTCTGGTGGCTTTGCAATACATTTAAAATGGAAGCCAAACCTTCTCCAGCCCCATGTGGCCCCTCAGGCTTTGTGACTCACCTCTCTGCTCCCCTCATTTGCCCCGTGAAAAGCACCCCAGCTTTCATTCAGTCCTGGGACTATGCCAGGCTCAGTCCTGCCTCAGGGCCTTTGCACAGGCTGTTCTTCTTGCTTGGAACCCTCTCGCCTCAGATCTTCTTGCACCTGCCTCTTTCACATGGTTTAGGTCTCACCCATGGGTCACCTCCTCAGTGAGCTGTCCCCCTACCCCAGCTAGAGCAGTGTCCTCACCCCCAACCATGTTGCCGTGCACACGGTTAGCGTTCAGAATATATCTGTTGGCTGATGACCCACTTTTCCTTTGTTCCTTGGTATTAACATTGGTGGCATTGGGAGAAGATGAAACTTCTCTCTCTCTCTCTCTCTCTCTCTCTCTCTCTCACACACACACACACACACACACACACTCACTCCACACACCTCTGCCATCTCTTAGGGAGGGTGTAGCACTTCCTCAAGGCAGAAGCCCCTGCATCAGGAATGCAGATGTCACCTTCTTGAATACAGATGTCATCTCGTCATAGGATTCCTACCCCCGCATTAGTAAATGGTCCCCATCCCCACTGAGAAGAGACTCACCTCAGACTATCTTTAGTGTTCTCTTTAACACAAGAATTTTATCCTTGTTGTAGTAAAAGTTAGATAAGGCGCCATGCAAGGGTATAAAACCCAGCTATAGGCCCCCCACCCAACATTTCGGTGCACGTTACATTCTAGAATAAAATCCGAACTCCTGCTGAGGTTGACAACCCACAGGGACCCCCTGCTAACCGCACAGCCTCATCTCTGGCTGGGCACCCCCAGCTCTAATCTCATCTCCTTTTGGTTCCTCGAACCTGCCCGTCACTTTCCTGCTCCAGGGCCCTTGTACCTGTGGGGGCTGGGATGCTGTTCCCAGCACTGTACAGGGCTGACTCCTTGTCATCCTAAATGTCACCTCCTCAGACTGGCCTTCAGACCTAAGTGAGTCTTCACCTATCCCCCACATTCTCTACCTGTGTGTCCTGCTCGTTGTCTTCATTTTCTGAGTGTCACCCTTTCATGGGTGTGATGACACTGGTGTTATTGGCCTGTTCCGCCCTGCTGTAATGCCATTCGACTGCTCCGTTAGCCTCAGGGTACACCCAGCGCCTCCCAGGGCCATCCGTGTGGGAGGTGCCTAGGAAAACTTTGAGTGAAGGAATGGGTGATAAATTCTCAGAAGCGGGGTTGCTGCATCAGAGGGTGTGTGTATGCTCAGGGTTTGGACTTTCAGTGCTAGCTGCTCTCAGGAAAGCTCATGTGTTAATTTCTATCCCCACCATGTTGTATACATGTGTATATGTTTGCCTTTACCAGTTTGTGAGGCGGAAGTGCTGTATTCCTGTTGGTTTATGTTTTGTGATAATTTGAGGTTGAACGTGTGTACATCTCCTTATCCCCTTTTTATTTCCTCTTTTGTGAATTGCCTGTTCCTTTCCTTTGCATTTCAGGTTGCTTGTCTTTTTCTTATTGGTTCAGTAGAGTTCTTTACATATTTAAGACACCAATCCTTTGCTATGTATGTTGCAGATATTTGGAGCTTTCTTCTAGTCACTCACGCCCATAGGTTGCCAAGCTCCTCTGCCAGTCTGCTGCTAGAAGCTGCCTCATTTCGGGAGTCCTTGGCCTTTCTGCTCCAGAGCCCAAGTTCAGTGGGCATTTTGCTGTCGAGGCAGGCAGGGCTTGGGGGTGATGAGTGGGGTAGGTGAGACTAGCACAGACTTAGAGAGACATGTGGGGGCTAAAGACCTGCCTGTGGGCCACCACTCTCCAGACAGGTGGCCGTCCCCCTGGACAAAGTGCTTGTTGGTGAGAGTGGTAAGAAGGGGATGAAAGAGACATTGAGTCACCTGTAGCCCAGGACCAAGAGATGAGAGTTAGTTTAGCTGCGTGGGGAGTGTCTCCCCCATCCTCCCCATGCCTCTCCTCTGATGGCCAGTGTGAGACCATGGCAGACACCTGCAGCACCTTGGAAACTGAACACATCGTAATTGGACTCTCTGGCCTTGGGGGGGTCGGGAGGGAGGTTCCATGTAGCTTTGCGGCTCTGGGTCAGGCAGAGCCAAACACACTTTCTGGGCAGACGGGTCTCACTTGCCTTTTGTCCCCTGCCTTTGGTCCCCTGCTGGGAAGAAGGGCCCAGCCAAAATGGACAGAGCCAGCTGGGTGCCCTCCTAGCCCCAGCCCCTCTCTCTCTGAGCCCCTTCACCCCAGGCCAGGGGAACCGGGGCCCCCTCCCCTAGGCCAAGCCATTGGAGTCTGAAACTCACCAACCCTCCAGGTTTCTCTGCCCTGGGAGGACAGACCACATTGCTCATTACACCCACCGCCCCACCTTCCCGAGCCCGACAGCCCAGAAGCAGCGAGGCAGAGGTGTTGAGCGAGCAGGCCAGGGCTGCGGAGAGCGAGACCTCTGCCAGCTCCCCGCCCTGCTCCAAGGGGAGGTGCCAGATGCGGTGCCCCTGGCTCCAACCGTGGCCGCCAGGCTCTGCCTGCCATATGCTCAGAGATGAGCCTCGAGCCGGCGAGCAGGCCTGCCCAGCAGGGTTTTGGCACCTGGGGCACAGGAGGCAGACCAGAGGGGCCAGCTACCCAAGGTGGAGGAAGAGGCGGGAGGGGCTCGGCCGCTGGGATTGGGCGTCCAGAGCCACCTCTTGGCTCTTGGCCGTGGGTCGGTCAGGGGAGCAGGTGGGAGAAATAAAGGGGAGGGGAGGCCACTCCCAGGAGGAGCCAGGATGCCAGCCAGCCAGGATGGGCCTGCTGCGAGCTGGGCAGATGGTGGCCTCCGGGTCTCAGCGGCTCTCCCTGGGACAGAGCACGTCCGAGTGGGAGGCCAGGCAGGGCTGTGTCCAGCCC
>CM052441.1:107012497-107114078 GCA_028533085.1 Varecia variegata
CGGGGGAGAGGGAGGCCCCCGCGGAGGAGGCCTCGCTGTCTGGAGCCTGCGCGCCGTCCCTTCCCTGGCTGCCAGGGTGTCCGGCAGGCTCGTGGGGGTCCGCGCTGGGCCAGCTGCTTGAACCGGACTTGAGGTTTTTTCTTTCATAAGGACAATGGTCGGGACCTTTTAGCATAATGCAGTGAATGATGAGGCCCAGAGGAACCCAAAGGAATGTTGAGAACCTTTTAAACGTTCTTGTTTTACCGCGTGTGCATGTGCACGAGTATTCACGCACGTACGCCCCACACTGAAGCCGCAGCAGGACCCCAGCGATCCTGTCCCCCTGCACACAGGCTGCCTGGCCCCGCAGGGTGATGCAGGAGCGACTGGCAGGTTTCACGTGTCAGTTCAGAAGTTGCCAGGCCG
The DNA here is from genome assembly GCA_028533085.1 of Varecia variegata. Lineage (NCBI taxonomy): Eukaryota > Metazoa > Chordata > Mammalia > Primates > Lemuridae > Varecia > Varecia variegata. The sequence goes on from CM052441.1 coordinate 107,012,906, forward strand.
TGGCATCAACGTTCAAGGCCCCTCTGGGGTCCACAGGAAATTCCTAAAAGCCCCTTTAAAGTGCCACATCCCACGGCACGGCAGGAACTGCCATGGGAAAATAAGCCTGAATTTCGAAAACAAACTTGAGGTTGCTTTAAGATACAGGAAGTGCTATCTCCAAGCCAGGGTGACACCCGCAAGGAGGGGCCCCAGGTTGCTTTGAAAAAAGCTCATGTGGCCCCCAGCCTCAGGGGCCACATCCTCCCAGCCCTGGGTCTTCAGCCTCTGTATCTGCCGGGGACTTCGGCCCTCCCCTGCCCTGCCCTCCTGGGGGATGAGGACTTGGCCTGAGGGCCCGAGGGGTTTGCAGCTTTTCCAGGCTTTGGATCTGGGGACCGAGCACCATGTTCCTAGCCAAGCAGCAGGCCCAGAGGGGTCAGGGTCACAGAGGGAAGGCCCTGCGCCTCCCCTCCTCCTCCTCTTCCCTGCACAAGGCCGTGGGTCACCGCAGGGAGGTAGGAGGGAAGAGGAAGAGGTAGGCCTGCTGGGGAGGGACGGTTGTGTTTGCTCGTTTGGTTTTAGACCCTTTATGTGGCTGCCCTGGCAGAGGGGTTGGCTGAGCAGTGAATCTGCAGAGCGCTGACCTGCAGCCTCGGTTCTGTTCTGCAAGTGAAAAAAGGAAAAATTGGACTTGTGGAAGTTACCAGCACGGATCCCCTGATTCTGTTTGACTCAGTCAGGCTTTCTCCTCTGACTTCGTTCCCCCCCAGTGAATTCTGCCCCCTGCCTGGTATTCCAGGGGCACCTCGGCCCCTCCGAGCTCTCCTGGCCCGTCACCCCCACCAGGCAGGTCCCCCCATCCTGCCGACCCTGAAACTTCCTTTTATAGTCTCGGAGGAGCCCCCGAGCCCCGCACCTTTGTGGGCCCCTCTTGGGGCTGGAGGGCTGGGGCGCAGCCTCTGGGTGCCATTCGGCCATCTGTCCCTGCCTCGGCCTTCCCTTTGCCGCACACCTGACTTCCTCATGGGTTATCAGAGTGAAGCATGTGTCAGGGACGGTGGGCTGCAGTGCCCTTGGGTCACAGATGGGGACACGGGCCACCAAGTGAGGTGGCTTCCTCAGCCTCCTGCCCCTTCCCCAGGGGCCTCCCCTGGGCTTTTTCCTCCCATTCCAGGGGTGGGGACGCTGTGGCCTTCTGATTTCAAGATTCTTCTTTCTTAAGCACCAAAGGAGGCAAGAAAAGCTTCATCTTTCTCTGCTGTGCCCCTTTTGATAAAAGGATTTGTTCTGCAAAAATTGGATTCAGTCAGAAGGCCGCACTTAAGGACCTAGAAGGCCACATTTCACATTAAGGCCACAGGTTCCCCACCCCTGCCCCAGCCTGGCAGCCCCCCTTCCAGACTTCATGGCGGCTACCTGTCTCCTGTGCCAGCCCCAATGCCCAGGCACGACACCCGGCTGTGCACGTTTCTGCTGCAGCACAACTTGAGGAACCGCAGGGGCAAAGTGTGGGGTGACCCTTAAGGAGCTGATGGGGCTGCAGCTGGGGTGCCACCAGCTTTCATGTCCTCATGTGCCCCCAGCCTGTGGCCTCACAGCCAGGACTGCCACCGTCCCCTCCTATTCCCCAACACCTGGGGGGATGGGGTTTCTGGTTCCAGGACTCCTTGGTACTCTTGGGGTCGCTCAAATGTCAGGGAGTCATCTCCACCCCAGCTCAGCCTGCGTGTCCAGGCAGGAGGCAGGACAAGAGAGGTGTCTGGAAGGGGATCCCGTAGGCTTCTGGGAAGGCTGGGGAGGTCCCCGGGGCTGGGGTGGCAGGGCCGCAGGGAGCGTGGCTTGGCCAGGAAGGAGCCCAGCGGCGCGGGCCTCACCCTGAGGCTGGGGGTGAGATCTCTGGGTTGAGCTCTGCTGGGCCTTGTGGAGAATTTTCTGGGTGTCCTTTGTTGGGACCCTGGCCCCGGAGTGAAGTGGGTATGTGGGGGTGTCCTTCCCACACCGGGGCAGACCCAGCCCCAGGAGAAGGTGACCAGCAGGAGGACAGGAGGCGCTGGCCTGGGGGTGAGGGCGCGGGAGGCCAGGCCTGGCCGCTGGGAAGGGCTCCGCTTGGAGGCTGCATAATCCGTCTCTGACTGACACCCCGGCAGGGGGCCAATTAGGAAACACATTTCCTTCATCCAGGGCACTTGGGTGTTCCAGAAGCTGCTAATTAGAACCTCGGGTTTGCTGCCCCTGCTGGGTGAAGAGCAGGCCCTGCTACCGGCAGCCCAGACCCCGTCCCCCTCTGGCAGGCTCGGGAGAGGCCTGTCGAGGTGCTGTTGGAGAGCTGGGTCTGGGCTCCACTGTCCCTGGGCCGTGCCGGGGACGGAGGCTGGCGGGGAGGGGCCCTGTGGGAAGTGACAGGGCTGCTGGCTTGGGGGCGCCGGCCCTGCCCTGTGTTCTCTCGGGCGCGTTTACCGTGACGAGGACCCAGCTCGGGTAGGGCTGTGGGGTGGCCTCTGTGCCAAGGCCCTGCCACGCTGCCCACATCTGGAGGCCCCCAGGACCAGGAGGGGCGGCCCGTTCCCTTCCCGTTGGAGATGCATATTCCTAATTTGCTGTGACTTTGGCCAGGGAGCTCCAGCAGCCTGGGCCTCAGTTTCCTCATCCGTCTAGTGGAGGTGTCATCCAGGGGATGCAGTGTCCTTCTAAGTGAGACACTGGTCATGGCCCCACTGCACCCAGTGCCATGTGTAGGGCAGGGGTCAGGGTGAGGTTGTCATCTGTCACCTGGCCCACCTCTCCTGGGGCCACCTCAGTCCTCTGATGCCCTCTAGGGGACTCCAGCTCCTCTTGAAAATGCTTAAAAAAGAGCCAACAAGAAGGCCAAGCGGGGAACGTTGTTCGCGAAGACAGGTTTTATTATATTCAAGCGTATTAGTGATGGCTGCCAACTTCTCAGGACAGTGTAGCCTCGGAGGGGCCCTGCCCCTGTTTCGGTGCTCTGAGCGAGTGTGCTCGTGTGAGTGAGTTTGCGTGTCCACCACAAAGTCTGCGTCCCGCTGGGCCAGCCCAGATACCGGCAGGCAGGGCACGTCCCTGCTGGAGTTTCCCACACTGGGCACACGACCTGGGGGCCCTGGCTCCGGAATCTCTGCCAGTGGCGTGTTGCAGCCCGGCCGCCCCTTGCTTCCTCTTGCCCCTTCCTGCTGCTGCTTCTCCTCTTGTCCCTGTGCTGCTCCACTGTCCGGTCGTCACTCACATCCTTGTGTTTGCACAGCGTCCCCCACGTCACACAGCTGCTGCATGTGTGCACACACACATGCACACACCGTCACAGCAACCCACGTCCCTAGAAGTCCTGGTCCCCGACACACCCATTCCCACTCCCAGCCACTCCCTCCACACGCATTCATTGAGCGCCTGCTGTGTGCCCTCTCCTGCTCTGGGTGCTGAGCTTACAGATAGGTAGAGACATGGTCTTGGCCCTCTGGGACCCTACAGCCTAGGAGGGGAGACGGGCACACGGATGAGAGCTCTGGAAGGTGGGTGCAGGGCCGGGTTGCAGCCCGAGGTGGGCACACGCAGGGCACGGCCCGTCCTCTGGAGGGTGGGGGAGGGAAGGCTTCCTGAGGAGGGAGCCATGTAGCCCGTGGATCCCAGGCCAAGGGAGAACAGGCTGGTGGAGTTGGAGGGCAGTGAGTGTGGGGCGCTGGGTACAAGGGTGGAGCCCAGGGAGTCTGGAGAGAGGCCAATGGGTGCTGGCCTCACCTGCCACGTCCTGGGGCAGAAACACTCCGACCTCACCGAGAGTGACTCCAGCTCCCGGGGACACACGGGGGCTCCTGCCCTGCCCGAGCTGCCGCTCAGGTGGCCTGGGTGCCGCCGCCTGCCTCTTCCTTCTCCCCGGGCTTCAGAAAGCAGGGAAGACAGACAGCTTACATTCTGAAAGGTGAGATCATCTCCCTTTTGCCAGTTCTTGGAAAAATTATTCGTTCCCAGAAATGTTTATTAGTCACCCCTTTTGTTGAAAGACATTTTGGCACCACCAGATGGAAAAATCAAAATGCTTTTCACAAGATGATTTGTCTCAAGTGTTCCTCCTGAGATCCCGCAAGGACTGTTTCTGAGGATACAACGCAAGGGGAAGTTCTGTTGGCGTCTGTGGGAGGAGCAGGGTCTGTTAGGCTCTGCGCGTGTGCACACGTGTGTGCTTGTGTGCTTTCTTGGGGGCCCCGAGGCATAGGTGGGCCTGGGGACCTAAGCAGAATTCTGACGTAGGTCAGCATCCCCGTGGGCCCCGGGACCTCCTGAGGTGACAGAAACCCAAGGGAGAGGGCTTGCCCAGTTAGCAACCGTCCCCTGCCTGGCCCTGCCCCGGGCACGTCCCAGCCTTTGTTCTTATCGTTATTTAATCCTCACAGACAGCCTGTGAAGGAGAGATTCCCGTCAATGCGACCCTGAGACTTAGCAGGATAAAATAACATGTCCAGGATCAGGTACCCCGTGGCCCGAGATCTTCCTTCCCCACGCCAGGGAGTCGAGCTTCTGCAGTGCGGCATAGTCCCGTAGAAAGCTCAGGAACGGGTGCCCCAATGGGACCCTGACTCTCAGCTCCTGATAAGGAGGAGAGGCCACCAAGACATCCTCGTGTGCAGAGAAGCAGGGGAGGCCGCCATGGTGTTAGGGATGGCCGAGATGACCGGGCAGAGGCGCTGGGCACAGTGGCAAGGACATCGGTGGTGGAGGAGATGGGACTGGCACAGCCATTCCGGTGGTGGGCGTGGCCGTGTGGTGGAGGAAGGTTCCGGGGAGGTCCCTGAGGGCAGGTGGGGAGACCAAGCTGAGTGAAGGTGGGCGTGGAGGAGAGGCCATGGCGGGAACCGCGGTGGCTTACGTGGAGCTGCGGTGGATCAGGTGGCAGTGGGGGAGGCGCTGGGGGCACCGCGCATACGCCGGGTCCTGGTTCGGCTCTCGTCTCGTCACTCAGGCTGGGGGTCAGATGAGCCGGATTGGTGGGGAGGGTCCCACAGCTCTGGTCTCCAGCTGGCCCCAGGGACAGGCGCCCTCTCGGCAAATGATGGCTTCTCCCCGTCATTAGCACCCGCTTCCTTTCTAGACCTTGGGGTCAGTAGTCGTTCCTGATCAGGCTCAGTCCCCTCCAGTGTGGAGAACAGGGCAGGCCATCAGCCCATCACGGGGATGGTTACTGTGTTTGCAGTAACGAGTGACCTTTGGGCTTGGGTGTGGGCACAGATGTTAGGGACACACTTTGGGGGCTGTCCCCCAAAGGCAGGGTCCCAGCTGAGGCTGGGAGGCAGCTGATGTGACAGCTGGGAGAGGCCACCTCCCCTGAGCAGTGTCCCAGGTCCAGAGAACGGGATGCCAACCAGCAGCAGCACGTGGCGTGGTGTTTCAGAGTCTCGCTGACCCTTCCCTGGGGTCACCGGCCCCCTGGGGATCCTCTGATTTCCCTCACCAGATGTGACCTCCCCCCCTAGAGTGCCAGCCCCATGTGGAGGCCAGATGTGGAGCTGGCTCCGCGTGAGTCAGCCTGAGGTCGCGGAATGTGGGTGACCACCAGTTTGTGCAGGGAGAGCCAGTGGGCCCCAGTGACAGCTCGATGGAAAAGCTCCAGAGCCCACAGGAAAGTCAGTGCACAGAGCCAGGTGGGGGCAGGGTGCTGTGCCGATGGGGCATCCTGGCACGGGCAGCCCCGGGGGTCCAGCGACTCCCCATCCCCACAGCGGCTGTAGAGAGGGCAGAGGTGGGCCCCGGGCAGCCCCCTGCCCTCATCTGCAACCCCCCCTTTCTCATACTGTTTTCCTCTCTCAACATCCTGTTTTTAGGAAGGAGTGGGCAGAGACGGCTCTAGGGGCCACGAAGGCCATCTGCTGAGCAGCATTCCCTGCCACTTTACAGATGGGGACCCCAGGGCTCAGCATGGGGATGGGGTGGGGGGTGGGGATCTGTCCAAGGTGGCCGGGGAGCTGGTGCAGCAGCGGGGCAGGGGACACCAGCCAGGCAACTCGTTTTCCCCAGCCTGCCTGGGACCTGTATCTCAGTGATCACAGAGCGCTTCTCCCACCTACACGGGGCACAGGGCGGGTGTTTCTCCCCAGCGGCCTTCCCGTGGGATTCGTGCTTTTGTCATTGAGGACCTCGGCTCCCCAGGCACTGTTCCCGGGGCTTCCTCCCCTCGCCGCGCTCCAGTCTCCACAGACCCTCCAGCCCCGCTCTGCCTGTGCTGGGCTCTGGCCCCTGAGATACCCTGGGGCACCCCACCCTCCCCAGTAGCCAGCAGGGGCTCCAGGAGGCATGGCATAAGGTCACGAAGCGCCTTTGCGAGCCCTCGCACCTGGATTGACTCACAGCTCTGCTCCGGATCCTGCTTCAGGGCCGCAGGCACTGTGTGTAGGTCTCCTTGGGGAAGCTGCGAAGGAGCTTTGTGACTCATAGGAACTGCCAGGCATTCAGAGTCCCGTATGCAGAGGGTCATGGATGCTCACCCCGTGCAGGACAGGGCCAGCCTGGCCAGCCCAGCGGGGGGCTTGCTGGAGGTGGGATCTGGATGGGGAAATGGGTTGTGGGCAGCACTGCTGACTGAGGGGTTCTGGGCCGTCCCCTCTGTGGAGTGGGGATAAACCTGCGGTCCTAGTGGGCCTCTGGCCAGAAAGCTGCACACACAGCTTTCCGTGAGCTCTGGAGGGACCTGGAAGTGATGGGGGCTGGGACCAAGACCGTGTCAGGGAAGACCAGCCCTTTCCCACCTTTCCCTCCTCCAGGGGCCGGACCGTTGCTGCTGAGGGCGCTGGCCTGGGGGGAGCACTCACTGCCCGGCCCTCCTGCTGGGTGGCTCTCAGTGTGCACCCAGCAGGCCCCACCCTCGCTGCCGCCCTCCCCAGCCAGCCTGGGAGCGCTGAGGCAGGCATGGGCTGTCAGGCAGCTCCAGAGGCTGTGTGAGGCCCTCTGGGGAGAGGGAGCCCTGTCCATCCTCCGGGATGGCTCCCCAGCAGCCCGGTCCCTGCCTGTGGTGGGCCCAGCCCCAGCTCAAGGGTGGGGAGCCAGGCCCGGGATCGTGCTAGGACAGGGAGACAGCCCTCAGGCCCTCCCTGGGCGCAGACTCTCCCCTGGGCTGCCCCACTGGGCACCAGCCCCACAGTGAGGGGTGAGGGCACCTCTGCTGGGCCAGGGCAGGGCCCTGGTCCACCCCCCTACTTCAGCCTCTTGCAAAGCAGGTGGCCAGTCCCCTGACCTCTCCCACTTGTGAGTCTGGGGTGCAGCTGGACAGGCCAGGCCAGGCCAGGCTGTGCCCATATCCGAGGGGACAAGGCTAATATTGTCCCCCGAGTCCAGCTCTCCAGTTCTCGTACCTCCAGATGTCCCCTCGTCTGGGCACCCCCAGGCAGCCAAGATGGTCTCAGGCACATGACCCCTCTCCCCTCCTAACACCAACCCACACACCGAGACTTGGTAGGGAAACTGCAGGAGCACGCACACTGCTCTGGCTGTGAGCAGAGGAGCACACAGGGGACATCCTTCAGCCAGCCCTAAGCTGGTTGTCCCCACCTTGTCCAAGTCCTGCAGCAGGGCTGTGGGTGGCATGTGGCAGGAGGTGGCAGCCCTGGGATTCCTGAGGCCACCCAGGGGGCAGCGGCGGCTGTGAGCCTCCAGCCCTCCACCTCGTTTGATAAACACCGACCGGGCAGGTGCTGCTGTGACACCCAGGCCTGGGTGTGTCGGCCCCACTGTGCCGCGCTGCCCGGCAGGGACTCGCTGTTTCTCTGGACAGATGAGCATCCCTGAGAACCAGACTTGGCTCTGCTCTCGGGGCTTTCTTACCTGCGCCGGGCCTGGGAAGCATGTGGTCGGAGCTGGGCTTTATGAAAGCAGCTGCAGCTTGTGACACGCTTTCTGTAGTGAGAGATTTATGGGGCTGCGTGGTTTTAATGGTTTCTGTGGGGGTAGTATCCTCTCCCCATTTGTCCTGGCTGCTGTCTCTGAGGCAGATGGGTGACAAGCCTTCCGTAGCTGGACTGGCCAACAGGAAGATGTGGCTGGGGGAAGGGAAGGGGCTGGCCACCCAAGCCACCCCAAGCAGCCCATAAATCCAGGAGACCTCCGCGAGGCAGGAAGCCTCCCCACAGAGGTGTCTCCTGCGCTTGGGCCTAGCTGGGGTGAGGAGAAGGGCCAGCAGCTCCCAGAGCCTGTGCCATGCCACTGCCCCACCACTGCCCCAGGGCCCAGCTCAGCAGGTGGTTTAGAGCCGGGCCTTTTTCCTGCCATGTGTCAGTTCCCAAAAGGCAGGTGAATGAGCAGCATCTGTAACTTCTTCACTGGCCACACAGCTTTGCTACAACCTGGCCAGGTGGGGACCTCTAATCCGGGCAGGAGGTTCCCCAAACCTGCAGGTAAGGCCATCAGTCAGCTCCAAACCACCTCCTGCCACGCACTGTCCAGGGTGGGGGTACTGCCGGGTCCTCAGGGGGCCCAGGGCTCACAGGCTGTGGTGGCACCTGGGCCAGGGCTGGAGCTGGGACAGGCAGTGTTGGATGAACTGGGGCTCTGGACAGAAGACAGGGCTGCTGTGGGGCCGCAAGTCCCCCTCTGGAGGAAACCAAGCACAGGACGTGACCTGCAGCTCCCTACGTTTCAGGTTGCCTTTGATGGCCTGGTAATTTCCCCAACACTGGGGCTCTGGGGAGATCGAGGCACCCGGGAAGGATGGCCAGGTGCCTGCTCCCGTGGAAGACATGCTGGTGATTTGCACTGCAACCAGGGATGCAGCAGGCAGCAGCTGGGAGACCCCCAGGGCTGGGCAGGTTGAATGTGGCCCTCCTTGCCCAAGCCAGGAGAGCTCAGGGCACCTGTCCTGGGCCTGCCTCTTAGCCCCCCGCACCCTTGGCCAGAACCAGCCTGACACTGACACAGGCTGCCCTCGCTGACTCCGGCCCCCACGGCCCAGCCCTCGGCCTCCTTCTCAGCCCCTCGGAGCCACAGCCAGCCCTGCGAGCCCCGTGCGGGCCTCTGCTGAGGGGCAGGGTGGGGTGCGTGCCCCTGGCAGTCAGGGCGACAGGTTAGGGCAAGTGAAGTCAGTCCTCGTGGATGGCCCTGCCCTGGTGGCTGAGAGAGTTCTTTGTGTGAAATAACTTCCTGCGGACCCCAGAATTGGTGAGTGGGGGTGACTGCTGCCCCACCCTGCCTATAGTCTTGTTAAGGGGGTTCTGCGGCCGGCTGTGGGAAAGGGAGGGCTTGGGTTTAGTGTACAGCTGTGGGCAGCTCATGGACTGCAAGGCCAGGAGACAAATCCAGCTGACCCCGGGACCCGGCCAGCTCCTAGCCTCTCTGAAGCCTGCACTCTCTCTCCCTGCTTGTCCCTGAGCATCTGCTCCATGTGCAGACCTGCTTCCTCCCCTGGTGCGCTGGGCACAGGGGGCCTTGCTCTCAGCCTCACCCCTTCAGCCTCGAGGGTTCCCACGTCCCAGCCCAGGTTGTGTCTGCACTGAGCACGGAGCCCTCCCTGGGCAGAGCCCCACGGGGCAGGCACATCTCACTTGCCGCGGTCCTGAGCCAGGCTCTTTGTGGAGGGAGCAAGAGCTCAGATGACCGAGGATGGATGTGCGGTGTGGACTCCGAGATGGAGCTTAGAGTAGGGCCAGAGGCACCAGCAGGCTGGGGGCCAGGCTCCCCTCCCCAAGCAGGGCTGGGGGGGTGGCCCTGCCAAGCCTACCTCACGGACTCCCTTGTCTCTACCTTGGAGAAGGGCCATTTGGGCTTAAGGCTGCACCCCTCTTCCTGTAAACTTACAGTCTCTAATTTAAGGGGTCCCAGCGCAGCTCTCATCTCCCTGGTCTGACTTCACAGTCTGCCTTTCTGAGAGTAACCTCATGTCCCTCCTTTCTGAATATGGGGAGGGCGGTCCTCACCAGATCCCCATGTTCTGGCCTTGTTGAGGACAACGTTCAGGACACCAGTGTGAGGACAGTGGGGTTTAGGCATCCTAGGGGCTGAGGCTAATTGGCTGGGGCTGAGTTTCATTGTGTGGGTGTGTCCTAGTTTGGGCTGCTGTCACAAAATACCGTAGACTGGGTGACAAATAAACAACAGAGATGTATCGTTCACAGTTCTGGAGGCTGGGAAGCCCAAGATCAAAGTGCCAGCAGATTGGGCATCTGGTGAGGGCCACTCTCTGCTTCAGAGACGGCGCTGCCTTGTTCTGTCCTCACGCGGCGGAGCGCGAGGGAGCCAGCTTTCTAAGGGCACTGGTGCCATTCGTGAGGGTGGCGTCCTCATGACTCAGTCACTCCCCAAAGGCCCTACCTCTTAGTATTCTAATGTTGTGTATTAGGTTCCAACATGTGCATTTGGGGGGACACCAACGTTGAGACCATGGCAGGTATAAGGGGCCCAGCTTTGGGGCTGTGGTCCTAGGATGGGGCCGAGCTGCCCACAGCCCACCGTGCCCAGCCCCCTGGTTGGGCGACATCATAGGCACATCTGGGTTGGAGGTTCCTGGGCTCCACGTAGCCCAGGGGACCCCAGTCCGGTCAGAGGTGACAGCAGCCCCAGCGGTGTGCCGTGTGGCTGCCGATGAACGTGCTCCCAGAGGGCACAGGGCAGGTCTGTTTGAGGTCACTGTTGTAACGTGTAGTTTGAATATTCTCAGTGTATGTGCACAGTGGGGACTTGGCCCATGCACTGCGTGTGCAGCTCATACTTGGTGGGCTGTGTAATGTGCAGAGGCGTTGCCAAGGGCAGCGGAAATGTGGCTCTTCTCCAGCATAGTCACGTGAATCCTGCCACCACCCTCCCCTGCCCCAGGCCTGTGCCGTCCCACCCCGGGAGTGCTGGGGTCTTCTCCGGGTGGAAGGACGACAAGGGCCAGTTGCTTTGTCCTGATTGACCAGTGTTCATTGCTTTGTCCCTCTGGATTCTTGAAGCCAGCAGCGTGTTCAGGGGAGGGTGCCCTTCAGGCCTGTGCCAGCTGTGCCTGGGGAAGTGCAGGGGCAGGTGGCCACTTTGGATGCACTGGCTGGTTTTCCAGGGCATTCACTGAGGGGAGGGGGACGCCAAGAGGCCAGGGAGGATGGGGCGGGGGTCACCAGCCCTTCTATGATGAAGGGCCATGCCCTTGCAGGACCCCAGGGAGTGGCAAGGTCCCCTGGGGTGGGGGCAGTCCCAGGCTAGACGTTCAGCCAGGCTTCTCTCTGGCCTCTTCTCAGCAATGTTGGGAGCCCCCGCCAGGGCTGCCCTCCTTCCTGGCCCAAGTGGAGGGGCCCAGAAGCTCAGGGCCCCTGAGACTATTGTGTTAATTTCTAGGGCTGCCAGGACAGAGCACCACAGACTTGGGGGCTTAAAGATCAGGAATTTATTTCTCACAATTCTGGAGACAAGTCTGAGATCAAGGTGTGGCAGGGCTGGTTCCTTCTGCGTCCTCTCTCCTGGCTTATGGGTGGCTGCCTTCCCGCCGTGTCCTCATGTGGTCTTCCCTCTGTGCATCTGTGTGCTAATCTCCTCCTCTTGTGAGGATACCAGTCATATTGGATTTGGGCTCACCTAATGACCTCCTCTTAATTACCTTTGTAAAGACTCTATCTCCAAATATAATCACGCTCTGAAGCGCAGGGGGTTAGGGCTTCAGCGTGTGAATTTGTGGGGACACCCTTCAGCCCACGGCACCAGTAGATGCTCAGGGCCTGGGGTCAAAGCCGTGTTCTCCAGGGGTCCCTGCCAGAGGTGCCCTCTGCAGTGTCCTGGTTGGGCCAGCCCAGGTGGCTGGGAGCACAGTGTTGCTGGGTGCCGCACAGAGAAGCAGCCACAGGGAGGCTCATTCTGTATTCAGCTCAGTCCCAGGGAGAGGAAACCGGGCTCTCAGGGACGCTAGGGGTGGCTCCCATTGCTTAGCTAAGGGGCACTCAGTTGCCACGGTGACCTCCCCCTGCACAGTCAAATACACATGGCCCAGCCACTTCTCTGGGCTGGAGGGCTCCCCCCACCCCAGAGTTCACACTGAGTGTTGAGTCCCTTGGTGACAAAAACATGGAAACGGTTGCCATGGCAGCTATTCTTTGGAGTCCTCAGACTGGAGTGCAAAGTTCAGGATGCCCAGGAACAGCTGAAATGAAAATATGGGAAAATCCGCCACTTCCCTCACCCGAGAAGGATGAGTCGGATGGCGATGGATGCCCCTGGGTCCAGCTGTCCCTGTCCCTCCCTATACCCCTGAGCACAGGAGAAGAGTAGCGGGGGGGCTCCCCTGGGAGTGAAAGAGCAGAGTGGCCCCCAGAGACCTTGAGAGAAGCCGGCCAGCATGGAGGGCAGGCTGAGCTGGGGGTGGACCCATTGCCTGGAGTGGTAAGTGGTGGGGAGGTGTGATGACCACTGAACGCTCCCTGGGGACATGTCCTTGTGGCTGCGGGAACCACAGAGCCTGCCTGTGTCTCAGTGTGTTCAGGCTTCTGCTCCTTTCTCAGGAGGGCGTAGGTCCACTCAGTGGCCCAGTCCAGGGCACAGAGCTGCTCTGCTCGGTGGGGTCAGGGGCACAGGGCGTGGCAGGTGGCTCAGCAAGGGGAAGGGGCTCTGACTGTGGGGATGGGCAAGACGGCTAAATTTCCCTTGAGCCAGAGGTGAGCACGGCCCAGGTCTCTCCAGGTATCATCTGGATGGGGGGGGGAAATGATCCTGTTGCCTCTAGCAGGTCCCCAAGTAAGGCATCATGAGGCTCTGGTGGCCTGAGATGTACTAACCAAAGAGTTTTACAGCCAGGGTTGTTTGGGAAACCAGTATATGCACATAATTCGTTGATTAAAGGTTCTGAAAAGTCCTGCAGTAAGAAACCCCTTGACTTTGTTTAACCTAGTATTAATATGTCATGAACTTATTGGAGCAAAGTTTCCTTTTTTTTTTAAGGAATTTCCATTTTTACAAACACCTCTTACTATCTTGCAGAAGTAACATCTGTTAACATTTTCTGTGGCTCCGGATTCTCAAAGTGTGCTCCGGATCGCGGCATCAGCACCAGCTGGGGATTTGTGAGAAGTGCACATCCTGGGGCTCCACCCAGATCTGTTGAATCAGAAACTCTGGGACGAGGCTTGGCAGTGTGTGGTTTCCCAAGCCCCCCGGGGGATTCTGATGCACACTCCAGTTTGGGAACCCTTACACTAGGGAAAATACTGGCAGAGAATTGGAAGGAAGAGGAATGGCCTGGGGAACTTGAGAGGCACAGAGGAAGGGGGAGGCCACCTGGCAGGGACAGTTTAGGCATGGGTTGCGGGTAGTGCAAGGACCCAGCACTCTGGAAAAGGCACATGGCCACATTGAAGTGCAGGTTCCTATCTTCTGCCCCTGGGCACTGAGGCCCCATTATGGTTTCCTGAGACTGGGTAGAAGGCAAAGCTGTGTCTGGAGTGTCATGAGGCCTGGTGGTCATCGGGGCCTTTGGCGATGCAGGCACCTGCGGAGACCCCCCCCCCCATCCTCCAGCCTGTGTGGAGTGGCCAGCACTGCTCTCACCAGGGCACCAGCCAATGGCAGATGGCCCCGGACCGGAGTGCCGTGGGCCTGATCAGTACCTGTAGCTTCCTCTGGCCTTCCTGGACTGTAGGGGGCCTTGGCAATGGCCAAGAAGGGGATTGTCCCCAAAGGCAGTGCTGGGTGGCACCTTCAAAATAGGCAGTAAGGCTTCTTGGAGCCGTGGCCTTGGCCCAGGTACTAGCAGGTGGGGTTGCCACCACCCACCCGGTCCTCTGTGGGGTACCCTCTGCAGTCACTTCCCAGTGATGGGTCTCCTCTTCCTCCTCCCTGGGCTCTCGGAGACAGAGGAGCAGGCAGGGCCGACCTGGCCACAGGAGCTGGGGACCCACGCTGCACCGCCGGCCCGTGGCCCACCCGCCTGCCTGTGCTTCCTTCCAGCCGTCCAGATCCACATCCTGAAGGCGGACAAGGCGGGGGACTGGTGGAAGTTCACGGTGAACATTATCTCCGTGTACAAGCAGGGCACGAGCCGCATCCGCCGCGGTGACCAGAGCTTGTGGATCCGATCACGGGACATCGCCTGCAAGTGCCCCAAAATCAAGCCCCTCAAGAAGTACTTGCTGCTGGGCAACGCCGAGGACTCTCCCGACCAGAGTGGCATCGTGGCCGACAAGAGCAGCCTGGTGATCCAGTGGCGGGACACGTGGGCGCGGCGGCTGCGCAAGTTCCAGCAGCGGGAGAAGAAGGGCAAGTGCAAGAAGGCCTAGCGTGGACGCAGCGGTGCGCTGGGCGGGCTGGGCGCCAGGGCCGAGCGCGAGCGGGAGGCCCCGGCCGCAGCCGCAGTGGACTTGGCCCACAGGGGCTTTTCCCAAGTGGGGGGAGGGTGGGGGCGGGGCCCTCGGCGGCCCCGCCCCCAGCCCCGCCCCGCGCGCCCCGGCGGGAGCTGTGCGTGCGCGCGGGGCGGGGTGCGCAGCAGGCCGGGCCCTGGAGAAATGAGGACGAGACGTAGCTACCTCACGGGCTCCTTCCAGAGCAGAGACTCGCTTCCCTGGGGCGAGGCGGGGTCGCCGTGGAGGGGCTGGGGGCAGCCTGCCCTGGGGCCCGGGGGCGGGCACAGAGCCGCACAGATGGGGCCCCAGACACGGCTGGGGGACGGTTTCGGAGAAGGGGACGTGAGGAGAACTGTGAATTCTCAGGCCCGCAGCCTGGGCGGGGTGCCGGGCAAGCCCAACCAAGCCACCACCCCAACACAAAAGACGAAAACCCCTCCTTTCTCCCGACCCCTTCTCTCTGGGAATTCCCACGGGACGCCTGGCTGGGACAACCTGGGCCCCATCTGAAGGGCCGAGCAGGCAGCTGGGGGAGGAGGCAGCAGCCCGTCCAGCCAGCATTCTCCATGCGGCCTCTGGCCTCCGCTGCCACCTGCTGAGTTGGTCCTCCTGGGTAGGGTCGTGGGCTGGGGCGTTCACCATCTGTAGAAAGAGGAGAGGAAGCCCCTGCCCATCCAGAGGGCAGTGGGCTCAAGGACACCCCTGAGAAGCCCAAGCCGGGTGGTCACCGCCTTGTGCTGGAGCTGCCTGTTGGAGGAGGCATTGCAAAGGCAAAACCTCCCAGAGAGTTTCCTTTTTGGAAACTTGGAACCAGCCCCTTTTATGATATTTTCCAGGGAAGGGGGAAGGGGCACTGGCTGGGTTTACGGCAGTGACACTATTTGTGTAATGACATCAGCTCCCACAGGGCCCCTCAGCAATGTCAACAGCTGGAAAGGGCCTGGCCGGGCATGGAATATGCGGGCTGCGAAGGCAGCTGGGCCTGGTTTGGGGAAGGGGCTTGCTTGACTCGGGACGCGGTTTGCAGGCTCATTTAAGTGCCAGAGTGTCCAGGCCACGGGCAGGCAGGGGGCAGGAATGACCAGGCTCCTGGGGGCCAGGGAAGCCATGACCACTTCCTGTTGCTGCCCCCCACTCTTAGCTCCCCCAGGGAAGGGACAGAAGTTGCTGGGCCAACAAAGCCTGCTACTGCCAGCCCAGCTCAGGGGCTGCCCCTACAGCTGCCTTGGTCTGGGCTGGGCAGCACCTTGCCTGCACCTTTCTGGCTGGCTTCTCTGTAGAGGCTGCCCATGTCCTCTGTTGCGCCCAGCCCTCCTCCCAAAGCCCCCTGGAGACACTGTCCTCCAGCAGGCAGCCCCTTTTGGTCTGATTGCCTCACACGGGACCCATTCCTCTGCCCTGGGGCCTCTTGGCTCCCTGCCTTCCAAGCTCTCCGCACTGCCCAGGGGCCTCTGGCCCGAGTCCTCACACCCGGCACACTGAATTAGAGGCCTGGCTCCCCTCTGTCAGGAAATTGGTTTTATTTTCCCTGCCGGAGTTTGGCTGCTCAGAAGGGTCATACCAAGAAGTATGAAGCTCGCCCCTCGGTGGTCTGGCTTCCCTCTGCCTCCGTCACTTCTGCCGGAGCCACGCTTGCCATTTGCTGAGCACCTGCTCTGTGCCAGGCGCTTCACCCACATGCTCCCAGCTTGTCCTCATGACAACCCCGTGGGACAGGGATCTTTACCATTTTCACCAGCGAGGAAACTAGAGTGCACGTGCCCAAGGTCACACCACAAATAAGCAGCAGGACTGGGGCTCCGGGCCCACGGCCAGGCCCTCTGAGCACCAGCCATGCTGCCCCTTGCAACAGTCCAGCACTGTGGCCCACCTGCAGCAGGCCGGGAGGGCGTGCCCCGGGGGGAGTTGCCCCTGAGACCCTGGCCTGGCTAGGGGCCAGGCACAGTAGTATCTTCAGAGGTGGCAACGAGAGTGGTGGGAGAGGCAGGGAGGGACTCGCTAGAGGGCAGCCCCAGGTTCCGGGAAGGCATGCCTTGGCTTTTCCTAAGAGGTGGTAGAAAGATAGTTTGGGCTGCCTGGGGATGGTTGGAAGGATTCCAGGAGAGACTGGCAGAGATACCTCAAAGACAGAACTGCCCTGGGAAGGGGTATTTGGCATCCCTGAATCTAATAAGCCCAAGGTTGAGGGCAGGGGCCTCTTTCCAAGCTGTCAGCCTGTCTCTGGTGCCCGGTATGGTCTGCTGAGTGCTGCTAGCATCGAGAGGCACTGCCAGGCATTTGTCCTCTTGCTATCTATGTTAGTGTGGCTTCTCCACCCTGCCCAGGAGGGCTGTGGCAGCCCCGCCATCCCACATTGGGTCCAAGTCTCACCCTGTGTCTGGTGAGGGGCTTGCACTGCTGGTCTCAGAGCCAGTGGCCTGCCAGGCAACAAGGCATCTTGCTGAACATCCAACCAGTCTCCAGTCTCCTTCCAGCTCAGCACCTGAAGGGCAAAAGCTGTCCTCCCAGGGGCCTGGCCCTTGGGCAACGTATCAGTGTGGCCAGCTCTGCCAGGATGAGGACGAGGTCACTGTTGGGATTGCAGTCATCACAGGCTGCCTTGCCCAGCTCATGGGCCCCAGCACACCACTCCTCTGAGTGCAGCCACCAACCTCAGCAGTGAGGACCCATCCTTGGGAAAGCACCCCTCTTCCACCCCATCCCCCACCCCAGGGAGGAGATGGAAGTAGGAATTGAGGTGTTCCGGTTTGTACAGTTAGGAAGGGATGTAAAGCGGAACTAGATTTTGATTTTGAAGAGTGTATTAACCAGATTTGTGATATGTAGGTGTTTAAAGAAACACACACCAGAGTAGTCTTTGTTTTTGAAACAGGTTCCCCAGTTCTTTTTCTTACCAGCTGGGTGGTCTGGTGCCCTTGACAGCTGAGTGCCTGCCTTACTGACAGTCACGCTGAAGAGCTGAGGTGGAGGGAAGGGGGAAGGACACAGGGCTGCCCCCTGGACTCACCTGCAGGCTGTGGCTTCTGTTCTTAGAAAGCAGGGCAGGAGGGAGGGACACCTGGGGTCAAAGCCCAGGGAGGTCAGGAGCTGCCCCAAGGCCCTTAGCGACCTCCTGGAACTCTGTCTCAGTCATAGCATGCAGGAAATGGGTACAGATATTCTTGGAGTTGTCCCAGATTGGAATGAGACTGGAATCAAGGAGAGACTCTAAGGCATTGGGAAATGGTTCCTTTAGGAAACTGAAAAACATTTAGGCTCTCAACACTTAGAGGAAGCCCCCCTGAAGCCCAGAGAGTAGACAAGCTAGACACATGGATGGGGCCACTGGGCCCTGGTTCATGGACAGACATTCCTGTGGGCCACAGCCATGGCACACCCCAGGGGTATCAAAATGCATACTTCTGGGGCCTCGCCCCTGCCAAAAACCAAGCCAGCCCCACTCCTGTGCCATTGGGCTCCCTCCCTGCTCCCAGATGCACTTCCCCGCCTCCCTCAGTGCCCTCCTGTGTTTGGGATTTCTGTTCACTCAGAATTGTAAATGTTTAGTTGTGACCATGACATACTGTTTGGGTCAGTGTTCTTTCCAATGCATACTAATATATTATGGTTATTATATATGAATATATTTAATGACATGGAAAAAGTTGTGGATTTTCTTTTTTTTAAAGTTTCTTTCCTTTTTTTTTTTTTTTGGTTAGAGTTGTAATGGACCCAGATGGAACTTGTAATGTGGGCTCCACAATGATTGATAGAACTAAATTCAGATATCATTAAATAAACTCTTGTACACTGTGCTTCGTCTCCCAGTCTTTACTGGTGGCCTGAGCTCTGGGCAGAGTATGCGGTAAGGATGGAGTCTTCAGGCAACTTAAGGAATATGGCTTCTGGCCAAAGAGCTCCCCAGCAAGATGGGGCCCCGGGTTTTCACAAAGCCTAAGTAACAGAACCCTCACTGCCCAAAAAAGGTAGGAAAAGGGCAGCTTTGCTGGAAAGTTGTAGGGGCTTGTTGGCTCTGAATGCTGTTTTGAGCTAAAAGGATCTCAAATAGGACAATCTGTATTTCAGTCCCCAAGAACCACCCCTGGGATCCATCTTTGCTATTCCCTGGGGCTCCAGGACAAAGGGGAACCCAGGAGACAGAGAAAAGGGGGTCCCCTCCCATTTGCCCTACCTGCAACTTTTGACCTTCTCCGTTTGATTCAGAACCTGCGAGTTGTTTCTGCCTTTCACACAACCAGTTTCTTCTATTCAACGCCCAGTAGAGACTCAAGAAAATACAGCAGGGTTACTGAAACTCAAGAGATCTTGCAAAAGATTCTTTTTTCAATCCATTGCTAAAGGCTTCGTGCGGTGCAGAGACTGGGCCGGTGCCAGCACCACGCAGCCACCAGGAGCTGAGCTCACTGGGTTTCTGAGAGGCTATATTTAAACCTCCGAATGGTTGGTTGTGATTTCTTTATTAAATAAACAATTCAGTCATTAGGAACACGTTGTGTTGCCGTGCAAAGTGGGGCCGACCGTCACCAGGAAGCTGTAATTTCTGCACCCGGCTGCTGTGAAGGCAAGTCTCAGCCGTGGCCTGCTCTAGCCCATATGGCAGCACAGTCACCGGCCCGCCCTTCGACGGCACGGAAAGCCCTGCTGCGCGGAGAGCTGGCTGGAGGTGCCTTTAGCTGCTTCTCGGGAAGAGACAGGCCGCCTTGGGGGCTGGCTCTGAGGAACAGGAGCTGTGCTCTGGGAGCCAGGGGTCACGGCCAGGGCAGGTAGAAACGTGAGTGGTCCACGGGTGTGCCCGGCCAGTCTCAGGTTTGAGTCCCTGCTGGAATGACAATGCCTGACCGTGGGTAGGTGGGCACAGGATGCAGGTCTCAGTTGGGCGGACAGGCCAAGGAGAAAGCAGAACTTTCCTGCAGCCTCGGCACTCCCCGGGGCCAGTGGGACCATTTGCAGGATTAAAGACCCGCAGAGAGACCAAGCTTAAGAGGTTTGTGATACACTTGGCAGTTTGAGTCTCAGCTTTGGTCATTTCCAGTCAAGGATGCAGTTCTCAAGGACTTTCATGATGTGGCTTTTTTTTTTTTTTTTTTTTTTGTCCATAACAAAAATGCCCGTGCCTGTGTGAGAGTGCCAGGTTTCCTCTGGGACCCCACGACAGTCAGGCCCCGTGCTGGTGGCTGCAGGAAACACGCTGCTGAGCAGAGACACATGAGAAGCTGGACTTGACTGCAAACAAACAGCCCACTGCCTCCCAGGGCCTCACGCTCCGGCTGCGGAGAGAAGGCATTGACACCTGCCAGACTCGATGCAGGAAATCGGCCGGGTCGCTGCTAAGTACTGGCCCACGGTGGCGGGAAAAGCCCATTTTGCAGACTGGAATGCTGAGGCACAAGGAAGCTGAGTGACCCTCATCAGGGACCCAGAAGCCAGCACAGTCCAGTCAAAAACCCAGACCCCTGCCGGGTGACAGAGCTTCGCCGGGTGTGCCTGGCTGTCCGAGCCTGCCACTGGGGAGGCTCAGACGCCCATAAGGTCCTTCCCTGCCCCTGCCCCTGCCCCTGCCCCTCCCAGACAGTACCCTGGCACGAGATGCCCACTTGTGGCAGACATACCCCTAGGTGTCAGATTTTGTTGAACAGACAACTCTTTCTATGCTCTTTTTAAGACTAAATAAAGACGAATAAGAAATATGCCAAGAAAAATGGGGAGTGAAGGGCAGGGCAGAGCCAGGGAGAAGCAGCGTATATGGATGGATTACACTTGCGCTTTATCAAACCAGAGACCCAGCGGGACAGCCAGGCATTTCTGGAAGGAGGTCAGCGTCTTTTGTTACTAGCATGTGGTTAGGAGGAAGTCTGTGAAATTGCACGAAGCAATCAGAGGGAGGACGAGTCTTGGCTCCCTTTTTAAAATAAGGGAAAAAAACCCAAGAAATTTTAGCAGGGCAAGGTTAGAAAATCCAGCCAGATAAGAGATGATCTTTAACTAGTCATGCAAAAGCTGTCATGTCACTCGGAATCGGCAGAGGCAGGGAATGGGATTCTAAGGAGGCTAAGGCACCTTTTCTGACTAGGAGGACAAGAAGCGATGTGACTGACCGTTCTGACAGCTCTCAAAAGCAGAGGGCAGTCAGGAATTCTGCAGCAGCCTTGCAGAAGGAAAGTTCCCGGGATCCGAGCTCAGGCAGAAAGCACAACCCTCGCCAAGGCTTTTTCGTATCAAAGCCACAAAGGACTGGTGGAACCCATGTCCAGGCTGGGGCCCTACGGGTCTTGAAAGAAACTGATTGTCTCAGGGCTAATGACAGCTAAGGTTTAGTTACAGTTATTAATAATAATGAAGTTTAAACAGAACAAAAGTACCAGTTGTACCCAGGTATCTGGATTTCTTTATATGGTATTCAGAGTTAAAATGCTTATAATTAATAATGAGTTAGTCTAAACAATACTTATACTGTTATTTTAATGAAGTTTATTTTCATTGAAAGAGCACCCAAGGTGATGGGTGCTAAGACCCTGCCTACCTCTCTTCTTTACGATTGGGGTAAGATCTTGGGGCTCACCCAGCCAATTCCAGGGCACTCAGTGTGGGTCACCCAGGACTGCCAAGCTGGCAGCTCTGAGGGGGAAAACCAGGCTTTGCAAACCACACTGGAAAATGCCACCTTTACATTAGCCACCTAGGGTGGCTCTTGAGGCAACAGATCTCCAAAAGGAGTGCATCCCAGCCACTTGGGTATGCCTTGCCACTTCCGGCCTGGCTGGGTGTCCCACATGAGGAGCCCACACCTTGAGGAAGGCTAAGGGGACCTGGGGTGTGCCTGCCTGGCATGTCTCCACCCGCTGTGGTCTGCACCACCCAAGGCCTGGATGGCAGATCCTGGCACTCTAACCTCCTGGGCAGCTTGTCATCCACCCTGCCCTGCCTGTGGGTCCAGAGAAGTCAAGTAACTTGTCCAGGGTCACACAGCTAGCAATGCTGGGGCCGGGCCTAGAGCCCATTCAGCCAGAAGAACAGAAGCTGCTGTGTGCAGACATCGGGTCAGTGTTTTGCATGAAAAGACCTTTCAGCGTGACTGAGCCAGGACTCCATGGCTCTGGTTCAAAGATGCCCCTCGAGTTGCCAGGGCTCCGTGCTGAGCAAGTCAAGAGGAGGTGAGAAAGTCAAACAGACTGTCAATGCTGCCTCCCCTGAGCCCCAAAGTAGGGCGCTCCAAGGAGATGCCGTTTGTACGCGATTTGGGGTTTCGCACAAGACTGGAAGATGTGGCTCTGCGGATTCTTGAACTTCTGTGGGATGATCCATTAGCAACCACCCCACCCGGCAAGGAAATGTATCCCAGGGTGCGTCACCAGCCAACAGCCCTCAGCCCCCTGTCCAGCGTGGGCTCCTCCTTCAGGGACACGTGCACCTGCCCCAGGCCCGCTTCCCTGTCCTCTCCTTCCCGTCACAGGCCGGCCCCCTGACAGCCCGGCCCATCTCCCAGCCGCCGCTGCGCCTGACCCTCTCAGCCCAGTCTGTCTCCACATGGCCCCCAGGGACCCGTGATTGTCGGCAGCCCCTAGAGGTCAGCAGGGATCAGGGGCCAGACGGGACAGCTTTTGCCTCAGCCCCGCGTCACCCTCATGTCCTCACAACAGTTCTGTCGCTCTAGATCAAAAGAATGTGCTAGAATCCCTGAGCTCTGGACTTGGAGAGCATCTGGCCCCCTGGGTTGAGACGTGGGTTAGGGGAAGAATCCTTTCTTCAGCTGAGCCGGGCAGTGCGTTACCTGTGCTAACTCAGCCCCACAGCAAGCCCGTACGGTGGGAAGGAAACCTTACCTCCATGTTCTAGACAAGGCAGTGGTGGCACGGAAAGGGTACTTGCCCGTGGTCACAGAGCTAGGCAGTGGTGCAGTTGTCATTAGGGCCATTCATGCATATTTAGGCTCCTCTGCCTTTTGGGCACTTCCTGGTCCTCTTGTGGTTGAGCAGGGCCAGGTGACTAGTTCTGCCTGGGGACTGTGAGTAAAGACAGTGGGTTTGCGTCTGGGCTGAACAGTCCACTGCTGGCAGCAGCACTTCCAGAGCCCCCTTCGCCTCTGCCAGAGAGACCACAGTGGCTGTCCTCGCAGCCTGGGTTCCGGAGCGAGCAGGCATGGTCAGAGCTGCCTAGGTGTCTAGACTCCTAGACCCCAGGTCTTCCCAGACACCTGGGGTCTTTGCTCTCAAGGTCCTAGGAAAGAACACCCCGCCAGTCTGTGTGCACTGTGGCACTCCGCCCGGTGTCTGTCTTTGTCCAGAGGGTGTTTCAAAGTCATGCCCTCTTACGGAAATCCACAGGAGATGCCCCCACCTTGGGTCCCCTATCACAGGCTGGTTTTGTCCTTCTGAGTAAGTCTTGTGCTGTGGGATGCCACTCCCTGCCTCAACTCAACCCATATTCTTTCTCCTTCTGTCCTGGACAGCAAAGCCAGGCCAGCTGGCCCCTCCTCCTGTACGCACGATAGGAGAGCACATGATGCTCAGCCCTCGGCCCGCTTCGAACTCAGAACTCCTCCATCGCGTGGGCCTGGCACCCTCCACAGTCCTCCCCCGTCCGTATGCCCTGAGACACACATACGCATCCACACGCTCTGTGTACACACACAGCTGTCCCAGCTGGGTTAGGAGCCAAACAAAGGCAGTGTTCTCCCAACTTCATGATCACACCTGCCTTTGAACCCTAAATGGTACTTTCCACCCCCGCTTACCTTAGTCAACAGATTTGATTCTGGCTGCTTTTTATAAAGACGTTTCAGGCTTGAAAAAGGAAAGTTTACTATCACTGAGGGAATGAAGAGAATCTGCTTCCAGGTCTGATGGCAGTTCCCAAAGTAGAGTCCAGAAATATTTCTGAGCAGTGGCAGCTGGCACCACAAGAAGGAGTGTTGAGCCTTGCAGGGTCACTTGTGCAGAGCAGGGTGGTAGGGTGGTGGTGACACACTCAGACTTGTGTCTGTGTGGCCATCCCTCTGCATGGCCCTTACCTCTCTCACCCCCTACCACCTGGTCACACGTGGCCGTGACCGTACACTCATTTCCTACACAGACACGCGGCTTCCCCAAGCAGACCAGACACTGAGATTTCAAACTGCTATTAATTCGGCATCCCCAGGATGGCTTCACACCGCAGGGTGGCCGGAATCCACTGGCAACCATGGGGCAGTGACCACCTGAGGGACCTCTGACTAGCACCAAATGACCAAGGCTGAAACCAAAAAGGCCACGCCGGACCCCATGCTCTAGGTGCAGAGCCACGTGCCTTCACTGACGCAATGCACGGCAGAAGTTCACAGCTTTGGGGAAGTTTATTGAGAGCGGGTTTTGCTACCAAAAGGGTGCTGGGCTTTTGTCCGTCATTGGCAGGTATCACAGCCGGTGGTCTCTTTATTGCCATCAGTTGGTTGGCCAGACTGCAACAACCACAATGGCCACGAGCAGCAATAAAATCACCATGATCATCCCTGAAAAACAGAGCAGAAAATACCTCTTTTAGTGATTCCTGCCAGAAAGGCGTCACACACTCCATGGAGCATCTGCAGAGAGGAAGGTGCTACGCCCACTCCCTCTGGGCCTCCAGCTCGTGCTCCGGGGCAGGGGCTGGCAGGCAGCGGCCTGGCTGGGGCTGCAGAGGGCAAGGGCTCCGGGAAACTGGAAATAGCCCTCACGCCTGCAGTGCTGTGCCTGCGCTCCTGACCGCGAGACGGGGGACCTGGGTGGGGCGGGGGGTGAGTGCACGCTACAGCCCTGGCTCTAGCATCTGCATGCAGCTTGGACCACGGGGCGGGGGAATCTGCTGGCGACGGCCCACCCTTGATACCTAACTGAATTATGCATTGATAAAGCATCAAAAAAGCAAACGGCTTAAGAGTTTAATTCTAGAATCCATTTTTTCCACTATCCATATGGCTTCACCTTGTTTTCTTGAGTCCAAGACACTTAGGTCACTCATCTATAAAAATACCCCTGGATAGAGGGACTGTTTTCCCATATATATAAAAATGTGTATATACATGTATGTATATATATTAAAAACATATATATATAAAACATACATGTGTGTGTGTGTATATATATATATATATATATAACATATGTATGTTTAATATAACCCCTATTTGTGGAACATTTAGGTTTTTTTTTTTTTAATTTTAATTTTTTTTTTAAAGAGACGATCTCACTCTGTCACCCAGGCTGGAGTGCAGTGGTACGATCACAGCTCGCCGCAGCCTCAAACTCTTGCACTCAAGCATCCTCCTGCCTCAGCCTCCCAAGTAGCTGGGACTAGAGGTGTGTGCCACCATGCCTGGCTAATTATTTTATTTTTATTTATTTATTTTTTTGAGAGATAGGGTCTTGCTATGTTGTCCAGGCTGGTCTTAAACTCCTGGCCTCAAGCTAGTGTCCTGCCTCAGCCTCCCAACGTGCTGGGATTACAGGCATGAGCTGGCCCATTCCTTCACCTGAGGCTGATGAAGTGGAACCAAGGCCCAAGAGAACGCAGCCCTCACACTATGAACTCACCATCTTCCACTTTCCCTTGCTACTACAAAGTTAGCACTGGGGAGAAGTCTGCTTACTGGAAAGTCCTTGAGCTACTGAGGCCCCCAGAGGGAAGCGAGGAGCAGATGAGAAAAAGCACGTGGAAATGCTTTATGAAGTAACAGGGTGAGCCAAGCGCACGGGGGTGCATGGCTGCTTGGCCCCTGGGACTGCTCACTGCACACCTACAGCTGCTTCAGGGCCCAGACAGCCCCAATCCTCCGTTTCCCACAGGAGACCACGGGGT
This sequence comes from Varecia variegata, assembly GCA_028533085.1. NCBI lineage: Eukaryota > Metazoa > Chordata > Mammalia > Primates > Lemuridae > Varecia > Varecia variegata. The sequence continues at coordinate 107,037,982 of CM052441.1, forward strand.
CTCGCGAGCCACGATACTCTAGGTAACCACGAGCCACATCTGGCTACTGACACTGAAATCAAGTAAAGTTAAAAATTCAGTTCCTCAGTTGCTCTAACCATATTTCAAGTGCTCAGTAGTCACACGTGGCCCGTGGCCACCACACTGGACATAGGCAGTAAAGAACATTCCCATTGTTGCAGAAAGTTGCACTGGAAGCACTGATGTAGAGTGTGGGGTCTGGATTGTCACTGCTGTGTCCCAGCACCCACAGCTGTGCCCTGGGTGGACACTCCGTACACGCCAGTTGAATCAGTGGCTGCTCAACGTCTCTTAAACGCTCACTCGACGCCGGGACAGTTCCTCATGTCAGGAGCTCTGCTTTTCCTTGTTCTTGAGTCAGTTTCATTAAATTATATTTTTCTGGGAAATTGCCCATCTCTTTTGAGTATTCAGAATTACTGGCACAAGACTTCACTGTGTTCTGCTGTAATTCACACGCCCTATGGCATCTGTTAGCACGGCCGCTGTTCATTTCCACCACCTATTACTGCTCTCTCTCCACGCCCGGGCCACGAGGGCGTGCTCTTTTTAGTCGTCTTTCCACGAACAGATTTGGGCTCTATTCATCTCTTGTTTCTTCATTTTCTGTTTTATTAATTTCTGCTTTTATTTTTATTAATCATGGGCTTTCTCTGGATTCACCTTGTTGTTCTTTCTCTACCTTCTTGAGTTGAAAGTTAGTCATTTTCCATCTTCCTTCTAAACCGTATGCCTCTACGTCACCACGTTTTGCTACAGAGTCATTTTATTGTTAGTTTCTAAATTCTAAATATTTAAAAATTTTTGACACTGATTTCTTCTTTGGCCCAATCATTACTGAGAAGTGTTTTTAAATTTCTAATTATACTGGAACATGCTTATCAAAACATTTTTTTAAAATTCTGAGAGAATGCATACACTTATATTTTGATGTGGAACTATCTGATTTCTATTGATGACAAAGTCACTACTGTCACCACACTGCTGTGGTTTGCTGCCTACGTTTGCAAGCAAAGAAAATGCTAAGTCTCAATCAGACGCCAGTGAAAGTGAAAGCAATGTGCGTTTCCATCCAACTGCACAGACTTGCTGAATTCTATCCACAGACCCTCGGGTGCAACGTAGATCAGGTGGTGTAAATTTTAAACCCAACCCGGGTAAGCACAGCATGCCCCTGGTTTTGAATATTGAGGAAGGACTTAAAAATATATGACAAGCTTCTTTGTCATGTCCCTGTGAGAGTGGGTGACTTTTCTCTAATACAGCCTCTTTCTCTGACGATCCAAACTTTTGAGAGTCCCTCCTCTCAGGGACCTAAGGTTTTTGTCCCCCACCCCCTTCAGGTGGATATAAACCCAAGCCTCTACCTCAGGGGTCTGCCAACTGGGCCAGATCTGGCTGGGGTCTGTTTTTGTACAACATATGAGCTAGGAATGGTTTGTATATTTTTTGACGGTTGTCAAGAAAGTAAAAGAATGAGATGTGACACACTGTCCATGGTCTGCACAGGATAAACCATTTGTCACTTGGCCTTTTGCAGTGGTTGGCCAGCTCCTGCTCTCCATCATGATGACTGATAATGACCCAGCTGCAGGATGAGTTCGTTCACTTAGGTTCTGGTTTTCAATTCTCTCTTCAGTTCTTTTATCTGGGGATTTCCTCTCTTCCTTGTAAATCCTGCTACGCATTAATGTGTGAGGGTTTTACCTAGCATGTCAGGATGCTTGCAGTGAGAAGGGGTGAGTGTGTGTGTGTGTGTGAATATTATCTTAGTCCATCTTCTTGCCAGAACTAGCAGAACACATTTTCATTTCATTTATTTCTGCCTGCAAAAACATCTTCAGGTTGACCAAAAGCCCCACCTGGGCAGAAGTCCCACTGCTTCTTGGTCGTTCTGCTGCACGTGTGGTGTGTGGTTGAAACTTGTTCCTGGCCCTGAGAAAGGTTTACACTGTGCAGTATCAGCAGAAGATGATGGGAGAGGAAGAGGCAGACACAGACTGGGTAGAGCGTGGGCGATCGCCGGCACTCCAGAGCCTGGGCTCCCCTAACACAAGGGGGAGGGGCTGAGTTTTTGAGGGACTAGGGGAATGAGGAGGGGTGTTTTAGGAAGAGGTATTGTTCCTGGGGCTCAGGCAGGATCACAGTTTCAAGAGCACCTGAGGCTCAGCATTTTCTTGTGCAGCAAGGGCTCTAGACCAAGAGTAGAGGCCAATACAAGTGATCCTGAAGTTTCAAAACGGTGATTATGAGAAGAGTGGAATAAGTGAAGAGAACAAAGAAATCAAGAACAAAAACTGGCCAGATGCAGTGGTTCACACCTGTAGTCCCAGCACTCTGGGAGGCCAAGGTAGGAGGATCACTTGAGGCCAGGAGTTCAAGACCAGCCTGGGCAACATAGCTTTTTTGTATAGACCCCATGTGTACAAAAAAATTTTTTAAATTAGCCAGGCATAGTAGTGCACTCCCATAGTCCCAGGTACTCAGGAGGCTGAGCCAGGAGGATGGCTTAAGCCCAGGAGTTGAAGGCTGCAGTGAGCTCTGATCACGTCATTATACTCTAGCTCGGGTGACAGAGAGAGATGCCATCTTCTCCACCCCTCCCCACAAAGAAACCAAACACATCTGGTTTTAGTTGATGCACATCTAGCTTGAAATCCCAGGGAAGAGGCCTCACGGCATCAGCAGTCACCACCATCCCTGACTTGGAACCCTGCAGTGAGGGACTGACTGGCCTGCCGCTTTCCTCAGTGCATTCGCCACAGCAGAGCTGGAGGAAGCTTTTCAGAATGTAAAGCAGATTCAGATCACCTCCTGGCTTAAAACTGTCCAATGGCTTAAACTGAGATCCAAACTCGGTGGTGCAGGAGGACCTGCAGCCACACTCTGTGCCCCGTGCTCTAGCCATCCTGGGCTGCTTCTGTGTCTCCAACATGCCACCCTCCTCCTGCCTCCCGGACTGCACATGGGCACTTCTTCCCGCCCGAGAGTGCCCGTCTCTTTGTCTACTTAATCTTCCCAAACTCAGCATCAGTGTCACTCCCTTAAGGAATGCCTTTGTGCCCTCCAGTTAGCTGTGTGCTCTTTGCCCCTCTGTCCCCATGGTAACCCTCACTAAATCATCAGTTAGGTCTCAGGTGCTATCTGTCTCCTGCCCGCATGTGAGTGTCCACAGCAGGGACTGTGCCTTCTTGTTTACTGCCACATCCCCAGGACCTAGGACAGAGCCTGGTACACAAAAGAGGCACGAGGTACATAGGTAGAATAAATGAGTGCACTGAATTTCTGGAAGGGACAAGAAGAAACAGTGAGACAGACACAGAACGAGTGGTCAACAGGGAAGGAAGGCTGAGAAAATGTGGCAAGGAGGCCAATTAATGATTAAATTCAAAAAATGGTATCTACCAACAAATACTGCAGAGACACCAAGAAGACAGAGAAAAGCTCCCGGGTGGCACAGACATTTAATAGCACAGTTTTAGCAGAATGGTGGGTGGGCCTTTGGAACTATTATTAATACAGCTATTCTTTCTAAAGCTGCTAATTTTTCTATCATAGAAACTGTGAATTAGACAAACTGTGCCACAGTAAAGGCATGACAGGGTACACAGTACCTATGAAAAATGAAAATGCACTTCAGCGACTGACACCTTAGACGGTGAGTTGGTAAGACGTGATAAATCGGGTTCTTGTCCAAAGATGAAAATGAGGCCTTTAAGAGCAATGACAAATAAGGCTTTTACATTTTAACCCTTTCACAGCAAACAGCAGTCCTTTGGGAGGAGATTTTCAACAGGCTTACGTAAACTGGTGTGCACCAAGGGTCCACCGAGGAGGTCATTTTAAGATGGTGGGTGACAGTGATAAGCAAAAGTCCACTGTGGCCTTTTGGGTTCATTCTGGCCAAAGTGGAGGTGTTTGTCTGCCTTCTCGCTGCAGCCTCTGTCTGTAAGAAGCGTGGCTTTCTCGCAATGTGATCACAGCTCTGGCACCTTTCTGAATGGAGTTTCTCTCCTCGGAAGGATTTTGCAGAAAGAGTGACCAAGGACCTTTTTAAAGCCAGGGAAAGCTAAGGACACTGCACACAGGATATTCACACACACCACGTTTTGTAGCAATGCTGTGAGTACACTGCCTTGCTTAATCCTCATCTCTGCTCGATGTGTTAGGAAGTGAGCTTCCAGAAGGTTCACTCTCCTACCCAAGGCCTACAGCTGGTAAAAGGAGGAGCTAGAATTGGGATTCAGGTGGGGCAGACCCCGCAGCCCATGCACTTAACCCCCTCTGCACCGGCAGAGCTGTCCAGAGCAGCCGGACCCATGACAGAACGTAGGGTCGATTGGGGAGGGCGGCCCAGACCCCTTGGGGCTGAAAAACTGGGAGAAAGAGTTTATTCTCTTTTAATCCTCTTTCTTTCTCTCTCCCTCCCTCCCTTCCTTAATGTTTTATGGTGGAAAATGTTAAACATACACAAAAGCAGACAGCAGAGTACACTGAACCGCGACGAAGCCATCACTCAGCTTTAACAAGGATCAGTTCCTGGCCAGTCTGGTTTTATGCGCACCCTCCTCACCTGTGCCGTCTCTGGTGCATTGTGTCGAAGCAAATCCCAGACATGTTTCATGCACAAATATTTCAGTAAGTTCCAGTAAAAGGTACCATTTAGAAAGCAGACCGCCACACGTAACCACAGAAAGCCTGATGTTTCCTAAAGACAGAGGGTAGGGAAGAGCCTCCGACACCTCTGACGCAGGAAAGTGTGTCGGTCTCAAGGACGCAGGACACCATCCTGCAGGGTGGACGCGGGAGGAACGTGAATCTTATTCAGTCACGTGTGTGAAAGACAGAACTTCCTTCGCCTCAGAATTAGTGCTTAAACCTCAGGGGGTCTAGTCATCCATCCCCCAGCAAAGGAAATGTTTGACATTTCAGAACGAGGAAAGACAGTTGAACTTCTGGGAACCTGCCAGCTTCTCAAACAATGGATGCTCTCTGCCCCGACCCCAGCACGAGACACCTGGCGACGCTCCCGACTGCAGGGTCGTTCCCTCCGCACCTCACTCAGCTCTGCCCTGGCCCTGCCGGCACCTGGCGAGGCCGATTCCCTCCCAATGCTCAGGAGCCCCTTTCAGGGGCAGGCCTGCGATGCCAGAGTTACAAGGGTGGAAAAAAATGTCCATTTCCTTTGGTCAGTTTACCAGATGAGTATTACTCAACCACTTACAATATTTACAAGTCCAGCTCATGGCAATTAAAAAAAAAGACGTAAGAAAACAAACTCCTTTTTTTCAAACTGGGAAAGGATATTAAACATAGTCTCTCAGGAACAGGGCTGTGTTTTCTGAAGATTGTTCATCGGGAGGAATGGTCCATACTTTTTTCCAGTGAAACACCGGAAACCAGCAAATTACAGCGGGGCCTGTGCTGCCAACACCTCTGCCACCGTGGAGTGTAGGTGGCAGCTCTGAGCACTGACTGCCATGGAGGAGGACGCACAACACAGAGTCTGGCTTTGCGTGAGAGGGGAGAGCAGATCTCTGCACGCACGTGCGCAGTAGCTGTAGGGGACTGTGGGAGGTGAGCCCGATGGGCGAGGAGGGGAAGGCAGGGAGGGCTAAAGGGTGATTTCATCTGGAAGTCTTTTTATCTGGTTTTGTCATAAAGAAAGCCATCCCGGCTGCTGCTAGTTTGCTTATGTTGAACCAAAATGCATATTCTTATCGTCTGCCTTGCATTTCATATTTCACAGGGCCAACAGGCAACCTCACGCAGCCAATAACCTTGAAAGATGAACAGAAGACACTTCTGAGTGACTCCTGTAGCTGGTTGTTTTGGGTTTTGTTTTTTCAGTTGTGCCTATCAATAGGTGACATTTGCTTATGTATTAACCGGGTGGTTCTCGCAGATCAAACAGACTTTTAGCACAGACTCCTGAGCGGAGGTGGGGAATGAGCAGGAGAAGAGACAAAACTGGAATATTTGTTTTCAAAAGTTCATGTAAATGTTTCCTTTAATCCCATGACTGGGCAAATAAGCTGAGAAAAGAGTAGACGCCGTGCAGAGAAGGTGAAGGTATTTACATTCTGACTTTCAGATTCGACGACTGGAGAGTGGCAGCTGCCCTGGCGGTCCCTGCCCAGACCTGCCCACGCTGGGGCCGTGTGTGCTCCGCTGGGGCCACGGGCTGCGGCCACCACAGCCTTCCTGCCACTGGCCACGCTGCTCAGCTGGGCTGGGGGAAACCGGGCACCTACCTGCCACTGGCCTCACGCCTCTTGTATCTATCTCACCCCACGGTTCTACTTTTAATTTCCCCCAATAATACCTTCTTTAAAACACTGGCAAAAAGTCTTCTCCAGTTTTCTCAGTTTGGTTTTTTTCTTAGCCTGGCATCCAACCCATCCCCGAAGCTTTCCTTTCTCTGTTCATGGATCAACCTCCCTCCGCAGCGCCAGGGGTTGCCTCTGTCTCCCCAGCGGACCTTACATTCTCTGCCCACTCCCCTCTGCGTGGAGCCTTGGCCCACCCCAGGGCTCGGCCCAGACTCCACTTCCCCACAAAGACTGCTCAGCCCACAAAGATCCTGCCTCCCAGGGGCCGAGAAGCGTTTACAGCAAGGTTACTGCTCTTGGATGACTGTCTTCCATCTTTAAGTTCTTACATTATTTAATAAGCTTTCTTTCCTTAGGCCACTGCATCTCCAAAAACAGGATCAGTCTGACATGGTGGGAGGGGCATCAGCTTTACAGTCAGGGAAATCAGATGTGCCACTGACTAGCCATGACACCTGGGGACAGTTTCCAACTCTCTGGAGTTTGGTTCCACCACCTATGAAACGAGACTGAAAAAGACTGCCTTCATGGGCTTGCTGTGGGGATTCAGTGAGATAAAGTACATAAAACTTCTAGAACATAACTGACACTCAATAAATGGTAGCTCTGCTGACAATAATTCCCACTCCCCGTGTAGGCCACTGCCTGAGAAGGGTGCCTTGTGATGGCAGGTGCTCCATAAATGTCCTGCCACAGAGCCGGTCTCTCCGTTTAACAACAGAAATAAAATGTCATTTGCTCCAAAAGAGAAGGAAGAGGAACAAAAACAGAGGAACACCTGGGTGGCATTTAGTGTAGAAACAAGAGAGCGCGATTCTGGCCGAGGCCGGGCGGCGATGACGGGCGTCCAGGAAAGGTTGGAAGTTCAGAGCGGAATATCTGGCAGCATCCGTTCCAGTTATTAGCGACAGGAAGGGCAGCTGTGCTGGGCGCAGCGCCGGCTGCAGCCAACAGGCGAGCAGTGCACAGCCGAGTGGACGCCAGGTGAGCGAAGCTGTGAAAGACCCAGATGGAAAGGCCTGTGCGGAAGTGAGGGTCAGGGCAGGGGCATGTGCTGGGGATGGGGTCACGGGCCAGAGGAGGAGGAGGTTAAAGCAAACCAAAAGGGGCACCCGGCATTGCAACATGTCCAGCTGCGAGGGAGAAGGGGCGGGGGAATCTGGGGCTGCGGGGGCCGGGTGGTCTGCTATGCTGCACTAATGATAACAGTGATGGTGACAACGAAAATCGTAACAGCAGTGTAACAAGAACAGAAGTCCAAAATAAGAGGAGTACTGTTATGCCATTAGGCACAAGTTGTTTGCTTTGTTTGGTTGTTTTTTGAGACAGGGTCTCACTCCGTCACCCAGGCTGGAGTGCAGTGGTGCAATCATAGCTCACTGCAGCCTTGAACTCCTGGGCTCAAACGATCCTCCTGCCTCGGCCTCCCAAGTAGCAAGGACTATAAGCATGTGCCACCGAGCCCAGCTAATTTTTTTATTTTTTATAGAGATGGCAGGGTCTTGTTATGTTGCCCAGGCTGGTTTTGAATTCCTGGGCTCAAGCAATCCTCCCGCCTCAGCCTCCCAAAGCTCTGGGATTACAGGTGTGAGCCACTGCACCCAGCCAGAAAGTTTTATAGTATTCAAATCCCATATTCTTCTCACCCTAAGGCAATGAGGCTAGGAGGGCAGCAAGTTCCCCTAATTTACAGGTAAGGAAATGGGACTCAGAGGTGAAGCGGGGTGAAGAGAAGAGCCCAGATTCCTGAGGCTCAGCCGCTCCGCACTCCCTGCAGAGAGCCCTCCGCGGGCAGCAGGCCAGCAGGACTGGCTCTGAGCAGATGGCCATGCTCCCCAGCGGGGAGCATCACGGGGCTCGGCCTGACTCGGGGAGCTGGGCGGTCAGGATGGGAGGAGGAGACCCAGGAGACCACAGAAGTCTTGCAGGATGGAGGCAGCAAACCACAGATGGTGACACACAATTTGACTCCTCAAAGAAATACAGGACAAGGCAAAAAGCTGGCCACCAAATCGTCTTAATTTCATCTCAGTTTTGTGTCAGGCTGACGGAATGCAATGAACAGTCTCTGTCTTTGACAAGACGACAAGACGACAGTCCAGAGCACGGGCGAGCGGGAGGAGGGGTGGCTTACACACTGAGCCCGGCTCCTGCCTAGCCTCTGCGGGCGCGCTCCCCAACACCCCTGCATCCCGGCTTCCTCAGGGGTCACGAGGGACAGCACACACATTTCCCAAGGCTGTGGGAAGATTACGTGACACTCTGTACCAGCCTAGGGCCTGGCAGGAGGCCGGTGCTGACTAACCGCTGGCTGCATTCTTCTGAGAAGTGCCAGCTTCCTGAAGGTAAGAACTGTGGTCTTTGCTGAGGTGACTCTCCAGAGAGGCCAGGCCAGTGCCACTGAGTGTGTCTGGCTGGATTGGCGCAGAGGCAACACCAGGAAGAGAGAGGCACCTTCCTCCCCCAGCAACTCCGGCCGCCCCCCGCTGAAGGCCGAGCCCCATCTGGAGAGAATTCACCTCTGGGTCCCTGTGCTGGCACCCGTCGCCACGCCATGCTGACAGGAGGGAACGCTCTGCGGAAGCAGAACCGCGAAGGAATCAACTGTACAGAGGAGGCGGCGACTGCGGGAAAGAGTGGTGTAGGAGAGACATCTGGGGGCCAGAGAGCAAGAGCGTTCTCAGCAGGAAGCCGGCATCAGGGGAAAGTGACCTGGAAGGAGAGGGGGTTGGAATGAGGGAAAAAAAGACTGGCCTAGAAACAGGAAATTAAAGGGAGTTAAGACCACGAGAGACAGGGCAGGGGAGCTGGACAGCGGCCGACTGAAAGGCAGGCGAGTTCTGGGGGCTGGGACCCCGGGCACAAGCACCTGGCCGGGCGTCAGGTGGCTCTGGAGCAGCAGTCACAGCCACGAGGCCACGGTGAGGCTGACACTCGGTCATGGAGACCCCATGTAAGAACTCATGTCACCGGCCAGGACCCATTAGGTCAGGCTTGTCGGTTGAGCTGTCCCGATGCTGAACAAGAGCGATGCCCTGGATAAGATCTGCCCAAGAGAGTCCCCCACGCCAGAACCGAACTCCATGGATGCCTGGTGAGTGCCCACTGCGCCAGCTCCAACAGGAGTGAAGACGCACATTTGACTTTCTGGGTCTGCTGGTCTCACGAGAGAGGCAGAAAGTCAACCCCATCCCTACCTACCCCCCGAATAAACAAAACTCTGCAGATGATAACTGCTCCTTAGTGGGAACATGTAAAAACCCTGCCGTTATTGTCGCTTCCTGTACAGAAAGTGCTGAGTAGCTTCTAGGCCCCGTCCATGTTCTTAAAGTGTTATTCATTTCCCTTCCCTGAAATAAGTTCAGCTCAGCAATCGCTACAAGTCAACAGCAGAATTCAATCGTAAACAGGCAATCCTCCACATCAACAATCAAAAGCAGCATGTTATGAATTGTCAAGTCAATAATTTAATGTTGATTCTCTGGTGCATCAATATTTGCTAACAAACATCCCCTCACTGTGCCGTGTGTTACCCCTGGGAGTGTGAATCTGTCTGGAGTCTGGCAGAAATTCAAGTGTCTTTAAGAAGACAGTCAGGAACTCTGTTATGGATATCTTGTTTTGACAATTCCCTCTGGACTGTCAAAAGATTTCTGGATGGTTCCAGTCAGGCTATGGATTCACCATTACACACCCCTTCACTGGTCCTGTTTGGACCGGGATACATCACCTGGCACCAATTAGGGACACCTGGCCAGGCGACACAGGGCACTTTTGCAAAGTTCTAACTCAGGTGGAAAAGGCAGGCCAGACACACAGCTGTCAAGATAATGCCCTGTCCGTGCATCAGATGCTTATCCATTTGTTTTGTTAAAAGCAAATCATTTGACCAAGATGCAAAAGGCTTCTGGGTAGATCTGCACTGAGCCACTGAGTTCCAGACCTCAAAACAACATATTCCCGGGGTGGCCCAGTTGCCACGTCTGTTCTACTCGACCCTGCCTGCATATACACAGCTGAGGTGACGGAGCCAACGTGAGGCCAACCAGGTCCTCTTCTCCAGGAACTGTGGATTTTGCACAGAGCAGGCTGGGGCTCAGTCACAGCAATGGTAACTCTCTAGAGGGGTGGGCCACACACCCAGCCCGGAAGGTCCCAGGCCTTGCCTTTGTTCTGCTTCTTCCCTGGACTTCATCAGCTCAATTATCCCTTAGGTTCCCACAAGTAACCCAGCATCACTCAAATAAATTACACGTTTTTTAACCTAAATGATCCAAAGTCATTTCCTCTTCCTTGCAACCAAGATCTTTTAGTAGATCATCAGCAAAAATAACTATTTGTCTCTAGTTATTTGGGAAAATATATGAGCAACGTGAGCGTGAGTTTGCTTTGCTAGCTTAGTCTTGAAAAGAGAGCTCAAAGGCGTCGCTCCCAAAGGGTCTTGTGTTGCATTTCCTCACTCTGAATGGGCCGAGGTCCCAGTAGAAATAGCTGTCACCATGAAGAGGCTTTCCCAAATACCAAACTCCCCTCTTTCGCAATCACATATCCTATTCTTTTACGAGTACTTGCTGATTAATGCTGTACACGCTGTCCTGAAGAGTCAAAGTGAAGAAGAGGTGGGCTCTAGTTCTGGGGTGAGAGGTATTTAGAGCAAATATCAGGGTGGGAGAGCTCACCCTCTGGCAACACAGCTAACAAGCACACGTTGGATAGGGCAAACGAGTCACTTAGAGTCCCCCACTGGGGATCCCTCCTTCCTTGGGGCACACCGTGTATGGGCCCATTGGGGCCCGGGTCAGGCTGGGCCCAGGCGAGCGCACATTGTGCCTGCCGCCAAAGTGCTTCTAGTGAGAGCCATGTCCACCGCCATTACTGGTGCTAAGCACTTCGCACACACGTGGTATGCATCATATACATTACACAGCGAGTCGCTCAATAAATATTCACTCGACAAATAAAATAGAAGATCCCCACTCCTGATGCGGCTAGGACGGCAAAAATAATACTGAAAATCTCTGTATTCAGCATCTCCATGGTGGCTTTTGATTTAACAAATATTGGCTGAGCACCTACCAGGCACTGAGCTTGGTGCTGGGGATACAGCAATGACCAACACAGACAAAAGTCTCTTCCTCCACCAAATGGATGTTCCAGTGTGTGTGTGTTTTTTTTTTTGGGGGGGGGGAGGTGTGCGCAATGTGTGAAGACAGACAAAAACCAAATTAGTAAACGATGTAGTGTACTAGAAGGTGGTAAGTGCTAGAAAGAAAAGTCCAGCTTCTCTCTCTCATCTTACTGTACACCTTAGGTGGCGTCTCAAAGGCATCTACCCCCTCTCCCTCGGGTTCTAGGGGAATCGGGGGGGCAGTGCTAATAATAATTTCCGAAAGCAGCCATCCTGCAGCGGGATTTGGAAACATATTGTGGGTAAGACTAGGGTGCCTTCCTACATGGCATCAGGAAACTGCCATCCTGAAATGTTAATAATATGTAAGCTTAGAAATAACACATTACCAAAGTTTGTTGGAATGAAGGGTGATGTAATGACAAGTGGAACAGAAAGGGGACTTATTATGGAGTGTAGAAAAAGGAGAGTTGGAGAGGAAGAACTTGTCAATGGGCTCCAGCACTTTCCAGGACAGGGGTACCCCAGCCAGAAAACTGGTACCTGCCTGGTCTGTGGGCACACGTGGTCTGTTCAGAGGTGAGAAGCAGGGTGCTGCTGCTCGGACAGCAGCTGCTCCTCACATGGCCTGTCCTGACCGTCCTACACCCACATGGAAAGTGTGCTTCTTAAACTGATGGCTGCTGCCTGTATTAGGGGCTGTTTCACTTCATCATGGTGCTGGCAGAGAGCTGCAAAGTGCCGGCCACCAGCTGGTTGCTGAAATAGAGAGGAGGCCAGGTTGTGCTGGGAGAAGCAGGATGAAATAGTAGACATGCGATGTCACCAAAAGTGTGGAAAAATTCATGTAAATGCATTTCCAGTAGAGTGGGGAGCGCTAGCACCCCTTCTGGTGCTTGGGGGGAGAGCCACTCTGTTATCCTGGAGGCCACATCTGCCCCCACCTCATCTCAGCATTCCTTTGGCCTCCAAGGTGACATGGACTATATATAACCAAGGGCCACGATGGGGAGGGCAGAAGAAAGATGACTGTTCAGGGCTGTGGGAGAAAAGAAAAATAAGGGCTGGCGAGAGAGCGGCCAGACATGGGCCTTTCACTTTGAGCTGAGTCTTTTCCCAAGTAACCAGACCATTTGTCATAATTATTCAGTGTGGCTGTGAAGCCTGTCCCCATTGTCGAGGCAGAAAAATTGACTTTACTGTGCTCCAAAGGTCACCCCTGCTTTCAAGTGGTCACCATTAAGTGGTCTTAAGCTCCCTGGCCCACTAACTCCCAGCACTGCGTGCCACTTCCCACGCGTGCTGCAAAACGTATACGACAGTATGAACACATGGGTGAATACAAGTTTCCCTCTTTGGGAAGCTGTATGGTATAACATACATACAACATAACTGAAGTTGCACCATGGGCTGTGAAGTCAGACTGAACACACTCAAATCGTGCCTGTGTCATTTATTTCAGTAAGGGACCCAATCCTCTAAGCCTAAAATTGGGAGAACAATAACCCTTGGCTCACACAGTTGCCATGAAGACAAAATGAGATAAAATGCTTAGAGCCGAGCACACTACCTGGGATTGGCTACTATTCTTACCCACTGGAAACTGTACTTGCTACAACAGTGGCATTCACCATGATCAGTCTTTGCACAGAGACACTCTGATCCTTCCCATCTGTGGCCACCTTAAGTCTTCACTGCTGCCCACATCCTCCCTGCTGCAGCACCGCAGCAAGGGAGGGACTGTGAGGAGGACGCCACCAGCCTCCTGCTCTGGGCGTGACTGCTTTTAGCGCAACCAAATATGGCTGCCGGACTGTTCTTGAAAGCCTTCTTCAACTCATTCTACAAAGATTCTATCATGAAAACAGACTTTGAAATTTATGCTCACACAAAATTCTCCAACAGCCTGTAAGCCTATATGTATAAAAATACCTAAGATAAGAGCACTTCAATAAAATGCCATTCACATTTGCTCTGTCAGAGCAGGCGCGCGTGTATCTTCTACCCAGAGTGTCCTGGACGTGCTCCTCTCCAGGCCTTAGAACTCTAATTTAACAACATTGTTGCAGTGAGACCCTGACTAGCAGGGATGGGGTACGCACTGCCTCCAGCACACTGGTCAGCTGCTAACTTTTCACTAGTAGCAGGATGAGAGCCATTGGAGTTGTGAGCCCTGTGGGCACCAAGATTGGTGAAGTGAGAGCAAAAACAGATTTCTAAGATGCTTTACTCTGGATCATGGGAAAAGGGCCTCTTACCAAAAGCAGCATCGGGGCTTAGGGCTCAATCTAGGAAACGCACAGGAGCAACAGGGACAGCCAGGCTGCAGAGCTCTCACACCAAGCACATGGTATGAGTACAGGCACATTCACACTGTGGAGTGAAGAACCTGCCCCTTCATCATGAGGGATGATGCTGCAATTATGTCACCTCCATTCAGTGCTACCCTCAAATGCTTTTCACCACCCCCAAAGAGGTTATCTGAGGATCTATAAAATTGGACTTTCGCAAAGGGAGGCTGCCACTTTCAGAGTTTGCTGTCAGTGGAGCAGCAAATGGTTGGTTTTCCTAACTGAAAACTTAGAGCGGGAACTGGTGCCCTCCAACCCCTGTGCTGTTCTGCGACACAGGCCTGCAGACATCGTGAGCAGATTCAGCAATGCCACTGCTGAAAACAAATGGACAAGGTCCCAAGCCACCAACTCAAGAAATATGGTTAGCCTCAAAACTGTTGAGCAAGGATTCTATTGGCAAGAAGGATGAACAGAAGTACTTGAGGCCCAAGGAGTCACTGTGGCAGAGCTGGAAGATTGGGAAACAGTTGCATGCGTGAGAACCAGCCTGGCGAGTAGCTTAAATCACTTCTGAGGATGAGGCAACTGAGGCAGAAGTCTTCCTCTCCCTTTCGCTTTAGGTGCTCAAGTGTAAGGGGCTTAAGCAGACCATAAAGATACAGTCTTAGAAAAAGGCAGATTGATGGCCACAGCTGAGTGTCATGGGTCACACATTAGCATACTGGAGCCTATACCAGGGATTTGTCCATCCCATACCACACAAAGAACACAAAATATCTGCCTTTCCAGTGTGTGCTGCTAGTGCAAATAATAAAAGGTGTTTGAGGATAATATTAAAATGATGTCATCACCTTCTGCTTATCCACTCTTCTGGAAAAAAGTAGGATAGACAATCCAAAAGGTCAGATTTGGCTTTGCAATATTTGCTGGCTTACATTAAACACGGCCTGTCAGATATTTCAGAAGTCGTTTCAAAGCAAAATAAAAAAGTAGAATTATGACACATTCCCAATGAAACGATCCAGTTTTCCCACCTTGGCCTCCCACTCTCAACATGCTACACTCTCTCACACCTCTGTGCCTTGGCAGGAATCGTGCACGCTGCTTCAGGGCCCTCTGCCAGCTTCTCCGCACCCAGCACACCGGCACGGGCTGTAGGCCTCAGCTCAAAACACTCCCTCCCCAGGGACACCTTCTCTGCCCAAGCCCAAGGCAGTCTTATGACTGTTTTTCCTGTGCTTCTTCAGCACACTAGACACATACTTTACAGAAATTAATGTATTATTTGGTTAAACTAACAATTAATTGGGTTCATGATATACCTTCTCTGCTAGTCTGTCAATTCTTTGAGATGACAGGCCATGTATTTGCATGTCTGTGTCCCCTCTCGTGCTTAACACAAAAGTCACGTAATACATAGTCAACAGGTATTTGTGTTTTTGGTTGATTGAATAGCAGCTCATAGTTTAGAGTCAAATACTACTTGGAATATTAAGTATCAGTAGTATGGGTCAGGCATGGTGGTTCATGCCTGTAATCCTAGCACTTTGGGAGGCGAGGGAGGATTGCTTGAGGCCAGGAGTTTAAGACCAGCCTCAGCAAGAGCGAGACCCTATCTCTATAAAAAAATAGAAAAATTAGCTGGGCATGGTGGCACATGCCTATAGTCCCAGCAACTCAGGAGGCTGAGGCAGGATGATTGCTTGAGCCCAGGAGTCTGAGGTTGCAATGAGCTATGATGACATGTGATGACACCATAGCACTCTAGCCCGGGCAACAGAATGAAATCTTGTCTCAAAAAAAAAAAAAAAAAAAAAAAAAATCAGAATCAGCAGTATAGATTTCAAATGATTTTCTTACTCTGCAGTAGTTAATGTGGGGATATTCTAGCAGCTATAAGAGTACCTGGCACATAGTAAGTGCTCAATAAATATGTGTTGAATAAATGAGTAAATAAATGAATGAATCAAAGTGTATGAACTACGAATAAAACCGGTAACTAAGGAGTAGTGGTTTTAAAGAACTATAAAATGGTTCAAGTAAAGTAAGCACAGTGGGCACTGCCAACTTCAAAATCAATATGTTCCTCAGCAGTGGTTAGTGATCTGAGTATAAAATTCTAGCATGTATTCTATTCTCACCTTTCAAATAAATGAAGAGTTGTATTTTAGTGAAATGTTGGGATTCTACCAGATACTCATGGGTTTCTTTCCAGCAGAGATGATTGAGACTCAGAGTTTTCAGTGAAGGGACTCTTTTTGCATTGAATCAAATGGCCTCAGTTCACATTTCATTCCTTCCCTGTAACTTTTAATCACCCTCTATTGGAGAGGACATTCCTGAGAAGGAAGTTACCAAAAATTACCTAACAATAGAAACATTTGTGCTTAAACCACTGCTACTCACATTGCCATGCGGGGGACCAGGTACACAGATCACCTAAGAGCTTGTCAGAAATGCAACTTCAAGGGTCCCACCCAGGAACCTGTGTTTTAACAAGCCATCTGTGTGATTCTTCTGGTGCTGACGTTTGAGGACTTTGGTTTAGAGGTTAGGATCAAATGCTTACTAGAAGTTCTTCCCACCATACGATAAAATACCATCTGTCACCATGATGGGAAGAACTGTGGCTTTCTCTGGGGACTACACTGATAATGGGACAGGGCTCCCCAGCCATTGCGCAGTGACTGTGCCTGCCCCAATGTACAGCCCCAAGAGACGTGGAGCGGCCTGGGATGCGTCTGACACGCACAACTCACATGCTGCCACCATTTCCCCCACTCCCACACCAATATCCCTCAGCCTCATTTCCTCTTAACCAAGGTAGTTCCGTCCCCAGGAAGTCTGCAGGAGCCACAGCAGCAGCTGGAGTGGCCAAAAGACTGTTCTTGCTTGGAATAGAGAGACTGAAAGAATTATCTCTGACAGATTGCCGGACTGTTCTATTTAGTATCGGGTTGACACAGATGGCCATGGCTGCTAAGGAACTCCGACTCCGTCTTCTTCCTCGCAGAAGCCTAAGGAAAGGCCCTAAGAGAAGAAGAACCGGAGATGAGGACTACGTGGCAGGAAGAAGCTGGTCTGATTTCAGCTCCAAATGTGATCGCTGGATGCCAATGGGCCAGTATGACATTTATTTCCCTGCATCCGGGTCCTAGTCTTGGACAACATATTTCTAGAGCACCCAAAGAACAAAGGTTTCGGGAAAGGTGCAAAATAAATCAAAAGGAGGTGCGTTCTCCTTCACACGCAGCTAGCCACAGCTGTCTGCCATAAAAAGGGGGTACCCCAAAGCTAGCGTGCTGGAGAGCTAGTTTTAAAGCACAGGCAGCCTCTCCATTACCGGCCTTCTCTGAGCACCGAGAGTGAGGAAATGAGAGAAAGAACGTCTAATGATTAGTTCCTTATGGTCCTTACATTCTTGAAGTCTATTCTTTACCCCCGCTGGAACACTTCTGCATTCTTGATAGCAGGATTGCAATATAAGTTCTTTCCCTTCTGAGCACTGTCTTTTATTGACACACTAAAATATCCTAGGAGCAAGATTCGCCTTCCCACCTCCTTCCCCGCTGCCACACTCTCCGCGCCATTCCTTGTTCTCTTTCTAAGAATGCAATAAACATTTCAGCACGATCTTTTCAATCCACATTATTTATAATATTCTGAACATCCATCGAGCCTGGCTAGAATGCTAAGTAATAAATCAAACTTAACAACAACAAAAAAGGAAGAGGGGGGAAGAAACCACCCTTTGGCTAGGCTAAAGCCTGAGACGTTTCATTCCCCGAAGGGTTTAGCTATGTTAGGAAAAGTGAGATGGGGATGAGACTCAAGGTTTAGAATGACACAGAGGCAGGAACTTGAATCTATAGGCATAATCATAACTTTGTATAAATCTCAAACAAACTTACCTCTCAGGGGTGTCATGAGGATAAATGAGATACGTGGGAAGTACTCTGAGTGCCCTGAATAAAAGCAACTGGAGCCCAGTTCTCCTTTCTGGGTCCAAAAGGTCATCTTCTTGGGCCAAAAGCCCATCTCCTTTCCCAGAGCTCCAGTCTTTGCTAATTAGCATCCCCTCTTGCAGTTTTAAATAAGATGGGGGTGAGCCTTGAAGTGGGGCCCTGGCGCAGGGCCTGGCAGGCAGTGTGATTAGGGCACCCTTGTCGCTGGGCTGGGGCTGGGTAGAGGGCCAGTGGCCACCCTGAGCGGGGACCCTTCCCCCTGCAGCTAGTGAGGACCACACCAGGCCACACACAGCCAGAGAGGTCTCTCTGCACAGTGATTGTGCTCCTGCAGGGGGTGGGAAGTGGAACTTGTCCCACATCCTTACCGCATGGCACGCTAGGCAGGTTTATATAATCTGACTTCCTCCTCACAAAGAAAGGATCTGGCTCAAGAGCTCACTGATGATTTCAAAATTTATCTGGATGAGTGCGGAGGCCAGCACAGGCTATTGGCTAATTGCATAATTGGCTTGAGGCCTTTCTGCTTTGGCGATTTCCCACCCATTCCTACGTCTAGCGCTGGAAATCCAAGCTGCTCGGCCTTGCCACGAACGAGTGTGTGTTTATGTGGCTAGACCTCAATCTAGAGGCTCTGTTAGTGTATAGTCTAACATGCTCTGCAATCTGCTCTAAGTGGTCCCTTCTGACAGTTTCCTGGATTTGAAGGGCTGCTGCTTTTCCATTCTTGTTGAATGGCATTGAATATGAGATGAGAGTAACTGAACCACAGTCTATAGCTTGACCACTACAGTCTCATGTTGGTTCTGGGGAAATGACCATAACCAGTACTTAAGTGGTCATGAGACTTTTCTACCATAAAGTCAGACAAGAAAGTAAATTGTCTTATTAACATTATCAAATTTGCCAACTAGTCTAGCTTTACCCTCTACCATTTTCCATTTTAACCTCATTTGGTCTTGTTATAGGACAGCTAACACCTTCCTGTTCAGATCCATTACCTGCCTGCTGGCGTGGGTGGGGAGGTTAGCCAGCAATGCTAACTGCCCAGTGTTCTCGAAGGGATTTGATACCAGCTTCACTTTGTTCATCACTTCTACTAGTAAGAGTCTAAAAAAACACGTTTATAGTGATATCCACATTTGTTTAAACAAAATCTTCAAAATACAATTTCTTTATAATGTCCCTAAGTCATAGAAACCACGAAAATAATCATTACTTGACTCTTCAAGTTTAACGAGCTGTTTATAACTTCCACTTCTTTTGCTTCTGATGACACAACCATCCTCTTTAGCTCCCGCCTACCAGGCTGAGTGGTCTGCCCAGACCTCCTGGGTCCCTTCCTCAGTACATTTCCACTCTCACTCTGAGCATCCATGAGAACTTCTCTCTCTCAGCTATTAGCTCCGAGGCGGAACTCTGCTGCCCGCACAGCTCCCCCTCCCCTCTGTCAGAGGGCTGCCCAGCTGGTGCAGGGAGACCTTCACTGCCCCCTGACGCTTCCTTCAGTGCCCTCTCCCTGGTCAAGGGAGTTCCACTTCTCTCACCCTGACCAATTCACTATCATCTTCTCTTTACTCAGACACATAAGAAATTACTAAGCCCATGGCTTTAGAGCAGAGTGCCTGGGTTCGAATCCTGGCTATGCCACTCCCCATCTGTGTGATCATGTGCAAGCTATTGAACCCGTCTGGCCCTCACCTATCACACAGGGATAGCAGTAGTATATGTGATATACTGGGAACAGCGCCCGTGACACAGTAAGCACTCAATACACATTTGCTTTTCTTATTATCGAGGTTCTGCCAGTCAGGTCTCATGGCGTGCCTACAGCCCCTTCACACAGGATCTGTTTTGGCAAAGCTCTGGCCGAGGGGTGAGCCAAGGCAGCTGTGGTTTCCGTCCACCCCAAGATTCTACCCAACACGCCGTGGAGACTTGGGCATATGAAGTGAGGTCAGGCAATCCACAGGCTGGCCGGCAGCCTCTGACCCATATCAGTCCCGCACATGAAGCGAAGCTGGGTAAACAGGTTCTTTTCTTTGGAGTTGAACTAGGAAATAAGAAGCGCTGCAGGTTTACCAAGTCTGCTTTGGTTCCTAACAATGGGAACACATGGCCTTAGGATAAACCCATGTTTTTTATGGAAATGTGAGTGATTCTGGTTCCCCCCCCCAACCAAAAGATCTCCCAAAAAACAAAAGTTAAATTAATACATATCTCATGCTATAGATATATGCGCTTTAAACAAAGGACAGATTTTGACTAAAGGAATAAATTTCTAGTTGCAAAATTTTGGGTCATCAGCAAGATGATTAGAAGACTTTCCATCACTTCTGAAATTAGAGCTTTTAGGCCATCGATGAGATAGTTAAGACATCAACAAGATTAGTTTTAGTCAGAGTCACCTTTTTCTTTTTTGAGAGATGGGGTCTCTCTATGTTGCCCAGGCTGAAGTGCGGTGGCTATTCACAGACACAATCATAGCACACTGCAGCCTTGATCTCCTGGCCTCAAGCCACCCTCCAGCCTCAGCCGCTAGAGTAGTTGGGACTATGGGTGTGCACCACCATGCCTGGCCACAGTTACCGGTTAACATCCACGCTCATGTCAAATCTAGATTCTACAGTATTGGTAGGTTTCATCAGGATGAAAATCTTCAGGACTTAAGGTGAGTGAACAGCACACTCCTTTCTAGTTAGCTTCCTTGTCACTCTGGAGAATGTCCCTACTGCCATTTCTCAAATGAGAAGGCCTGAAGCACTCTGGAACACAGGGTGTGGGTGGAGAAGAAATAGCTGGAAATGACAGTGGGTGAAGGTCAGCGAGGGCAGGATTTAAATGGCTCATGATGGGATCTGGGCTGAGTAGAGAAGCCTGCCAGCCTCCATGCGCTGCTAACCCACTCTGTTCCTGGTACCATGTTAGGAGATGGGAATGCAACAATGAAGATGGACATGAGATCTGTCCCCAGGGAATTTACAGGCTAATGGAGAAGACAGGCATTCAAACAACCACACGATGAAATAATTGCAAATCACAGATACGTGCTAAGAAGGAAACAAACAAGGTATGATGATAAGTGCTACTTTAATGAGGTGCTCAGCTATGGCCTTCTGAGGAGGTGATCCACTGGGACCTGGAAGTGAAGCTTGGCAAAGACATGCCAGCCAGAGTGAGTGGTACACAGGGAACTTGGGGACTGATGGAATTTGAAGAAAGCTAAGTCCTGTGCGGCCTTGGAGGTCATGGTAAGGAGTTGGATTTTATTCTAAGTAAAAGTGACAAGATCTCATTTATGTTATACAGTCATTTATGCCACTGTGTACGGACGGGACTGCAGAGTACAGTGTCCATGTACAAGTCAAGTCAACTGACTTACCTGAGAGAACTGTCTCGGAGAACTATTATGAGAGAACTGCCCCAGCATCCAGGTATGGGGTTGACACGGAACGAGTGGTAGCAATGGAAGTGGAGGGATTTGGAACATATTTTAGAATAGAATTCCAGGGCTTCCTTTTGGAAAAGAAAGGGGCACCCTAGTGAGAGGAGAGGAAACAGGATTTCCAACTGGGTCAATAGTGTGTCATTTACTGAAACAGAGAAAAGTAGGGGTGGAGGGGCTGGTTCTGGATACGCTGCAGAGGGATTTCAGTTGAGAAATCAAAAAGTAGTTGGATGTGCAGTGTGATGAAGCTCAGGAGAGAGGTCTTGGGATGGTGACAACGTTGAGAGGCCAAAAAAGAGCTGAAGAGAGGAAAGCTCGTGGCAGGTGCAGAGCAGCAGGGGAGAGAGGACAGGGCGGGGGGAGGGAGGGCACTCTGACTGTGGGGACTTCCATGACTAGGGCCAAGGGATGCTGAAGGGGACTAAAAGGGAAGGCTCTGGCCTTGCCACCATCTGATGAAGACAGAGCAGCATCAACCACTGCAAGCGTTTGCTGAGGGTCTGCTGCGCACCAAGCACTGTGCTCTTGACCTTACACACATCCTCTCTGACCCCCATCATCATACTGTACACTGGTATTACTATCACTATTGTCATCATTACTGTTATTGTTATTATTGAACCTCAAGCTCAGAAGGATAAGTAATTTATCTAAGGTTTCAAAGCTTGTCAGTGTTGGGCCTGGGATTTGAACCCAGGTTTGACTAACTCCAACTTTATGGTCATAGTTATGAAGAGTTTACAATGAAGTTAACACAGTACATAAGTACAAAAAGGTCTAAGAATACCAATAACACAATTTCCAAACCATCTTCTCTGCTTCCACAGCCAGGTGCCCAGTTCTAGACTAGACGATATGACTTCTCACGTGTCTGCCCTACCACAGAACGTCCCCAGTGTCAACAGGCCTCCCTTTTGCTGCTCAAGTCAACTCTCTTCTTAACTGTGAACTCAAAAGCTTGGCCACTTCTATTGCTGGCTTTCCCTTGCAGAACTGGAGGAGATAAAATTATTATCTGCAGATAATGAGAATAATGAGAATGCCTAACCTGGAAATAAAATATTCAACAGAAAACCTATTTGAACTAAAGTAAAGGGGATAGTGAAAAATATATAGATAAATTCCAACCATTTTCTTATAAACCAGCTGTAATCATTAGAAAATACAATGAAAAAAGTTTATTAATAACTAATGAACAGAGAACAAAGGAGTTAATAAAACTGGAAAGAAGTGCTTTTTGAAAATTCCACAACTTTACTGAGGGACATAAAGGAAAATATGAACGAAAAGAGAGACGCACCACGTGTCTGGATGGGAAGACAGTACCGTGTGCCTGTCAGTTCTCTCCACCTTAATACGAACACTTAATTCAATTATAATAAACATAGCAACAGGATCTTTCAGGAACTAGCCAAGTTATTGTGAGGCAACTAGGACTATTCCCATTTTGCAGAGAAGCCAAGCTCAGTGCGGTTAGGAAAGCAGGGTCTACTCTAAGGAGATGAATGAGGCAGTACATCAAGGCACAGCACAGTAACAACTGCACTGACGCTGCATGCAGAGCTGTGCGTCCACGTGGTGGGCTGCGGAGGAGGAGGCGGTGAGTAGATTACGGGGGGCTCCAAGTGTGGTCACGAGTGATTTGGGAAGTGGGGAGTCTCTGAAAGGTGATAGAGGGGAGAAATGACAGTGGAGGGGGAGAGCTGACAAAAGCAAATCTGCATTTTCCAAAGCTTCCCCCAACTTCCACGCAGAGAATGGACTAGAAGGAGCAGACGCAGAGACAGGGAAATGAGTTAGGGAACAACAGGAGTGGTCCAGATGACCACAGAGGGCCGAAGTGAAGGTGAGGCAGTGGGAAGGAAGGAAGGGTATGGATTCCACAGACACCCAGAAGGTAGAATCAAGGAGAATTGGCATCAGACGGGATGTGGGGGCTGAGAAGAATCAGGGATGATTCCTCGATATTTGGCTTGGAAAATGGAGTGGTTGGTGGTCTTGCTCATCAAAATAGCAAGCAGAGAAAGAAAAGCAGGGCTGGAGATGATCACAAGCCCAGTTTTGGACATCTTGGTATTACTGCAAGCAAGTTTTGACAGCACAATATTTTCTTTTCTTCCACTGGGATTATAAAGAACTTGTCTTTCGGGTAGCAAGCCACTGGGGGAAATTTTCTTATTTTGGTGGGGGGTTGAGTGTAGACCCACATCTACTTTGAGTATTCTAAATGTGAAGCAGATACAGTCCCTTGGAATGATTATAAAAGTATTAAAAGGGCTCAGGGGTGGGGTGCGGTGGCTCATGCCTGTAATCCTAGCACTTTGGGAGGCCGAGGCAGGAGGATCACTTGAGGCCAGGAGTTCACAACCAGCCTGAGCAAGAGCGAGACCCCATCTCTACAAAAAAATAGAAAAATTAGTTAGATGTGGTGGTGTGCACCTGCAGTCCCAGCTACAGGAAGATCGCTTGAGCTCAGGAGTTTGAGGTTGCAGTAAGCTATGATGATGCCACTGTACTCTAGCCCACGTGACAGAAAGAGACCCTGTCTCAAAAAAAAAGAAAAAAAAGGCTCAGGTACGGGTCTGGCATCAATGGCCAGTGGAGGCCTCCCCTGCAAGGCCCTCCTTGGGGCCTTCTTCCCCCTCTCCTGTTGGAGGCCAGGTCAGTGTCACACCTCCATTTTCTCCCCTCTGCCCAAGGCTCCCAGATATACATGTTATGTTTTTGTACACTTGATGCTTTTTAGCTGATATTGATGATGTTTTCTTACTATACTCCCTCTTCTTTGACATCCTAGAGTGCATTCCTTCATTCATTATCTATTCCTTCAAACATTATATTGTTTCAAAATCTGGTGTAAAAGAGCGTTCAGCAGAAAGGCATGTAATTGGAAGCCATCCTTGTTATTTATGAAACATTGGTGCCTCCAGGTATCTGTTTTCTTCACTTAAAATTACACACGCCATCTTATAACTTAGACTTAGCTATTTATCACAGTGTAAAGATAAAGGTCTGCCCAAGGAAAGCCAGCCTTTTTCTCTATCAGGTACTCCTCTGGGCAACCTTTACGGCCAAGAAGGACAGACGTGAGATGCTCTTGCTCACCTGGTGGCAGCGGACCCAGCTTAAAGGAAAATTCTGAGAGGAAATACCCAAGCAACAGCTAAGGTTGCAAATTTGAATATATGAAATGAAGAGAGTAGCTTTATGGAGATGAATCATTTTTTTTTTCTTTACCAAAACTGGGGGACTGCACTTAAGTGTTCTCTACCAAATGGATATCTAAAGACACCAGCACAGGCTCGGTGGCAAGTCGTGAAGCCAGAGTTTATGTATGTGCTCTAGAACCTGGAGAGGGTTCCAGCAGGTAAAAAAGCCCAGGACACCTGACAGGTATCCTTGATAGGAAAAATGGAGCACTTGCCAGTGCTGACACCAACACCAGAGTGACCCCAAATGATGAGTGTCTAAGAGAAACCTCTTGCCATCAAATAATATCTTTACTCTGATGAAAAGATGGGAATAATTAGAAATTGTCTTTTTTAAAGGATTTTTTCCATTTCTATAAATATTCAACCTTCAATGTTTGAAACAGAATTCTCAGAGTTTTCATGTCACTAGGTTTAAAGAAGCAGCTCAAGAAAAGGACCACGACAACGTGGAATGTGACGCTCTCGCAACAAAGAGAATGACACTCTTCATAAGCTTAAACTATATGCATCTTTTTAAATTAAAAGCATTTTTTTAAACAACTAAATGTTTCCAGCAACTCCAGTCTCTATGGATTATAGCTCTTTTTATTTTCTGGAATTATTTCATTAATCAAACACAAAATTATTATAGTCTATTCAGAAAAGCCTGATGGAAACTGTAACCTGAATAATATTCAAGGGTTTTCTTTTGAAGCTGAAAGGCAGCAATTACAGTACTGGAAAAGTCTATTTTATTATGGTGCATTTCCTCAGGAGAGGAAATGATTTTTGAGAATACTGAAGCCTTTTTTATTCTAAAGCAGGCTAGCAACACCTGTACACAATCTTTCTAGACAACAATAAGACTTTTCTGGGGTTTCATGTCATGACTATTTAATTTAATAGCTCTGAGAGTTTAAGCAGGACACTAATACCTCAGTTAACTGGCACGATCAGTGAACTAGAGATTCCAGTAACTTAATTTTTCCATCAACTAATAGTAACCCATTTATGCAATGAAATTTCCTCAGCAGGATATAGGGGATCTGGACAGCTCTTTTCAGGTATGTACAATTGTATGGTTTGTCTCTCAGTTTTATAATACATTTTTTAAAAAAAAATCAGCAGTTTGCATTGCATAAATCTTCAGATTAATAAACCAATAATCAACCACATGTGAGAAGGCTCACCCAAACAAACAAAGAAAAAGGGTTAAGTTGAACTCTGATAGTCTTAGCTAAAGAAAATAAACCTAGTAGAGAAAATAAAATATTTTCCTCTCAATTCATGCAGCATTCATTTAACATGCTACGCACTGATCTGCCCCCTGGGGATACAGGGATACAGAGATAAACAATACATGTTTTTCTGGACCTCAGAAGCTCACGGTTTACAAATGGATGAAGTAGAAAACTTCGGAAGATACGAGAAATGACAATTCTTTAAAAACATTTTTAAAAAGCATATAAAGCTACTCTTGCTTTTGAAAAGCCAAGGCAAATGAAACATACTTTTTGAAATAATCAGTGAAAAGCAAATGAATTTAAAGTTCCCTCTAGATCTTTTTAATCAGAATAATAAGGATTGACTTTATATCCAGACATCAACTGAGCAGAATTAGAAAAGTTCAAAAGTTCTTGGAAAAATAATAGGTAAATGGATGACATTAATCCAAAAATGTTTCTGATTGGACTTACTCGGGCCCAAAGACCCTAGGTCCTTCTCCGTCTCTCCCCTAGTTTTATGTTTTAATTAACAGTTGCTAAGTCTTTCAAGGTCACATGTGGGGCTTAGTTTATTTCCTCTGATGGTTTCCAGCAGGCAACCTTGGCCTTAGGACCTTAGGTTTTTTGCAACACTAGGTTCCATTCTCCTAGCTTCCCAGGCTCCACCCCTCTGTAGATTCTGATTCAGTGGTTCCAGGATGGGGCCCAGGAATTTGTGTTTTCAGCAAGAACATCGTGTTGATTCCTATCAGGGAAATTTGAAAATATGGACAGTATGATTTGTCTAAGAATCACAGGTTGAGGGTGGTGCTAGGAGAGAAAAATAGATTCTCGGGCCCAAGGCCAAGAGACTCAGGTTTGGTAAGCCTGGGGTTGACCTCAGGAATCGGCACTTTTAACAAACACCTTTGGCAATATTTGTTTGACAGAAACATTGTCCTTGATACTGACGAGCCACCAGACTCTACTCTGCATGTGTTGGATATAAAACAACCAGAGTCAGGAGAAACCAACGCAGAGGTCTGAAGTAGTGATTAAAAAAAGCAGGGTTGGGGGGCATCTGGGACATTTCTGTCTACCCAAGGCCCCAGACTAGTTACTGTCTTAAATGCAGCATTTCCTGATCTGACCTAGATGGGCCTTTCTCTAAGGACTGTCTCCTGCAGCCAGGGTTAAGCCCAAAGCATACGGACAATAAGGTACCCATCTGCTCCTATATGGGGCAGATCTAGGATGCCTATCGATGCAAGCCTGGTAGTCTGAAACAGCGATCACCTTAGTTAAATAAATACAAAATGGCAAGACGTCTTTGGAATGGTTATGGTCTGGTTATATCATGCCTGAAAATTGCAAATGAAACTATTACATGTACCAACGCCTGGTCATAAATGAACACATTGTTTACTACAAATTCTGCTGAAATAAACCTGTCTTCACATACAGTTGCTAAGGCACTTGTGCTTAGAAAAACAAATACTTTAAAGACAAACAATACCTTCATATTTTCCCTTCAGAAGTGACTAATTTACTCAATATTTCTCAAAAGTTGTAATGAACTTCTGGAATCCCCGTATTACTGTATTTCACACTTGCCAATAACTATACAGATCTCTTTGGAAACACCAAGGGAAATATCAGACTTGGTAAGGCAAAAAAAAAAAAAAAAATAGGGCAAGATCATAAATGGAATGAAAAACTCCACCTTGAATGCCTCCCCGTGAAGTCAGCCTATGCCTCATCCAAACGGTTGAACTCCAAAAGCACCTCGGCAGTTCAGCTGTCTTGATTTCAAACCCCTGCCCACATGGCTCAAATTTGCAACTTAAATATTCAGTACTAAAACAAAGTTATTTAACTGTTAGCACAGGCTGCTTCTCCAAAAGAAGAGAAGGAAAGGCACGTGTTTCAGCCCACACACATACACTGATCTTTGACTTCTAAATATCAGAGCACAATACATAATTATTTTGGCTTTGGAAGACTATACTGTCTGCTACGTTGGGGTGGGCAGTTACAAAAACATATTGTCTTGAACACTGCCAGAGCTGACGATTTTATGCATGTACAGTACAAGCGGTTCTTTTTCATTTTGGAAAGAAAAAGCACTTAAAAAAGGTTTGGTGGGGAGGCTTTGCAGCAGTATTTCACCTCAATACATCTTTCAAGTTTGATAGCCTGTAAGCTCACGGCTTTGGTTCTCGTCTTCAACCTTCAGACAACTCTAAGCTGTCCACGGCAGCTGCAGAGGCCGAGTCTTTAAATGAAATAAAAAAAATAATTGCTTCAGGGAACAAAGAGAAGAAGAAAAGCTCTGTTAGCTGAACTACGTGGCCCCTGGGGATTGTGTGTGGTATGTATTCCTGATTAATATTGTTCAGTGTGGTAGAAAGAATCCCTGAGCAATCCAGAGAATCAGGAAAAGTGTGATGTGGTAGAAAGAGTGTGTGCTTCAGAAAGCACCTGGGCTCAAACTGCGGTTCTGCCGCTGGTCACTGCGTGACCTTGAGAAATGGCCTTCGCCTCTCGGGGTCCTCATCCCTTGCGTGCGACAGAGGAATAATACTACCTATCCCATGGTACTGTAAGGAGGCCGGTAAGGATGATGTATTTCATGTGCTGATTTCACTTGGCAAACTGAATGCTCACGGTTATCTTTGCCCCTTCCCCAGACTCTACCCAAAGGGAGGGAAATGGTATAAACCCATGAACCAAAAGAATAACAGAGAAAGTGATATCCAATCAGATGTAGCAATAAAATGTTGGAAGATGGAAAGAAAATGGACAAGTGAGAAGTGACTTAGAGTAGAAGATGAAGAAATCTAAATAACTGACCGGGGGTGGGGCTGGGAATTCCCAGCAGGAAGCTGCCTGGTACACCAGACCCCAGAAAGACTGGGATGGGAGGCTCCAGGGCTTCGGAAGGCAGAGCTCCCGATGGGGACTAGTTAGAAACTGTATGAGGACCAGCTCTGCTCCAGACCCCCTCTGCCACCCCACACCAGGCAAAACCATCTCTGCCCTTGGGAGAGAGGTTCACAGGAGAAACTGGACCAGAGGGGCTTGAAACATGGAGAGAATAGGCACAGAAGGAAAGGGTAAAATAAGAGGTTAAAAGAGGAGAGATTAAATAAATGCTTTCATACGGAATGGTGAGTGAGCTCACAGCCTCTTCCACCTGTCAGGCTCCTAGACACTAGCAGCTGAGCTCCCATTCGTCAGGGGGAGACCACAGAGCTCCCCTCAGCACAAATGGACTACCCAAAGAGAAAAGACCTACAGATACTAATATTTGGGGTCCCCAATAAAATGACTAGGTTCTTTCCTGTCTGATAATCCTTCTGTGAAATCTACAACTCAACAGATCCCACCCATGCCCACAGAATTTTTATTATGTCTTGTTAGTGCTTTATTCGCCAACATTAATGGGTAGCCAAGTATCACTAGACATTTGACAAGAGGAGGAAAAACAAAAACAAAAGCAAAAAACATGCCCTCATCCCTCCCCCTCAAAAAAAAATACAGAAAAGGAAATTTAGTGAAAAAATACAATGTAAAGAACAGAAGAAAACTTCAAGGAAACAATAACTAATGTTTTCAGAGAGATAAATATATGTTATATCTGTGAAACTAGAACAGAATAACATTTAAAAATCAGTAAAGAAAACTCGGGAGTTAAAAATAAGACAACAGCAATAAAGACATTCAACGAAGGGATTTTAAGATGCAGTTGAAGACAGAAATGAACAAAATGACAAAGAAATGAAAAACAGGAGAGAAAATAATAAGGAAATTAGAAGATTAAACCAGGAAGCTCAATACTCAACTAACAAGAGCAGCAGAGAAAAGAGAAAACAGAGGAGGTAAGTATCAAAGCTATAAGAAAACATTTTCAGAACTGAAGAACATGAATTTCCAGACTGAAGGGTCCACAAAGTGTCCAACACAGTAACGGGATGAGGGGGGAATTTATTCTAAGGCTTTATGTGTGAAATATAGACTACTGGGGCTGAAGAGAAGCTCTTTAAAGCAAAACAGGACGTAAAAACAAGATTCAGGAATCAGAATGGCCCTGAACTTCTCAGTATCAACGCTGAAAGCTAGAAGCCAAGGAAAAAGGCCTTCAAAATCCTGAGTGCAAATTGTTTCCAATCTAAAACTCTATATGCAATCAATCAACTGTAAGGGGGAGAATAAAGATATTTTCAGACATGTAGTATCTCAAGATACTTATTTCCCAGCTACTCTTTCTCAGAAAGATAGCGGAGGATGTGCTCCATTGCAACAAGGGGGTAAACCAAGAAAGAAAATGAGTTCCAGGAAAGAAGGGCTCCAACCGGAGAAAGAGGTGATAGTAGAGGTACAACTGGCCTAGAGAACCACCAGAGTGGATTAGAAGGATGGGGGCTCCACAGGAGGGATGACCCCAAGGAAAATATGGGAAAGATAGATCATTTGATGTGCATTTGACCATATCCACAGGAATTTCTTAGCTTGGCAGTAATTCAGGGCAAGAATTATGACAAAGAAAGGGAAAAATGATTAAGTCCTGAAAAAACAAAATATTGTATAAGAAAGGAATTCTAATTATAGTAAGCTACATGGCTCAGTGAATGATGTTGATATGGCCAAAATGAAAATGCTGAGTAATGATTTAACTATGAATTGTGGCTTAACTCCATCGGTAGCAGAGGGAGAAGTGTGAGTGCATGTGTGTGGGCAAGCAAGCAAAGAACTAAGCACCTTCCACAGTAGGAAGTTAAGGGACAATATCTAAAATCACTAGCAAACCAAGTCACATCAGTACAAGCATACTATTCAGAAATAAGAAAGCAAAACCCAGAAGAGACACCTGAAAGAGATGAAAGTACTTTCCTCCAGAGAGTGGGATGCGAGGGCAGGAAGGTGAAGCAGGTAATTCTTGTTTTCTGTTTCCTGGTTTGAAATATACCTGCACTACTATTTGTCTTTTTAAACTAGCCTAGATGTTACTTTGACTCATCACCAGGCCAGACTCTGTGTTAAATGCTCACCACTGGCAAGGGACTGAGGGCAGGTGAGGGGAGGGATGGGGGTGAGTGTCACCTGTGTCTGAACCATACAGAACAAGCAGGTGTTGTGTGTAAGAGGGAGGAGAACTCATGTCCACTGCAGTCTCCTCTTGGCTTCCCAGCAAGCACATGTGTGCACATGCACACAAACATACACACCTGTATAAAAAATTTCAATACTCTAACAGTACAATCATAATCCGACTCTCCCAAGTGCAACCAAAACTGCATTCATTTTCTTCCCAAAAGGAGAAAAATGTCAAATCACATCTTGCTTATGGAGGAAAAGTCACGGGGCCTCTGTGCTACGAGTCCCAGATCTTGACTTGATGGGCATTCATCTCAGTCCAGTTCATACTCAGTTCTCCATATTATGACTAAATAATTCAGTCACCTCCAATACATCCAGTATATACCTGCAGATGAAAACCCTGATGACACTACTAAAAGCTCCCGTTTGGGAGAGAGCGGGACATCTGGCTTCTGACTGGGAACCTTCGTACCATCAGAAACCAAAGAGAATTAAATATGGGTGATGTTGAGAAAGGCAAGAAGATTTTTGTTCAGAAGTGTGCCCAGTGCCACACTGTGGAAAAGGGAGGCAAAGCACAAGACGGGGCCAAATCTCCATGCTGTCTTTGGGTGGAAGACAGGTCAGGCCATTGGATTCTCTTATACAGATGCCCATAAGAACAAAGGCATCACCTGGGGAGAGGATACACTGATGGGGTATTTGGAGAATCCCAAGAAGTACATCTCTGGAACAAAAATGATCTTCACCGGCATTAAGAAGGGAGAAAGGGCAGACTTGAGAGCTTATCTCAAAAAAGCTATTAATGAGTAATAATTGGCCACTGCCTTATTTATTACAAAACAGAAATATTTCATGACTTTTTTTTTATAGGTACCATAATTTAATTGGTCTCGTACACCAGAATTCAGATCATGAAAGAGTGACAGAATACTTTTGTTGGACAGTCCTGATTTAACTAAGACTGGCTTGTGGTTAATTCAGTTTTTTGAATTTTGATAGTAATTCCAATTCAGTAAACGCTATCATTGCTTTCCCCTTCTAAAGATATGATTGGATTAATTAGTAATGTTCAACTTTTCACAAAGATGGTAAATTGCCCTCTCAAAACCTGTTGAAGATTGGTTTTATATTTAGATTTATATAACTGGTTATGTGAATATATTTAAACACTAGGGAAATCCCTTCACTGTCTTGGAACCAAGCAAGACTCACTGGTGTTTTAACTTGTGTTTATTAGTCTGTTAAAGGCAAGGGCTGGAGATAAGGTAGCAATGTTTACTTTATATTTTTGGTCTTCGCTATGACAATCTAATTTCCCTGTGTCTATTAAAATGTTGCCTTTTATTTATTGAAAGGCATTTCAGTGTGGTTTATGTGTGGTATCAAATAAAGAATATTTAACATTTCTCAAAAAAAAAATAAATAAAAAGCTTCTGTTTGGAAAAGGAGAAATGGGAACAGCAGACACCACTAAGCAGTCCAGAGCACACATCCTTCTTACTAGGCTGGGATAACTCATTCCCATCTAGAGTCCTCTGCTGAAGAGGATGTCCCCTGGGGGTTTCCTCACTTTATCTAAGGTCAGCTTCAAAAAGGGGGTGTTGCACAGCCATGGTGAACACGGAAACAATTTTTGGGAAGGAATAAGGGTTCCATCAGACCTAAAAATGGTATCAACTCAAACAAACATTACTATCAACCAAATGGAGTTTGTATGTGTTCTGTATACTCACTGTAGAGTTACATGCTTCAATTACTGAGCTAAATATTCAGTACCAGGAAAAAGCTTGCCTTTCTTGAAAAAGTATTCTCATTGAGTGACACATCATATTTCCCTTTTTGTGCTGGTTTTCTAGGATTCTATTCTTGGTGCTAAATTTAATGCTCAAACATGGTATTAGTTTAGGGTTTTGATATAGTCTATTTATGTTCTCCTCTACATTTAAACATTTCCTATTTCTTCTTTAACAGCTTTGAAATTATATACATATATAAAAAATAAAAAATATATATCTTTTATTGTAAGCTACCCCATGCCATCTTTGGAATACATAGGTTACGAGTTATAATAAAACCTATCTTGAGACAGAATTTGGGCTATCTTTGTTACCCTTTGCTCTACAAGATTCTCAGAGACTGAGGCTGGGGAAGAAGGCGGACCTTGGGACAGTCTGCAAGCCTTGCTGGCCAGTCTTCATTGCTTGCTATTTTATCCTTAGGTCTTGGTCTGCAGACGAACCTCTGTGAACTTACCCATTTATTTATGCTTTTGTGTATGTTTTGCTGTTGTTTTCAAGGAAAAGTTCTTTTTGAAATCCTCCAGCCTTGCCTTAGTTGAACTAAGGAGAACTGGGATTGTTTTTCTCCTATGTCTGTGTGTTCGTGAGTGCTGGATGTGGCATTGCCAGCTAACCAGAGCAGAAACAGAATTCAGGAACGAGCCATCAGAGTGGGGGCAGAGGCAGTGTGGATCTGGGAGGCACAGAAGTGGCCCAGAGGTGGCTGGACGGTGTCCCCGCTCACTAGGCAATTCCTTTACACAAAGAAGAGCATCAGACAAATAAATGGACACTACACGTATGAATCATATAAGGGTAGAGTGAAAGCACCTTAAAAGTCTGTGACACAATCTCAATTGCGGTGCCAGCCTGTGGGGCTTCAGTACTCGCTGGCTTGAGACCTCCCCCTGCAGCTTAGGTGTGTCACCACCATGTGGTGGAAGAGGGAGTGACAGGCACACGGAACCAAGTGGGTTCCTGGTTCAGAGATTAAGAATGCTCGCTCTTCCAAGCCACAGCTCAGAACAAAAATAGAATCTGTTTATTAAACTTGTCTCTTTCATAACACAATACAGACTTCAGAAAGACAACCTTACAGCAGACAAAATCGAGAGAAGGCACTCACACCTGCCAACGGCTAATCTCCAGCGTGCTTTATTCTGAGGCATACAGGAAGAAACTTCCTCTTCCTGCCTCCAGCTAAAAAAGAACCCCCCTTCATACCTTGGCACTGAACCCCTTCGGCAGAAGCTCGCGGTCCTGGCTCCAGCTCACTAGGGCTTGCAGAATCATCTCGCTTAAACAAGCTGGTCTGGAAGCGGCAGAATTTCCCCTTGAGCCAACAAGCCTTCCTTCACTGACTGCCCCTGGGGTCTTGTTCAGAATTTGCTTCCCAGCTCCTGTGCCCCAGATCCTCAGATGCCACTAGATATTCAAACATCGTGACCGCCACCCTCTCCCCAAACGCACGGTCTTACACCTGGCCAGCAAACAGACTGTGGAGACTGTTTTCAAGACAGATTGAAGTAACCTGACAGCAAATGGAACAAACAGGGAATGTCTGATAGCTTTCATCACGGGTACTGGTTGGTTGAGCAAATTTAAATTCAATTCACCAACATTACTGAATTGGGTAGAATCTACATAACCACTGGGAGGTAGTAGCCACAGACCTCCGCCGTGTCTACGAGGCAGATAAAAAACTATAACTACTAATACTGAGCACTTACTATGTGCCAAGCATTGCTCTGAGGTATACATGCTGTAACTCATTCACTCCTCACAAATCTCCTGACGTTAGATACCATTAACGGCCCGGGTTTCCAGGCAAGGAAACAGAATAAAGGGGCGTTCCAGGTGAGTAACAGAGCTGGACTCCAGCCCGACGGCAGGCTGTGGGCCCTCACTGCGTGCCAAGCTTCCAGGGAAGTTGCTCCCCACCTCTATGCAGGCTCCACGGAAGACTTTTTAGGGACTGTTTTTCTAAAATGAGAGCATGGGAGAAGGACGGCTTATCCTTCTCTCTGCATCATTACAGGCAGCTTCACAGAGTTCTCAAAGACCCGAGTAAGGTCCTTTGGGCATGTGAGGACAGCGAGATAGGAGACATGAGAAGGTCCAATGATCTACCCCAAAAATAAATTATAAAAATATATTAGCACTATAAATTATAATTAACTTTCAAGTGAATACTGCACTTTGTACTTTGCAAAGAATCTTTCTATACATGTTACCCATTTTGAGCTTTGTAGTCACCCTAGGATGTTGTGTTTGTTTAGCTTTTTTAATTGGTCACACTTTGTAGCTGTCAGTCTTTTTTCTCCACCTTACAGAAGCAAGTGATGAAGGTTCCATGACCCAGCCCATAGGCGGACTAGCGTTTGCACCTTCCGACACCTACTGCAGCACCGTTTGCCCCAACTGGCTGATGTGGCCCCAGGGTCGGCAGAGAACTACCGGTGAGGGTGGCAGCATCACACAAGCAAGGAGAGATAGGAACTCTGGCTGGAAGGCCTCGCGGTGCTAAAGGAGAAAGGGGAAGAGAACTCCCATTTTCTGAGCCCTTCCTATGTGCGAAACCCTATGCTGGGCCCTGATGGCTCAGGAGGGCCAGAAATAGAACAGAATCGCTGAAAGGGAAGATTCCTGCGTGGAAGGCAACTGCTGCTTCTCCATCATGATCACCTCTGAGTAATGGTGGAACATTTGGAGCCGGGTGTTTTACAGACAAGAGTTTTGGCAGTCTTACACTCTATCGAGAGGTCAGAATCACTGAATTGCTACTTAAAGACTTCCTGGGACAGGGAGAATGCATGGCAAAGGACTCTTAAGAAGACATGTGCAAGGGGACACAGAGTGCCTCACTGATGAGGCAGCCAGAGGAAGTGGGGACCAGGGAAACCCTGGTGTTGGTGAGTGTTATGGACTAAATTCATACATTGAGTCCCTAAATCCCCAGTGTGACTGTATTTGGAAATAGGGTCTTTAAGGAGGCAGTGAAGGGTAAAATGAGGTCATAAGGGTGGGGCATTAACCCAGCAGGACTGGTGTCATCATAAGAAAAGGAAGAGACCCCAGAGGGCTCTCTTTCTCTCTCTACACATGCATACTCTCTCTGCACACACAGGAAAGGCCGTGTGAGGACACACAGTAAGGTGGTGGCCATCTGCAACCCAAGGAGAGAGGCCT
Source organism: Varecia variegata (assembly GCA_028533085.1). NCBI lineage: Eukaryota > Metazoa > Chordata > Mammalia > Primates > Lemuridae > Varecia > Varecia variegata. The sequence continues at coordinate 107,073,636 of CM052441.1, forward strand.
CACCAGAAACCAACCCTCTGGCACCCTGACCTTGGACTTCCAATCTCCAGAACTGTGAGAGCATAAATGTCTGTTCTTTCAGCCATCCAGTTTGGTATTTTGTTACGGCAGCCCAAGCAGACTAATGCAGTGAGCCTGGGCCTTGCCACATCCCTGGCCCTCAGCCAAAACTTATTCATTATTCAAAACTCAGAGTCACCTCTTCTATGGGGTCCTTGTCATTCACCCCAGCCACTTCTTTCTTGATGCCTCCAGACTACATGAAGAGAGCTTATCTTAGAACCCATAACACTCCATCGACTTAAATTTTTTTAAACAAGCCTGTCTTCCCCCATTAGACTCTGAGCCCCTTGAAAGAAGAGACTACTTTATTCAGCTTTATACTCCTAGTCCCTAGCATGCAGCAGGCATTTAATAATTGTTTATGGACTAACTGAAGAAATGAACAAACCGAGGACATTGTCTTAAAAACGTGCATTAGTATAAATGTTATGACATGATTTATTCACTCATTTATTCAACAACCAAGAGCTAAATGGTTGGGAGGGGAAAAGGAAAATAAATTGTTAAAAAGAGAAGCCTGAAAAAAAAACCCAAGGACATTTCTAGATAATGATAAAATGACAAAAATGAAAGATTAGCTGTGTAAACGAATATAAATACCAGTTTTTTGTATGAACTGCTTACCATGGGCCTGACTTTAATTTATAGTTAAGAGTAAAGAATGGCTGTACGGAGTAGGGGCTCTGTAGGGTCCAAAGTGAGGCAAACATGGCGGATTAATCCTGCGTCTGCTAATACCAGTTGGGTGACTTCAGGCAAGTTACTAAACTTCTCTGGGCTTCGGTAGCCTCATCTTATTTTTTTTTTTTTTTTAACATGAATTTTACTGAAGCATAACACATATACAGAAAAGTACACAAGTTGTTAAGGGAAGAGCTCAATTAATTTACTAGTTGCCTTATCTTCTAAATAGGGTAAGTGTGAGGGTTAAATGACATGATGTTTCTGGAGCACTCTGCATGGTGCCCGACGCATAGTGAACCCCCATAAGTGTTAGCTCTCGTTCACGTATGTTACCTTATTTAATTGCAATTCTAAACTTGATTTCTAGATGTTCAAACCTTACATCATTTTTAATATACCCTGGTAGTATATGCCCAGATTTTGCCAAAAAGAAAAAAAAGTGAATTTTCCTCCTAGCAGAGTTTAGTGAATATAGAAACTCACCTTTAATAACTAAGTATCAGAATCTCATCACTGCCAGCCTTCTTGCCACTCCCACTTTGTGGAGTGATTCTTCTACTTAAAATGCCAAGGAAGCTTAGAGTTATAAGCAGGGTTAAAGGAGGCAAGAGAATAGATTTGGTTGGAGAGACAGAAAGAGAGAGAGAGAGAGAGAGAGAACAACTTAATTTCAGCATCTGTGACTTCTCATACAAGCTGAGTAGAGGTCACAGCTCCAGGGCTAGGTAACAGCAGATACTCAACAATGTTTGTCAGCCAGGGATGCAGGCAGAAGCACTCCACTGTACCTTGAACAGTGTTCCTATAAACAAAGCCAGCTCCATGTACCTAATAAGGCCAGACCAAGTGGTCACCTAAATGGGGATGACTTCAGTAGAATGAAGTCCTTTCTGTTCCCAAGTGTCTTCCCAGCACAGCCGCAGGGTGCCCAAAATTCCACTGCTGGTGGAGTCCTGTCTGTGTCATGGTCATTCCTTTTCCACTGTTCCATTTAAAATGGAAATGTCACTGTCTAGGAAAACCCATTCTGTCTCCAATATCTGAGCATGAACGAACTCACAGAAGTCCTTTGCTCTTGAGTAGGGAGGATGGACAGCTAAACTGCCCGTGACTGAAGGCAGCGTGATGTGAGTGTGTTGTGGCAGGTGAGTTGGTGGGGGTAACTTTCTGACCTCTGTACTTTTGCCCAGGGCCAGCCCTGGCACCCCCAGGTAGAGGAGAGTTCCTGGTAATGGAAAGGCTGCTGGGGAAACTAGTCCGGGTTTTCCCAAATGCTCTTCCTCCCGCTGGCCTGCTCCACCCTTGTCTCTCTCCCTCTTCCAAGCAACTCTGTGTGAGCAGATAGACTTTTGTGTTGCCCTTTAAAGACTGAGCCTGAGTGCTGTCCATCCTTGCAAACATTCCTCTGCAACTCCTTGGAAGATCCAGGTTCCTGTAAGTAGCAAGAGCAGATGTGGCTTAAAAGCAAGATGCTTGAAGGGAATTTACAGTCTGTGACCAATTAGCCAGATGCGCTAACCTTGCCACCTGGTTTTTCTCTTGTGGGTGTTTTGTGAGCTCTCTCTCACTTCCATTTGCTCTCCATTAGTTGAAGAAGGTTATTTCCCTTTGGCTCGGGGAGTTCACAGTCTGAGGGCCATCTTGGGTTCACATCTGCTCTTGGACTTCAGATGGCACTGGTGACCAGGATGAGCCTTCTCTAAGATGCGTTTAGCACAGGCATGGTGACCTTTTCTCTTAGATTCATATCTCATCAGAGTTCTCCATACTTTTGTGAGCTCCAACTTCAGCTGGTGCAAATGTGGTCACATGATTAATGCCAAACATATGCTATGGAGAATGCTGAATCTTACCGAGTCTGCTTAGCATTTCCAAAGCAGACCAAGGAACTGAGTTTCAGCTATAAAACCCCAATGATTTGGGAAGAAAAAAGGGGACTGTCTTAATTTTTACACTATTTACTGCTGGTCATACCACTTCTGCTTCTAGACAGTGGAGCAGGGTTACTTCTTTCTCTGGAAGCACCCCTTCAGGCTCTCTGTTACTCCGAACGCAATGGAAACTCTTTTGCTTTCTGTTTGGGTTTGCATCAATCAACTAACTCATCCAACACTTGGAGATGAAGAGAAATTTATGTGGTTATCTAGTCGAGATCTTTGAACCTAGGCATGGCACGAACATAAATCACCCAAGATAAACATTTATCTCACCTATTTTCACATATTTCCGGAGTTGAAAATTTCCCAATTGCTCCATAAGCCAAAGAAATTAGACATGACACATATTTACAAAGGCATTATCATGCATTACACATTCTCTCTCCTTTTCAGGCATGAGTTTACTTTCCCAAGAAAGTGCCCTTTGCAAACACAAAATGAAAACTCAAATGCCAGTTTTTCTGACCAGCATTTCTTCCCCGTGCAAACACTTTTTTTTAACTGACATTTCCTCACCATCTCTTTATGTCTCCTTTGGCTAGTTATGTAGTAGTGCTCTCTTGCTTGAATTATCTCTGGCATCTTTGAAAATTTTGCATTATACAACTTCAGGTAGCTAGTACTATTCCACAAATATCCGTACACTGAAGACCCGTGTCAACCACGAGTACCTTCAATAATGTGCAATTAGCTCAATCTCTTCACCAACCAACCCCCACATTCTTTCACATACCTACACATTTCAGATCAGCTCTTTTGTGCCTTTCTGCTCTTTTCATTTTGACAAACTCATTCTCCAAAGCATATGCACGAAGGACAGACTTAAAATATCTAATACCCATTCTTTGGGTGGAAAAGCCTAATTACATTAAGTAATGGGTGGGAAGGGAGTCTGTCTTCTATGTCCACTGAAATCTCACAGCAGTCTAGTATAGAGCAGGCTTTCAGATAATTTGAATGACGAAGAGTATCAGGTGTTAGGTCTCTGAACACCTAATTCAGAAACGTCCCTGAGTTATATAAAAATTGCTCAGAAAGAAAAGCTTCAAAAATTAGTTCTCAACATTGGAGGTGAAAAGGATCATATTTTAAGCCTAGGATAGATGATAAAATAATACTGAGATGAAAATATAGAAATTAAGGTGGTTCTTTTCCACTGGGCAGAATTTTCCTAGCTATTCCAAGCAGCCCCCAAACTCTCTTTGGAATTCTGAATCAGAGAGTGTGAAATGTGTATATTAACTTGGGGGAACCTTGAATGTGGGGATGTGAGTGGCCATGTTCTCTATCATAAAGAGAAATCTGATCTGTTGCAGGAAAGAGTGAAGTCAAAGCAGAGATGAAGGGGGGATGGAATGTGGCCCTACCACTAACCCAAATGGTGTTTTTGTGTGAATTAGAAACAAGCACTCCTCTTCACACTCTATAAAACTGTTATCCTAAATATATACATCTATGATGACTCTTACACCGTGACAATGAATGGCAATACCTTAGGTTTAGATTTGTTCAGTGCATGTTCTCAACAATTGTATCTTGCAAACCTAATGCAAGGAGTCCTAGGAGCTCAGGGAATTGTGTTCTAATCTTGAGCTGACCTGATTCCTGCAGTTCTTCCTTTGAGTAGTGACCTCCCCCAATTACAATTATGATAAATGGCCTCCCACCTTTATTTTGCTTGAGCTAGTTTGAGTTGGGTTCTGAACCTTAGTCATGTTTTATAGTTTTCTTCATAAATACTATTTCTTGTTGAGTTTTTGTAGCTATTGTTAATGCAATCTGTTTCCTGTGACGTTTTCTAACTGGTTATGGGTGCCATATGAGAATCAATTTTTGTATATTTACTTTATTATATTTATATTATATTTATTAATATTTAGTCAAGAACTTTGTTTTTCAGTTGATTCTCTTGGTAGACAATTGTAAATATTTGCAAATATGATGATAATTTTGGTTTCTCCTCTTTTACTGATTTTATTTTTTTTTGCCTACTACAGAGGGAAGGTCTGAAGGTCTTCCAAATTAATGATATATATTAGTGGTTAGAGGGGACATTCTTATTTTGTCCCTGATCTGATCTTTTAACTTTTCACCATTAAGCAAAATGGTAGCATTTAGTTTGTGATAATTATTATATACCATGATAATGAAGTACCGTTTAATTCTTAGTTTCTGAAGAGTTGCTTTTTTAAAAGAAAACAAAAACAACTAAGAAAGACAATGAGTTCTATTATATGCCTTTTTAGTATCTATTAAGGTGATCATAAGGTTTTTCTCCATTTATTAATGAGGTAAGTTATGCTCATGTATTTATTAATATTAAACTCTCTTTACATTCTTGAGATTAATTTGGCTTGGGCACAATGCTTTATTCTTGTAATAGAAAACTAGATTCATTTTGCTAGAGTTTTATTTAGGACTTTTCTTTTTAGGGTAACTGTCTTCATACGGAGGCTGGCCTACAGATTTGTGTGTACATATCATCTTTGTTGGATTTTTATATCGGAGTTGTTCTAACTTCATAAAAGTGAAATGGGAAGCTTTCCTTCTTTTCTGTATTCTGAAACTGTTTATATAAGATGGAAATTATTTTTCCTGGAAAGTTTGAAAGAATTTGCCTATAAAACTGTCTAGCACCAGAGCATTTTGGGGGAGATAACTGTTTGTACACTTCCCTGTTTCTTTCTCAGTTACTGTTCCATTTAAGTACTCTAGTTACTCTTTAAACTATTTTGGAAACTTGTAGTTTTCTAGAAGATCTTCATTGAGCTATTATTATTAATCTATAAATAGTATTCTCTTATTTTTAACTCAGCATTGGTGTTTCTATCCCCTTTCTCATCCTTCATATGGTGCTGTTGTTTTTTCTTTTTTACCATAATACTTGATGTACATCTATTTAATTAACCTTTTCAAACAGACAGCTTTTATATTTATTAATACACCTACTGTTTATATGCTTCCAAATGCACTCATTTTGTCCTGCATTCTTTATGTTGGTTTTATCTAAGTTCTTAAATGGAATCCTTATGTTATCTATTTTCATTTTTTCTGGTTTATATTTTTATATTCCTTCGATGATTTGAATTCCTAACTGTGCTTAAACGATCATCTTCCTCTAAATACTATAAATAGCCTTTTCTGACTCTAGATTATAACATGTGCATTCTCCTTGTTGTAGTATCTCATCTGATCTATTTTGCTGATCTAGTCTAATAATAATCTCTAAACAAAAAGACTCGGTGAGTGCTGGGTCCTGTCTGTCTTTACCCAACTCTACAATGCAGCCATACTGCCCTGCCAAAACCCTATACCTCTCTGTCCTTAGCAACAGTGCTGGCAAGGCTGCTTTGTGTGCTATTAATGACATTCCTTTATGTGTCTGAATTCACAGGTCTGCTTTTAAAGGAGTTTATTTACACCTACCCAACTTGATCCTGAGGTGGTAGGAAATTTCTTAACAGTTTTCTATTAAAATAATAATATAATTAAATATATTTAGAGATAATGTACATATAGTAGTCTTTTAAAGAAATAAATGCTTATACATACTTTAACTTCCAGTAAGCCATTACAAGAAAGGGATAAGCTCATGCAAAAACTGGCCAGTTTGTGAGCAGAGATGGAAGGGAATAGAAAAAGTCAAGAAAATTGGGGCCTCCCAGGTTGGGAAAACCAACTACCGCTGTTACCTCAAAGAGTAGGAAATGAGCTCATGAGTGCTCAGAGCCTTCCTTAAACGTCTCCCATGAAGCCAGAGAAAGAGGCTCAGCACTGCGGTACAGACCAGGATTACTGCTGTGCTTCCTACATCTGCTGTTTCAGGTGGCCCCAAAATTGTTCCTTTTAAAATGGGCAAGACAGCATGAGCCTAGTGGGAAGTCAGAAATCAGCCAGAACTATCTCTAGAAATGGAATTTGGATGTGGTCCCCCAGCACACCAAATAGAAGCATCATGAGTTTTAAAAGAAACCATAATCCTGGGGAGATGAGAGGTGGAGATGCAAATAGCTTGAGCTATCTATAGTTTAGAAGTCACCAGACCACGCAGAGCCACTTCAGAGCTTGTTGGAGAAGACTTTCTATCATCCAGAAATCCTAGTCTTTGAGTTGGATGTCGTAACTGAACGGGGTTTAGGGTTGTCTCCCTTGGGGAGAGGGTGTGTTCTCAGTGTAGACAGAAGATGGCTGTGGCTTCGAGGACAACTGCTAGATTAGTCCATCGGGATCCACTTTCCCTGTCTTCAACAGAAATAGAGTATACCTCCCAGCTAGGTGGGCAGGTAGTTAAATTCTCACTAATAGAAAGTGAGCAGATGTGGCCCATTTCTAGGCCTGAAAACATCACAATTCATGCTTAATGCTCTTTCCTCCTTCCTAAAGTATAGCTGTGATGTATGTCCATGACCCAGCTTTGACCAAGTGGGTAAGGATCCATAAAGCATTGGGAAGAGATGAGACAGAGAGAAAGTAGGCCAAGAATGGCCTCAAGAAAAGGGAAAACCATAGGGATAGAAATCAGATCAATGGTTTGCAGGGGCTGGGGTGGTGGAGGGTGGGGAGGAGGCATTGATCACAAAGGAGCATGAGAGAAGTACTATGATGGGGGTGGTTGAAGTATTTTGATTGTGGTAGTCGTTGTACAATTACATATGTTTCTCAAAACTCATAAAATTGGTCACCTAAAAATGGTGAATTTTATTGTGTATAAATTAAACCTAACATACTTAACTTAAAAAGAAAAGAAAAGAAGAAACAAAAAGAATAATACCATGGAGAAGAGACCTTCCCCTCCAACCTAGACTGCTTGTTTCAGAGCTGGTACATGAAACAGAAATACAGTTCTATGTTCTATACGCCATTATACTGTTAGCTATGACATGGTTGGGTCTCTTTGTTATAGCTGCTTAGCCTTTACCTTACTGTGCGTGTGTGTGTGTGTGTGTGTGTGTGTGTATCATACATACAAAAAAAAAGTTAACATTGGTAAATGATAGAATTAGGGTCATTTCATTTTCCAAGTTTTGTTCATCTATATCTTCTTCAGTGAATAAATATGTATTAAATTTTGCAACATGTAAAAGAAGATATTATATGGAATATTGTATATTTTAGATGTATTTCCAGCCAAAAAGTTAAAATAAATTGCCAGGGCTTAAAATTAATTTTCAAAATTATTATGTGATCAAGGTGGCATTCATAATCAGTAGAAATAAGGATGAACTTTTAAAATAAATGGTGTTGGAACAACTGAATAACCATCTGGAAAAAGATATACCTCACACCAGGACAAAGTCCAAATGGATCCAAAATTTAAATGCAACAAACAAAACCATTAAAGGTCTAGAAAAAAAATCCATGAAAGAATTCCTTTGTCTTTGGAATGGAGATAACCTTTCTTACCATTTGTAGGTCATACAAATCTGGTGACTCAAAATCTAGAGCTCAGAAAAGACTGATAATTATAATTACACAAAAATTAGAAACTTAATGGCAAAAAAAATCATAAGCAAAGTCAAAGGCCAAATAACAAATTAGGAAAAAAAATATTTGAAACTCATTATCACAAAGGATTAGTCTCCCTAATTTACAAAGGGCTTCTTAATTTGGTAAGAAAAAGATCAGCCATCTATAGAAAAATGCATCAGGAAAATCAACAGATTGTTCAGGAAAAAAAGAAATACAAATGGTCATTACAATATATCAAAGGTATTCTACGTCACTCATAAGAAAAATATAAACTAAAGCTATTAGGTTGAACCATATGAAGTTACCAATGTTCTACCATTTCTCACCTATATAAGTGGCAATTTCATGTGGCTCATTTGACCACATGAGCACCATAATCTTTCAACAAGGCTGTGGGGAAATAGACTCATACAATGTTTCTGGGAGTATAAAACCATACAACTTCTATGGAGGGCAATCTGGCAAAATTGATCAAAATTTCCACTTCTGAGAATTTATCCTTCAGCTATACATATACACATATAAAATAATGTATGTGCTAGGTGCAGATGAGAGTTCACAATATGCTATCTTTCCTGTAAGGGAGAGGAAATACAGACATACAGATGGTCCTCAACTTACGATTTTTCAACTTTACGATGGTGCTTTCAGCTACGTACAGTGAACATCCATTCGACCATTCTGTGTTTCACTTCCAGTACAGCGTTCAATAAATTACATGAGATGTTCAAATACTTGATTATAAAATGGGCTTTGTGTTAGATGATTTTGCTCAACTCAATAGTAGGCTAATGTCAGTGTCCTAAGCACACTTAAGGCAGGTTAGGTGAAGCTGTGATGTTGACTAGGTTAGGCGTATTAAGTGCATTTTTTTTTTACTGACAATATTTTCAACTTATGATGGATTTATTGGGATGTAACCCCATTACAAGTTGAGGAGCACCTGTACATGCATTCAGGTTTGCTTGTACAGTCATGTACCACATAATGACATTCCGGTCATTATTCACCACATTTTTGATGGTGGTCTCATAAGATTATAATGGAGCTGCCCTATACAGGTGTACCACTTTTTAATCTTTTATACTGTAGGTTTACTACACTTTTTCTATGTTTAGATACACACCATATAGCCTGTGTGTAGTAGGCTATACCATCTAGGTGTGTGTAAGCACACTCTATGATGTTTACAGGACAAAATTGCCTAACAATGCATTGCTCAACATATCCTCATTACGCAATGCATGATTGCATCTGCAAAAACAAAAGCAGTTAACTGCATGGAGAAAGGGAGGGAGTAAGAAAAGACAGAGAGCAGGGAGTTAAATTCCTCACAGTGTATCTTGTTCATTGTAGTGGTAGTTAAAGCACATACCCAAATTAAAAAATAAATTAATAATTTAAACAGTAAAATTGCCAGTTTTTTAAAAAACTGACAATTAAAATGACACATTCACTAAGGTCCTAAATCATTGTAACTGTAATAAACAATGTGTGTATTCACAACTCTTTTTACCATCCCCAGAGAAACAAATAAAAATACATAAATTGGAATTCCACCACTGGGCTGACACCTTTCTAGATGGTTCCTCCACTCCTGTCCATGCCCTGGTTGGGGAAGGGCTGACCCCCACATACTGCGTCACCTGGCCTCGCCTGCCTTCTGGCTTCCTGTTGAGTTGGCCAAGGGAGGCACTGGCTGGAGGTCAGAGGTCAGAAGAGTGAAGTTGGGGTGTTTCTTCTCCTGCTCTCTCCCTGCATCAACAGTGTGTTTCTGGCAATGGCTGCATGTCCTCTTAAGCACACTACGGTCTGCTGTCCTCGTCTATGGTTCTAGCCCTTTCTGAGCTCCAGCAACACTGTTTTCTCCCCTTTGCTCTTCAGGGCCTGGAGACAGTGTGGGGGGATAACAGTTTCCTACTGTTGCTGGTCCCTAGGTGGCTCAGAACATGACACCCCAAAGTACGGCGCCTTGGCACAGTAAGTACTTTGCACCGAAGTCGATTGGAAGGCCTCGGAAGTAAGGCCTTTCTGACCTTCCCCCGCCCGTGCGCCTCCTGCTTCTTGCCCCTCTTTGTTCCCTGACGCAAGTCATGAAGGCCAGAATTCCTCTCTCCAGAAGCTGGTGATAGAAACTGCACTCCTCTAAAGCCATAAAACCTAGAAAGGTCATTTTCTCCCTTCTCCCTTGAAGACCCTCATTCCAGAGGGGTCTGGTCTCATACCTGGGAGAAAGGAATGTTAAACAGAGAGGCCAAGAAGAATCTGAACAGATGGCTGACACTCCTATAACAAAAGATAGGTTAAGAAAAAAGGATAAAGGATTTATTTAATCAAAGTTTTATGTGACATGGGAGCTTTCAGAAAAGCAGATGCAAAGACCCAAGGGAAAATGTCCATTTCTACGCTTAAATTTGATGAGGAGTGGACAGCTGTATAGAAATGTGATTGGACTAAAAGAGAATGATCTAATATTAACAGACTGAGTGGGGAAACCCAGCAAGACCTGTCTGTTCTGATTCTTTTTGGCCTGTCTGGGTGGCATTCCTTCTTCCTGAGTTTAGGGCAGGCCCCTTCTGGAATGAGGGTCTTAGGATCCACTTTTAGATGAGGTAGGTCAGAGAATTTCTTTATGGCCAGCTCCTACACAGAAAGGTGAGGGAAGGTTAGAGTAATATTTCTAGGTTTTATGGCTGGCTCTGGGGGAGAGAGGTTCTAGTTCCTATTACCTGCCTTGGGGAAAAGGAATTCTAGTTTCTGTGGCCTGCCTTGGGGAGAAAGGGAAGCAAGAGAAGGTCAGAAAGAGACTTTGCTTCTGAGGCCCCACCAATATCCTTCAGCCAAAAGCACCGTACTTCAGGGTATTGTTTGCTGAGTGCTACAGTATTAAAAACTGCAAGGAGAAATATGAAAGGAACCTGAAAACAAACACAATCAGAAAATTTTAGGAAGCGTATTTTGTTTTTTTCCCAAAGTGATTTTTCTACTTGTTTGCTTGCAATAAGTAGCTTATTCTTTAAATTCTGACTTACCTAAACACAAAAAGGGCAGTTTTGGGGTGGTGGGGAGGGGGAGTTAGCAAATTAAGGTGATCCACTGGAAAAACAAAAACCAAAAACCTCCCCCAAACTCTGTGAAACAGCCAAATATCCAGAGCTATTTGCAAAACTGCTAGTCCTATCTCTAGAAGGACATTTTTCTCACCTATTTATATTGCAAGGGAAAATATCTTCCATGAAGCAAACATTTTTAAGATTTCAGCTTTTCAAATGCATGGTACTTGTGATAAAGGGTGTTTTCAAGCCCTCTTCTTCACTTAACCTGCCAACTAACATGGGAAACCATTAGCTCAGGCTGCTACAATTAACTCAGGGCTTCTCCTTGAAAGGCTCACACAATTCCCAGCTACTTATCATGCAAACAACCTGGGAGACTCATTTTCCTTGCAATGCAGTAGGAGGGGTAAATTACTGAGATAAGTAGATTATTGGGGAAAAAGTCACACTCAGAGGCCTTATGAAATGATTAAACCCTGGGAAATTCATCCCCCTAAATCCCTGGCCCCTGATAGTATACATTCATTACTGGATCCTGGATAATCTACAATGAAGAACCTTTTTTAGAAGCAATAAATACTCCCACTCCACTGAATTTTCATTTAACTTTTCAAACAGTGAGTTCTTTAGTTTTGATAAGTGAGATTCATCATATATGAAAGCAAATTAAAGGAAAGTGAGGAAGTTATCAGACTTGTAACATTTTTAAAACTTTCTAAAATAGTAAAAGTACAAATACTGAAACCAATAATATACAGCTCTAGGAAAGTATGGTCTTACTGACTTCCTTGCATTAGCTTCATAAATTCCACATCAACAGAAACTATTTCCTATCTGATTAACAGCCGTGTTCAAATCTACTGTGACAAAATGTGTTTTCTCTGGAAGAAGTACTTCCTCATAGCAAATATCGGTCAATAGTCAAGTTGACCATCATTAGTCAAGCTGATGAACAGCCTGAAATGTTTCAGAAAGAACATGTCCAGGAAAGTGATGTAAATAAATGTAACCATGAGCTACAGATGGAAAATGAACCTCATTTTCTTACAAGAGGGAAAAACAAAGAAACAAACAAACACAAAAACCCCAACAAACCAGAAACTCTGAGAAGCAAAATCTAAATAAGAGAACTTCATGGTAGAGCTGTTAGTATTAACACTGACTTTATACTTCCAGCTACTGAACTGCAGACAGCCAGTCTAAACAGGCAAGGCATTTCATTGTGGGGACACAGTAGCACCCCGAGCCATTCCAAACCATAGCAGTGCACCCACTCAAAATTACTGTTGGAAATACTCAGGGAATTACCACCTCTCTAAGTAAAGCGAAGCCTATTTAACAGAGTGAAATATTTCTGTTTCTTCTCTTTTAAAGAGAATATTCATTGCCCCTCAGGCATTTAGGCATCCTCCCACCTGTCTGATAAGCAGAGGAACTGGAGGGACACAACAGCCTGAGTCAGGGTGGGCCAGGAGGGTGGGAATCCAGAGGCTGAAGGGGGCTGCTGTGGGAAGGGCAGTGGATGGGAAAGCAGTGACTTTTCAAGGGAAGATCTGCCTCGTGGGGTACGGTGTAACCCACTCCTCCATCTCACTATGAAACTTTCAGTAAAGGCTATAATTTATCAAAATTCTTGGAGCTGGTTTTGGGTGTGAGCAAGGGGTATGTGCTTGTCTGGGGAGAAGAGTGTGACAGGACACACTGAGATTAATACCGGGGCGCGGGGGTGGTAGTCCACGGTGATCTGTTCACATTCAATTTACAATATGGCTATCCCGATTTTCGTAGATGGAATACCTGAAACTTAGAGAGGTGACGTAACTTGCCCAAGGTCTCAAGGCTAGAGCTGGGATTCAAATCTACACTGATTTCAGAACCCAAAGTCTAAATACTACACTAGATTTATCTTGGAAGACAGTACAAGAAAGAAGTACTAGTTGATCCCTCAAATTGCTCTACTTCATTTATAAGGGTATGCAGACTGGATGGCACAGAGCTGATATTTTGGAAGAAGAGGAGTCAGTAGGGTAACCTGTACAATCCACCTCCCTAGCTATTCAGTAGCTGTCTAAAACATGATTTGCAACAGCATGACACTGTATTTCACAATAGAATTGAGATTTAAATCAGAATGCAGAGTAAGGAAATAATATGGGGGAGAGAAACAATTTTCACTAAAAAAACCTGGTATAAATATTAATGGAGTACTGCTTTTAGAAACTGTAATATATAATATTAACAGTGAGATATTAATCACATTTATAGTTAAATGCAAAAAAATGTTTTTAATATCCACATAATAATGCACAGATATTTTGGTATCTCTATCTGAATTTTGATTAAAATATACTGAGAGAATACAAATAGAGTCTAGTTATTATGAACACAGTTTGAATCCCAGCTCAACCACTTAACAGCTGTGGTGGTTTTGGGCATGTCACGTAACTTTGCTGTGCTGTAGTTTCTTCATCTGAAAATGTGGACATTCCATGCCCCTATCTCATGGGATTGTTGTGAGGATTCAATGAATTAATACATTAAGGTGCTTAAAACAGTGCGTGGCACATGGCAAGCACTTTGTGTCAGCTAATGTTATATTCTTATTAAATACAGGGAGAAACCTATACCAGCATGGGACATTTTATGGGATATCATAAGAGACAATAAATGCACACATAGGTCAAAAGGGTGAGGACATCGAGTGCCGGTGAAAGTGTAGTTGAAATGAATACTCACTGGATTGTGGCTTATATGGAAAGAAAGCAAGCCGGGCTGATATGTCAGGACAACAGGGAAGGATTCTGAGAGGGAAGGCTGCTCTGAGGTTAAAGAGCAGGTCTGAGTGGAGTGGGAAAGTGAAATGACAGGAGGTCAGGTCAGAGAGAGGAATTTTTAGAGTTAGAGGTAGAGCAGTTCCAGATACACTAAGTCCAGGCTGCGGCCATGGAGATGGAGAAATTATGACCTAGAGTGTGGGATCGATTGTCAAAGTAGAATCTTGCATCCCCTAGTGCGGTGGCGGGGAAATGGGTCAAAGAGATCACTGTGAATGGAGTGTCCAAATCCTCAGGGAACGTGGGTACGTATTAGAAAGACAAAACATATTAATATTATATGAGTGAGGGGTTTTAGCTGATGATGCCAATATCCACTGGACCTAGTTTAGCAAAAAGGGATTTTAAGAAAAAGGGTATTGGGAGCTTATAAAATCTTCAGGACAACCAGAAAAGCAAATTTAGAGAATTCCCAATCAGGACCCATCACTCCAACAATCCAAAAGGACAGTTCCAACAGGAATTTCACTGCTGCGGCTGCCTGCCAAGGGTTGCACAGGACAGTAGGAACCAGATGCCAGACTCTTTGCTGAGCCTCCCACAAAGAGCCAAACACTCCCAACCCCCATGCCCACCAGAAGATCTGATCCCCCTGTGCACAGCTAAGACCCTACATGGGTCACTTCCATCCCCCAAGTCTTAGGAGGTAAATGAGGCCACCTGTGGCATCCTTGTGGCAAGGAGTCTGAGAAATGTGTCCTTTAATTCTCCAACCTTTGTAATTCAGGAAGGCAGGCCAGGAAGGAGTTGGGGTGAGTGGGGAGGGAGCCATTCAAAACTATTTGCCAACGAGGAGGATGGAAAGGTGATATTGACACCACATGGCGCGGACTTCCCTGCAGGAGAACAGGGTGCCGGGACAGCTGGGAAGGAGGTGGTACTTTTCTGATTCTGCGATATTAAGTTTGTGAAAAAAGAGCCTCACTGAGCAAGGCGCTGTCAGAGGAAATGTATGCTTCAATTAAGCTGGTGCTAGAAGCAATGTCCTGGGAAAAGGGCATTACTTCATCACGGCGCAGTATGAGCATATTTGAAAAATTCTGACTTCAGTTGAGTTGAATTCCTCTTTGGGGCCTGGACTCACCTAAGTAACTCGCTCTCCTTGTCCAAATCTCCTTCGATAAGCCATTTTTCAATGAGCTTGTTTTAATTTCCACTGCTCTACACACACTTGAAAAAGTAATCTCTACCTTTACTTTCAATTTCGTCACATTTTACCGAACTCCTCTTACATCATTGATCTTGTTTTGGCTTGTATTTAAGTGTTATTTATATGTATGTCTTATCTCCCCTCCTAAGCTTCTTGAGGCAGAGGTGTATCTGACTGAGTTATATGTTCTTCCCAGCAACTAGTACAGCTGTACTCTAAAAATCTTTGATGAATGAAGAATGAATGAATGATTATATACCTTCCATTGTAGCATTTGGCGATTTCCAATGTCTGTGAGGAAAAGGATTGCCAGGTCGTCAGCCAACCTTTTTGAGGTTTATTCTAACCAAAATATTAAACCTCTAAAAATGCCCATAATTCTGGGTTTTGCTCTACTTATACTATGGGCTTCCCATTACATTATGAGATTGGGAAAATATCTTTTACATCTGTAGCCCTACAATGCCTGTTGTAGGACATACTCAGACAATGCTTGTTGACTAAGTTCAGATGCTACTGGGACATGTGGATGGGCCCTGAACTCTGTCTTACTAAATGTAATATTATGATTTCTCTTATAATAAGAAATACATATTTAGTCCTCAGTCAAGTTTCCTAGGAAAGGACCCTAAAACCTTTGGAATCTCCAAAGTCCTAAGTGTCTTTTTGAATGCTAATGAGCTGACTGATGACTGGGGGCTCCTAGATAGCCCCAGGATGGGGGCTGGCTGCCAGGGGAACCAACCATGTGATTAGAAGGTTGGAACTTTCAGCCCCTGCCCATGACCTCCAGGGAGGGGAGAGGGGATGGAGGTTGAGCTGATCACCAACAGACAATGATTTAATCTATCATGCTTACATAATGAAGCCTCATAAAAACTCAAAAGGGTTTGGAGAGCTTCTAGAGGTGTTGGGAGGGTGGTGAGCCCTGAGAAGGCATGGTAGCTCTGTACCCCCTCCCCTACCTTACCCTATGCATCTCTTCCATCTAGCTATTCATTTGTATCCTTCTATAATAAATGAATAAAATAGTGTTCCTCCAGGTTCTATAACACGTTCTAGCAAATAACTGAACCGAAGGACGGGCTCACAGGAACCCCCAATTTACAGCTGGTTGGTCAGAGGTCTTGGAGGCCCAGATTTGTGACTGACGTCTGACATGGGGCAGTCTCAGGGGGCTGAGTCCCTAACCTGTGGGATCTGACTCTAACTCCAGGTAGACAGTGCCAGCTGAACTAAATACCAGGACGTCCAGTAGGTGTCTGCCAGAGAACTGATGAGCTGCAGGGGAACCCCACATCTGGTGTTAGAGGTGAAGTATTAAAAATGGTGAGAGCACAGAAGGAGAAAACAGTTGAGTTTCCTTTCCGATCTCAAGCACTAAGGATGTCTACGGGATTTTTGTGTGATATATTTGGGCAGATGAACAGGAGTAATGGACAGTAGATTAGATTTACTCTGAAAAAGATATTATTTAAGAGGTGACAGAGAGAACAAGAGGCATAAAAGAGCTGTATCACTGAAATAATGAAGAGAACTGGAGGGGACCCAGCAGTGAAAGAAAGAGGTCCACAAAGTTCTGGAAGACAGAGGCTGACTGATAAAACCAAGGAGGCAGCTGTGGCCTACAAAGCACACGGGGAAGAACCAGAACTGAGGAGGGCGGCACCCAGCCAAGCACACCCCTGGGGCTCCAGATTCAGGGACAGCAAGAGTGAGAAATGGGGCTAAAAACAGGATTCACTGAAGATCTTTATATGGACCCTCCCACTTACTAAGTGATGGACTGTTTTCTGTAAAGAAATTAAGCAAACTATCTCTGGGACACTGCAGCTGCTAGTGTAGGTAGGCGTTGTTGTCCTAGAGCAGAGTCCTCTGCTCCATGGCATAGGCAGGGCAGAGGGTTCCCTTGCCACCTGGACATGAGGCCTGTCAGTCAACCAGCTCTGTCCATTTGCACAGACCTTCCCATCGGACCTTCCATTTACAGATTCTTACACACAAACTCACGTTCAAGATTCATCAAGCATTTAAGCAAAGCCTATGGCATGCCATAGAAGGCACAAAATAAATAGAAAAATTGACTCCTAGGATACGGAATTAAATCTGATAACAGAATTTAAAAACAAAACATAACATGACAAAAAACTCTAGTAGTTAATATTCAGTTTTCTTTGTTTTCTTTTCTTTTTCTTTTTTTTTTATTGAGGTAGGGGTCTCCCTCTGTCCCCTAGGCTGGAGTACAGTGGGGTGATCATAGCTCACTGTAACCTTAAACTCCTATGATGATGCCATTGCACTCTAGCTCAGTTGACAGAAGGAGACTCTGTCTCAAAAACAGAAAGAAATACCAGAATGACAAACAGCTCTAAAAGCATGGGGCAGGGGTGGGAGGACAGTTCACATTGGAGCAGAAGATTCTAGAAAGGAGCTTTCCAGGGAAAACAAACAAAAAGTAAACAACAAACAAACCAATGAATGAATGAATTCCCTGAGAGATTATCTGATGAATTTTCCAATTTGGAAGTTAATACTGTGAAGCATCTTACAGAGACGTTGATATATTAGAAAAAATTCCCCACAAGTGAATTTTAAACTAAAGAAAAAAATGAAATTATTAATACCTGGAAAATTTAAGTTATACAAGACAGAAAATGCAATAGCAGCATATCACGTGATTTAGCAGTAAACAATATTTACAGTCATAATCCCATCCAGATTAAAACAAGAAACCTGAACGCTCCAGGAAAAAAGGAAGATTCAGTTTGGAGAAATTCCGAAACAAAATAAAGGCAATTGGAAACTCCAGGAACTCTTAAAGGATACACACACACATACATGCACACACTCGGGGGAGGGGGTGTAAGAAAGAAGCAACTCAGAACACCCAAATTAGAACAAGTCAGTGGGCTTCTAGAAGAATGGAATGGCTTCCACATAATAGAGCAAGTTAGAAGTTGGACGATATCAGGGTATGGTGAAAGGTATGTGTTTCTTCTCCCAACAAGAAAAAAGAAAAAAATTCATAGGCATTACAAAAATAACAACAACTCTTTAAAAAAAAAAACACTTTAGCAAATAAAAACATGGCATGATTTTAAGCCAATAATAGACTGTAAACAAAGTGAATAAATTTGAATATTCTGCTTTGATTAACACAGGGATTATGACTTAGGTATTACGGAGAGGGAAATATAATCAACCATGGCTCATTTCTTGGTTTTTCAATGTACCATATTCATATAGATGTAATAATGTGAAAGCTGTTTATTGGCTTTTAACTTCTAGAACCAACTTGAAATTACAGTATAGAAATCTTGACAGTGATCCCAGTGGGGCCTCTGGAGAAAGATCTTAACTGTGGTTGAAACGGAATGCAAACACCATCAACAGCTGATGATAGCAGTGGAGGGTAGAGTGATGCCTGAAGACACTGGCAAGCCAAGGCCCAGCCTCTCATCAATGGCACAGGAAACAGAGGTTTAAGTATATTCCTTAAAGTTACAATAGTAATACACAGAGGCATAAAAACAATGATGTTGGGAAGAGGAGCGGTATGCATATAGTATGAGTGAAACCCTGTATGTCATATATCAGGAAATCAATAGTTAATGTCTAAAGTTGAGAAATCAAAAATAATGTGTATCAATACATCATTTATTAACATGCAAGTAATCATCAGAAAAAGGAAACCCCAAAATGGTTCAAAGTGATCCACTCTGGGGATCAGGGCAGGGGACACATTAGAAGCGAAGGGTCAGGGGACTGGTTGATATTTTTAACTGTGTAAGTGTATTATTTAATTCTTTTTTTTTTTTTTTTTTTTGAGACAGAGTCTCGCTCTGTTGCCCGGGCTAGAGTGAGTGCCGTGGCGTCAGCCTAGCTCACAGCAACCTCAAACTCCTGGGCTTAAGCGATCCTACTGCCTCAGCCTCCCAAGTAACTGGGACTACAGGCATGTGCCACCATGCCCGGCTAATTTTTCTATATATATATTTTAGTTGACCAGATCATTTCTTTCTATTTTTTTTTTTTTTAGTAGAGACAGGGTCTCACTCTTGCTCAGGCTTGTCTCGAACTCCTGACCTTGAGCGATCCACCCACCTTGACCTCCCAGAGTGCTAGGATTACAGGCGTGAGCCACCGCGCCCGGCCTTATTTAATTCTTTTAAAAGAATTTTACAAAGTAGACATTTACTCTGGAACCTGAACTTTTTGGCTCATGATTTGCTAAGAAATTAACCTCTGACATGTGCTACTGGATATATGTATTTCTATTAGTATTGTTTCCGTCCTTGGGTTATCCAGCCATCGGCCAGCAGTGCACAAGTCCTAGGCGGAACAGTACCCAGATGGTGTCCCACAGGGCGTGATGTAAAGTATGCAGGAAGTATAAACTGTGGGTTACTGGTCACCTCAGGGAATTTCTCCTCCAAGTCATTACAGAGAGGAAGATCTCCCCGGCGCTTACTGCCGGAATAACCCTGGGTCTTACCAAACTTCCATGGTCCTGCCGGACAGAATAAGTAAAATGTCTTATATTTTCCTTTTGAAAGCACTAGGAACAGCTCAAGGATTTGCACAGCAGAATGAAAGAGGAGCTGTCACTGAGTTCCTTAGGACTCACAGCTTGAAAGGAAAGGGGAGGCCCAGAGGGGCCTGGGACCAAGCCCAGCAGGGGACACTGAGCACTTCCACAGCCCAGGGGGTGGGACCAGAGCTCTTAAAGCCACAGATCTCCTCTGTAGGCACAGAGACCCTCACAGCAGGGATCCATTCACACCAGTCACCCTTGGAGACTGCTATTTATGCTAAAGAAATTTATCCCACTCCATTGTATGCTTCTTGTCCAGCGTTCTCTTGGATCCCTTGTTTACGGCCTTAGTCCTATACTGTGAACAGTGGAATGGACAGGCCATTTGAGAGGGCAGGGATAGCTAATGATGGGTCTGTTAGCTCTGCAGTCAGTCTCTCCTTTGTGAACCAAACCCAATTTGGGTGCATTTGCTTAAAAAAAAAAAAAAAAAGCAAAAACCTCATTTGAGGTTGAAGAAATGTTAGTTGTGTTCCATTCCTTTTACAAGGAAAAAAAAAACACTGGATCCAACAAAAAACTTTGTAATATTTATAATCTATTCTTCTTGTGGTTGATATACGTATCCAATTATTTCAGGTGTAGGTGCAAATACTGCAGCTGTAGCTCCTTAAGACTGGGAAGATCTTAAAAAATAGGGGGCCTTCTCAACACTAGAGAGATGCTAATTTTTATCTTGCAAAAAGTAAAGGGAAGCCCCTTCTAAAATGTTTTCTTTTGAGGCAGAACTTAAACATATGCCACTGCTTTCATGAATTCTGTGAGCGAAATCCTTATAAATCCTTTGACAGATCAATTATTCCTTCTAACAGCTAATGAACTAATAACCCTTGGAAATTTCTCCTTCCTTGGGTTTAAAATTGAAAAAAAAAATACCTTGGGGGGGATCAATTAAAGACTACATAGCAATAAAAAACAAATTCATTATAGCTTTTTAAAGACAGCTATATTTTGTTCGAGAGCTATGATTTTTAAATTAAAAATATGTCAAATAACCCCGTATTTTATAAACATCATAAATATTCTTAAAATATGCCTTAGTTTCACAATGTATGCAATCAAGGAAAGGGAAGTGAAAAAGGGTAGAAAAATAAAAAAGGAGACAGACACAGTCACCGGAGAAGGCAATCAGAAAGAACGGTGAGATTACGGAGCACCTTTCTTTGTAAGGCACTGTGGGAGGCCCCCAGGGAACCAGGAGAGAAGCAAAGGACACACACAGCACTGGAGAAAAAGAGAGAGAAGACAGAAATCAGGGAGAGATTGCGTTATTCCAGAATGCACTAGACTAGGATTGCAAAGAGAGGAAGCCTGTCCTGAGCATTCTGCTGATAGAAGGAGGGGTTGGCAGCAGTTGGCAGAGACTATATGTTGGACAGTCAAGGGGCTGGACACAAAGGGGGCACTGAGAGTCAGAGCAGGTGGCAGAAAGGGAATCAGAGGAATGGGAATTACATACGGGTCCTGGAGGTGAGCTCTGAGCCCAAGAATAAGGTGGTGCCTGCTGGGGGAACAAGGCACTGTGGGACAGAAAGGCACAGGTTCTATTTGTGGATCCTATATTGTGGCCAAGGATTTCAATAGATGAGAAAACTGAGGCACTGGGAATTTGAGTAAATGCCTTGCTTAAGGTTATATGATATTACACACATACACACACACACACAGTTGTATGTAAGAGAAAGTCTCACGTTTTGTTTTCCATTAAGGAACTAGAGTGTGGTGGTTATTCAGGTACCAGCTGACGAGCCTTGCTCTTCTTCCCTCCTGCAGTGCAGTTCTTAGAATTGAAAAGCCAAGTCCCATTTGAAATAGAGTGAGTGGTATTTTTTTCCACAACATGAACAGCTCTGGAGGATGATGCCCTGAGAAGGTTGTGCACGTTCCAGGGGATGCCCACGGCTCCCCACTCCGTGAGCGCCTGGTGTGCAGTGTGACGTGGTGTAAAGAAAGGGGAACTTAAGAGTCACAAGAGCTGGGTTGGAATCACAGCTCCCCTGTTATCTAGCCTCAGCTGCTCTAACTGTAGCACAGGGATAGAGATGGACCCCGACTTATGAATATTCAATTTAAAATTTTTTGACTTTATGATGGTGCAAAAGCAAATTGCAGTCAGTAGAAACTGTACTTGGAACTTTGCTCTTTTCCCAAGCTAGTGACATGTGATATGATGTGGGCAGCTGCAGTACACACAGCTCCCAGTCGGCCATGCCATCACAAGCAGAAACAACCAATGCTCTACGGTGTTGCTCTGGCGTTGCCAGATGATTCTGCCCACCTGGAGGCTAATGCAAGTGTTCTGAGCACCTCTAAGGCAGGCTAGGCTAACCTACGATGTTTGGTAGGTTAGGGGGCATTAAATGCATTTTCAACTTACAACATTTTCAACTTATGATAGGTTTATAGGGACGTAACCTTCTCGTAAGTCAAGGAGCATCTGTAATTATAATTACACCTGAAGTTGTGAATAGGAAATAAAATGAAATAACACTAATAAACCAGCCCACTCATACAGGCCTATAAAGGCCCTAAGACCCAGCTTTAGACCTATGGCCCTGTTAAGGTAAAGCCAGAGCCAGCTTTATAGGTGTGCGACCTCAGCAGTCACACAGGGTTCTACATTGGAAGGGCTACACGCTTGGTTTGATGCTCTGCTGTCGCTTCGCTCTCTTGATGTTCCTAATTATTTCTGAACAAGGGCCCCAGCATATTCATTTTGCAATGGGCCCCACAAGTTAAATGGCCAGTCCTGGGTAAAGCTATGTGGCTCGGTGAGGGAGCTCTGGAAGATGCCCATCTTTGGCAAATAACTCCCAGTGGAGCTGGAAGTTGACAGTGGGCACGTGTTAGCTTTTCAGCTGCCCAGTATCCGAACCCATTTCTTACATTTGAGGAATGCTTTGCGGTATGCCTCTTGGTAGCAGGCAGGGCCACACAGGCCAAATGTTGGTGCTCCCCTGCCTCCCCACCAGCTAGTGTGTGACCAGTCAGGTGCTATGACGCTGGAGTTACAAGTAAGCAGAGTGGAGAATTCACTTTGGTGGTGGTGGCGGCAGCAACATTGGTTCTCCAGGGACATCTGTGGAAGCCCTCCAGGCCTCCTAGCTCTGGCCTCTGGTGTCCAGCACTGGCTATGCGGACAGCAGGAAAAGGCAGGGGTGGAGGGCGTCCAGCAGTTGTGGCAAGGCCATCCTCCAGTAGATGGCTCTGTGGTGGAGCTGTCGTCATGGTTCCAGCCACCTTTGGTTCCTCCCTGTTTTCTAGCCTGATCATCTAGCCTTCTCAGTGATTTGTTTTTCAAAACTACTCAATATCCTTTCAATAAATTCCTTTTGTACTTTCATGGTCAGAGATGATCTCTGTTGCTCATAGCTAAGAGCTCTTCCTGATACCAAGTTGGACCCTGTGATGGGGTTACTATGCTGACAGAGAGCAAACAGACCCCGTGTCCTGAGGCAGGAAGTTGTTGGGCTGCGTGCCCTGGTGATGAGACACAAGAGCTCGTGCATTCCAACACGGGAGGGAACTCGGAGGTTGTGGGGGCGAAACGGTATGATCCCTTTCCTTACCCATCGTAAGGGTCATGGCTGAAACTCCTATAACAAAAGACAGGTTAACAAGGGGAAAGCATAACAGATTTATCTAATCAAAGTTTTACATGACACAGGATGCTTCAGAAATGAAGACCCAAAGACCCAGGGAAAACTGTCCATTTTTATGCTTAGGTTGGATGTTGAATACAAAGCCATGGAGAAATGTGATTGGACAAAAAGGGGTACGATCTAATGGTAATAGAGAGGGGAAACACAGTAAGGCCTGTCCGGATTCTCCTTGGCCTGTCTGGATTCTCCTTGGCCTGTCTGACACTCCTTCCTCCTGGGTATAGAGCCAAGAGCCCTCTGGAAGGAGGGTCTTACGACCTACTGTCAGACAAGGGAGGTCAGAGAATTTCTTTATGGCCAGCTCCTACACAGAAAGGCGGGGGAAGGTTAGAGTAATATTTCTGGGTTTTGTGGCTGGCTCTGGGGCAAAGGGGTTCCAGTTTCTATGGCCTGCCTTGGGCAGAAAGGAGAGCAGGAGAAAGAAGGGCAGGTGAAGGTCAGAGAGACGCTTTGCTTCTGAGGCCCTTCCAGTGTCTCTCAGTTCAAAGCATGCAGCATGCCAAAGAACCACACTTTTGGGTATCCTTTTCTAAGCCCCAACAAGGTCATCTGGTCCACACTCCCTCTCAAAGTGGGAATCCTTCAAGAATAATTTAGGATCTGAATAATATTCAAATAAAGATGCTCCTGACAACCAGAGGATGTGCTAAGCAGAAAGCCTTGATCGTAGGTGACAAACCTTAAGGTCGGCCAGCTCCCAGTTACACCGTTCAGGGTCAATGGCCATCTTCGGGCTGTGAGGATATCCCCAGCTGTCATCAAGTTGTCAAGACTCAAGTTCAGGGAAATTCCACATCACTCATGGCCAGAATATGAAATGTCACTCCTTCTGGGTATGTAATTAAGATGGTGTCTGAGTTCCTAATGGACTTTCAGAGCACGATGGGGCTGAGGTGCTCTGGGATTCTGAAAACCAGAGACCGCCTAGGAAAGGTCCCACAAGAATATCATGGCCACAGGGGGAAAACAAAAAACAAAAAATAAAAACAACCAGAAAGTGCCAAACACGGTGACGCTGCCTCTGGCATCTGGATCAAGGATGCTCCAGGAACTTACTCTCTTCCTTTTACAGGCATGTTCTCTCAATGGCAACAATATTCTACCTTTTGCCAAGGGCTGGGGGAGGAGGTGAAGAGAGAGTTCAGACAAGCTCATTTTCCAACACTTGAGCTGAACTCCTGGCTGAAACAAAATCACTTGCTCTTTGGCATTACGGCTCTGTATCCACAATGCCACGTGGTTGGCTGAGTGACTTTCCAGTCACTGGGTGAGGGACAATGGGTCCAGGACAGGTCCATTAGCCTATAAGAGCAGAAAGACCCCTGGAAAGCCCACAGTGCAACCCACCCAACTGTGTCTGAACAGCAGGCAGTTGAGCAGGGCCAGAAAAGCTTCAGTGCCAAGTGGGGAAGATGTAGAGCCACTTTGAGTCCCATCAGACCACTCAGGCAGTTGCGGGGTTGGGCTCTGACTGCAACTCATGAGGCAGGGCACTTAATGCCAAGGTAAGCAGATCAAGCCACTGGCAACTGGACAGAGTTGGCCACGGGCTGCCAGATATCACAGATCAGGAGGAGAGGCAGCGATGAGAGAAGGGAAGAGGTTGGGTCCTGTAAAGTCAGCAAGGTGGAGGGCAGCGAGAAGGCTTGGGCATCCAGGCAAATGAGGGCCCAGGTCGGAGTTACCAGGAGCAGGAGATCCCAAAGGTGCCTGCCCCTGAGCCAGAGGGTGCAGCTGGTCACAGCCAAGAGGAAGTCTGCAGGCCCCTGCTCAGAGCGGGCAGAGGTACGGATACCCTGGGAGGTCCCACAGCTTCAAAGGCAAAGGGAGACAGGGGCTGGGAGAGAGAAACAGAAGGGAGAGCCCTCCGTGGGCTCTCCAGAGTGAGTAAAGTACTCATACCCAGGGCTTTATTTGAATTTATCACCTCTTATTAGTGTCTTTTGAAATGCGAATTAGCTGATTAACCACTGCTCACAGCCTTCCAACTGTTCTTTATTCTCCAGCATTCAGCAACTTTGTTCTAAATAGGGTAGGCCACAGTAGCCCACCAGGGGGAAATTATTCTCAAGGTTACAAGAACAGTGACCACGGCAAAATCGGGCCCTGGGCTGGATGGAATCAAGTTGGGGGTGAGACCGCGCCTGGAGCCAGGCCCTCACCACCCCTGGTTTACATACAAAGCGCGCCGGGGACACTGTTTACCTCTGGCGTTGGCCCATCTTTGCCATTTAGGAACCGGGCTCCGGGGCACAAGGCGACTCTCTTCTGCCCCCTACCACTTTTTTGTTGACTATCTTCATTTTCTAAAAGATTCATTAGTTCTAGGTCCCTAAGGAATGCCCATGCACTTGCTTCTGCTTTCTGTTTGGGACCGGGGTTCGCATTGACGCACAACAAGGGATGGCCTCTGGCAGAGCCTCGCTCGCACTTGCTCCTGCCTCCAGTTTGGCAACACGACACAAAGGCGCTCTGGCTTGTATACACTTTCCAGGCTGAGCCCCTATTCAGAGGGGGCTGCAGCTTGCGCGTAATGGGCCCCCTACAGACAAAGCCAGCAAGTTTCTTAATTAAGTCTAAGTGAAAGACAGATCCCGCTTACATCTTCAGAGAACCTTCCTTCAGAACTTCAAAAACACCCTAGACTGCCTATCAAATCCAGGCACGAATAACTAGCTAACAATTTTTTCTCTTTTTAAATATAGAAAAAGCCAGGCCTCCGGCGCCAACTCTTCAACCCCCTCTCACTTTCCCTGCAATTTTAGACATGCCTCTGGTTTATAAAACAGGAAACAAAGGGGCTTCTTGTGTGTCGGAGAAGCCCTCAGAGGGTCTGCATTTCATTCCGGCCTTCCCCAAAGCACTGCGCTGTCTAAAGAGCCCTTTAACTGGTTTAGTCTCATTAACATTTCCATGAGGTATCAAAGAATATGCTAAAAAACTAGCATATGTACATATATCACATAAGGACAAATCCTGGTATGGCACGATATTAAAAAATTAATTATTAACTAATTGCCTTTTCAGAAATGTGATTTTTCACATCCCTCCCTCCTTCCCCTCCCCCTCCCCTCTAGTCCCAGAAACCCTCTCTCAGACAGACCTTTCTGTTTTCTGGGCTTTGCTGTGATAATGTTCTTTGCAAACAGAAACCAATTATTCTGCAGCAGTAAGTCACCAGGAGTATGAATTGCTTTAATTTTTCCCCTTTTAGCAGCTGCCCAGGGTGGGTTGCAAGGTGGCTGCAATAACGAAGCTGGAATGAATCTAAAGCAGCACCGAGGCCGGGTGTCCTGCGGGGAAAATGATGTTCAAAAATAAAAGTGCATTTTTGTTGAGAGACGCTAATCAATGAACTGGACGTTTCCAAAAACGCGCTTCCGCTCTGAATTTGCATGGCCAATGCTGCCTTCGCCAAAGCCAAGGAGTCCTGTGCACCTGACTAGCTTGTAAAAATGTCACCTTACTGTTAAAGTGCTAAACACGCCCTGTTTTTTCCTCGCTGGTTCTCTCTCTCTCCCTCCCCCCCCATCCTGCCTTTTTCCTTCTGCAATTCTTTGCTTTCTCATTAGAAATGCCCAGCAACGTCTGGCAGACAAAGACACTGCAAACAAAGTGTATGGAAAGGAAAAAAAAAAAATTAAAAAGGAAAAAAGTGCAGAAGAATTCTTCATTCACTGATCTCTAGAATACATTAATATCTGAAACTGTTGGCACAGCCTAAAATACTTGGGCAGCTAACAATGCGAGCAATGATTCGAAGTCTGGGATCTTCAAATAAACCCCAGCGCTGTCATGGCCACCAGGAAGGAGAAGAATGGCGATATTAGCTGACCTTCATTTTGTTGTTTCTTCAGACCTGACTGCTAGACCTCTGTTTGCTTGTTACTAGGATTTCTTGGCTAAAAAATTTTAGCATTTCCCAGGCAATACAAGAGCCAGTTTATTAGGTAAATAAACCAGGCCTTAAGGACTCTTTTCTGCTCCATAATGGGAACTGGGCGAATTGGAATGAGGGTTGGAGTCAGGGAAAATGACTAAGAAGCAGAGATCTCATCATTTTTCCCTTATCCAAAACACCAGTGAACAATGAGGACAGAGTTAACAAATCATCAAATCAATGTACTGCCTTTGGTTAACTTAACCAACATCATCCACCAAGTGAGGAAGATAAGGCTCACAAAAGGAAGGGGCAGGAAAAACAGCTTTCTTCTAGAGATCTAGATCTGCAAGGACATTGCACTCGTCCCAGGTGTGTGAGTCATGGGAGACTATTTCATAACGCATGGAGCTAATGGTGCTGCATTTCATTCATCTGTCATAATTAAACTCTTATGTTATCCAAACTACTCTCTAGTGACAATCTTAATGATGTTAATAAAATCAGAAATGCAGAACTGGATCAGTTTTCAGAGTCTGTAGATCCAGAGGGCCTTCTGGCTGTCTAGATTGTATCACAATTGATAGTTATCATATTTATGTGTCTATTTACTGTCTCTCCCCCCCTCCCCCGGCCCGCAATATAAGCTCCCTGAGGACAAGAACCACTGTTGCATACTCTCTCACCAAGCACAGCACCTAGCACCCAAGACATACTTGCCAAGGTAGGTGATATTTTTTTGGCTACCTTTGGGAAAGCACATTAGGTCTTTAAAAGATTTCAGCTGCCATCCCCAAAAGGCTTCAAGATGAGAATGAGATGCCATATTTCCTAAAGTGGCGTATTTCTCTACTGAGAATGAACATATGAGTCCAAGTTTTCTGGGGTTCCCAGCTTTCAAATTAGAACAGCCCATAGGCCAGGCGCGGTGGCTCACGCCTGTAATCCTAGCACTCTGGAAGGCCGAGGCGGGCGGATGGTTTGAGCTAAGGAGTTCGAGACCAGCCCGAGCAAGAGTGAGACCCCGTCTCTACTAAAAATAGAAAGAAATTATATGGACAGCTAAAAATATATAGAGAAAAATTAGCCGGGCATGGTGGCGGATGCCTGTAGTCCCAGCTACTCGGGAGGCTGAGGCAGGAGGATCGCTTGAGTCCAGGAGTTTGAAGTTGCTGTGAGCTGGGCTGACGCCACGGCACTCTAGCCTGGGCAACAGAGTGAGACTCTGTCTCAAAAAAAAAAAAAAAAAACACAGCCCATAATAAATGCTAGAAAAGTTTACTCTTGCTTTGAGCAGAAGGTCATGTAATAGATATAATACACACAGGTTTGCAAAAAGTTATACAGTCACTTTGTTGGAAAACAGGAAGACAGAAATTTTTCAGACTCTAGGAAGAAAAGCAATTCTCATGGTATGTAAGATATGACCCCAAAATGATTAAAAAAAAAAAAAAGACAATACATGTTGGCTTGGTCCATTTTTTGCTGTTATAAGAGAATATCACAGAGTGGGTAATTTATAAAGGAAAGAAGTTTATTTGGCTCATGGTTTTGGAGGATGGGAAGTCCAAAAACACGAGACTCTGGCAAGGGTCATCCCATGGCAGAAGGGTGGAAGGTGGAAGAAAGCACATGAGACAGAGGAAAAGGGGCTGCACTTCCCTGGTAAGTAACCCACTCCCGTGATAACAGCATTAATCAACTCAGGCAGGACGCTCTCGTGATCTAATTACCTCTTTGCGGGCCCACCTCTTCACACTGTCATTATGGCAATTCAATATGAACAGGAGTTTTGGAGGGGGCATGTATATATTATATGCATGCATGGAAAAAAGACTAGAAAGATATACCCAAAATGTTAGCAGTCATTTGTATGAAGGTGATTTTTATTTTATTATTCTTTATGCTACCATTTTTCTATAGTAAATGTATTGTTTTTATAATCAGAAAAAACTTTCAGAAAGCTTTTTGTAAAAAGATGCTATATTAGTAAATGAGCTAGAGCTTTAGTTCAAGAATTTTGAAAAATAAATTATAGTTACATTAATGCAACAATAAGCATTCAAGGTGGTATGTCTGTCTGTCTTTCTCTCTCTCATACACACACACCCCATACGCATATGGTACATGTGCCTAAAGCTATACCTAAAGCTACACAGGAACATTATGGGGGGTTCTTTGGCTATTTATTCATTTATTTATTTCTTGAGACAAAATTGCTATGAACATCTCAAGGAAGTTTTCTCTTTCTTAGCTTAAAGCAACTGGGTGTCACATTTCTGGGTTTTAAAAGAGATTATATTCAAGGATGCTCCATTACTTTGAATAAGTGAGACATTCCAGGCTGCTGGGTATTCATACCTGTCAACAGCTGTGAATTAGCATTTCAAAACCCTTCTAAAGTGACTTATGAACTCTTTCAGATATGAGGATTCAGAATCTAGCAGAAAAGCAAATGCTGAATGCAAACCAGGGTGAAAACCCTTTTTGCTAGAGAGTAGTAGCCAGAAGGAATGTTAGAGACCCAGCTGCCAAATACAACTTCACAGGCCTATAGGTGCAAAATCACCATGCCAGGAATTAGGCATATAGACACTACTTTAGATTTTTAATTGGGTACTTAGAGCGGTAGTAAATATACAGGGGTATGAGGCCAGGAGCTCTAATGTGAAATGCAGTATTTGATATTCACTCATCAAGGCTTTTCCCCCTTTATTATCACTTTTTGTTAGTTTCCACTCTTATTCCTACAAGGCCACAGCCAGAAATGGGTGGAGGAGAAATGAAGTTCAAGACCATTGAAATAAATGCCTATTTCATTTCAAAACATTCCCTTGAAAATGCAACTCTAACAACTTTAACGTAAAATGGAATCAGGTAGTCCTAACTACTCAGGAAACAATAAAAGGGAATTGAGAACTTTACATGTCAGAAAAACTTTTCGACAATGCCTAGGAGGATTGGAAAGAAATTTCTAAAACACGTCATTCCTACAAACACACATGAAAAAATATTTTGAGAATTCCACAGGAAAATCTATATCCATTTAAAAAAGAAACTTTGAAGTACAAGAATTAAAGAGAAAAGGCTGCTTCCCAGAATACAAAACACTGCTGACGTTGTGGAAGAAAAAGAGCTCATCGGTCTTTCAAAGGAGGGTGATGACTTATTCTAGTTTCCACAATGGGGTAGCAGGCTCGGAGCAGTGCAGGCCTCAAAATCCTAGGAACCACTCACTCTCCTCTCCTGACTCATCTCTGCCTCTTGGTGTAACTGCCTTGATTTTCCACTAACCATCTCACATCATCTATGGGCCCCTCTCTTTTTCTATTTATTGATATGTTTTTCAAGCTCCTCACTCTTCATTTTTCAAGTACAGCATAACAATTCAAGTATAGCAACCTGTCCGTGAATATGAGGTTTGAACTTCTTAAATCCCCACTGTTGGAGAGAATTCAGTTAAGGAACTTATTAAATAAAATGTTATGGGGGGAAATGGGTTTAAGGTGGTGAATAAACCTAAGAAAGCCCTTATAAAAGCAAACATAAAAGATAGAACTCTAAATACAGGGACTACCAAGGGCATTTTTCATATTGGAGATAAATAATACCTGGCACCATAAAATAACTTCCCATTTGCCGATCCTGCTCCCAAGATCTTTCAGAATCTCTCTCCCCTGCAGTTTCATTCTGCTTAGTTACAGGTATGTATGCTAAGCAACATTTTTCTCTCCTGTGGTTGGCCCTCTTTCCAAATGCCTAAGCATCTAATTTTATGATCTACGGTTGGTTGACACCTACCCTCCTACCTTCAAGCCAGATCCAGAGATACAGGGTACCTTAAGTGTTCAAAGTGTTTTGGTGATAGCTACTTCTTCCCACTCTCCCTGCCATTTTTCTTTCCATTTTTCCTTCCCCTGTCTCCTCCTTCACTTATTCAATAAGTAAGGGCCCACCATGTCAGGCACTGTGCTAAATGATTGTCCTCCTGCAATGTAAATTCTATGCGGCTGGGGACCAGTTCTGTTTTGTACAATTGCACAGTATATGGCATACAACAGATGCCCCATAAACCTTTCTTGAATGAATGAATGAAGAGTCTCATAGTCTCTGTTTTGGGTAGCTAAGAGTCCAGTGAGGATGTAGGTAACTAGGCAACTATAAGTCAGTATATGATCTGATATGTCCATCATCACCAGGCTTGGGCAGTCAGGGAAGATTTTCTAGTGCAGTGGCTCAACTTGAATATTAGAATCTCTCGTCAAACTTTAAAATCCCAATTTACTATACCTCAGAGAAAGAAACCAGAGTTTATAGGGAGGGGACATTCAGGCATTGATATTTTTTTTTTTATTTTTAGAGACAGGGTCTCACTCTCTCACGCAGGCTGGAATGCAGTGGCACGATCATAGCTCACTGTAACCTCCAACTCCTGGCCTCAAGCAATGCCCCTGCCTCAGCCTCCCACAGTGCTGACATGAACATATTTTTTTAAAGCTCTCCAGGTGATTGTGATTGTAGCCCAAGTAGGGAACGGCTGTCCTAGATCCTTTCTACTCAATGTGTCATCCTCGAACCCGCAGCATCCACTCTGTATCACCCGGGAGCTACTCAGAAATGTGGGATCTCCAAACCTACTCAATCAGAATCTGCATTTTAACAAGGTCCCCAGATGCTATGTGTGAGCTGCTCTGCAGGATGTGCCTTCTGAAATGAATCCTGAAGGACCAAAAAGTCAGCAAAGGGAAATGAGGAACAGAAAAGAGCAGGCACTCTGGGCAGATGCAGGGATGTGTTCAAGGCCACCAACACAAAAGAGGCCTGAAGAGGGATGACACCTGCTCAGGATGGCTGCATCACAGCCCTTGGGAGGGAAGACGAGTGAGTGAGTGTGTGTGAGTGTGTGTGTGTGTGTGTGTGTGTGTGTGTGTGTGTGTTGGGAGGCCAGGGTGCAGTGTGGCCGAGGAGACAGAGTTGAAGAGAGGCAAGTAGAGATTCTGCCTGGGACTACTAGATCCTGCCAGGCTATGGAAATTGGGCTACATGGTTTGGACTTTATCCTGAGGGCCCTGGGGTGCCTCTGAAGGGTTTTTAAGCTGAGGAGTGACTTGATCAGATCTCCCAAAGACACACTGCTCTCCCCTGCCTCAGTGTCTCAGTTTATCCCACTCTCTAAGCCTGAAATTCCTTGCTCATTTCAAACCACCAAATCCCTCCTATTTTCTTCTGTACTAACTCAAATGCTTCCAGTCACAGTGGCTGGAAATGAGAGCTCTCTCTCAACCCTGAACTCCTGCAGTGCTTATTTCTGCAGTTAGATTTTGTCTACTGTCTTCTCTCTCCTACTGCTAGATCAGAGCTTTTCAAAGAATAGCTTCCAAGGACCACCTATTTCAGGATCATCTGGGGATGCTTGTTAAAATCAGACTCCAAGGCCCAAGACCCCCTGAATCGGTTTCTCTGCGTGTGGGCCCAGATGTTTGCATTTTAAAAAGCATCCCAGGTGAGGTGCGTCAGTACCAAAGCCAGAGAATCACAGTACGAGACCACGGGCTCCTGAGACCCAGAGCCATCTAGCAAAGTAACCCTAGAATCTGACATTGCACCTCTGGGGACAGCCTTGGCGCACCATTCCTCAGGTAGATGAGCACATTCTTCTCTCTACTCATCCTTGATTAAATAACAAATCAAGGTGCTTCCAAAAACAAAGAAACCAAGAAAACTTCTAGGACCTTAATTAAATACAGTGGAAAAGGACTTCCTCGTTCCTAGGCTGTACTCAGTCTACTGGCCGATGCTCAGAAAGGGCTTTTTCTCTAAGAGCCAGGAATGTGTCTGGTTTCTCTCATCACAAGTATGAGATGGACAAGAACTGGAACCAAACCTTCCCCAGAGTTGATGTAAGGACCAAAAGAGACATTATGTATCTTTGAAAGCACCTTGGAAACCGCTTACTCTTATTACTAATGTTAGGGTTTTAAATTGGTCATTTAGGAACTAGGAAACACTACCCGTATTCTGCCTTGTATTACTGTTGTGATGCTTCTCTCTCGCACTTGCCTTTAAGCAACTGGGAGGTGGGACTCTGCGGCTGATGCACCCGGGATCCTCCCTGTAGCACAGCACTGCTGAAGGGACTCAATAAAAATGTGATGAGCAGATGAAAGATGGTTATGCCACAGCAGCCCAAATGTAATAAATAATCGTTCATTTGGAATCTGCACCTGTGTGGGAATTCTCTGAACACCTGCCGAGGCCAGTTACTCCTGTTTTCTCAGCCTATCAAAGAGGGCAGCTGCTCCAGTCCCTCCTGTGACCTCCTCTCATTCATGGAACCAGGAAAGAGCTGCGATTTTCCCCAAAACGCAGACTCTCCTAATGTCTAATAGCCTGACCAGACAGACATGCCCTTTAATGGCAATCTGGTAAAATTCCACTTAAAACTTTGTTTCGACGAACATTTTCATAAAATGAAAATAACAAGAAGACATTAAAGGTATCTGCCTATGTTAATTAATGGGGCTGTTATATTACTAAATCCATCTGTAAAGGAAAAGGTGATAATGCTAGCATATTTTTCTCCTATCGTTCAAATCCCAAGTTCACAGGGTGAACACGTGACTCCTGATTTTCCAGAAAATCTACTCTAACAGATCCCAAAGTCATCCTAAAAGGCAGAATTTTTACTCAATTTTGTATTTGTTTGCTGAATGTATAGCTGTTTCATATCAATGTTGCACTTGAAATAGTTTTTATTTATTTAGTTTTTTGTTTGCTTTATCATCCGCAGATACTGATAAAATAGTTTTTAAATTGTAATTTTAAGGTACCTTGATTCCTCTGGTAGGTACCACCTTTGAAGTATGATGTAAAAATTTAAAACTAAGCAATTTCACATGGAAATTGAGGTTTCTGGCTTTCCTTGAAAAATCAGAAGAGTTGGCATCATTGGGCCCACTGTGGTACCTGGTGACAGTCACCCAGAGCTGGTCCCTTGGAAAGGGCAAGCTCTCTGGTGGGACGCCTCTCCATGACAGCCTTAGTCCTTGCCGTACCTGCCTGACCTCTGCAGTGAATACAGAGAAGGCGGCACGGCTCCTTCCCCAAAGACACATCTATTCATGTATCTCTAATACATTAAAGAGTTAAAACACATGCTTGGCACAGAGGGAAAACAGAGGAGTAGCCACAAGACACAACTCTTACGTGGAGCTGAAGGAAACTGTGAAGAACAGCAACTGGGAGGAGGTCACCGTGTGAGCCGATGCTGAGAAGCGGAAATGGACAAGCTCGGTTTGGAGGAGTGGAAGGTCTCCATGGGGTACAGGAGCAAGGTGGCAGATGAGACGAAGTGTAGGGAGAACATGGAGGGCCTCAGATCCAGAGCCGTGGACTGTGGGCTGTGTGCTCTAGGGGCAGGTTGGAGCTCTGCGAGGCTTACTACCAACGGCCTGGCAAGATCAGAGCAGCATTCAGAACCATCAAGTGGGTGGTGGCATCTAAGATGCACAGGAGAAAAGGGAGACTAGGGAGCCCACTTAGGAAGGTGCAGTTGCAGCCATCGACCCGCGTGAGAATGGTGACAGAGAGGATGCAAAGGGAGAGACCCGAGCATGTAAGAAACACTACGGCCCAAAGAGCAGAAGGCACTGGGGAGGGGGGAAGGGAGGGGCTCAAATACGGAAAGAATTGTCCATTCCAGCTAGAGCCACGGGAAGAACGGTGGTGCCAAACACAAATGCTGGCGCGGGCTGGCTTTTTGTTTTGGTTTCCAGCATGTGTAGTGTGTGTTCATGGTAGCAGGGTGAGGGGTTGCAAATGATGAGTTTATTTTATACATGTCAAGTGCCAGGAAATGACAGGGAGAACAAGAGACAGATGTGCAGACAAAAGGTACAACTGTGGGCATGCTCTGAGTGGCCAGGACAGCTGGAGCCAGGGTATGGAGGTGGTTTCTGAGAAAGAAGAGCAGACGCCCGAAGATGATAGGGACCACAAAACCCAGAAACGTCTCTGCTCCAGGTCAAGAAACAGTGGAGATATAATTCTTCAATATGTAGCCTTAGAAACCAAACCACACTGTTGCCCTGGGTACTCCCAGCAACTCCAAGTTTTTACTGAGCCTTGGGAATGATGGATGGGGCTCAGTTTACCCAGAGACAGTAAAATCAGATTACTGGGGGTTAATTACAGCTGTTCTCTCTACTGCTATGCGAAAAACAGCCACCGCGAGGCTACGTCTATTTAAACAGTCAAACCGATCATTGTAGCTGTTTTCTCTCTTAAAATAAACCCCATGCTTTCAGCCATATTCCTGCTTCTCAAAGCCTCTCCTGTGAAAGATGCCAAAGTAACACTGGACTTAAAGAGGCCTTGATTTATCATTTCACAACTGGTTCCCATGCACCCCCTTCCCACTTTTTCAGAAGATCCCTATAAATTCTGCCATCAGATCAGGGGAGGCAGGCAGGGTGATGATGGATGTCAGACCTGCAGAGGGGAAGCGGAAGTGCAGTTCCCAACTGGGAACGGATAAGCCCACACACTGGCAAGGGCTGCTAGCCGGCTCCTCCTCGAAGACCCTGCTGCAGCGGCCCTGCCCCACCCGCCCCCATCCTGCTCCCTGGGCCCTCCCTCATCCCCTCCTGCTGAGATGCTTTCATTCCTGCAGCATCTTGGTGGAAAATGCCCGGTTAATCCTGATATTAAAAAATAAACGCCCTACCTAATTAAAAAATAAAGTTAACTTTCACCCAGTTTCCCCTAACTTTTCAAAAATTTCCTTTTTTTTTTTTTTAAAGGAGCAAACAGGTTACACCATGAGGCCCAAGCACAGGAATTGATGGGTGGTACAATGGAATAAGTTACAAAATATAAAACCCACCCCCCAGGATTTTTGCTGCACAGGTACAGCATGCTTCCTTGCAGGCACTTGTGGATTTCACCTTTTAGGCAAAGGAGATGTTTCTCATTTGATTCGGGGCTGAGGGAGTGGGGCGAGCAGGCGTCAGGATGGAGGCAGCTCTGGGTAAAATGCTTACAGTGGGCAGTCTGTCTTCGACACTGAACAACTTCCTTTCTGTTTGTGCTCCCTTCTGACCATCTAGTCCTCCTGGGCCCACTGCCCGGGCACCCTGAGACCCACGGTGCCATCCCATCCAGGCCTGCTTGCCTGCCCCACTCCCCAACTCAGGTTATAAAATTCCTTTCCCATCAAAACTCCAATTTCCTTAATATAGAGGTGATATTTTTTAAAAAAACCAAATACTCTAAATGGTAAATAACAAGCTCTTTGACCTCCCACTACCCCACACACAGCACACCCAGCCTTTGCATGCGGGTTTGTAATTTGTTGGCTTAAATTCCTGGTCATAACTTGGCAGCCAGGGAGCCAGGTCTAGTTTGCAGTTATGTTTTGACCCGGGCAGTGTTCTAAAAATGGGCCAATTTCACACAAAATCAGGTTTCTCTCTTTCCTTAAAGGGAGGAGAGGGGGGAGGAGGAGGAGTGGCAGGTGACCTGGCATCCTGGGCCCCACAGTGGCATGTGGCAGCACACAAGTTGGCTGAAGAGCAAGCCCCCTGCCCAGGTGCTGCTCAGGCTCCAGCTCACAAGGGCTCCTGCCACTCCCGACTGTCATATACCTGCTCTGCACCGTGTCTCTCATTTTCTTTACCTGACTGGCATCTGAATTTGTGACTCCTGGCTTAAATGACTCTCTAAATGACAGCACAATTAAAGGATTTCATAGAAGTAGGGACATGAAATATATTTTCTTAGGTTTTTATTTTTGACAAATAACGGTTGTATATATTTACGGGGCATCAGACCTGTAGAGGAGATATTCTGAAATATATATACACACATTGTGGAATGAGTATATCAAACTAATTAACGTAGCCATCAACTCACATACTTATTTTTTTGTAGTGAGAACATTTAAAATCGATTCTCTTAGCAATTTTGAAATACAGCTAGAGTATCCCTTATCTGAAATGCTTGAGACCAGAAGTGTTTTGAATTTTGGATTTTGGAATACTTGCATTATACTTACCAGTTGAGCATCCCTAATCTGAAAATCTGAAACCTGAAATGTTCCAGTGAGCATTTCCTCTGAGCGTCATGTCAGTGCTCAAAAAGTTTTGGATTTGGAGCATTCTGGATTTCTGATTTTCAGATTAGGAATGCTCAACCTGTACACAAAATATTATGAATAACTATGGTCACCCTGCTGTGCAGTAGATCTAGAAAACTTATTCCTCCTAATTAAAACTTTGTATACTTTGACCAACATCTCTCCATCACCTCCCACCCCCCCTGCAAACCCAGCCCCTGGTAACCAACATTCTACTCTCTTTTTCTGTGAGTTCAACTTTTTTAGATTCCACATGTAAGTGAGATCATACAGTATTTGTCTTTCTGTGCCTGGCTTATGTCACTTAGCATAATGTCCACCAGGTTCATCCATGTTGTCCAAAATGACAAGATTTCCTTCTTCTTAAAAGCTGAATCGTATTTCACTGTGTATATATATATCACATTTTCTTCACCCCTTCATCTGCTGATGGACATTTAGGTTGATTCTACATCTTGACTACTGTGAATTATGCTGCAATGAACACGGGAGTGCAGATATCTCTTTGATACACTGATTTCATTTCCTTTTAATAAATACCCAGTAATGGGATTGCAGGATCATGTGGTAGCTCTATTTTTAATTTTTTGAGAAATCTCCATACTCTTCAACAGTTGTATTAATTTACAGTCCCACCAACAGTGTACAAGGGTTCCCTTTATTCCACATCTTTGACAAGAAAAATTTAAGGTATGGGTCTTTCCTAGCTTTCTGCTACAGATCTGGCCAACTGCAATGCCTAATCCAAACGTACGTATTTTTCACATTTATAATTGATTCAGAAAATCTAGAAATAAGTCATTGTTGGTCCCTTCACTGTTAAGATCAGGGGAAAGTAATCATGGTATAGGAGAGTAGTCCCACACAGGGACACAGGCACTCTCAATAGGGTGCTCTCTTCTTTGCTTTTCAGTCTTGTCTACTTTTCTTCTCTCTAATCTTTTAAATTTCCTTTCTTTCACCCCTCTGTCTGCCCCACCCTCTTCATCTCTCCTTCCTTGACTCAGCTGTATTAACACAGGAGCACACATGTCAGCCTGTCCATCCCACTTAACCTCAATCGTCAACACTCTGGTGTGTCATGGAAAATTAAGAATGTTTGAGAGGTACCATGGAAAGAAAAAGTTTAGCAAGCAATGACCACAAACCACTAACCCTGGCCACATCTGGTTGCTGTTCTTGACAAAACTCAAAAACTTTATCCGACACTCAATGGGGGGCCTTCCAGCCAGTGCAGGTTTGAGGGTTGATTTCACATGCATCCAAATAAAATATTTTAGGAAAAAGAAAACAAACTCAGAAACCAGGAGGCCGGGAAGTGAACAGATCCCCCAGAACTTCTAACTTGCTGACGGGCCACAGTGACAGCATAGGAGCAGCCACACTGAGTCACAGCCAATGTTCTACCCTTGCAAGTTTTATGACAAGGGTATGGAGGGATGAACTCAGAAAGAAATGCCTCTCTTTGTCATCGGCTTCAAAAGTTAGATGTGCCCCCGGCATATCCTATCAATAGTTTCCCTTAATAAACTCATTATCATTCTATATAAAACTGTTTTGAATCTTTTAAACCAGGAAACCCCTGGCCTTCCCAAATCTCCTGTGCTGCTCAACATCACAGGATCCTAGAGAAATGACTCTTTATGAAGATTAGTCCTTGTTTTTAATGGAGCAGTTACATATAGACGCTCCCCCCCCCTTTTTAAAATTGTGGTAAAATACACTTAACAAAAGTTACCAATTTAACCATTTTAAAGTGTAACTTCATTGGCAAAGTACATTCACGATGTTGTGCAACTATCACTACTACTTACTGGTCATTCCAACAGGAAACCTCGTGCCCTTGAAGCAGCCTTTCTCACTCCTCCCAACCCCCCAGCCCCTGGCAATCACTACTCTGCTTTCTGTCTCTACAGATCTGCCTATTCTAGACACTTTCTACAAATGGAATCTTACAATATGTGGCTTTTTGTATCTGACTTCTTTCACTTACCACACTTACTGTTTCAAGGTTCATCCACATTATAGCATGTACCATTATTTCATTCCTTTTTATGGTTAAGTAATATTCCATTGTATGGCGAGTGTGGGGGCTTTTGCAAAATGAATAATAGTGGCTAAGTGGTATGTGGCTGCAAGCTACTAAGCTGAAGGAATACATCCTATGTGACAGGCAGTATTACTTTGTAATGGTCCTAGACATTTGAGTATTATACAACATGGGAACAAAATCTAAGTATAACCTATCCGTACCATTCATAATCTAATAAACTTTTTATCCCTATTCAAATTCCATCTTTCCAGACTGAAAAGTCCTTTAAAAAGTGTGAACACTCAGAAAATCCTCAGCCACATTGTCTCAGTTGCCTTTCAAATAAATCCAATCAAAGCCAGTCATTTGCTAGTTGCTGGGAATCAGAATTGCAAGATACAGTCCCTGCACTCAGGAAACTTGAGGTCTAGTGAGAAGATAAACATCCAAACAATTTCACCACATTGTGACAATTTTTAGGATGGAAATCTAAACTTTAAGGACTCAAGTTAACGAAGTATTCCAGCTGAGGGAGCTTACGTAAGCTTACTATGTGGGTAGGAAACGCATTGGTTTGGCTTCTTACCTTCTTGAGGGCCACGTCTTTCGAGAAAAGCTTATATGCTAGTCCCCCTCGTCTGTGGGGGATGTGTTCCAAGACCCCCAGGGGATGCCTGAAACTGCGGATAGCACCGAACCTACATATCCTATTTTTCCTATATATATGTACCTATGATACAGTTAATTTATAAATCAGGCACAGTAAGAGATTAACAACCATAACTCATAATAAAATAGAACTATAACAATATCGTATACTAGAAGTTATGAGAATGTGGGCTTTCTCTCTCAGAAGGTCTTACTGTACTGTGTGTACCCTTCTTCTCACGGTGATGTGAGATGACACAGTGCCTACACGATGAGATGAAGAAGGGGAAAGCTGAGGC
>CM052441.1:107120925-107289424 GCA_028533085.1 Varecia variegata
GAGTGCCGTGGCGTCAGCCTAGCTCACAGCAACCTCAAACTCCTGGGCTCAAACAATCCTCCTGCTTCAGCCTCCTGAGTAGCTGGGACTACAGGCATGCGCCACCATGCCCGGCTAATTTTTTCTATCTATGTTTTTAGTTGTCCAGCTAATTTCTTTCTATTTTTTAGTAGAGACGGGGTCTCGCTCTTGCTCAGACTGGTCTCGAACTCCTGAGCTCAAACGATCCACCCGCCTCGGCCTCCCAGAGTGCTAGGATTACAGGCGTGAGCCACCGCGCCCGGCCTGTGATAGGGTTTTAAAAATAATTCTCTGAGAGACAAAAGTAGTTCTAAGGTCTGTTAAATAAACTGGACAACTTCAAACTCAGTTTCTTACCTACATTTGATAAGGTTCAAAAGTGCTAATGTAAGAAAACGTATGTCTAGGGCTCTGATATTATGATATATGTACGTATAGGTTTTTGTCCACATTTCCTGGCTCATAACTCCCGTCGCACTTGTTATAATGTTGTGGCACTTCAGGCCTCAGAAGACAGAATCTCTCTCTGACCTCCTGCCCTCTTTTCACCTACTCCTTTTTGTCCCCAAGGCAGGACTTAGAAACTGAAAACATACTCTAATCTTCCCCTGCCTTTCTTAGAGCTGGCCACAAAGTTCTCTGACCTACCTTATCTGATTACAAGTTATAAGACCCTTATTTCAGAAGGGGTCCTGCCCCACACCGAGGAGGAAGAAATGCTGCACAGAGAGGGCTGGAAGAATCTGAAGGCCTTGCTGGGTTTCCCGTCCCCAGTCTATTAGTACTAGATCATATCCTTTTTGTCCAATCACATTTCTACACGGTTGCACATGCTTCAGCCATGCCTATGCAATGAAGTCTCCATACCAGGCCCAAAAGGATGGGGTATGGAGAGCTTCTGGACAGCTGAACAAGTGGAGGTTCCCAGAGGGTGGCGTGTCTCATGGAAGCTTCACTCCCCCTTCTTCTAAAGCCCACCCCATGAGTCTCTTCATCTGCATTCTTTGTAATATCCTTTTTAATAAACCAGTAAACGTAAGTAAGCATATTCCTGAGTTCTATGAACTACTCTAGACCTTGGGTCGTGGGATCCCCAATTTATAGCCAGTCAGTCAGAAGCAGAGGCAAAGCAACCCGGGGCTTGCGATTGGCGTTAGAAGTGGAGGGCAGCCTTGTGGGGCTGAGCCCTCACCCCGTGGGCTCCGACACTACGCTATGCTCCAGGTAGATAGCATCTGAATGGAGATGGACTGGAGAACACCCAGCTGGTATCTGCTGCAGAACTGACTGCTTGCTTGTTGATGGGGAGAAATGCCCACACACCTTTGGTCACAGAAGTCTTCTGTGTTGATTGTTGTTGAGTGAGAGAGTAGAAAAAACACGGTTCATGCTACTTTCCACTGGAAGGACTATCCAAAGATAAGGTGACATCACCACCATTAGCACGTGCACTAGAGGTGGCCTCCACTAATTTCATGGGTTGATAACGGCCTTCAGCCACAAAATGCCAAATTTTAGGTGTTTTTTTTTTTTTTTTTTAAATCAAATCTATTTCTAATCAAATGAGGATGCTAACTTCATAGCTCCAGCACAGCCCTACTTACTTTACTCTGTCACCACCGTATTCCTTAAAGGCCCTCTACACTGGCTTCGCACAGGAGAAAGAGCCCCTGAGTTTTATTTAC
Source organism: Varecia variegata (assembly GCA_028533085.1). Lineage (NCBI taxonomy): Eukaryota > Metazoa > Chordata > Mammalia > Primates > Lemuridae > Varecia > Varecia variegata. The sequence continues at coordinate 107,122,632 of CM052441.1, forward strand.
TGAGGAGGCTCCCTCAGCAACCAACTTAAACCTATGCTTTAACATAGCTGGTGTACAGGGGACGCCCTAGTACTGGTCACCATGCCACCTTTTTCTTAGTCTACAAGACAACCATGTATACTATTATTAATTGCTACCCTCATTTTATAGCAAAGGAGACAGAGACTTAGAGAGGGCAAGCAGCTCTCCCAGCCACCCAGGCTGTAGGTGGCAGAGCCCAGATTGTGCCCCAGGTCTGTCTGTGGCCACACCCGTGCTGCACTGTGCTGACCACTCTTAACCACTGACCTGCCCCACCCCCTGAGACAGTGGCACTCTGAGGGCACTTGAACTGAAGCATTGAGCTGAAGGCAAAGCCAACGGTTCTGGGTTGGCAATGTTAGTTGGGCCGATTTCTAACCACATCACTGAGACACTACTAAAACCACAATAAATACGCTTAGACAACATCACGTAATAGTCAATATGCTGAGAAGCAAGACTGTCCCTCCACCCAGCCACTCAGAATTCTCAGTCTGGTCTTTCACAATTGCTCCCTCCCTCAGACTCAGACAAGGCTCTATTTTGAATTCTAATGAGGACCAGGCACACTGAATATTTAAACTGCAATTACAAAGATCCTACTTTCATGTAAATGTCCTTAACACAAGTAACAGATCTGAAAATAGAGAGGTACCAATGGAAACGATCAGTCTCATTTGCGTTTAGAAGCCAGCAAAAATCAATATTGTTTTCTCCTTGATGCTATCGTTAGGGTGGGGCTGGGGGAAGAAAAGGGAGGAAAAACACCACAAAGATCGCAGTAAAAAATTTTAAAGCCGGGCTCTTGAGTGAAAGGTTCACAAAGAGGTGCTTGAATCCCTTGTTAAGAACTGAACAAACAAATTCATCATCAGGCCTTTCTCCTGGGTGGCCCCCTTGCAGTTCGGTCTGTATTTATAACTAGAAATGCCCTTACTCCTCAGCGTTTATGGCTGATATATCAGATCATCGAAGAAGATATGCTGAGGGTAGTGAAACAAAAAGCCATTTCATGGTTCACAACCTATTTTTGCACTCCTTTGTGTAAAATGATGATGTGCTGCTGCTCTCACACCTCATGCAAGTCCTCCTGGTTAAACAGTAATGGAGTGCCTTGGGAACAGTAAACGAGTTGCACTTGAATGAGCTGCTTAATTCCCACCCCATCCCCCGACAGTTAAAATACACCTTGCTCGCAGTTTCATTATGTTTGTGTGTGTGTTTACATGCAAAATGATCCATTCGGCCTTGCACTTGAGAAGAGCAGGTGATTAACTCGTTGCTATGACTTGCTATGACTCGAGGCTCTTGGACTAACTCTCTCTGCCCCTCAAATGCCTTTCTTATTAAGATTGTAATTTAACTGCCATGGCATTTGGATATCCTCTTCAAAATGCCAGCATTTATGGAAACGGAATATGGTTTCTTTTTTTCTGCTTTGTCCTCTGGTTGATTCTCTCTTCTGCTAGTACCAAATATAGCCATTTAGTTTTGAATTTCAGTTATTTGTTATTTCTAGAAGTTCTATTTGGTCCCTTATCAGATTTTCTGTGTTATTTTTTATAGTTTCCTGTTCTCTCAAGATGCTTTCAAGTTTGTCATTTATTTCTTTAAAAAGTATAATTGATTTTATGATCCATGTCTGAGAATTCTAATGCTGCAGGTTTGTGCAGATTGGTCTCCACAGTCCATTGTTGTTCCTTGCTCATGTTGCGCTGTTTCCATGTATGCTAGGTTATCTTTGACTGTGTGCTGGTCATTGCCCTTAGAAATTTAGTTTTGGGGGATTCCTAGAGACCTGGGATAAATACATTTTCCTCCAGAAAGGCATTTCATTTGTTTTTGCCAGGAACCGGGAGCTATACCAGCTGAATCTGCCTCAAAACAAATTCAAGGTTTGATGTTCCTTGGCTCACTCTGAGGATGTATGCCCAGGGTGCAAATTCACATAGGGCCTTTCTCTGACTACAATTTTCCAGAAACCATATATATTTTTCCCTTTCTTTTTCTTCTCCTATTCTGCTCATTGCCAAAGCTGCCAGACTCCCCAAGGGCAAGTTCAGTTCTGGTTCACTTTTACTCTGAGGGTGTAGCTCTTTGAGGCCCCAGTTTAATGTCAGAAGGGTCTCTCATTACACTTAATAATTGGGAAGGTCCAGAGCCTTCATTTTCATCCCACTTGCCTGCCCCTCTTAGGCTACAGAAGTCCCCAACTTCTGTCTGCAAACAGGCTTTATCAGATTTTTAACATTTTTTTTTTTTTTTTTTTTTGAGACAGAGTCTCACTCTGTTGCCCAGGCTAGACTGAGTGCCGTGGCGTCAGCAACCTCAAACTCCTGGGCTTAAGCGATCCTACTGCCTCAGCCTCCCGAGTAGCTGGGACTACAGGCATGTGCCACCATGCCCGGCTAATTTTTTCTATGTATATATTTTTAGCTGTCCATATAATTTCTTTCTATTTTTTTTAGTAGAGACGGGCTCTTGCTCAGGCTGGTCTCGAACTCCTGAGCTCAAACGATCCACCAGCCTCGGCCTCCCAGAGTGCTAGGATTACAGGCGTGAGCTACCGCGCCTGGCCTAGATTTTTAAAATTTTTTAAAAAGAAAATACTTGGAAGTACCTAAGAGTTTAGAGGCTACAAACAAAACAAAATGTCAGGCTAGTATGGTGGTTCCTTAAAAACTCAAACACTGAATTCCCATTTTATCCAGCAATTCCGCTTCTGGGTATATACACAAAAAAGGCAGGACTTAAACAGATGTTTGTACCCCAATGTTTATGGTGGCATTACTCACAATAGCCTACAGGAGGAAACAACTCATGTCCACTGACAGAAATGGATATACGAAATTTGGCATATATATACAACAGAATATTATTCAGCCTTAAAAAAGAATAAAATTCTGATATATACTACAACATGAATAAACCTGGAAGACATTAAACTAAGTAAAACAAGCCAGATACAAAAGGATGAATATTGTACGATCTCACATATAGAAGGAGATACCTAGAAGAATCCAATTCTTAGAGACAGAGAGTAGAGAATTCTCCAGGGGTTGGGGGAGGGAGGAATGGGGAGTACTGTTTAGGATAACTTTCAGTTTGGGATGTTAAGTTCTGGAGATGGATGGTGGTAATGGTTGCACAACAATGAAAATGCACTTAATGACACTGTATGTTACATATATTTTACCACAATACAAATTAAAAACAAAAAGTCAGGCTAATTTTGCCAAAGGCTGCTAAACCTACTCAGTAAATTTCACATTATGCCTTGTGTTCATAGGCTTAATTGTTTCTTCTTTTGAGATGGGGTCTCTCTTTGTCACCCAGGCTAGAGTACAGTAGGGTGATCATAGCTCACAGCAATCTCAAACTCCAGGGCTCAAGTGATTCTCCTGCCACAGCCTCCTGAGTAACTGGGACTATAGGTGCCTGCCACCACATCCAGCTAATTCTTCTACTTTTTGTAGAGATGGGGTCTGGGTCTTGCTCAGGCTGACGTCAAGCAAACCTCCAGCCTTGGCCTCCCAAAGTGCTAGGATTATAGGCATGAGCAACCGTGCCCAGCCCATAGGCTTAATTTTGATCAGTTAAAGACTTAGAAGGAAATCACCGAGTGTCTTAAATAAAGTCTTAAATAAAATCTGACCTCTCTACAGCTTTTGAGACCACATGCTGAACCCTCCCCTCAGTATGCAAAACCCAGCACTGTATGTCAACAAATGCACATATAACTGCAAATTTCCCTTTAAAAAATGCAAAAAATTTTCCTTTAAAGGTACTGGGTATTAAAAATTATGTAAGTATGGTTATTTGGTTGTTGATCTATAATATTGATTGAACTGTTAAATAAATATTAGAAAAAAATTGAAGGGACAAGAGAAACAATTCTCTCTGAAGTATTTCCATTAAAAGAATAAAGACTTCTTTTTTTCCAGTATCTATTTAACACTGCTCTACTGCTTGCTATACTTCTCCCTTCAAATCATTTTATATAATTCTTTTATAGATAATATATATATACACACATAATTAAATATAAATGGGCCAAAAACATTTGTACCCCCATAATATTTTGAAAAAAAATATCTCAAATACAAAAAATAAAATAAAATAAAATAAAGCTGTTTGTCATAGAAAAAATATAAATGGGGCATGAGATAAATTTATAGTTAACTTACTTTAAGATACAAGTTTTAAAAATATACATTGTAGTAATTCTGAGTGTTTCTGAATTAATTCTATTTTCAAAAAAATTAAACACAAGTCTAGCTTAAAAGATATTATGGACATTTTTGGGTATAAATACTAAACACTAGGTGATACTATAAAATAAAGAAAGGCAACAGTACAAGAAACACTCTGCATTATGATTTTACGAATGATATGTGCCACCATGTTGCAAATACAAAAACATACATCTATGAATATATTCGTTCATAGCATGACTAGCAACATGATTGCTTAGAATATTAAAAAAGTCCTCAAGAAAGCTGTCATTTAATTGTGAAGACTCTTCCTACTATGGACATATAATGACAGTAGCTAATACTTGCTCACTGCATGCAATATACCAGGCACTGTTCTAAGTGATATATATATACCTCACTCATCACTCATTTATTCCTCACAACAAAACGATCCTCTGAGGTCTATTCAATTATTACTCCCACTTCAAAGATGGAAAAACCAAGGCAAAGGGGAGTTGGGACTTTCCCAAAGTCAGACAGCTGGTGAGTGGTGGAACCTGGGTGTGAGTATAGGCTCCAGAGCCCACTCAACTGAATTCTGACAACCAGGTTATCCACTTTCTTACAGAACGGAAACTAAGGTTCAGGTAGTAAGAGAGGTGGGCGTGAACTCACATCTCTAGTCTTTAAAGTTTCAGGATCTAGTGTAGAGAACAATGCCCTCATTGACAGAAGTCACATGGAAAGACTAGTAAAACAAAATTGAGGAGAAGCGCGGAGTGGGTTGGCAACTGATGGTGGGCACTGCTGGGGCTGGGACAGCGGGATGGGGAGGGCAGGACGGCGTTGATAAAGGGTCAAAGGGTAGTGAGTAGGCCCCGCAGGGTGCCACTTCCTCTGAGCTTCCAGAGTCTATATCTGCACCACTCTCATCTTATTGTTCTAGATTCTCTTTCAATCAATAAACACAAGTGAGGAAGGTAACAAGTCTCAAGCTACACATCTCAGGGGACCCTTGCAAGAGTTTCTGAAACTGGATAGATCAGGAGTATCTATGGCATTTTATACTAAAAAGGCCAAATGTTAAGCAAAGCATATGCTTGGATCACTAGTTATTTATTGCTATTATAATTCTGTATTGAATAAAGATATTAGCTTTATAAACTTAGTACACCTTTGTGAGATGAAGCACCAAATGACAATCACTGTGATTACTCCTGCTGTTACCACCATTTATCATCACTCACATGTGGGCAAGGCACCGTGCACAGGAAATACACAATTCAAACCTCACAAAAGCCTGCATGAGAATTCTGCAGAATAACAAGTACCTGCATCAAAACTGCTTGGCATACTCGTTAAATAACGAACACTCTTGAACTCCACCCTAGACCCACTCAATCAGAATCTCTAGAGGAGGGCCTAGGAATCAGTATTTTCAGCAAGTACTCCAAGTGATGCTTATCTTGGCATATGAATCCCCATTTTACATGTAAGGTATCAAATGGTAAAGTGACTTCACAAACATAATATCACCAAATACCAGATTGAACTCAGTCAGACTTCAGCACTGGCCTCGTAACTGCTTTGCAGCTCAAGGGTCAACAGTTAAGTTTGTGGTTTAAAAAAAGGCACAAAAGCAAGTGAGACTGCCTTTAAAACCCACCAACCTATATAATGCTATATGAGTTCCTAAACCATTAATCCACGTAAACATACAGAAAAGTTTCTTCTCTTAAACCAAAAAAAAAAAAAATTAACAACAAATGATATGCCCTTTGAACTCCACACAATTAATTTTGTTTTAAAAAGATGTAAGCATCTTTTAGCAATTTCAATGCTTCATCAAATGGCACTGCCTGTATTATAAGACCAACCAAATCCCCGCAGTAATTAGACATAATGGGAAACTCAAAGCAGAGTTAATCCTCAAGCCACGAGAGACGCAGAGTCACGACAGCTGTCTCTTACCGCAAGAGGTAGACTTCCTGTCCACCATGTTCACACGCCTGGTTTCAGTGCGAAGTTTTTCATCTGTGTTCTCCACTAGGTTGGCAAGGTCGTCAATTATCTCTAGAAAGAAAAGCAAAGATACATGATTAATACTCCTGAAATACCCTGGTTAACATCACAGCATCATAGCTGTGGTTGTTCTTCCAGTAATAGTTCTCTGAAGTTCAGGAAGTGACAAGGTACAGAACTCATGTAGATTCTTTGAAAACTTCAATTCTGATTCAAAAAGGAAAAAAAAAAACAGTAGTCATAAAGAAAAAAACTGGTTTAACATAATTCCAGGAGACAGAAAAGAAATGCCAACAAGTTTAGGGGAAAGAAAGCATGACCCACCGAAATTTATGTCCAGCCATGTTGTCACTTAAGTATTAACATAAGGTGAGAGATAGGCAGTTCAAAAGACTTCAGGGACTACCTGGCCCCTTCCTGAGAAAACTACTTGATAAAATCCAGACAACCAAGAGATAAATAAAAATAAAGAATTCTTATGCAGAAACCATGACATAAGAGATGATGGTGAGAACTGAGAATAAACAAATACATGAATTAGATAACAGAAGGTATATAAATGTTACAGTGACAACAATTCCAACTGAAAACTCAGGAAAAAGTTGGGGCGGGGAAGGAAAGTGGAAAGAAGTTGAAAGCACTGATTTCTTCATCTCTCACAGTGAGTCATATCAACCTATCGAAAAGTTAAACACATAGAAACTTACAGCCTTTCCAAAATCACCAAAACTTCAATGTTTTTGGCAACTTTTTGGTTAACCTTGATGGATATTTTAGTAATTACTCTCTCGTGTAAAGAATCCCTTTTTCCCCCGCCTCTTCCTCCCCCCATTTTTTTTTCAGTGACTGCTTTGGAGATGCATTGTCCTATACGAGTCCCCATTTTTCTTAAAGTATTAAGTAAAGCAAACAAGAAAGTCAAAGAAAGTTTCCAGAATGATGTTTGAGCTGAGCTTTGTAGGCCATGGGGGTGAAAAAGCAGGAAAAGGGCAAAAAGATTAGTATTTGAAAGGCACAGAAGAGGTGAGTGTTCTTTTAGCCTCCTATAGCACTTCCTGCAAACCTCTTGTTACTTATTGACCTTTATAGCTGCATTCCAATTATTTGTTTACATGCCTTTATTTGACAGAAAGAGTACGGCACAAAGTAACTTTTATTCATCCTTATATCTCCCACCCCTAGGAGACTGCCTAGTGCACAGCAGGATAAAATAAACATGAAAAGATAAAGTCAATAAATGAATGGAGTCTAAAACATAAAAGCATTGAATAATTTTCAAAGCACTTTGCTCCTTCTTAGAAAAGTGGATCTGAGCCAAATTCGTCAAATATAAATATTATCTATATAACACCTGCCTAGAAAATCTTTTGTTGTTATTTAACAATTCATTCATAACTCTCTACTCCCTTGTATTCAATGACATACTCACTCCCAGTTTTCTTCCCATCTACCCAGAAGCTCTGTCTAGAGTCTCTTTTTCTCTTAAATGTGGGTGATACCCAGAGTTTTGTATTGTTACTCTATAATACTACCATGGTGGTATTATATACCCACTACACCAATATTTAAATTGAAAATCTGAAATTCTTCTGTACTAGATAGCTCTCCAAAATTCTTGACCCATGTAGCCAACTGCCTACTACCAATCTCTGTCATGAAATACCTACAAACATCTGACTCTCAAGACCTCTAAAACCAAACTCTTCACCTTCCCCCAAATTTGACTCCACATCTATATTCCCTGTCTCAATTAATGGCATTATCATTCATTTGCTTGCCCAAGCTAGAAATCTTCAGAGTCCCTTGGCCTTTTCTCCCTTCCCCTTCTCCATCTGCTATTCCATTATTAGCCACTCTTGTTGATTCTACCTCCCCAGTTATCTCTCAACCCTCTCTTTTCCCTTAAACCCTGTTACTAATTCCTCACAAAATTTGCCAGTGTTTCTAAAACAATGTCCTAACTTATCTTTCTGTTTCTAGTCCTGAATCCTTTCAATCCATTTTCCATACAATAGTCAGGAATATATTTTTATTTTCTCGTATTTCAATTAAAATTTAAGTAGCCACATGTATTGAATAACACAGCTCTAAAGCAATAACTTTAAAAAGAGAGAGAAAAAACAAAAACACACAACCACCCACACAAGAGGAATAACTTAAAAATAAAAATCAATAGAGGAAATAAAATTAAATATCAAAAATGCATGGTTCACCTAAAAGAAGGTAGGAAAGGAGGTACAGAGGAACAAAGGACAGACAGAGCAAAAAGAACATAAATACCTACATGGTATATTTAAACGCAACTATATCAATAGTCACAAGAAAAATGTAAATGGAACTAAACTCCTCAATTAAAAGACAAAGGATATCAGGCAAGATTTAAGACAAAAAGATGACACAACTATACGCTTTCATAAGAAACTCACTTTAAATATGAAGCACAGATAATGTTTGCATTAGAAAGTGAGTACTGCTGTATTAATATCAGACCAGACAGACTTCCAGACAAGGAGTATTATCAGAGATTAAAAAAAAAAAGGAACTTTTCACAGTGTGAAAGGACACGTATGACAAAAATGGAAAATTCCTTAATATTTGAAAATTAAGGAATTTACCTCTAAATTACCCACAGGACAAAGATAAAATCACAAGAGAAAGCAGAGAATATACTGAAATGAATGATAATGACAACGGCCATAGACTAGATGTTTGTGTACCCTCAAAACTCATACGTTGAAACCCAATTCTCCCCAATGTGATGGTATTTGGAATTGGGGCTTTCGGGAGCTGATTAAGTCATGATGGTAGAGCCCTCATGAATGAATGAATCCCAGCCCATGAATGAGATTTGTGCCCTTATAAAGGAGGCCTTAGAGAGCTCCCTCATTCCTGCTACCACGTGAGGCTACAGTGAAAAGACATCCGGCTATGAATCAGGAAACAGGTCCTCGCCACACACCCAATCTGCAGGCACCTTATCTCGGACTTCCCAGCCTTCAGAACCATGAGAAAAAAAATTTCTGTAGTTTGTAAGCCACCCAGTTTATGGTGTTTTGTTATAGCAGCCTGTGTGGAACAAGACAACAACCCAACATAAAAGTTTGTGGGATGCAACTAAAGCAGTGCTTAGGGAGAAGTTTATTGTTCTAAATGTATTAATATATATTAGAAAAGAAGAAAGATGTAAAATCAATGATCAGACTAAAGGAGATAATTGTATGATCATCTCAATAAATGCAGAAAAAGTATTTGGCAAAAGTCACTGTCCATTCATGATACAAATTCTCAGCCAAACAGGAATAAAAAGAAATTTCCTCAGACTGGTGAAGGACATCTACAAAAAACTTAGAGCTAATGTCATGCTTAAAGGTGAGACATTGAATACTTTTTCTCCAAGATCAGGAACAAGGCAAGGATGTCTGCTCTGACAATGTCTGTTAAACATTTTATTAGAAGTCCCACATGCACTGTGTGGGGAATAGACACGCTTGAAGCTCAGACTCGGGAGGATGGGGGCAGGGACATGGGCAATATACATAACCTGAACTTTTATACCCCCATAATAAGCTGAAATTAAAAAAAAAAAAGAAGTCCCACATGGTTCAATAAGGCAAGGGAAAAAAAGGCAAAAATATTTGAAAGGAAGCTAAAAACTGTGTATTTGCAGATGACATGATTGTGCACATAGAAAACTATGGAGGCCGGTGCGGTGGTTCACGCCTGTAATCCTAGCACTCTGGGAGGCCAAGGCGGGTGGATCGTTTGAGCTCAGGAGTTCGAGACCAGCCTGAGCAAGAGCAAGACCCCATCTCTACTAAAAATAGAAATAAATTATATGGACAGCTAAAAATATATATAGAAAAAATTAGCTGGGCATGGTGGCACATGCCTGTAGTCCCAGCTACTCGGGAGGCTGAGGCAGGAGGATTGCTTGAGCCCAGGAGCTTGAGGTTGCTGTGAGCTAGGCTGACGCCACGGCACTCTAACCTGGGCAACAGAGTGAGACTCTGTCTCAAAAAAAAAAAAAAGAAAAAAAGAAAACCATGGAATCTATTTATAAAAACTGCTAGAACTAATAAGTAAATTTAGCAAATTTGCAGATACAAAGTCAATTATAAAAGGCAATGTATTTCTACACACCAGTAACAGAAAAAAAGGAAAGTAAAAAATAATATCGGTTGTAATAGCTTCAAAAACATCTTAGAAATAAATCTAACTGAAGATATACAAGACCTCTACAATAAAAACTATAAAACAGTGCTGGGAGAAATGAAAGAAGGCTTAAATAAATGGAGAGCTATAACACATTCATGAATTGGAAGACACAATATTTTTTATTTTTTTAAACTGTGGTATTGAACACTAGAACTGAGTCCTCCTATCTAGCTGCAATTTTGTATCTTTTGACAGAGCTCTTCCTATCTCTCCCTTCTCCCTACCCTTCCTAGCCTGTAGTATCCTCTGTTCTACTTTTTATTTCTATGAGACCAACTATTTTTAACTTCCATGCATGAGTGAGAACATGTGGTGTTTAACTTTCTGTTGCTGGCTTATTTCACTTAAACGTAATGTCCTTTAGACTCATCCATGTTGCTGTGAATGACAGGATTTTGCTCTCTTTTATGGCAGAATAGTATTCCATCGTGTATATGTATCACATTTTCTGTATCCACTCATCTGTTGTTAAACACGTAGGTTGACTCCATATTTTGGCTTTTGTGTATAGTGCTACAATAAACATGGGGGTGCAGATGTTTCTCTCATATACTGATTTCCTTTCCTTTGGATAAATGTTCAGTAGTGGGATTGCTGGATCATATAGTAGTTCCATTTGTAGTTTTCTGAGAAACCTCCATACTGTTCTCCATACTGGCTGTACTAGTTTACATTCCCATCCACAGAGTATGAGAGTTCTCTTTTCTCCCCATCCTCACCAGCATTTGTTATTTTTTTGTCTTTTTTATAATAGCTATCCTAATTGGGGTAAGATAATACTTCATTGTGGATTTGATCTGCATTTCCCTGACTAGTGATGTTGAGTATTTAAAAAATGTATTTGTTAGCCATTTGTATGAGAAGACTCAATATTTTAAAGGCATCTGTTCACTTTTCTCAATTAATGTAATCCTAATCACAATTAATGTAATGTATTATACATTACATTATTACATTATTACATTATTATAATGTACACATTATAATGTAATCCTAATCACAATTCTAGCAGACTTTTAAAATGAAACCAGCAAGCCAATTCTAAAATTCACATGGAAATGCAAACAATTTAAAATAGCCAAAATAATCCTGACAAAGAAAAAATAAGTCAGAGGTATTATATTCCCCAAACTCAAGACTTCTTATAAATACATAGTCATCAAGACAGTGTGGCATTGGAATAAGGACAAATAGATCAATGGAACAAAGCAGAGAACCTGGACAGACCTCTGTGTGTGTGGGGGCAGGGGGCGGGTGTGTGTGTGTGTGTGTGTGTGTGTGTACACTCAATTCTCAACAAAGGTATCAACAACAGAGTCAATCAAATAGGGAAAGAAAAGTCTTTTTAACAATGATGCTGGAACAACTAGACCCATGTATGGGGAAATAAAAACCTCAGGCCTTTTTTCCCCTCTGTACACAAAAAATTGATTTGAGACGGTTCACAGACTTGAAAAATAAAAATAAAATTCTAAGCTCCCCAAACAGAATGGATCCCCTCTTGGCCAAGGGAACACCAGAGAAATCTTAAAAACTGAGTTCCTGGCCATGACAGGATGGGGTCAGACATGTCTTGCTATACCCCTTCCCTCACTAACCACCACTAGGACTGTCTTTCCTAAGGGTGAAACAGAAACCAGCCCCTTGGCAAGACTTGTGCCAGCTGATTTCAACCAACCTTGTGATTGCTCCTTCTTTTTGCAGTTTTCAACACAGCAATGGAAAAGTATTCCTTTCTAATAGGAGACCATTGACCATGAAGTGGTTCTGGCCAGTCTATGGAGGCTACTTACTGAGTGCCTTTGTGGCCTCTGCTTCCTTTTGATGTCAGAGGGCCGAAAACTCCAACCCTCAGGCTAATGCCTCCAATTTTTGAACATGGGACCCATGAAAAGACATGAAGCTCAATTGCGCATGTTTTTCCTTTCATAAATATTCATGACTCCTCCTATAGCCTGTTAAATATGTACATGTGGTCATCCTGCTCAGCATAAATTCCTGTTCCCTTTACCCCTCCCTCAAAGTGCCTGTCTGGTCTTTGCCAGAGGCTGTGCTTCTCAGCCTGTCAGAATGGCCAGCCTGCAGGCTGCAACCTTTTATGAGAAATAAAGCTCTCCTTTCCAAATTTATGAACCTTGTCATTCTTCAGTTGACAGACTTACTGTAAAGCTTCTAGAAAAAAAAATAGAAGAAAATCTTCATAACCTTGGGTAGGCAAAAATTTCTTAGGCACAACATAAAAAGACTATCCACAAAAGAAATTGGTCAATTAGATGTCATCCAAATAAAAATTTCCTGCTCATCCAAAGACACTATTACAAAAATTAATAAATAAGTCACGGACTGATAAAAAATATTTGCAGAACATATATCTGACAAAGTATCTAGAATATATAAAGAACTCCTACATATTAACAATAAAAAAAGACAATCTCATTTTGAAACAGGCAAAAGATCTGCACAGATGTTTTACAGAAGATATACAAATGGCCAATAAGCATATGAAAAAGGGTTCAATATTGGTAGTCATTAGGGAAATGCAAATCTTAATCACAGTAAGATACCACTTCACACCCACTAGAATGCTAACATTGAAGACTAACAATACTAATTGTTGGGGAAGATGTGGCATAAAGGGTACTGTGGAAGTGTTTGTCAGTTCCAATCAAGTTGACCATAACTCTACCCTCTTACCCAAAAACTTCACTCCTAGTTATTTACCAAACAGAAATAAAAACCTACTTCTCAAAAAGACCTGTACAAAAATAGACATCACAGCCTATTCATTAGGGCCCCAAACTAGAAACAACCCAAATATCTACATTAGGAGAAATGGATAAGCAAATTGGGGTATATCTGTAAAATGAAATACTTACTGTTCAGCAATAAAAAGAATAAACTACTTATGAATATAATAACTGTATAAATCTAAAAATAATTTTGCTGGCTAAAATAAGAAAATAAAAATCAATACATACTTTATGATTCTGTTTATATGAAATGCAAGGATAAACCTAAGCTACATGATGAAAATCAGAAAGTGGTTGCCTCTGGGGTGCTGGGGGGCTTGACTAGAAAGGGACATGACAAAACTTTCTGGGATGATGAAAATGTTCTAAATGTTCACACAAGTGGATACAGTTGTCAAAACTCAAGGAACTGAACACTAAAAATCTGTGCATTTTGTTGTATGCAAATAATACCCTAGTTGAAAATGTAAGTCAGAGAAAAATTAAAAGTTCACAATATTATGATACTCCTAAGATTTTCCAGCAAATAAGAATAAAGGGAGAAAGGGAGAAAAGGAGAAAAGGAGAGGGGGAGAAAAGGAGAGGGGGAGAAAAGGAGAGGGGGAGAGGGCGAGAGGGGGAGAGGGCGAGGGGGCGAGGGGGCGAGGGGGCGAGGGGGCGAGGGGGCGAGGGGGCGAGGGGGGGAGGCAGGCAGGCAGGCAAGACAAAACAAATGCCTTAGAATAACACAATTTTAGACCTGCAAGAAATTATGAGATCACCTTGTAGTTCTTTTCCCTTTTACAATATCTCTGGCAGTGGGACAGTTAATCTTTTGCTGAACACTCCCAGAGACTGGTAACATGGAAACTCGTGAGAAAATCAGTTCCATGGCTGAGTTTGAGGGTAATGCTAATTATTACAAAGTTGTTCTACAAATCTATAGTGAACTTGTCTTCGACAAAGGTGCCAAGAACATACAGTGGGGAAAGGACAGTCTCTTCAACAAATGGTGCTGGGAAAACTGGATATCCATATGCAGAAGAATGGCAACTAAATTCTTATCTCTCACCATCCACAAAAATCAAATCAAAATGGATTAAAGACTCAAATCTAAGACCTGAAACCATGAAACTACTAAAAGAAAACATTGGGGAAATGATTCAGGACATTGGTCTGAGCAAGGACTTCTTGAGTAATACCCCCAAAGCACACGTAACTAAAGCAAAATTGAACAAACAGGATCACATCAAGCTAAAATAGCTGTTGCACAGCAAAGGAAACAATCAACAAAGTGAAGAGACAACCCATAGAATGGGAGAAAATATGTGCAAACTACCTGTTTGACAGGGGATTAATAATTAGAATATATAAGGAACTTTAACAACTCAATAAGAAAAAAAATCAAATAATCCGATTATTATAAAGTTCTTTATTATATTGAGCTGAAAATTTGCCTGCTTTCAACTTCTATCTTAGTTATTTCTAGGCCAACATGATACCAATATTCTTTCTTTCATAATTCTCCTCACATATTTCCTCAGTCTTCTCTTCTAAGCTAAAGATACTTAGCTCCAAATTTTAGCAAGTCCTCAAAGGAAGTGATTTCCACATCTTGTAACATTCTGACGCTCTGGGTATAGTATTCTTCCTAAAATGTGATGGGAAGACTTGGAAATGTCATTTCAGTTTTTGTCTCATCAGCACAGAACACAGTTGAGTTTACATATATATATTATAGTAACATATAAAAGTGGGCATCTTTTATGATCCATGCCTCATTCTCTATCAAGATATTCCACAGTAAGGGTCATGCTTTGTACAGTTGCATGGTACATTTTCCTTATGCAACTAATTAGTCAGGATTGCATGATATGTCTGAATGCCACAATAAGTAATATGAAATTCAGGCCTAATAGCCTCTGTTACTATAAGAAAGTCGAGTGCAAAATATGTCTTGTCTGACAATAAATATGTCACCTGTTTATATATATTAACTGGGTTTTTAGATATATGTCTTTTTAAATTTGTAATATTCATAAGCATGACTTAGAGAGAGGTAAATTAACCAATTTGTAGCAGATTAGGTCAGCAAAAATCAGTAGTCAACACTGAAGGAGTTAATGTTTTAATCCAGACCAAACACAAAGTTTTTCATTTTGGTTGGTAAATCTCTCCTGATTAACTGGTGGTGCTGGTTGTTTAAAACAACTCTATTCTTTAAGTTAAAGAAATTATTTAATAGCAGTTTATAAATGAGAAAGGGAAAAGTAAACAGTATCCAAACACGCCAATACAGTAACTTCTGTAATCACTTCTATGTGTTTCTGTCTAAGATTTGACATAAACATACATGTTTTCATATAACTGCAATATATAAGCTTCCCCCCAACACAATATCATTTGTACTCTTTCATGTAGCTACAGTCTTCACAGTTATAATTTCTAATGGTTCCAAAATATTTACTCCATTAAGTAAACATTAAATAATAGCCCATTGTTAGCTACTTAGAATGTTTCTGTATTTCTACATAATGAGTCTATGAATTCTTTCCTCCATTGTCATTTCCATTCCTTTTATCATTTCCTTAAATTAACAAAGTGTGATTATAACTGCTCTGTGGACTTTGAAACAGATTGCCCAATTATTTTTTAATAGGTTTATACTGCCACTGTGGGTTGGTTTGATGGAATGTATTCCACTTGTCGCTACTATGACCTCAGAAGATCTCCGAGACCAGGGAGCCCGGGGGATTTCCCACACACTACCTCGGTGGGAAATCCCCTGACCACAGTCTGGCGAGAGCAAATGAAACGCAGGTGTCAGAGCACAGGTCGGGAAACAAGCAGCTGGCTACTTCAGATTCCTCACAGGACAGCCTCCAAAGAGAACCTGATATCTTGCTTCCTGGTAAGTATTTGCATTTGGTTTCAAGAAGGAGCTTATATTTCTATCATGTGTTAAAATTTGAGGTATCAAGTGCCATTCCAGCATAGGATGGGAAAATGGACAATGGAAAGTATAACACAAAATTCATAGAATCAAAAGCATTAAGAAATATTACATGGCATCAAAGTATCTGACTCCACTTATACTTCATATTTTTTCTACTCTCAGTTACAGCCTCAGTAAATTCTACATAAAGGCACAGAGTGTGCTGTATGAAATGTGTTTCATTTCATTAACTTGGTGTCTTTTTGTGCTCATAATGGGCTCATAATGGCAGTTATAAAGTCATTATGTTATTATGCCTTTTGCTTATACTGCTAATAACACTTGAAGACAAATGTTAAAAAAAAATAACAGTGAATAAAGAGCTTTTCTTGAGGGTATTAGTTCAACTCCCTCTATTCCCTACAACTGAAACCATACTTAAAACTATCAATGGAAACTAAAAATGAGGTTGGATGGTGGTGACCTCTAATCATACTGTACATCAGGAAGAGATGTTAAATACATTACAGAAAACAGGGACAAAAGGAAATATCAATCTGTGACTCAGCAAAGGGAAAGTAATGACTTAATGACTTGCCTATGAGGCCCCAAGGCCAGACAGCTGGTGGGGAACTCCAGCAGACCCGGGCAGAGCCCCTGGGAACCACCCAGGCTTTGGAGGCCCCAGGGAATGCTCCCTTACCTAGGAGAAATTCCCCTTGGCCACACCTGCAGCACCTTACACTGACCAGGTGGGCCAGGCTCGGCAGAAAGCACAGGCTCCATTCCTACTCCCTCCTGACCACACACCAAGGCCTTTCATTTGAGCCTAAATATGTGTAACAGAGGCCTACACTAAGATAGAACCCTTCCTGACTTCTAATAACCTGTAGACACAGATCCCTGTGAAGAGGATCAAACAAAGAACAGGTATAAATAAAGAGCTCAAAATGAAGGAACATCTGAGGAGTGTTCAAAAGAATGTTCTCTCCTCTTCTTTTTCATTAGAAAATAAAATTCCTTCAAGAAAAGGAGACACCTTGAGAACTATGTGGTTTCTTTTTTTTAAAACAAGACTCAAGAGGACACTAAATCAATGCAACAAGAACAGAGAGACACAATGAGGGGACGACATAAGATTATTAGAAACTGCATACAGGTAGAAGCATAGTTGTCAAAGTAAAACCATAATGAAGGCAGTACACAGATTGTAAACTAGGTAAGAGATTTAGAAAACAAGCTTGAATAATCTCCCAGAAGCCACAGGAAAAAATGGGAGGAAAAAATAAGAAATAGGAATAAATAAAAACAGGAGAAGAAATGATAACTAAATAAATAATGAAATTTTTTTCTTGAGACGATAAAACACTTGAGTGTTCATATAAGAAAAAACTCATTGAGTTCTGAGCAATATTAATTGAAGACTGTCTAGAAATATCTCACGAAATTTCTGAATTTCAGAATAAAAGAAAATCTGCAAATATTCAAATGGTAGGCAGAAGGAAAGGAAGTTTACCAACAAGGGAAGAAAAATAAACTGGAATGAGACTGTTCCTGTGAAACACTAGAAGACAATGGAGTAAAAAAGGTGTGAAGACAAAGACTGTGATCTAAGGATTCAATGTGTAGCGGGGCTATGGTGGGTGATCACTGATAAGAGAAAGACATAATTGTGCAAGGCATCAGAGAGCACTCACCTAGCTAATTAAGGCAGGGAATGAGGTCATGGGAGTGCTAAATGAAACCAAACCACACAGGTTTGTTACAGTCAAGTGCTGAGAGCACACAGGATGGTGATCACTCACCTCTGTCTGGGGTCCCTGAAGCCAGGGCAGGCAGGCCTTAGGCCAGAGTTTCACTTAGCTATCATTTAGCCACTTTTTGGTTTACTCTTCCCATGTTGCAATGAGGTTTGTGATATCCCTCCCAGCATCAAAGAATTGCCCCAGATCCCCAAACTGCCTGCCCATCTTTAGCCTCCGGGTACTCAAAATCACCTGGAGCTGCCATAAAAACATGCATTTTTAAATCCAGCAAAGTCATCTGCCTGCATTTCTTCATGACAGATACAACAATGTCACTTGTACATTTCTGTCAGCATTATAGCTGCAAACTGTCAGAACATAAGTGGCAGAAAGACTGAGTAAATAATGCATGCAAAACACACTCGATTCAGGAAGGCTAAATGGCTGGCATCATTTGCTCCATGCTACACTAATATTCACTGCCCGAGGACATGATCTGCTGGACTAGCTTCTATTTGCAGAAAGTATGCAGAAGCATTCAGAGCTAGAGAAAAATATGAATTGTGTGTCAAAAGGAACCTTCACATGTACACCTGTGTGTATACATATATGCAAATACTTTTATATGTTTTGTACCTATATACACATATATATTTTATATAGATCAGGAGATATATTTTATATTTTTCTGAGATAAACATACATTTATTTCAGAGACAAATAACATGACCACATCCCCCAACTATGTGTGTATACCACTCAAGTACCATTCCAGAAAAAAGAAATGAATGGAAAAAAAGGAAATCAAGATTGGTTGAGTCACTGTATAATAACATAAAATATAAATCATGGTAAGCAATAAACCTATTAAACATAAATCTAAATATAATATTGTCATAAAACTTAATGCTAAAATTTTAAGCTTTTTGTTGTGAAATATAACTCACATACAAAAAAGTACAAAAAGTATATGTGCAGTTCAATGAATTATCACAAAGTAAATACTCAATTATCATCGAGGTCAGGAAATAGGAGGCTGCCAAAACCTCCTCACCACCACTCTCGGCCCCATGTCCCCCTCTAATGACCAGCCCCTCCCTTTTATACCAAAGTAACCACTACTCTGACTTTTATATAATACTTGCATGTTTTTCTGTACAGTTTTATCACCCATAAAAAGTCAACGATTCACACCATTTAGAACTACCCATGTGGTTCTAAGCTGATTCAGGGAAGGATCATCAATTGATGGTATATCCATTGGGTGAAGGGTTGTCGGGAATCAGTATATTCATAGCCTGAAAGTATCACCCCATGGATTACTTATTAGTTACAGAGAGGAATGGTACCTTTACAATGAAGAAATATGGCAGATGTCACCTTAACACTGTGTGCAAACTTAGTATCAACAATGATGGGACAAACTGTCATTCTGGGTCTCCTGATGTGACGCAATGGAAAGTACCATGGTAGACAACTCTCCTTATGTGGTCTTTTTGCCAAAAATGTTCAACTTAAATCATAAGGAAACACACTCAGACAAATCCAGATTGTGAGAAATCCTACAAGGCAATCGGCATGAACTCTTTTAAGATGACAATGGCAAAAAAAAAAAAAAAAAAAAAAATGAGGGAACTGTTTTAAATTAAAAGACATTAAAGAGGAATAACAACTAAATACAGTGTGTAATCTTGGAATGCTGGGCATCTCCTCAAAAAAAAAAAGAGTGATAAAGGTGGGAGGCTGAGGTGGGAGGATCGCTTGATGTCAGCAGTTCAAGACCAGCATGAGCAGGAGTGAGACGCCATCTCTACTAAAAATAGAAAAAATTAGGCAGGTGTGGTGGCGCATGCCTGTAGTCCCAGCTACTCAGGAGGCTGAGACAGAAGGATCATTTGAGTCCAGGAGTTTGAGGTTGCAGTGACCTATGATGACGCCGCTGCACTCTACCAGGGGCGACAGAGCAAGATATTATCTTAAAAAAAAGTGTTAAAGGACATTATCAGGGCTTGGAGCAATGGGAGCAATTTAAATATAAACTCCATGTATTACAATATATGATTGTAAATTGATTACAATATTACCATATCAAAGTTAAGTTTCTTGAACATGTTAATGATATCGTAGTTGTGCAGGAAAACATCCTATCCTAATCCCTAGGAGATACATGCTGAAGTATTTAGGAGACACCTCCACCTTACTTTAATGATTTGTTGGGTGGAGGGGGGAAGAATTACATACACATACACGCAAGGGAAAAAAAAAAGCAAAAACAAATGTGGTTAAATGTTAACAACTGGTGCCTAGATGAAGGGTGACCAGATATGCCCGGAAGGACATACTGTTAACTTTTCTGTAGGTTTGGAAAAACTTCTAAAATAAAAATCCCAGAAAAAAATAAGCCACAGACTCAAACTGGGTTAAAGAAAAAAAGAAAAGGAAAAGACACCTTCTCTTAATACTATATAGATGGGAAGCGTATGGTAGAGTGGGGTAACTAAATCCCCAAATTTGGGGCTAGAGAAAAAAAAGGGAGCCTCAACGGACCAAAAAGTACCAGGAAGATCATAGACAGAGAGGAACTTAGGAGAACAACCCCTTAAAGTTGTTCATGACCTCCTGGTCTCACCCCTGCAGTGTGCATGCATGGAACTGACCCTAAATAGCACACACAGACATTGCAAACTGAACTACAGGACAGAAAACCACTCAGTGCTCAGACTGGCCCCTGGCTATTGCACATGTGGGATAGATCCAAATAGCACTGCAAAGCCTATGAAAATGTCATGACACTGGAACCACAACCCATAGACAAGGTAGCTGGAACCTATGGCCTGAACCCATGGCCTGAACCCAACCAGGAAAATTGCTTGCTAAAACAAAAAATATCAACATCCCTGTAGGATTTAAGCAAGAGCCAGAGTCTCATAACATAATAATCAGAATGTCCAGGATACAATCCAAAATTACTTAGCATATGAAGAACCAGAGAATCTCAAGCTGCGTGAGAAAAGATGCCAATGCTAAAAAGCATAGTTGTTGCAATTATCTAACAAAGACTTTAAAGCAGCTATAATAAAAATGCTCCAAGTAAAAGTGAGCACTCTTGAAACAAATGAAAAGACAGTCTCAGCAAAGAAAATATATAGAGAAGAAACAAGTACAAATTTATGTATGTGTGTATGTATGTATGTATTTATTGTTTCCCCTATACTTGCATCAGAACAAGTGCAAATTTTGAAACTGAAGAAAACACAATAATCGAATTAGAAAACTCATCAGACTGGCTCAATGGCAGAATGAGGATGACAGAAGAAAGATAGTTCAATAAAAATTATCTAATCCTAACAATAAAGAGAAAAGAGACTGAAAAAATAAAAATGAACAGAGCCTCAGGGACCTGTGGGATAGTGGGAAAAGGTCAAACATTCATATCATTGAAGGAAGAGCAACATGTCATTGGAGTCCCAGAAGGGAGGGAAAGACTGTGGGGCGGCAAAAATATTTGAAGAAATAATGGATGAAATTTTCCTAAATTTGGCAAAAACCATAAAATAGCAAACCCCAAACAAGATAAAACACAAAGAAACCCATGCCCAAACACATCATAACCAAACTGCTGAACACTAAAGAGAAAATTAAAAATCCTGAACACAACCAAAGAAAAATGACACATTACATATAGGGGAACAAAGATTTCAAAGACTGTAAATTTCTCATCAGAAATCACAAGAGACCAGAAGGAGTGTTACCAGCCTTTGAGTGGAGATCTAAGTTCTTGGTGTTTGCTGGGAAAAGAATTTCAGGACACACCACATAAGCCAAGCAAGTGGCAGCTTTTACTGAAAGTGAAAATACACTCTCAGGAAAGAGAGCAGCTGCATTGGGAGGAAGTGGTTTTAGATCTTTTGTAGTTTCACTAATTGAAGGGAGGAATATTCAAAGGCGAGGGGTTAACATTTACTAAGAATTTGGGTAGTAATTCCCAGAATTGGGTTTCGTCCCATTTTCATACTTTATATAGTTGTTTTGGAACTGTCATGGTGATTTCAAGGGTGGAGAAAATTTTAAAACTTCAATGTACATGATCGTGTAATTAGCCAAAGTTGATGTAAGGTGACAGAGATAGCTGACAAGCTGGTTGGAACCGTTCTTGGCTGCGGTTATCAGCCCCTTTCGTTCAGATTGTCTACTGCACACCTGCACCCCTTCTTCAAGCCCCTGCATTGGGTCCCAGCCCTGTCTCCTAGTCTCCTGCTCTAACAGAAGTATAACAACACTTTTAAAGTGCTGAAAGAAAAGAGCTCTCAAAACAGAATTCTATAACCAGCAAAAATACCCTTCAGGAAGAAAGGTGAAATAAAGATATTCTTAGAGGAAGAAGTACTAGGAAAATCTCTTGTCAGCAGATCTACTCTACAAGAACTGCTAAAGGAAGTTCTTCACACAGAAGGAAAATGACACTGGTAGGAAACCCAGGACATCAGAAATGAAGGAAGAGCAACAGAAATGGTCAATATCTAGATAAATATAACAGGATATTCTCCAACTGACTTATTTATTGTATGTTTGACAGGTGAAAATAGACTTATAATGTCTGGTTCTCAATGCACATAAGTGTCACATATAAGACAACAATAACATAACGTGGGGAGGGTTAAGGGGCCTATATGGTAGTAAAGTTTCTATACCTCATTTGAAAAGATTAAATATTGATTCTAAGTAGACTGCAAAATTTTAAGTATGTATACTGTCATCCCTAGTAACCACTAAAACAATCTATACAGTAAAAAACACAATAGAAAAATTAAAATGGAGTACTAAAAAAGCTCACATGTATGATGCAATTCATATGATATTATCCAAAAGACAAAAGTTTAGTGACAGAGGACAGATCAGTTTGGTTTCCTAGATGTTAGGAATGGGGCAGGGTATGACTGCAAAGGAAAGCACAGGAAGTTTTCTGGAGCGATGGCACAGTTCTACACCCGTTTGTGGTAGTGGTTACACAAATCAATATATATGCAAAAATTCACAGAGCTACACACAGTCCATTTTTTTGTGTGTTAATTTAAAAATATGTAACAAAGAAAGAGAGGTATGTGTCAAGGTAGAATCTCAGAGAACACTAGTACATAAAGAATAAGAGGAGTAAAAATATAGAAGAAAAAGAGGCAAAGAGAAAAGAAAAAATCCAGAAGAGAGTGCCAGCACAAGGGCAGCACTGCAAGAAGGAGAGTGTGGAATATGTCATGCCTATTGGATCGGCAACTGGGCAGCTGGTGTTGCCTGTGTAAGAGCTCTTTGGGTGTGGGAGGGAAGGGGAGGAAAAGGGGAGGGGAGGGAGAGAGCAATTTACCTGACTCGCGGGAGTATACATGTGCCAAAATGTGGGGGTGGGAAGACAGCCAAGTCTAGACTAGTATTACAAAAAGCTCGTTATTATTTAAAATCATAACAACAACTGCTAATATTTACTGAAAATTTGCCATGTGCTAAGCCATTGTTTCCCAATCTAGAGGTGTATATAATGTTTTAAAAAATTCTGTATCTTTCAGTATTGATAAGTTCCTGTATTTAAATTATTTAAATATAAAATAAATGTAAGTATACATCCTTTATGTTTATAGCTCTCTATAGTGCTAAAAATAAATATTCATATAAAAATAAAACTACAAAACTAAAAATTCTACTTAATGGCAACAATGTTGACAGATGAAGCTTGTTTTGTGAAACTACATTGCTGTTTATAACATGAATATGTACAGGCTAAGGTATAGGTCCTTTGGGGTTGTCCTGCTATTCTTTATTCCAGCTGTGGAGACATCCTTTACACGGTGCTTAGTGACAGGCCTTGGCCTTCTCTTGGAAGCAAATACATCATTACATATTAAGTATGCCTTCTTTTCTCATCAGCTAAGAACCACTGAGATCCAAGACAATTATACACACAAATACAAATGTGGGCTAGAATTGCACAGGAAGACAATACAGTGGTCATCCAGAATATTCTTTTAATTTTTAAATATTATTGTTAGTACGGAAACACAAAATTTAAAAACAATCACACACACACACACACACACACACAAAAAAAAAAATCACAGAGCTCAGAGAAGACCCCATCAGCTCTCATTTTGAGGACACAATGAGAAAAATG
Source organism: Varecia variegata (assembly GCA_028533085.1). Classification (NCBI taxonomy): domain Eukaryota; kingdom Metazoa; phylum Chordata; class Mammalia; order Primates; family Lemuridae; genus Varecia; species Varecia variegata. Next base: position 107,146,655 of record CM052441.1, read on the forward strand.
TTATATTTAATATATATTACCTTTTTTAGGCATTAAACCACCCTACAGTACATACAACAAATAAAGACCTCATCAGTTTTCCTAGCCCTTCAGGAAAATGTTTACTTTAAAAAATGTAAGCCACATTAGAAACTGCTTAATAAGGTAACAATAGCAGGGGAAAAAAAAACCCAAAAAACCCCAAAACACTTTCCATTATTTTAGAACACTGGAATCCTGATGATAATGTGCTCAGCTCTGAATGATTTACGGATAATCAATATGTGTTTCTTAGCAACATGCATAAAAAGGCTACAATATACTATATGATTCCAATTATATGACATTCCAGAAAGGCAAAACAACAGAGAGAGTAAAATATTAGTGGTTGCCAGGAGTTTGGGAGGGATGAATAGGTGAAGCACAGAAATTTTTAGGGCAGTAAAATACTCTGTATGATGCTGTAATGGTAGATAGGGTGACATGCATTTGTCAAAACCTGTAAAACTTTACAGTACAAAGAATGAACCTTAATGTATGTAAATTTTTTAAAAAATCATTTAGGAGGTTGGGTATTACAGAAATGAATGCAGACTGTGATTAGATCATCTAACTGTACTATAAATGTATGAAATATCACTGAAAGAGGTGGAAAGAAAAGATGCTAGCCTAAGTAGCTTTGGAAGTGAGTGACATCTATAAGACTAAAGGCAAAAGGAACTCCACATAAGCTCTGAATTCTGGTTGATAAGTTATTTCCCATGGAGGTACAGGTTAACAATTCTGATACTGCTATACATATGCACTGGAACTGAACAATTAAGGAATGAGTGGTGAATGGTGGGAGCAAAATTCTCAACTATTGAGGAGTTTATAGATAAGCAAGGGGATGAGGCTAGAACAATCCACGTGATAATGGATCAGAGACATCAGTATGAAGTCATGTTTAACTCAGTATAAAGATGGTTACATATATACACACACACACACCCCACATGTATTTCTGTGCTTTGTCAACTGAGAAGGCCAAAAAAACAAAGACAACAACAAAAAAAGCCACCTCAGTAGCAACAAGCACACTTAGCACCCAGGTCTTGGCTTCTAATACCAATCCCCCGTAAAAAGAACCAGGATTCTCCTTGGAGAAATGACTGATTATAGGACTGGGGCAGGAAATACATAAGATCAGCCTGGAGTATCTTGTGTCAGACAGTAAGGAAGTACTTTATAAAAAACAAAAAACAAACAAACAAAAAAAACCCACATTGGTGGGGTATGTCAAAGGAGAACAGAAGCCAACTGAAAGAGTTCCCAATGGCCACAGGTAGAAGACAACAAAACGACGTAGTTTTGCATTATAACTCAAAGTATAAAATAAATATCCATGAGTTTATACTGATAAAAACACATGATTGAATAAATTAATAAATGAGGGAGAAGAATCTCCCATGCAGAATTCCAAATAGTTTATGAAGATATTCCACTTTCAAGGAGGAAGGAGGATAATAACTCCCTACTTTTTAGAGGTAGGCTGCATGTAGTCACTTCCTTCCAAAGAGTAGCATATGGAAATCGGGAAAGGAGGAAGGAGTAACTTTACGGCCAGAGAAGCCTCATAAACACAACCTCAGCCAGGTAACCTAGGTCAACATTAGTCATGAATCACATTGATAGTTGTGCTCATGATATGATATGATGAAAACAGCACTTTATTTCTGTGGCCTTCCTCCAAATAACTTATAACTTCAGTGTTATCACAAGAAAAACATCAGACAAATTCTGTCTGTGTAGTATCCTACAAAATACCTGACCAGTACCCCTCATAACTGTTAATGTCATCAAAAACAAGGAGAGTCTGAGAAACTGCCACAGCTAAGAAGAACCTAAGGAGACATGACAACTAAATGTAATGTAGTATCCTAGAACAGAAAAAGGATATTAGGTAAAAACTAAGGAAATTTGAATAAACTGTGGATTTTGGTTAATAATATTATTTTTTCTTTTTTTATAAAGTACTTCCTTACTGTCTGACACAAGATACTCCAGACTGATCTTATATATTTCCTGCCCTAGTCCTATAATCAGTCATTTCTCCAAGGAGTCCTGGTTCATTAATTATAACAAACATACCATGCTAATGTTAGATGTTAACAACAAGGGAAAATGGGTGTGGGGTATATAGGAACCCTCTGTAGTATCTTTTCAATTTCTCTGTAAATCTAAAACTGTTCTAAAGAATAAAGTTTATTACAAACAAAACCTACAGCTAACAAATTTAAAGATGACAACACTTTCCCCCTAAGATCATGTACAAGGCAAGGATGTCTACTCTCACCACTTCTAGTCAATGTTTTGAAAAAGTTGGAAGTCATGCTATCTAATTTCAAGACTTCCTATAAAGCTACAGTCATCAAGACAGCATAGTATTGACATAAGGATGGACAAGAAGATGAACGGAACAAAAAAGAGTCCAGCAATAGATTCACACATATTTGCAACTGATTTTCCACTAAGGATACCCATAAGAACCTCAGGTTCCATAAGAAATGTCAGCAAGCCTATTTCTTCAATTCTCTTAGGATCCCCATTTACATGCACGAGAACATACGAAGGGAATGTAATGATTCCCAAGTGGCTCGTACGAGCAAGGTACTATTTCCGTTAATCCTCAGGATAGCCTTGTGAGGCAAGTGTTACCAACAGGGAAGCTCAAAGAGGGTAAGTGATTTACCCAAAGCTACACAGCCTATAAGTAGCAAAGCTGGGTCTGAATCATAACCTGTATGATTCCAGAGCTTTTTCATATTTAAAAAGGAAACAGCGGACATCAGCTCAAATATCCCAAGACTGCTTTGTTCGTCCTGTTTTGTTTTGCTGTTTGGAAGATGAGATCATTCACGTTTCCCTCAAATGTCTTCCAAAATATTGTTAAGTAAATATTTTATTATTTTATGAAATGAAAATATTAGCTTATTAGGTCAACTTATGATCCAATTGAGTGTTTTGTATGCTGTATGGATATTTGGTATTAATAGTAACTTGGGGACTTCTGTAGAGTCTGTGAAATTATTTAAACGTTATTAAATTAAAAATATAATCTTATTTTTAATTGTTATAAAAATGTACATTGGTTACTTTTGCTATGCTGTATTTCATTGCTTATCATCATGATTATCTAATTTCAAATCTTAAGTCTTACAACCCCCAACTGTGAGCCAAGGTCATTCGCTGATATTTTCCTCTCTCACACTTACAGAACATCCTGGACAGTTTTCATACCTCTATTTTATCACTTAAGCTTCTAGAGAGTCTCTTATGAAACATCTAGACCCGAACTATTAGAACTCTGCTCTCTTTGCAACATAGCCTACACCTCAAATCCACCGGGTGAGAGAAATTTCCTTTCCTCCGGGACCCAGAAACGCTAACAAGATCATGGCCTTACATTCCCATATCTGCCGCTGCTGCTGAATATTTAGAGCATGTTCAAATTCTTACAGTGAGAACAAAATATGTAAATCCCCAAAGAAAACAATTAGGGACTGAAGAAGTCTTCAACATTATTTCTGGGTTCTTCCTCTTAGATCTCAACAAAACAGACTAGCTGTTTATGAAGTTCATAAAACTGTGTTATTTCTAAGTCAGGGCTTATATTACTCCCTGTTTGCATTTGTTTTCATATAAATGAATAGTTTTTAAAATGCTTATGATGATGGTAACACAATTTTAAAGCACTGTAACCATTTATTGTCTCAACTGATCCTCCTGTCAATCCTGAAAAATATACAGGGAAACTTAGAGTATTTTACAGATGCCAAAACAGGACCACACAGATTATGTAACTTGTCCAAGTTACCCTGCTAGTAAGTGGTAGGGTCTCTGAATTTCAATCCAAATGCTTTACTCGGTTGCTCATGCCTCTCATGTCTCAAATTTCAGGTCTATGTCTAACTCCAGACTAAACATAGTCTGCATTTTTCCCATTCCATAGGAACATCACCTTGGTTCTCCGTATTTCCCTTTCTCACAGCAGATTTCCAACAAAGCCCAGATAGTTGGGTAAAGACTTAGGTGCTGAGAGATTCAGCACCATGACATCTGTCAGTCAGAAAGCTGAAGTTAACCGTGCACTCTTGTTTTAAAAGAACAAATAACTTGAAGAAGAAACATTTCTCCACTTAAGAAGGAAACACTCCTCCTTTGCAGAAAAGTTACCTACCTTTTCCCACCTAGTCTTCACACTCCAGACATATTTTTAGGGGTGTTTCTCCATCCTAAAAAGGGGGTATAAAGGGAAAAGCTCCATGCCAGCATTTTCCAGAGGCAGGTATTTACAAGCAGGTCTCTTAGTGCCACTGTTTCTTGAATTACTCTCTAAGCATAGAAAAGAAATCAAGATTCGAAGTACTACCTGAAATACAGCATAACTAAAATTGACTAAGGGGTGTTCCACTAATTAAAGAACTGCTGACTTGAAAATGTCCCAATTCTGTAAAATGTATCAATAGACTAATACTTTGCATTGTATTTTATTCTTCTATGCTAGTTATCAGTTTATTCCCTTCTCAGCTCCAAATTCACCCTTCAGTACCTACTCTGCACTAATTGGCTGAACTCTTCAGCATTTCTCCTTTGCAGTGGGCAGTGATGTTAAGCTTTATCCGTAGAGGGCGCTGGAGGGAAAATGCAAGAGGAAAGGGCTTCTCTAGGATCTGGGGTGCTTGTGTGTTTTCTTCTTCTGCTGATGCATGGCTATACCAGTGACTATGGATACGGAGAATAACCAAGGGTGCTCTGCCCCAACTGTGAACCCAGGGTAGACGACCACTCAGTGAGCTCACAGCTCCAGCCTGGTGAACACCTTGCCACTGCCCTCCTGACCCAGACATCATGCACCCCAGGGCTCACACCATCCTGCTGCTGAGCTGGCTCCCAACGCCTCCATTCCCACTATGTGCTCACCCACTTGCCTTGCCCCTGCCTTCATCCCCTGAGGGATGTTTCCTGTTCACCAATCCTGGTTGTGGTTCCCTGTCTGCTGGCCTCAGCAACTTCACCCCAAGAGCAGTGTTTTCTGCTTGCCTGTGACTGTGGCAGCCAGAGCAACCCAGGGAACTTCTCTGCCATCCAGTGAGCTCTGGAGAAGGCCACCGCTTCTCCAATGAGGTCTGGATCCCTACTGGGGGGCTCTTTGTCCAGGGCATTGGGTGTAGCTGAGGGAGTGGGTAAGGTGTAGTAAAAACAGGAGTCCTAAGTGAAAGTCCACCTAGTAAGATATATGAGCCCCATCTCGCTATCCGTCCTTCCCAAATCTCTTTCCCCAGTCAGCACCCAGAACTCTAGCAGCAGATACTTCCTAAGAGGAGACTGAAGGATTGTTTTCCAGAAATAGAACAGGCCAAGAGAAAGGATATATATTCTGATATTTGAAACTTCTACAATAAAATGGTTGGGTATTCCTTCTATTGTCCTAAAACAAGGCCTGCCAGTTAACAAAATTCAGTCTATACAAAGTCCTTCCCATCAATTTCTGGCTGCTCCACTTTTAAATGTGAACATTTGTCCAAGAATCAACAGACTTTTGAGAAAAGGTTCCAAAACTGAGGGTGAGAGGAAGGAACTCAGAGGAAACAGAGCCCTACAGGAGGAAAAAGGAAGACACACACACAGACACACACACACACCCCTTCAGAGATACAGAAAGACAATGTAACCACAAAATTATAACAGAAGGGTATAAAAAGGAACTAAAACGTACTTTCAGAGAACAAGAAAGAATTCTTAGAAATTCGGACAGCAATGATAGTTCTGATTCTTGATTGTAGTAATGGTTACACAAATCTACAAGTGATAAAATTATACACACACACTGTACTAATGCTGACTTCCTGGTTTTGATATTGTATTATAATTATATAAAATGTAACTACTGGGGGAAACTGGGTAAAGAGTACATGGGACCTCTGTACTATCTTTGCAAATTCTGTGAATCTGTAATTATTTCAAAATCAAAGTTAAGAAACTTTTAAAAAGAGAGAGATGGGATAACGTATGTACATGGCAGGGGGGTGGGGAGGGAGAAGAACTGGAAGGAAGATAGAGTTAAAAACATCGCCCAGAAAATAAAGCAATGAAAAATAAGAGAGAAAAATGTTTTAAATGGAGAATTCTTGAGGCCTAACACTGGTAAGAGTGAGAGAGAGAGAGAACACTACAGAGAGAGAGAGAGAGAAGAGAAAAATCACGTGGAGGATATAAACAATAAAATAATCCAAGAAAGTTTCTCAGAATTTAATGACATGAGTTTCTAGATTAAAAGGGAGTATCAAGTACTCAGAGCAATGAATGAAAAAAGAAAAAGTCACATTTACATCATTGTGAAATTTCAGAACACTAGAGTTGAAGAGAAGGTTCTCAAAGCTTTCAAAAATAGAGGAGAAAAAAAATTGCTCATGTACAATGGAAATCAGAATGGCAGGCTTTTTGAGAGCAACACCAAAAGCTGGAGGCTAATAAGCAATGCCTTCAAAATTCTGAGAAGAAAATTTCCAACCTAGAATGCAGTCAAGTCTTCCAAACAAGCATGAAGGCAGAATACAGTGATTTTACAAACATGTAAGGTATTAAAATTTATACCTCCCATATATCCTTTCTTTGGACGCTCCTGGAGAATGTGTTCCACCGGAAACGGAATGGGAAGAAAGAGGAAGACTTGGGATCCAGAACACAGGGAACATACATCCAAAAGAGACAAAGGTACTGCAGGGACAAAGGGCACTGTGGTTCAGGGACATCCCAGAACAGTCTGTCCAGATGGGACCAGGGAAATAGAGGACTCAGGGGAAGGAGGAAGTCTCTAATCAAAAGATGAAACTGACAGGCTATCTACAAACACTGTATCAACACAGAAAGGTATTTCACAATTCTATCAGAAGTATGGGGGACTGGTGGTGAAAGTATGAACTAAGGAAAAAAATAAGAATGAAGCAATTACTGACTTTAGAGAAAAGGTAAAATGAAATAAAATCTAATCATAGTACACCTTGTGGCTCAGCTGTGAACAATATTTGTTATACATGGTCATAATGTCATAAACATTGATTTAGCACTGAAAACACTGAAATGTGTGTGCAACGGAGGAGAAGGGAAGTGTGTATGTGTAGGCTTACTGTAAGTTATATTAACATCTTCCTTAGGAGGAAGTCAACAGATGTCTAAGATGGAAAACATTAAGAAACAGCAGCACATTATTGAACTACAGTTGACCCTTAAACAACGCAGGGGTTAGGAGCACCGACCCCTTGCAGAGTTGAAAACCTGAGTATAACTTTTGACTCCCCAAAATCTTAACTACTAATAGCCTATTGTCGACCAGAGGCCTTACTGATAATGTAAACAGTCCATTAACATATATTTTGTATATTATATGTATCATATGCTGTATTTGTACAATACAGTTAGAGAAAAAAAGGTTATTAAAAATCATAAGGAAGAGAAAATACATTATTCATAAGTGGAACTGGAACATCACAAAGGTCTTCATCCTGGTTATCTTCACGATGAATAGGCTGAGGAGGAGGAAGAGAGGTTGACCTTGCAGTCCAGGGGTGGCAGAGGTGGAAGGGGAGGCAGGATACTGAGCCACGCTCAGTGTAACTTTATGGAAATACATTGTAATTTGTCTTTCTTGCTTCTGCCTTTCTCTAAAACTGTTTCTAGACAGTACCAATCCTTCTTCTACCATATGATTTAGTTTCAGTGCCCTTATCATAGAAGGCTCCATGTCATAAAAGAAGTCAAAAGCAGTCTTGAATCATCAAAACCTTTCTTCCAGATGGTCTAAATGTCAATTTGTTTTCTGGCACTGCTTCTTCTGCATCTTCTTCCTCACCGTCTGGCACTGGTTCAGAAGCACTCGTCTCCATCAAGTCTTCTGTTAATTCCTTTGGTGTGGTGTCTATTAGCTCTTGAATTTCTCCAAGATCCATATTTTGAAACCTTTCACCCCCTACTTTTTTTTTTTTTTTTTTTTGCGCCATACCCACGGTATCTTTCATGATTTTTTTGTTTGTCTCAGCTGTAAATCCTGTGAAGTCGCACACATCTGGACATAGTTTTCTCCAGCAGGAATTTATTGTTTCGGGCTTGATGGCTTTTACAGCTTTTACTATAACAATGATGGCATCTTCAATGGCAAAATCCTTCCAGACCTTTCATGGTGCTCTATCTATTGGTATTTTCTTCCATAGAGTTGACAATGCTTTCCATGGAGTACTGTGTGTAATGAGACTTATAGAGTCTTACGATCCCCTGATCTAGAGGCTGAATTAGAGATGTTGTGTTTGCAGGCACGTAGACCACTTTAATGCCTTCAGTGCTGAACTCATGGTGTTCTGAGTGGCCAAGGACATTGTCCAATATTAACTTTAAAAGGCAGTCCCTCACTGTCAAGGTACTTCCTGACTTCAGGGACAAAGCATTAATGGAACCAATCCAAAAAAGGGTTCTCAATGTCCAGGCCTTGTTGTACAACAAAAGACTGGCAGCTGGTGTTTATTTTTTCTCTTCAAGGCTTGGGGATTAGCAACTTTATAGATAAGGGCAGTCCTGATCCTAAACCTTGACTGCATTTGCACAAAACCACAGAGCTAGCCTATCCCTTCCTGCCTTAAATCCTGGTGCTCATTTATCTTTCTTACTAATAAATTTCCTTTGTGGTATTTTTTCCCAGAATAAAGCACTTTCATCTACATTAAAAACCTGTTCAAGCACATGTTCCTTTTCCTCAATGAGTTTCTTAATGGCATCTGGGAACTTCTCTGCTGTCTTTTGATCAGCAGAAGCTGCTTCTCCTACCATTTTGAAACTTTTGATACCAAACCTCTTTCTCAAATTATCAAACCATCCTTGGCTGGTATTAAATTTAAAAGATCCTTCACCTTACTTTTGCTTTAAAAGATCCTGCACCTTACTTTTGCTTTAAGTTGCCATATAATGACTTTGCTTTTTCTCAAATCACGTTAGAATCTACAGGTATGCCTTTCTTATAGCAACTCTGCACCCACATATTTTCAATATGAGGTTAAAAGGAATTTCACTAAAAGTGCAAGGTATTTTGCAGCTGCTGGCATAGCTGCAAAATGGTTTCACAAATTTCCTTTTCTTTTTTTACAGTGATCCTTACCCTGGATTTATTTATCTTGAAATAGTGGGCAACCACATCTGTAGACCTCAATCTATAGTACATATCAAGCAATTCAACTTTTTCTTGTAATGTCATGACTTTAGTTCTTCTTCTTTTGTTTTTTGTTTTATTTTTTTTTGAGGCACAGTATTGCTCTGTCACCTGGGCTAGAGTGCAGGGGCACCATCATAGCTCACTGCAACCTCAAACTCCTGGGCTCAAGTGACCCTCCCATCTCAGCCTTCTGAGTAGCTGGGACCATAGGCGGGCACCACCACACACAGCTAATTTTTCTATTTTTTTTGTAGAGACTGTCTCCCTATGTTGCTCAAGCCAGTCTTGAAGTCCTGGCCTCCAGCTGTCCTCCCACCTTAGGCTGCCAAAGTGCTGAGATTACAGGTGTGACCCACCACACCCAGCTGACTTTACTTCTTGAGAGCACCTCTAGCACCACTAGTGGCACACAGGATGGGTCCCGTAGTGTTATTCAAGGTTTCATTGCACTAAACACAATGAAAAATACAAGAGAACTGTGAGAGATCACTTTTTACTGTGATAAAAAATTGACTAGAGAGATGAACTGCTCATGGGGAGATAATCTGGGTCATACAGCATTTCAGCTAGATACTGGCAACACTTGAGTTCCCCACAATAGCAACAGGAGGTGGCTACAAAATTATTACAGTGGTACAATATGTGCTACAGTTAATTTTATGCAGTTAAGATTTAATACTGCATCTACATTTGTTTACATTTTTCTCAACTGTGAATGGAGCCCTGTATGGTATGTAAGTGTGTGCATAAGTTTTAATAAATTTTAAGTTTTTATAATAGATCTATACATATATATTTTTTATGGCACTAAATGATAAAATAGATGACTATCTACATATATTTTATGCATTCATGGCATATCTAACTTTCTTCCATATTTCTAGGCTACATGGTTCTCCTACAAGTTTTTTAAAATTGTTGCAAATATCCAAAAAATTTTTCAATATATTTATTGAAAAAAATCCACATATACATGGAGCTTCAGAGTTCAAGCCCATGTTGTTCAAGGGTCCACTGTATATTGGACTACAGACATTGAAATATAAACCACTGAAAGAATTAGAAGCACTGCTTCTGAGGGGTAAGACTTTGGTGCAAGCAGGACTGATGGGAAGAACTCCTTCTCTTCAAAGCCATCTAATTCTGATTTTTCAAACTCTGTAGAGATATTAGTATTATTATGATAAAAGTTAAAATTAAATTTTAAAAAATTAAGTCCAGAGAAGAGCATTAAATGAATAACACAATAGGTAAATATGACAAAAATCATGAAGGTGTTGGGAGCACTGCTCAGGCAATGAAGAACCAGTAAAGGGTTGTAGCAAGCAAGTGACATGATCAGAACGATTAATATATTTTAGAAAGAATAGTATTGAAATAGAAAAAACAAAGAACAAAGGATGGACAGAAAGAGGCAGAGCTTGAAGGTTAAAAAAAAAAGCACAGAAACTTCTAGCAAACACCATAGTGAACTAAGGAATGTGCACTCTGGATTCCATTAGTGGTAAGAATATCATGAGAAGGGTATAAGTGAGGCCACAACAAGGGCTACAACAAACTGAATAAAAATTAGTTTTCCTCACCAGAAAAGAGATAGCCAGGGCAGCAGCTGTAAATATTGCATTCTTTCTTGTAGAACACCCTCTCATGGATAGAGAAGCACCAGCATTATGAATCAGTCTTTCAAGAGCTTTCACCTAGTGTGGATGTTAACCAAGTCCCAATCAGACCACCCTTGAAACAACTGATCCTCAAAGTCCTGGCCCTAAGAGCAGAGAAGCCAAATGCTGGAAGTAACGAAGCTTGGATAAAAACCACAAAGCCACACAAAGCCATACATCCTTTCACTCTCCAGGGATCTAGCCTACATGTTTGGACCAAGTAATACCAGGTTAACTTTTTTATCCCTTTATAACATGTCTACAAAAAGATGGATCAAACAAAATGAGGTAGACAATGTACCTGGATTTTGGGAAGACATGTAACAAAAGAACTGAAGCTATTATCCTCGCTGATTAATCCATCAGAAAGGCATCCTCTTCTAGAAAACAGTCTACCGAGGGCCCTATGAAGGTCCAGGAGAATTGGAGATTTTGAGAAATCAGTAAGGACATATATTAGGAAGAAAAATATCTACTCAAACACACTTGGGCCAACCCACAAATCGGAAATCAAAGTTAAATCCAGATGCCACCCCAATCCCCACTACTGCTTAGAACCTCGCTACTCCAAGTGTGGTCCTCAGGCAGCAGCGACCGCTGCCCCTGGAGCTGTTAGACATGCAGTATCTCAGGCCCCACCTCAGATCTAATAAATCAAAATCTTCATTGTAACAAGATCCCCAGGTGGTATCTGTGCCCATTAAAGTTTGAGAAGCACTGACTTAGAAGATAGAGGAGTCCTCCCGAAGTTTCTGCCTTCCCCATCAGGCCAGCAGGCACAGAAATTAGGCAACCACTCAGGTGTCTAAAGCTGCCTAGATAGTGACAGAGTCATTTGTACAGTATGAAAAATGCTAAGGAGAGTCTGGCAATTATGTATCTTCTAAGAAAATGCACTGATTCCAGGACGCCCAATTATTTCTTAAGAGCTTGATTTTAGAGTAAAATAAGAACACAAGAGCATGAATCACAGATTTCCCTTTATAGCTGCCTATTTTATTTAAACAAAAAATGCTAAACATTAATTTTAGTTGTGCCTAATTGAATAATTTCTCGAGGGAATAGTTCAGGGAGAGTTTAAAACTGCCTGTTTCCAAAAGCTATTACAAATTGGCATATACTATAATGTCACTGTGCCAACCAAAACAGCACGCTTTAATGTCCCTGGGGCTGCCTTCACTCCAGATGTGTTCAGAACTCCTAGTAATATAATGCAGGCAAAAACCATATTTACACAAAGTAGTATTTTGAATATACTTTTCCAATTATCTGGAATGAGATAATAGATCTCTAATTGGAAGCACTGGGGGGGAAAAGCCAGGTCATTGCTTCCCCCCCTTGTGAATGCTTTTATTAGTAAAAACTAAAACAGTCTGTACAAGAGTTAAAGAAATCTCCTTTGCCACAGTTAATCATTGGGACACCTATAAACTTAGAAACTGCCCCATGGTCACCTCTAATTAACTAGATGATTTTTAAAAGATTGTCTTGTCCTGCGAATTATAAATACCAAAGAACTGGGGTTGAAGGAGGGAGAAATGGAATGTAAGTGAAAGAAATCCCAAAACCACTTTGGCAAGAGAACAGACAAAAAAGCGATTGGCGTGCAGGTGTGTTTCTTCCCTCCACCTTCATCCCACCCAAGTATCTTCAAATTCTGTTTCATGTTTGCATGAATGCCACAGATTCTAAACTTCCCTTTTATTTCTGACTAATAACGGTCATAAACACCACTGCCAGGTAAGTCATCATTGTTTATTATTGATGTGCAACTGGCATTTCAAATTAAACTGATAAGAAATAGTCTTTTTATTTTCTAATTTAAGCATGTATAAATAAAACTAAATAATGTATTTTATACTTTTTGCTAAAATTGTAAGTTTCCATCCTTACCATCTTACCATTTATTATCTAATAGAAATAAAATTTAAGTCCATTAAGTATTTTGTACAGATCAGCACACTGTTCCATCACAGTGAAGACTCTGGCTTCTGTACGTCATAAAACGCTGTAATGTGCCATGCAATCAGGCACGCTCAGTTACTGGAGTTGTCTATTTTCACAGATGTCAGATAGAAGCCATCTGAAAAACTATGCACAATGCAGCTGTTCTTGGCTGTTAGCAAGATACACTTGGAAACCTTTTTCCCTAAAACGTTCAAAATTGGAACAGGTTTTCTAAATATAAATTAATTACCAAATTCCATGTGTTGACAAGCAAACACTCTAATGTTTATGCTTCAACTTGACAAAAGAAATTTAAGCATATAACTTCTAAAGAAAACAAACGAAATGTATGATATTTACTTCATTACATTTTTCCTAAACATTTAAAAACATTATCATGAAATGTAACATGCAAAGAGGAAAGACTTATATGTACAGTTTAACAAATAGTTGCAGAGCAAAAACTGTATAACCATCACATGCTTGTACAACTTGGTAGTGTAATAATAATCAACCTCATAAAAATCTAAATTCATTCAATCAATGGGCAATCAACAAACATTTACAACATGCCAAGTACTGTGTTAGGTGCTCATTTGAACACTTAGTGTTTGTATTAGTATTACTTGCTAGCATATTTGCGCAAATAACAACCAACACAAAGTCCTTCATTCTTACCTACCTGAGTTTCAAAGCAAACAAATATATAACTTTATCATATGGACAAGGAGCATTTTCCCCCAATAAATCTACCCTAGAGGTTTGTGCTCTTGGGATGCTTAACCATATATCACTTCTGAAAGAACCACAAGAAAGGGCTTGGTGGTCAGTAACACCCAGATGTGAACTTTTCTCTCTGACCTACACTAGCAGTGACTGATGTTCCCAATGTCCCTCTGATTAACCCTTGAAGTTAGGCCTCTTCCTCCAGAACAAAGGCCTCCCCACTTGGGAGCTACTTCGAACTTTCCCAAGCACCTTGCAAAGAGTCTTATTTTTCATGCTGTGCCTAGATCTGAAAAAAGCCTTTGTTCCAGTATAGACACTGAAATCCCTGATTATAAGACTAATGTTCTTTTAACACTGAGAAAAACATAATTCATAGTTTTGCTGTAAGAGAAATTGTTCTACCTTATTAATCACAAAGTTTTCAAGTAAACTTGGTTCATAAAATTCTCAGAAGCAGTACATCTGTTTCTAAATTGCACATCAGATAATTCCTGTATTACATAGTCCAGGATAATCAATGTTAAAACAATATACATAACAGCATCATTTCCTCACTAGGTTCCATTTCTGTCAGGAAAGGAGGAAGAAATTTAAACCAAGATGGTAATTTAAGCCAATAATCTGCAAACTGGGGTGTGCAAGATGATTCATTGGAATGTGGAAAGAAAATACTAAAACTTCTAGCAACATGCTGCATTTACTTCTTAATCTCAACCTTTTAAAATCTCTATTTTTAGAAGCCACATAATACATAGAAAAGTAGCATATAATTTTACGAATGCAATTATAAAAAATATTCTAGAGGGTTGCTCACGATTTTTACTAATGGGATGATGTATGATCTAAAAATGTTGGCAGTCAATGCATTAAGAGTGGTATGGAATATCTATAAAAGAATACAAGTATATGTAACCCAAGAGTCTAAAAGCTAAATATCTTTGTCATTATTCAAGAAAATATTAAAGTCCTAATAGTAACAAGTGAGCATTCAGTCAATTTGAGTTGGGGGAGGGCTAAAAAATACACAAATATAATACTCAGTTCAAGGAATATAGCAAGATGTTAATACTAGGGAAAGTGGGGTGAGGGAGATAAGAGAACTGGTATTATTTCTGCAACTTTTTTATAAAACTAAAATTAGTTCAAAATGAACACTTAAAAGTGATTGTAACTAATTACAGCAGCAAATTTCAAAAATTATTTTAAATAAAGCAGAGTGGAAGTTAACTCTAAAATGGCTCACTTACTTGCATTCCCCCACATTCAAGCTCTCTCTTCTATACCACAGATCACCATAACTGAGGTTCCCTTAGTAGGGGCAATCAGGTGCTCTCTCAGAGCTGTCCCTCCCTGTAGCACTTGAGAGGCTTCTGTCAAAATATATGTGTGTTCACAGAGCAGTCTTTGCATGTAAATATAAGTTGCCTTTGGAGTTCTGATAGAAGATGACAAAAATAGGTTGAGAACTGCTGATCCACAGATTAAGGGGTGTAGAGGGAATAGAGAAAGGGCATAATCGAAGGAAAAAATAAGAGGGTTTCAGAACACGATTAGATGTTTGCTTTAGGAAGAGAAATTGCAATAGGACAAAGGGTGCCTATGTAATAAATAGTTATTGGACACTATGTGTCAGACACTGGGCTAAGTACTAGGTAAGCAAGAGTGACTGATGCAGATACAATCCCTACCCTCAAGAAGCTTACAGTCTATGTTAGGGGAAAATACGGCAGTGAGGAGGCTGTACAATTGCACTGAGGCCTAATGAGGAGCTGGGCTAGGCCAGAGGTGGAAGACTGGACAGGAGAGGCGGGGAGGAGGGACGCTTGGGAGCAGAACTCACCCAAACTGTCATGAGTAGGAAATTCTTTGTTCACAGGCAGACAGACCTGGGCTAAGTGGGTTTGTCACTTTAGACAGAGAGAATGGCCGGGCAAACCCCTACTCTGCTACTGCACGTCAAGTACAGAAGTGAGCACTGTCCAAAGGTAAGATGTGGACGAAGAGGCTGAAGTCCTGGGGTGATGGCAGGGGGACATGGAGCTGTGATTCTCGGGAATCTTTGGGAACATGGCTGTGAATACTGTAAAGAAGAACTGCTTCTCAAGATTTGGAAGTTATTCATACTTGAGCACCCAGAAAGGGGCTTTCTGAACATCAGACTGTAATTCCACAGGAAGGAGGTGAGAGTTTTGAATGGTAGCCTGTATGTTTCTATTGTTTTTCTCCCCTATTCTTATCTACCCCAGGCCTAAAGAAACATGCCAAAAAAAAAAAGACGAAGCCTCAACTCTTGAGGAACCATCTGAGTGACGGTGTGGCCGAGGGTGACTGTGAGGAGGGGCTGCCAACACAGGCGGAGGGCTATGCTCATGAATACCCAGCCAGAAAGAACTGGCAGGGACAGCAATGAATACATGCATCTATCCACCCACCCACCCATCTAGCCATGAAAGCAAATGCCAGCATCCAAGAAGTGGTAAAAATCTAGCACAGACTCCCGAGTGGAGATAAGTGGTAACTGCAGAGTTTCCACGTAAGAAGGGCGCAGAGCATCTGTTGAACTGGAGGGAAGGGGCTAGAACACTGCTTCTCAAACTCTCTGTGGTGCAGAATCTTTTTCTTTCATCTCAATCTGTCACAGAAAAAAGCTTTGGCAAACTACAATAAAAGTGAATTACTAGGAAAATGACATTTTTAAAAAACCCGCAAAATGCAAGCCTACTAATAGTACAATTGGATGTCGTGGCAATGCCAAAATGCTACCAAAGTCTGAATGCTTGCTTTCAGTTGTGTTCTTACCTCGCTGTAAACTGGTAACCAACAGTTCAAGAACAGGCGCTGGTCCAGTAACCACACTTAGGGCCAGGGGACTTGCATGAAGCCAAGCTGACATAGCAAGCATGTTATTTGGACGCTGGAGTGACTCAATTAGAACTAGAGCTGACACCCAGGGTGTCAAAGGGCAAGACTGTTCTAACCAGGGTCAACCACGAGAACCAGTTAGGCACAAATCTGTTTGTGTCTCTTTTAGTTCTTCTTACCCAGTCACAAAACATACCTTGCGATGTTTGCTAAGACTGGAAACCTGACACCTACGTTGTGCATTCCACCTCTTCCCACAGCCTGAGGAAGGACAAAAGGCCTTAACACATAGTTGTGACAAGGTTGGTGGGTGGACAGCCTCTTTTTCAAGCATTCTCAATCTTCTTTTCCTTTCTCTAGGCACCTTTCCTTCCGCTTTAAACACATCAGTCTGGGTTCCTCCCTTATAGTCTTAACCAAGTTGTAAACCAAAACCTCAAGATCCTTCACCTGTTGGTGGTGCCCCAGTTCTCTCCTGTCCTGGTTTGCACCTTCTGTCATTAACAAGCTCCTGTGTCTGCAGCCCCTTCAGATAAGGTGCTAGAACCTGGCTTCTACCCAACACACTCTAGTGAACCTGCTCCCTCATCAGCGACCTTAGGACATGACTACCATAAAGGCAATGGCTTTTCTTCTTGATCGTCTTACACAACTTCTCCATGGCTTTTGAAACAGGTTGTCCATCCTACCTTCAAAATTCTCCTCTACGAATTCCAAGAAAACATACTAACCCATTTCTGCTGTCTTGAACCTCTAACTTCTATGCTGGCATTTTTTCTTCTTTTGGAATTTTCCCACGTCTTTGTTCTGGCCCCTCCTTCTTATAATAGTACTGAGTTCTCCTGGATTTATTTACCACCGCATAATGACCTCCAAAGGGTCAAGTCCAGGCAGTCATTTCCCTTGACCTCTAGCTCCCTATCTCCAAGTGTCTCTGGGGGACTGTGTCAATGTGAAGGCTTCACAGTAACTTATACATGCTTCTCAACCCTGGCTGCACATTAGAAGCATGCGGGGCTCCGTGAAGTCGTCCCTTACCTAGGCTTCATACTCAGAGATTCTGATTTAATTGGACTGCAATTATGGCCAAAACTTTAGAATTCTTTTCCTTTACTACCACTGCTTTTCAGACTGGACATACCCTGGAAGCATCTGGGGGAGCTTTAAAAATACAGATGCCTGGTTTCTACTTCCAGAAATTCTGATTTAGTTGGTTGTGGTATAATAAAAAATATACCTGACTCTGTCCCCAGTTCTTGGCACAGAGCTCTTAAAACTCTTAGAATTTTCCTTATTGATAAGTGTATCTTTGGTTATTCATAACAAGCCCCTAGCATAAACATACCTGATTTTATGCTAATGAGGTGACTCTTAGTGGGGCCCTAGATAGCTTCAGGGTGGGGACTGGTCTCCAGAAGAAACCAACCATGTGATTAGAGGGCTGGAACTTTCAGCCTCAAATCCCAACCTCCAGCAAGGGGAGAGGGGCTGGAGATTGAATTCAACCATCAATGGCCAATGATTTAACACCTCAGAGGCATTTAGTACCTTCACAATGTTGAACCACCACCACCCCCATCTAGTTCCAAACATATTCCTCACCCCAAAAGGAAACTTGCACACATTAAGCAGTTGCTCCCCTTCTCCCCACCTTCATGGTTCCCTCTTCCTAGAGCTCCTGGCAACCACCAATCTGAGTTCTGTCTCTGTGGATTTAACCTATTCTAGATATTTCATATAAATGGAATCAAATAGTATGTGGCCTTTTTTGTCTGCCTTCTTTCACTTAGCATATGTTTTTCAAGGTGCATCTATGTTGTAGCATGTATCAGTATTCATTCCTTTTTATGGCCAAATAATATTCCATTGTGTGGATATGCCACATTCTGTTTATACAACTATGGCTACTTTTGCACCATAACTGAGTGCTGGTGAATAGCTGTGACAGAGACTGTGCGACCTGGCCTGCTGAGGCTCACCATCTGGCCCTTTGCTGGAAAAGTTTTGCCCACCCTGGTTGATACCACGCTCCTGCCTTCAGAAGTAGTGATTTTGAGAATCAATTTGTACTAATAGTCACTGCGGCACTGTGTGGAACAGGAAAATACTGGAAATAAAATGTCCACCCTTGGAAGACTGGTTAAATCACAGTAAATATATACTATGCAACACCATGCAGCTCCTCAGAAGAATCAGATAAATCTGTACACGCTGCTATAGAAGCATCTCTGGGATTGATTAGGTTAAAAAGCAAAGGCATACAATTTGAGTAGTATATACTCCCTTTTCCATAAAGAATAATAACCCATAAATAGGTACATATATACGTATCTGCATAAAACTGTCCCCAGAATCACAAGAAACTTTCATTCTTCATTTTATACCTTTCTGTACTGTCTGAAATTTCCCACATTTTACATGCATTTCTTTATTAGCACTGTCGATAGGCTTTAACTGAGTGAGGAAACTCATGTCTGTTTAGTACTCTTCTTTATAAACCTATTTGTAGAAGTAATAATGAAAAAGTAATCTAATAAATATTGTTTTTAAAGGAGAAAATTAAAACAAAATGATGTTAAAACATGACATGAGTTATGTGTTTCTAGGAGTTTTCACTTAAAAAAAATTTTTTTTTAACCTTTGCAGGTCAGTGATCCCCCAAAGAAAAAAGAAAACTCGCCTGCCATGGGTTAGATATTTTCCGCCAGAAAGCTAGACACTGCACCAGATGATCTTTTAAGATGCCGTCTGTGTCAGTCACGGGTTCGGCTTCCATCCTAGTTTGCTGCTGATTATTATTGAAAAGCATACCGCATCTGTCAGCCACAGGACACTGCAAATCTTCCACTGCCACAGAGCTCACTGCAGGGGCAGCTTAGGCTTCAGCACACAAGTCAGCCATGACAGGTCGGTTTGTAGGCTTTATCTACGCATCCTGATGGTCCCTAAACATTTTCCAGATGTGTTGACCTCATAAAACCGCCACCTACCACAGGCTGTGAACGAATTGCTCCAAGACTGTATTTTCTCCATCCCTCAACTCCAGCAACACCTTGGGCTCCCTGGCTGGGCGACCACCTAAGTTTTGAGGCTGAATTGGGCATCGGTCCTGACGTTTGACAAGGGACTAACAGCAGGGCAGCTCAGGGCAGGGCATTTTTACATCTGCCTAGGTCTCACCCTTTGTGCTCTAGTGCCAGGAACGTGCCCATTCCTTGTTGCCTGGGGCTTAAGCTTCTGCTTTGTTCTGGGTACCTGCAAGATCGGGAGTCCTGCCTATTTTCTCAATCAGTCTGTCCCTCAACACTGCTCCCTGGGTCCCTATAACTTGCTGAAGCTCCCTGTCAACAATCAACCCACTACAGACCAACACTGCACTCTCCTTGCTGCATGTTAGACCTGTCAGAAGTGCAGCACTACCTGGCCTTGGCCTTCCTCTCTTTGCCGATAGCTAGGTTCTCCATCCTCCCTTGATCCCATCTTTTCCCACTGTGCCACTCTCGTTTCCAGATCCTTATCCCTCCCTCTGGATCATGCCTGTCCTGGTCACTGGGGCATGGTGGATACTTGCAGTGTATTTTCTTCAAAGTTACAAATAAAATTAAGCAAGGAAACAATCCAAAATTGGAAACATCTTTCTTGGTGTTGCCTATGTACCAAGCACTTTGTATATCTTCCAAGGAAGCAAAAGTATGACAGTCCCCTTCCCTTAAGGAGTTTGAAATTTAGTAGAGAAAGAACAAATTCAGAAATAACTATAAATCATTCCAAAGCAAAGGATACCACATAACGCAAGAGAGGTTCGAAGTGCCACAGAGTGTAAAGGATGAAGAGATCATCTCCAACTGGGAACGCACCGGAAAAGATTCATGAATGAGGCAGCATCTGCAGTTGATACTGATGAATGATCAGGATTGTTACAGGGTAGGATGCAGGCCACAATTTCTGACTGGGAGAAAGTATGTTTTTCAAATCCTATGTATTAAATAATGAGCAAATCTGGCCTCTTGTGAACATGTTCTTTCTAATCAGCTGGCTTTTTGTCTGAAACACTACACTATATCATCCAGTGCTGTGCAGGGAAAAAATATCTTTTAGGGAGTCATCATTCAACCCTTTACAAAATCTCAAAAACTTCTAACTTATCACACACACCACAAACAAATTCATTCTTTCAATAGTCTAATCAACCATATTTCATATATCGATTATATCTAAACATTATTAATTCTATTAATATCTGAATGATAAAGGACATGATTTCTCTGATTGTCGTTAATACAAAGATAGGCACCTGAAACGAGGAGGGGGCACTCCACTTAATAATTGCACTTAATGATAATAGCTGTCAGCTATTGAGCACCACATGGACTTTAAATGTTACCACCCAAAGGTGTTCAGAGTGAAAAGCAAACCATTTAAAAATAATTCATTACATTCCATTATGATCAAAATCTCCATTTATTAAGATGTTATCTTCATTAATACTTGCAAAATAATTGCAGTGCAGCCTTTAGTTCTTCCTTCTAGTTAAGTGACAGGTAAATTGTACAGCTTCACGAGTTCTATAAAGCATGGAAGATTCCGAGATAGCTCAATACACACATCTAAAGGCCTAGACTTCTATAGATGAGTCAGTTTCAATCTCTCCCCCTTCTCTTTTACACGCACGCACACACGTACATACAGCTGAGACGTGGTTTCAAGGTCTCATCCTTTATCCTGTAATAATTGTTCTCTCTCTTCTCAAATAGGAACAGCCAACCACTAAAAAGCACCCTGTTAATTAGAACACAGATAATCTGTCTTTTAATTTGATACAATGCCTAAGTAGCCCAAAAATGCTGAATTTCGACATTCTGAAAGCTTTCTTCTACGCTAATAAAGAACTAGGGTGGCAAAATCTATTCTCTGAAGATTTTCAGAGGTTTTGAACTGAGAAAACAAAATAATTCAATGTAAGTGTTATCTAGGTGTATTTTATTAGTTAAGAGGTAGAAAGGTAGTCTGATATTCCTATTTTATCACTAATTACCACTGAATTTCTATGATTTTTATAACTACTTTCAGCTTTCCAAAGTCCACAATTTCCCATTCCTCCTTACTAACTGGTGGTGGAGGTGAGAGAGTTGTTATCTTGAGGCTTATGGGAATTCACCAACTTGCAAAGAGAACGAATTCTAAAAGTGTGAATTTGTTGTTTAGAACTCAAGAATGCCCAAAACATCTTCCCATAGAAATAATGTTGTATATACGGCAGACCGGTTCCCAGGTAGCCCACAAGATTAATACTATATTAATCCAGCCATACCTGATCACCATGTACAACAGTCTAAACCTGAGTGTACTGTGCCATGCCAGGAGTGTACATCTTTCCCGTGTGGCAGGCAGTCACCTTGGCATCCTGAGACTTGTATACTTAAGGAGGACAAAATTCGTGCAGGTATTTCTGCTATAATCTGATATGTATTCCTAAAAAATCACACATCTTACAAAACTGCACTTGAAAAATAACAGAGTGGAAAACACTGTTAGGGGCAGACTGCTCAAACTCTATGTAACTTTGTAACCAGAGCACTATCCAAAAGCATAATTAATACCAAGGGAGGTGACTTGGACAGCCCAGGCAAACAGCTTGGCTGTGGCTGCCTCAAGGGATATTAAACATGCAAACGATGACAGACTAGCAACCTCTGGTTGGCACACAGTGAAGTTCTGAGTCAGAGGGCTATGTTTAGGACCACTCAGGAGAAACCTGCCAGGAGCCCAGAGTCCTACGAGCCTGGGGATGGAGGAGCCCTGGGTGCAGGTGCTCATTGTTAATTTTCTCAAAGGAGAGTTGAAAGGGCACCTGCTGCCTATGAGGGCTCTTTCCTTTCTTGCTGAAGGCTGTAACTCTACTCTGGCTATTTCTGCTCCTCAAGCCAAAGAAAAACTGCCTCTCAATCAATCCACCCTCCTGGATGTAGTGACATCACTCCCCTGCTTTTCAGCTGAGCTACCCTGTGCTATGGAACTAAGTGCTGCAAGCACACATCAAACCGAACTCTGAGGATCAGTGACTTGGTGACTCCACAGAGCTCTCCCCTGGTTCAAGGCCTTTTCCTAGGTCTGCCATTTCTAAAAACTCCAAATTAGACAAGAGGGGACAGCCATCCTTCAGGAGGTCAACTCTCCAGACAGCCATGCCAATTCAGGGAATTCTTTTATGTTCTACTTAGTCATCAGAAATGGTTCCTAATCTCTCTCAAGGTATGCTAATCCTGAGTGGATCAGTCTGATTCCTAGACCAGCCTTGTCTGATACAAATGTAATGTGAACCACATATGTAATTTTAAAAAAGTAAAAAGGAACAAATATATTTAACAGCATATTTAACCCAATATATCCAAAATATTATCGTTTTAATATGTAATCAATATAGAAATTATTAACAAGATATTTTGCATTTTTTTGGTACCAAATCTTCAAAATCCAGTGTTATTTTGTATTTTCAGCTCATCCAATTCAGGCTAGCCACATTCCAAGTGCTCAATAGCCACAAGTGGCCCATGACTACTGTAGTGGACAAGACAGTTTCATTCAGAGGCTCTGGAGATAGCAAAGTATCATGTTTCTAAAGAAACATAATTCAAAGAATATGCAACCAATGAGGCATAAAAAATGTTTTTTAAGTTCATAGTCTTATATTCCATGAAAGCATACCTTTGACTTGGTCAGTTTCACTGCAAACATATTAATCCTTAATTACCCAGAACATTCAGTTAACCAGAACATCCCATTCCCTAACCATACTCAGTGGGGTTCTTTGAAACAGCTTTATTGAGACATAATTCACATATATGGGGTTAAATACCATAAATTCATCCATTTAAAGTATGCAATTAAATGGTTTTGGGAATGTTACATTACTAATTTTTTAAAATTATGAAGAGAGATATATGTAATAAAATTTGCCATTTTAACCATTTTTAAGCGTACGATTCAGTGGCATTAATTACACTGACAGTGTTGCACAACCATTACCATTATCTATTTCCAAAACGTTTTCATCACCCCAAACAGAAACTCTGACCATTATGTAAAAATTCCCCATTTTCCCCTGCCCCTAACCTCTGGAAACCTCTCGTCTACTTTCTTTCTCTATGAATTTGCCTATTCTAGATATTCCACATAAGTGAAATCATACAATGTTTGTTCTTTTGTGTCTGGATTATTTCACTTAGCATTATGTCTTCAAGGTTCATCTATGGTGTAGCATATTTCAGAACTTCATTCCTTTTCATAGCTGAATGACATTCCATTGTATGTACACACCATATTTCGTTTACACATTCATGTGTTGATGGATACTTAGGTTCAGTGTTGCTTGGTTTTTAATAAAGAATGAGTTGTTGAGTATTTCACTGGATAGCAGGTTTTAAGGAAGAGAGAAAACAATCATGACGCTGATACTGTGGTAGAGTTCTAGAAGGTAGGCCTCCTCCCAATTTTACTAACTGAGAAAAATGGTAAAGTTGACTTGTTTAACATTAACAGGTTAGCAACAACAATCATGCCAAACATCCCAGCATTAACATCATGGTGCCAGGACCATGAATGCCATACTGTCTCCAAATATGGGTCAAGGCTATGTTTGCAGAGATTTCCCAGAAACCTCCCCACTTTCTGAAGTTGAAGCATTCCTAGGAGTGTTCGGTAATGCTGTGAGTACCTCAGCATACACTATACCCCTCTCTACTCCATTTCCTTCTTTTCTAACAATAAAATCAAACATTTTTAAAATGGTATCACTGTAACGAATGAAATATACAACTTTACCATAATTTTACATTAAAAAGAAATATTTGAAGAAATAAATTCTAATTCTAATGCTTATTCTTGAACACTTGCTTCAAGCAAGAAAATACTGCTTTACAAATTCTTTTTTTCACCTGGCTTTTTTTTTTTTTTAAGTTCTCAAGGAAAAATAAAAAAGTTCCAATTGATTTTATAAGTTTTATTATGGTAAAACAAGATGTGGAGCAAACATTTCAGAGTACCAAACAGAGTTAATTAATTCCAGTATAACCTCCTTACATAAGGCCACTGCTTGCAAGCAGATGTGCTGGCTAAATATTTCAGGTCAATCTTAGCACATTATTGAAAGTAACCTCCCATTCCTCAGAGAAGTCTGGCATGCAGCTTGCAATCTACAGCAAACAGCTTAGACACGTGGAAAAGTGGAATTTAACCTCTCCTGACTTCCACTCTCCATTTATTTTCAAACCTTACATCTAAATAGGAAAAAAAAAAAAATGCTCCCACAGTCACACATATACCATACTGAGTATTAACCACTAAAATAAAAGATGAGGAAGCAATTTTGAATGCAGTTACCACGAATGTGTTTTGAGAACTTTCACCTTGTTTCTCATAAACTAGAAAGTGTACTTCATGTTCCTTTTGATTTCTAATGACCACTGCATTTCAACCATTAACATTTCATTTCCAACACGTGTCTGTTTCAGAGCTAGCAGCTGGAGCATTTATTTTGCTAGCTGGTGATAGAATTAAATACAGAGTCTTTGAAAACATTTACAAGCTTTCCCTCTAACCTTCTGTGTACTTTCCAAATTAGGCTACTTTGATTTTTATTAGCTAAAGGTTTACATACTGGAATACTAACACTGTTACCTTCAGAATAAATTGTTTATAGCTCAGGTGCAGTTTAAAACATTTTCCTCCATGGAATACTTTTGAGATTGAGGAGAAGAAAGTTGAACTGGTTCACTTTGGATCAACAAGTTTCCTTTGTGAGTCAAACAATATTAAGGCCACACAGATATGGATGCAGTCAGGGGAAGCAGTTGTGAAAATACTTCTAGTCCCCTACAAAACCACAGGCTTCCTTTGTAAGTTCTCAAGTGCTTTATAACCTCGAAATCACTATCCACATAACACACTCTTCAGATTTATTCTCTGACACTAGCGTTTTAACATGGTAGACAAGGCATGAACTTGGACCCCAGATCAATGTGGGTTCAAATCATGACTCCTTCGCTGATTAGCTATAGGGTCTTAACCAAACAATTTAACCTAAGTCTTTAGTTTCTAGATGAGCAAAATGGAAATAATAATTTCCACCTGATAGCTTTATTGTGAGCACTTGAACAGATGCTCGATTAGTGGTTTTAGATGAACTCAAAGATTCTCCATCACCAAGCCTTTCTCAGTATCTTCCGCCCATAATGTCGTGCAATAAGCACTCATCCATTCATTCACTCAGTCAAAAACTATCCATTGGTGCCACTGGAGATTTAAAAAACTCCTGCTCCGTAGAGAAAGGGATGGAGATGGTTTCGTGGGTGTATACCTATCTTCAAACTCATCACATTGTATGCATTAACTATGTAGAGCTTTTTGTATGTGGGGAAAAAGAAAACTAAAAAAAAAATTAGTCCCTTCTCTTGAGGAACACACTGAGTACTTTAGGGGTTCACAGACATTATATTGGAGGGATCCAAGATAGTGGATACTTTAGTTGTTCCACAGAGTATTGTGGAGCCAAAAGAAAGACGACAACTCTTCCTAGGAAAGTGAGGAAGAATTTTATGGAGAAGATGACATTTGAAGTACAACTGTGCCTTTTAGATAAGAAAGGCAGAAAGAGCATCATCAGCAGAGGAAACAACATAGAAGGAGGTAAAGAGTTGTGAAATGGATTGTTGTTTTAGTGTGGCTACAGAACAGAGGAAGCTGCCCACGGCGTGAGATGGCTTTACTATGCTAGCATCTGAAAGTTGCTATTTTAGCCTAAATGTGACAGTAAGCCTCTAGAGGTTTTTGAGTATGAAAATAACACGATCAGATTTGTTTTTAAGAAGCCAAACGTGTCAGCAGAGGGGAAGACAGACTGTAGCATGAAGGACCAGTGGTAGAAAACCCAGCTAGGCACAGCGGTAGTCCTCAGGGGAAGACCCGGTCTCAGACCAAGGCAGAAGAGGTGAGGAGGAAAAACATGAGAGACAGTTTCAGAGTTGAAACCAACTGAATTTAGTGACTGGCTGCAGATGTCTAGCCATGAAAATAAGTTGGACAGTGACACCAATAACCAAGATAAATAATGGAAGAAGTAGAACAGGTTTGTGGGGAAAGATATGGAGCTGCATTTTAGATATATTGCATTTGAAGGATCTCTCCAGGTGAAGATGTTGAATAAAGTTGGAAACACTAGGAGTGTGGAAAAAAATACAGACTGAAACGTTATTAGCACCGATACAAGCTTGGAGTCATGGGAATAAATCAGGATACGCATTAGACATTAGGAATACAAGACCCCGAGAGCACGCAGAGGGAGAGCGCGCCTGCAGAAACCAGGATTCAGTGATACTCACCCGTGTGAATCACTTTATACCTAATGCTAGGTGTGCTGCCTTTTATCATTATTTATCTGGATTGTAAAAACATTCCCTGTCTCCCTGAATGAATTAAAAACATAGGGCTTTATACCCACTGTTTAAAGAGCACCTAGAACGGTAATAGGTAAGTAAAAGATGGATGTGGAAAAGAAACTTACATGGAGCAGAAAATTAGGATTGGATTAAGTTATGGCCTAAGGAATTTTAACTTCAGTTTTTTGAGCAAAGTCATGTGATAAGAATAGTATTTTTAAAAGTTTAAATATGTGCTGTAATGCATCTGTTAATGAGCTCAATTTATCCATTCCATAGTGTATACATATTTCAAAACAACATGTACATAGTAAATATATACAATTTTTATTTGTCAATTAAGAAAATTAAAAACACAATTTAAAAAAAAGAGTGGAATGTGGGGTGGAAGAAAAACAGACTCTGTAGGGAAGGGACCTGTTAGGGGTTAACTGCGGGAAGGCAGCCACTGGTTCCCAGGCAAGCCAGAGCCAGAGAGGGGATATAACCCACCCAGTGACGTGAATGGAAACAACATACATGGGTACGAAAAAGTTTTTCTTAAAATGTCCCCCACCTTTGACCAGCCAAAAGAGAGACAGCCATAATAAATTCCAGGATTCCATGAAAGCCAAATCAGAAGTGGGCAGACAGAATGGGAAGAGCAGAAAAAGGATCTCCGGGCATCCAAAATGATTCTGATTTTGAAAAAGATCAATACACAAAAAACCTGTGGCGGGTAAGATCACTAATAGGCTTAGGCCAAAACTTAGACTCTGAACGACTCAGGTTTTAATAATCAGGGAAACAATAATGACTGTGATCAACATAATATGGTAGATGAAGAACTGTCTGAAAAAGTCTGAAAGAGCTGAAAGATGTTTGGCCTGCATCAACGTGGCCCAGCTCTGGGATGCAGGGATCTAGGCGGATTTACAAAAGAAAAAGCAGCATTGTTTGTACGCTGCCTCCCACCATCTGTTCTTCCCCCAGGTTATGGAATGAAACAAACTCTCTGGGCAAGATATTGACTCACATTTTTCAAGTGCTGACTCCTGGTTTGGATATAGAGCTGAGGTCAGAATTCTTGTGTCCTTTTCCAGCCAAACTGATTTCGGGACAGGCAAACAATCACAGAGTGCTCTTCCGTGCAATAAATATCAAAATACTTAACCTCCTTGGGGTATTGGGAAGCATAAATCATGTCTTTAAAGGCCTATGACAAGCTGAAATGAAAAGCGTTCAAAGTAGGAAAATACAATGAGACCACCACACTACGGGCACTCACTGAATTTTGAGCAAATAGTTGTACTATTAATTTAATGAGTTTTATGGTTTTGAAAATATTCATCAGTAGCAAATATTATTTTGCTTAACTAGTTCATGACTCATTCATCTGTCTAAATGTGCTATGGTCTCCCACATTTATCAGCTTGCTCAAAAGGGCTGGGGAACCTGTGGCCTGAAGGCCACATGGGACCATCCAGATCCGCTCAACAGAATCCAAACCTCACAGAACAAACCCTTTATTAAAAGGATTTGTTCTGTAAAGTTTGGTTTCAGTCAAAAGGCCGCACTCAAGGATCCAGAAGGCCACATGGAGGTTCCCCACCCTTTCCTCCTTTTTTTCCCCCCCAAAGTACTTCTTAAAGGAGCCATTAACAAGAGGATTCACTCGTCAGGGCCTAAAATGACTTGCAGCTGGGAGATCCGACTACAAACATATATTCATTCCTAAGGCTGATACAACAGACGTCGGGGAAGGGATATGAGAGAAAGGAAGCCAAGTGGAGAGTAAGAAGGGCAGAGATTATTTATTACTTACTTATTATTTTTTTCCTAGTCCTGTGACAGAGAAGGGATTATTTTTTAACTGGTTCATAAGTTAACAAGTGAAACTGTATAAGCCTGACAACTGCAGCTTTTTCAGGAAGGGTAAATTATAAAATCCACAACTAAACATTTTCTCTTTATGAGTTTATTTAATGTTAGGCCTCAGTAGTTTTCCTATTTCTATTACAAAGGTAAACCAGCTATTGTGCCATTTAAGACAAATTAATTCAGCTAACACCGTATCTGCTAGACCAGCCCTCGCTCGTATCTATGAGGAATTCAGTGCCTGGCTGCCGGATCCACGTTCTCCCTTTGCTTTCTCACTGTCAACCAAAGCAGCGAAGCAGGAGGAGATCCCCTTCACCCCTGCAGCCACTCTCCCAATTTAGGAATCTCCTCTCCAATGCTCCCAGCTTCACTTCTGCCTGCAGCCACTGCAATGATTCGATGATTATTTTAAATCATTAAAAAGTTCTTCCTAAGTTAAACATCAAAGCTGGCACCCAGTAGTCCTTGTTCTGGCCTTTGGAATGAAGTAGAACAAAGCTATTTCTACTTTAAAAAATTTGTTAATCTCTCCTCTACAACACACATTTTTTTCCTCTTAAATACCCTGCAAATCCAAGTGTGACTCAAGGGCCAGTAGCTTCAGCATCATCTAAGAGTTGTCAGAAATGCAGACTCTCGGGTCCCACCTTGGATCTCCAGAATTAGAATCTGTCTTTTAACAAGATCCCCAGGTCATTCATTGGCATGTGAAAGTTTGGGAAACTCTACTTTAAACCAGGGGTTGGTAAACATTTGCTGCAATGGGCCAGATGGTAAACATTTTAGGCTTTGTAGGCCATATGTCTCTGTTGCAACTACTCAACCCTGCTGTCATAGCAAAAAACAACCATAGATAGTAAGTAATCAAACAAGCATGACTGTATTTAAAAAAAAAAAAAAACTTTTATGGACACAAGTTTGACTTTCATAATTTTCACATCACGAAACAGTATTTCTTGTTTTGATTTTTTTCTAACCATTTAGAAATATAAAAACCACTCTTAGCTCATGGACTATACAGGCGACAGGCCATATCTGCTGATACCAGCTCTATAATCTGGTATTAATACTTGACACTACAGTATTTGCTGATTCCACCTGGGCCTGGTCCATAACTCTAGGTAAGGTATTCCAGTTTTTTAATGGGGCATGTGCACCTGAATCAAATAAAAATGGATGAATTTTTCAATAATACTGAATAGAGAAAAATCATTATTTCTTGTGATTCTCACATACTATTTCTTTCAGCGTAGACCAATGCCTAATACAATACTTACTTTAATGTAGCAGCATGCAAGGCTGCTGGATGATATATTTGTGAACAATTAAAAGGCTGACATCATTTTGCAAAATGAACTTATATCATTTCCACACTATAATAACTAATGGTTAGTATCACTATTGTCTTCCATATGAATTTTTCAATTTTTATCAGAAAAGTACCATCAATATTTATTCCTGGTAGAGTGAGGAAAAAGTCTGGAGCTGGAACATATGCACACATATTACTCACTTTTTTCCTTTTTAATTCTTTCCCAACTGTCCCCCAGTGTACATAGAAAATAAAAAGAAAAGATACATGCCAAAGGTAATTACGTAATTAAGTTCTCCTCCATATAGGATTTTTCCAACCTTGGTCAGGGCGGTAGGGCAAAGCTGCAGACTAAGTATGGTGGTGGCATGAACTAGTTCATTTCCAGAGCCACAAAAAATCCCACTGGGAAAAGGGCAGGAAGAAGGAAACTCAGGAAGAAGAGTTGAGAGTTAGTTTTACAGTCTAATGGGTTCCAAGCTGGGTTACTCCCTTAGAGCTGATTTGAGGAAGATTGACTGAGATGACTTTAAAGATATTTTCTAACTCTAAAATTTGCAGGTTTGTCATTGATACTATTGCTTATCTAGTTATAACATATGGGCTCAAAGGCTGGGAATCATCTCTTATTCAACCCTTCCACTTAGACTTCCCTTCAGACCCCTCACCAAAGTTTGCCGGTTCCTCCTTTATAGTCTCTCTCAAATGTATCCCTTCTCTCCATTCTTACTGTCACCATCCTAGTTAATGCTTCACCCCAAATTTACTGAAGTCATCTCCCATTGGCCACTGACATCCATGATATTTCACATCGCTGCCCGATTCAATCCACAATGAAGCACTGCTTTTTTTTTTAAATCACAGTCACAATTTTAGTCACAGTCACATTCTAAACGATCTTCAGCTAATTTCCCAATACTGAAAATATTGGCCCCACAGGCTACATGTGCTGCAGTCTTCCCAAAGCTGTCACCTACTCCTCCTTCACTTCACTATGATTGGCCGCTTCCACCACCCAGCAGCTCATTTCATTCCCCTGTCTCAACCCTTCTCCACTGCTTCCCTCACCTCCAATCTCGGCTCAATATTTCCATCTCGGGCCAAATGGGAGGCATGGAAATGTACTCGAATAATTCATGATTCTGCATATGAAAAGGCAAAATGTTAAGATGGGTAAAACAGAACAGATTAAAATGAGAAGGGACCTTTAGAAATTTAGTGAAAATGTCATTTGACCTTGTTAATCACTCTTACACCACCCTCCCCATAAATAATGATGCTCCCCGAGCTCTGCCATAGGCCCTCAGCTCCACCTATGTTCAGTCAGCACCATGGCCTGGATAGCACCCATACACTGACCCTCAGGCCTAAATTTCCAGTTTACAGCTTTCCCTTAGCTCCCGCCTCAAAAGCAGCATACCATTTCTGACATACCTAACTTGAGAGCGCCTCGGGCATTTCTGAACTCGATGTCTGCTCACTTTACCTCCATGCACGTGTTCCTCTTCCTGGGTGCCCCGTATCAGTCAACAGCATTGTCATCTGTGCAGCTGCACAGGCCAGAATCCAACCAAGCACAAGTCCTACTAATTTCACCTCCTCCCAAAGCCATCCACTTCTCTCCATATCTTCTCCTCACCTTCAAACACTCCAGTCTGGGCCAACATCATCTCATGACTGAACTATTTCAAACCACCTCCTGACTGGTTTCCCTGCCTTTAATCTTAACCCCCTCCTATCCATCATCCACATCACCCCAAAATCATATTTTTTATGCAAATTTAAGTAGTCATCTTGGAGCAAAAGAGGTGAATGGTGATGGTGACAAGCTACAGGGCTGGGGGCAGGCATTGCCTCTATGTGGTACAGGCAAGCAGTAGTGGCCATATTTTAGCAGCTCAGACTCCTAAGGACATGCAAGATATCCTCTTGGGACCAACACATTTAGAGACAGGAGTCAGGGAGATATGGATGTTAATGCTAATATAGCCTCACTGGGCATTAATATTAATGTGTATTCATTTATGTTCAAAAGCTGGTAAAATTTGGAAACATTCTGCTTATAGACTAAAGTACTTAGATCATCTCATAGATAAAAGAGCTAAAGGGTGCTATGGAGAGTTGCTCAGACGTTTGGAAGATACTAGTAATCATGGCAGTTACCATCAGAGAAGATAGTCCTGCCCTCTGTAGTATGTTCTCCTTGCACACCACCTTCAGAGGCAGGCTTAGGGACCAGGAGCATCAAATACCCAATCCAAAAGGGCTATACCAGTATTCTTATGAGTTGGGAACATTAATGTTTGGAGCTGAAGAGTTAAATCGATTATTGAAAGCAGCTGTAGGGTCTTCAATTCTCTCTCTGCCAGAACAGAACTAAAGATTGAGTCACTCATTCATCAAGCAGCCACTCTGTGCCTACTATGTGTAAGTGGCAAGCGCAAAGATGGATCACACACCGTCCCCATCCAAAAGGAACTTTAAATTCAGCAACGTGGTACAGCCTGCTGCAGTTTCATGTGGCATGATATTGGAAGGTACCATTATGTTCATCTAACATTACTGCTGACTAACCCAGAAATCCCTCCTTTGGCTCAAGAGAATGGCCCAGCTAGGCAGCAACTGGAGGTCAAAATAATTTCCAACCCTCTCTTTCCAGGGGTCCCTTCTTTCTAACCCATTTATATTATTTCTGCTGGCTCCTCCACAGGTCTGGAGATCCCCACTCTCCAGTGAGAAATGAAAAAAACCACCTACTCTAAGGTGCACAAAATTCCAGAGTTCCTTTATACTTCTCTACTAAATGACAACTAAACAATCTGTTTATCCAGTGGGCTAACATGATCATAGATAAGAAAGACCAACAGCTCTTATGACTAAATCACCACCAAGTATACACCTTGACTTTTTGACCCTTCTTCAAAGTTCTCTACTTTGCTTTCCTCTATCCATGAATTTTTTCCTCATTTCTGTTATCATTCCCTCATTCATACCTAATCCAAATGTACATGGCACTGAATCATAGCTATTTGACATAAAAGACCTCCCTTACATTTCTACTTCCTACCCACCTGTCCTTATCCCATTCTTCATTCACACAACCTTTCACACATTCTTCTCTTAATTACTTCTTCAGTTCTACCAACTCAAAGTCCATTTGCTAGGCCATGGTTTCTGGAGTACACTGACCTCTCTTCTGCCCTAGTAAGCCTTAAGAAAGGTCTCTCTTAAAAGTTCATAACCAGTAAGACACATCGTGTGTGTTCTGATTAGCACTGATTCAGGAGAATTATTTCTAGCCTAAAGCCAGCCATTCCTTAATTAATAAATAATAATAATATTAAACCTCAAAGTTTTGTAGCATTTTTCACAGCAGCATCACAATGTTGGCTTCACCTTGAGCTTGGAGAAGTCAACTAAAATCCTGAACACCAGCATCTTTTTATATGTAAGTAAAAAGTCTCCATAGATGGTGCAACCATCATGAACTCATCTTTACTAAAGAAAAGCAAAAAATATTTATCTTGTAGTATGTATGTGTACATACATAATACTTATATATATTTTTTTCTTCTTTTTTTAAGAAGAAACTTAAAACAACTTCCTTAGGATACTGGCTGTGAATATTTGGGTGGATTGTTCAATAGCTGGTTGTGTAAAGGGAGACAGACCTTTTGTCTTTACCCCCAAAAAGAATTGAAACAGACTCTTTCTTTCAAAAGTTGGCAGAGATATGTGGCAGAGGGGTCCAGCTCATTTGTAGAGGCAAACATGCTGCCGTCTAACACAGATTGATCACCAGCTGGGAAGCAAGTCATTCCACTGTAGGTTCACAATAACACTGGCTCTCTGCTGCACTGCTGACCACCGGTGACAGATTGATGTGCAGTTCTTTGAGTGCAGAAGCAAGCTAAAGAGGAGAATTTGGGGAAGCCGAGCAGGTTGCGTGTGTATTATTCATAAACTCTCTGCCTAGAAAAATAAAGCTTCCCACCTTTCTGACCTGAGTTTGGAAAACCATTAGGGACTGAGTTTGCTTTGTGACTTAGAAGGCTGCTTACAAGCTTTCCAGAACAACATGAAAAATGAATACCTATTGGCACTTTCCAATGAAATGCCAAAATCCACAAAGAGAATGACCAAGGAGTATTTTTTTTTTTCCTTTTCCCACTGTGAGTGAGACAGAAGAGACATGATATTTCATGTCACTGCTAAAAGAGTTTGTTTTGTAGAAACAAATGAAGAGGTACGGCTTGTTACACTGCTCATAGCTAGTTAGTTCAAGGTCTCAGAAAAAGAACAGCACGTTGATGGGTTTCTCCTTTACAACTCGGAGGGGGGTGAGGGCTCACAAAATGAAAAGCTTTAAAACATCACATCACGCAAGCAGGCAAGGCGTATATAGTTGTTTAAGAAAATTGGTACCTAAGTTAACAAATTTGAAAAATAGATCAACCCGATAATGTGTTTTATGTTTACTAAGTCTGAGATATTAAATTTTCAAAGATTCTGTACCTTTTTTAAACCATAAAAAACACACTTCCAAACCTATTACCTACTTTTTAAACCACGATGATACTTTAAGTACACTACTATTTCAAGAGTTGTTTGTTGCACTTCTTTTCTATCATCTTCCAAAAAAGAACATTTTAACCAAAGGCATTTAGCACAAGAAAACCGAATAATTACATGGAGGTCAGGGACTATCTTATTCACCATGGTGTCACTAAAGCCTAGAGGAATGCCTGGCACATAGTATCTCCTCACTAAATATTTGCTGACTGACCTACTATTCACTGCAAGCCAACTTAGCAACTTATTATTCTAGCTTAGGAGAAGGTTTAATGATAAAATTTCATGAGCAATTTTCCCACAACTTTGAAAAATCATTTTAATTGCACCATTTCTGATATTACCACTGGCTCTACAGTTGAAACTATTAATGTAAATGAAAGCTGAATTCAAAGAAGAACTTTAGCCCGTGGGATTAATTTCTTCAAGGCTGGTGGTGGGGAGGAAGCAAACTACTGTTTTCCTTTTCATGGGAGTGCTGTACGGGTGACTATCCACAAAGATAGAAAGGAATAAATATGGAGTAGTTAATGATGGGGAGCAGCAACAGTTTTTTGGCAATAGTACAAAGCCAGGAAATTTAGCAGTTTCCAGAGAGTTGCATGTGCTTTTCAGTGAAAAGGTTTGTGATAGCACTTCCTAATGAAATGCCAAAATCCACACCAAGAATGACTGAGTAGCAGTTTTTTTCCGTTTTCCCACTGAGAGTGGGATGGAAGATACATGATGTTTCATGTCACCGCCAAAATAGTTTGTTTTGTAACAATATATGAAGAGAGACAGCTTATTACACCACCTGTACTATACTATTTGTTAGTATTTTAATAGGTAATTAATCTTGATTTGATAGGACTTAAGATTTTTATTTTTTGGCACATATGCTCAAGCTATTATGTTATAAATCTCAAACATTTCAGCAAATGTCATCCTGATTGTTCCCTACTGCATAGAACACTACCAGTGAAATATTCAAGGTCAAGAACTTGGATTCTTTACCCACTGTATTCAGGAAAACCAATTTATTGTTCTGTCTCAGTAAAGAGAGGTAATTTCTTTGGGGCCTATATCATATTGGCAGTCAATCTAGAAAACTTATAATTATTTTTAGGCAATGGAGGCTTGGTAAGTGCGTTAATCTACCTCTGAATTTAAACACATACCCTAAAGCTATTACTATGACAAAATTCAGAGTTCGACATTTTATGTTACTTTATGAGAACAAAGTATGTGCTCAGCATGTTTGAATGGTGCACAAGATCTTCTAACATAAAATCAAGAGTATATCTTTGCACTCACCTGGGGATAAAATTTTAGGAAGGTTTTGAGGTATTTTTAAAGCAACTTTCATACCAAATGGTCCTGGTTCAGCAAGTTAATTTTCTTATCAATTTATTGGAATAAAAAATTTAATCATGTTTGATATTAAACCAAATCACTACCAATCATTTACACTGAACTAAATTAAAGCATTTTTTTTTTTTTTTTGAGACAGGGTCTCACTCTGTCACCCAGGCTGGAGTACAGTGGCACTATCACAACTCACTGCAGCCTCCAACTCCAGGGCTCAAGCGATCCTCCCACCTCAGCCTCCTGAGTAGCTGGGACAATGGGTACATGCTACCACACCCAGCTAATTTATTTATTTATGTATTTATTTATGTATTTATTTATGTAAAGACAGGGTCACGCCATGTTGTCCAGGCTGGTCTCGAACTGCTGGCCTCAAGTGATCCTCCTGTCTTGGTCTCCCAAAGTGCTGGGATTACAGGCATGAGCCCCACCATGCCCAGCCAATTTAAGCACTTTCCAAAATAGAAAAATATGGCCAATCCTCATTATTCATGGATTCCATATTTATGAATTTTCCCACTTGCTAAAATTTACTTATAACCCCCCAAAACAACACTTCAGGCACTTTCAGAGTCAGTCATGCACATACACAGAGGCGTAAAAAGTCTGAGTCACCTGACCCACACATTCCCAGCTAGGTCAAACAAGGCAATGCTCTGTCTTCTTATTTCAGCTCTCATACTGTAAACAAGCGCCCTCTTGGCAGTCTATTTAGTGCCATCTTTTTCACATTTTTGTGCTTTTTCTTGGTGATTTTGCTTGTTTAAAGTGGCCCCCAACTGTAGTGCTCAAGTGCTACCTAGTATTCCTAAGCTCAAGGTGGCTGTGATGTGCCTTACAGAGAAAATACACATTTTACATAAGTTTCACTGAAGCTGTGGAACATGAGTTTGCAGGGGAGCCAGAGATCACCTCCAACCCCCCTTTTAGCTCTTGCTGGGCTCTTCAGCTCGATCCAGAAACCAAACTGACACCACACAGATTAACAAGAGAAAAGTATATAACTGTTATTAGTTTGACATGTACATGGGGATCTTCACAAGAGAGTAAGGTCCGAAGAAGGGGCCAAAGCACTATGTTTTTACACTTTTTAGACAAGGAAAACAAATGACAGGACAAAGAAAATCTGACTAGGGTAGTAAAAATTTCTAGAGAATCACTAGGAGATACATGGGGGGGGGTGTGAAGCAGGTGTACTTCATTA
Organism: Varecia variegata; assembly: GCA_028533085.1. NCBI lineage: Eukaryota > Metazoa > Chordata > Mammalia > Primates > Lemuridae > Varecia > Varecia variegata. Next base: position 107,183,802 of record CM052441.1, read on the forward strand.
GTATGTTTATTCAGGTCCATTGCGGCCTCCAGTTGAAAATCTCACAGGATAAGGGCAATTTTCTCACCTTGGCATGGAGAGCATGCCCCTCCCAGAGGAATCTTTATCACGTGCAGTACGCAGGAAGAGACAGGTCAGCTCGCCCTTTCTGAAACTACAGTTTCTACAATGTTTTTCAACTCAGAATGACCAGTATACCAACCTGGTATGTTTTAGGGTGGCATATCCTTCACTCTTTAGAGTTCAATGTTAATGCATCAACAATGTATATTAAACAATGTATCTTAAAACAGAAATACTTAAAAGCAAGGTTACACATTAATTGGTTGGCAAAAATGTTAGTTTGAGAGAACCTAACCTCGTGTATTTCCCCCAGGAACAATGGTTCAGTATGCACTAAGTCAGCGTTCACAGTGACTTTATAGAACACAAGTACCACAAATAATCAGGATTGACTGTTTCCAAAAATGACCTTAGTAAAAAATTTTCACTTTTCAGAGAAAGATTTTGCTTTTGAAGGGTAAAGGTAAGCTCTTTACGTTATAAAAAGTTTAATCAAATCAATTTTAAGGAGATACTAAGAATGGACACTTTTTAAAAAAAAAATGACAATCCCAAGTGCTGACAAGAATGAGGTACAACTGAAACCCACATGCCTCACTGACGGGAATGCCCATGCTCCAGCCACTTTGCAGAACAGTTTGTCAGTTTCTTAGGAAACTAAACACACTCTTACCATATAAACCAGCAATCCTACGCCTAGATATTTACCCAAGGGATATAAAAATATTTGTTCCCATGAAAACCCGAACACAAATGTTTGTAGTGGCTTTAGTCAAAATTTCCAGGAACTGGAAACAAACCAACGTCCTTCAACTGGTGAGGGAATAAACAAATTGTGGTACAGCCATACAATGGAATATTCCTCAGCAATAAAAAGGAACAAACTACTGATACACGCAACATGAATAAATCTAAATGTATTATGCTTAGTGAAAGCGGCCAGATAGAAAAAGCTACAAACTTCATGATGCCATTTATATTCCAGTTTTAGAAAAGGCAAAACTGTAGGGACATCAGTGACGTCCAGAGGCTGGGGGTGGGAGGAGAGACTGACTGTAAAGGGGAATGAAGAACCTTCGGGGTGATGGGTCTGTTCTATATCTTGACCATATATGTTTATCGAAACTCACGGAACTGCTCACAAAAAAGGATGCAATTTACTTGATGTAAGTTATAACTCAATAAACCTAATACCAAAAAAAAAAGGTAATAAAGGATAATAATTTTTAATGATAGACATTCCTTCAAATTCTCCTCTGATTTTTACCAGCATTCACAGGCACATTTTTATCTATCTGTAACATAAATTGATAATTTGATTTTTTGAAAATCGGATTAAGTTGCCATTCCAGAAAAGACCAGCAAGAGGATCTGGCAAGGTAAGATCTATTAATCAATTTTAAATCAGCATCTTTTTTCCATTCATGTAGAAACACTTCTCATGAAACTGTTTTATTTCTTGGTGGTACTCTCAGTATTTCGTAGACACATCTGCTCTTAACCAGCAATGGAGGAAGCCCAGCTAACATCCTGAAACAAGGCCTCTTTTGTGGCCTTGCTCCACCAGAGGTGTTACCTCCTACCCTCTTCCAACAGCACAACAAACATTTGCTGACCATGGACTGTGTACTGGGCCCTGCGCCCAGCACCAGGAACACAAAATGACTAAGATAGCCCTAGTCATATTACTTCCTCACTCTGTCTTACAGCAATGGTGCCTACACAGACTCAATCCCTCAAAACTCCTGGCATATATCGTATTTTAAGATTTTCTCCTTCATTTCCACTGTCCCTCCCCTTCCAACATCTTCCGAATTATTCACTTTTCCCAGATCTAATTCACACCATAACCCCATTAACTTCTTAAAGCTTGATTCAGAGTGGTTGGTGCTTGATTCCACGTGTACCTGTCTCTCTGTGGAGAGAAAACAGGGTCACATACATCAATGTCATTTCATCTCATCTTTTCATCTCACACTTTGTTACTAAGTGTGTGATCTACGGAGACAGACATCCCAGTTTGAGAACTTACACAAAGCACCATTTCAATGTTTAACATAACCTTCCAAAGTAAGCACTAATTCCCTTTGGGTACAATGGTTTTCATAATTTTCCTAAATAAAATGGCGCCTCTGACATAGCTATGACCCCTGCTAGAGTTCATGGTGTCTAATAACTCATAAAAATGAAAATATTATATACTTTGTGTCACTGGAATCCCTATTCCAAGAGTTATAATTTAGCTCCTACAATATATATGTCCAAATTATTTTTATAATATTGTAAACAAACCCATCTCTAAGTTTTCCTTTCAATAAAAAAATGAATATTTAAGGAAGAATGGAAAAATACCCACATTGCTAGTTTTTTCCAAAATGACCACTGATTTTTGAATACTTCATAAGAAACAAACGCGTGATTAAAATATAAACATTTATATATACATACATATACATATATAAGGAGAGAGAGAGAGAAAGAGGCACACACACACACACACCCTGGATTCTTAGAAAACTAAAGTTTCACTGCTGAGAAAATTTGAGTTTGATAGTTTGCTTCTTTTTTCTTATTTAATTCAAGTTGTATCTGATTTATGCTTTTCTCTTACTCTAATTAAGTGACCTTGATGATTTACAGTTAAAACGTATAGGCAATCACTGCAATCTCTCTTAATATAAAGTGTGTGGATTGTTCTACTGAGGTCAAATAATAATGTGTAAACTGTAAGATAAGTTCCAACAGAAATTTCAGCATCATTTTGACCTGGCTGGTATGTGACTCAAATTCCAGTTACTTAGTAACTACAACTTAATCTGGTATCTTCTTTGACATTTTATTCTGAGCAAGTTATTTGTACCTCAGATACTCCCAGCACCTGAGAGCTTCTTGGTGGAGCCTATGTTTTACTTAGAAATATCTCAAATTATTAGCTTTATTTTCCTCACTCTCCAATACAAGTGCACTTGTGGGGAAGAAAATTGATGCTATAGAAAGGTGGGATAAGAGAAAAAAATTCTGTTCAATTTTTAATAAAATTAGTCACCAAATACAGGAAAAATAATCTTTGCTCAACTAGAAGTTAAATATAAATGTGCTCCTACTTCCGAACACTAGCTCTTAGTTACTCAATTACAACACATCCTATGAGAAGGAATTAGTCCTTTAAAACACCACAGCTCTGAAAGGTTCAGGTTGGTGGTAGAAAGGCCCAAATTTGGGGGTTGATGCTGAGCCTGACGCAATAGAAGCAAAGAAATGAACAGATGGGGCCGATAATCTCCACACTGATGGTGATTTTGGCTCTCTGGGAGGCAGCAGAACAACGAGGGGTTCTTGGATGTAGGCAAGCACCTGAGACACTCTTGAGGCTGTTACGTGACGAGCATTCTCAGTGAACGAACTTCCATACCCCTTTGGTTGTTGATGACTTCAAGATTAAAAATCCGCTTGAGAACTCCCAGATAACCAAATGTCCCAGCGGGATGTGCTGGACCTCAGACTTCTTTCACTCCCTTCTCATCTCTCGTGCCCACTCTGGCTAGAAATTGGTGTGGGGATCCAAAGGGTTAATTTCCTATGACCTGAAACTCACTGATCCTGGTTCATAGTGTCGGTTCATCCGATTGCAAAACTTCAAGAAAACAAAGAAAGGTCATTATAAGTCAGCTTAGTTGCTATTTCATCATCACTGTGTTTACTCCATGGAGAAAATACCATAACTGGCTCTATACACAAATTTCAATGACCCCTATATGCTTTTTATAATCCTCTCCCTCTCCCTCTCAGGCCATAGCGTTTGATGACATTTGAGTTGTTTCCCAGAAATAACAGAATTTCTGGAAGACAAAGCAGTGGAGATTCTTAAGGCCCCTGAGCAACCTTCCTGATGCCAAGACTCACCATCCCCCTGACCTGTTCTCAGGGCATGTGGACCCTCCTTTAAAAGCCCATGTTCTCTATCAGTCGGGGAGACAGATTTGAGGCAGGTTCTTCCCTTCTCCTGACGAGATATCTTTCATATTTTAAAAAATTCCTTTCTTCTTTGGCAACCCTCATTGTCTCAATAATTGGATCTTTGTGCAGCGAGCAAGCAGACCTAGGCTGAAACCCCCTTGTGGTTTCAATAACAAATAGTACTGTTATTAACACTGACTACACTCTAATTGTTGGACAGACAGTGAAGGATACACATGTTCAGATCTGAATTAGACAAGAAGATAGGAACTGCACAGAATCTTCAAAGAGCACTTTATACCTCCCCTCTTATGCATCTTTCCTGTAAAATATAATTCTTTGGTCACAATGCTATCTTTGCCACTAGAATGTAAATTCCTTGGGGGCCAGGGAGAAGGACAGGAGGACATATTCCAATTTATCTTTGTACCCAACACTTAGCACAGTGCAATTAGTGGATAGTGAATAAATATTTGTTGAATTAATAAATAAAATGTGCCATGAGGTTCTTGCTCTCCTGAGAGGACTTATTGCTAAGCCTCTGTAAAAGCCTGTGCTCCCGACTAGGGGGTGACAGGGAAGCATGGATTGTAACTGAAGAAGAGGGAGGGGTAGGCTGTGGGATGCTTCTCAAACATAGTTTTCAGTGATAACACTGTCAGTGACAAAGGAGGTGTTTGAAAAAAATTTCATAAAAAATTAAAGTGGAAAAGGCTATATTTCTAAATATGTTTTTTAAGTTTTTAAAATACTTATCATTAAGTAAGTTCAATGTCATCAGTAGATGTGATTATTTCAACTATAGCCCTAAAAGTATATACAGCGGGGATCTATTCCAAGACCGCCAGTGGATGCCAACCCTATATATACACTGTGTTTTCTTGATCTGACAACCAAGAAGGCTGCTAAGTGACTAACAGGTATGGAGTACATACAGTGTGGAGACCCTGGACAAGGGAGGATTCACATCCTGGGTGGAACAGAGTGGGATGGTGTGAGATTTCATCATGCTACTCAGAACAGGGTACAATTTAAAACTTATGAATTGCTTATTTCTGGGATCTTCCAGTTAATATTTTTGGACCTCAGTTGACCATGGGTAACTGAAAACCATGGAAATCGAAACCCCAGATAAGAGGGGACTACCATTTTTTCAAAGGTGAGAAGGAAACTTTTTTCAGGGCAAGGGCCTTCTGTTTAGAAACAAAAAATTATTTTATATTCAGGTATGTGTTTTCACAAGAGTAGAAAAATAATAGTGAAGGCTTTGGTGGATGCAAGGGAAGGCACAGCAAGAAAATATATTTGAGCATGTTGGTGTGGGGAAAAAAAAAGCACAAATGAAAAGATTACACTGCAGTAAGTAATTAAAACAGCAGCAAATAAAAAACAGTAGGGTTTTGACTGTGGTATCAGGACAGGAAGGAAAGGGAAGGCAGAACCCAAAGTGTGGACAAGAATACAGACACTCCAGAAGCAATGTGCTTTCCAGATGTTACGTTACAATATCATTCACAAAGTGGGCTAACTGTACACACAGTCTTCCATCCCAACACTCTCAAAATTATTTTTAAAAAACTTTACAACTTACTACTGTAAGGGGAAATCTGTAACCAATAAGTCTAATTAGGAGAACATTTCTCATATGAAAAAATATGTCAACTAACTCATCTGCAGTTTACAGTTCCTCCCCCATCTGAGATTTGGGGGGCACAATTTACTATCCCGGAACTCCCTCCCCGCTACCCTAACAATACAGCTGTGGTTCACACAGGATTCAGATCCTGGAAGGGATCCTCACGATCGTGGCTGTTGGGGATTTAAGTGTGCAACCATCAGAGGCGGCCCTTGCTAGGTGGGCAGGGGTGGGCGCCATGGCAAGAGGTGAAGGGGAGGACAGGGAGGAGGCCAGGCTGAGCCAGTGTATTTGGGGGGTGGCGGATGAAGCAAGTGCAGAGGGTGGTTGTGGGCCTCAGGATGGTCTTTGGAACAGAAATTACAAAACCTAATTTGAAACTCAGAAGCAGTGGGGAAAAGGCATGGAAACCAAATGAAATAGCATTTGATCTTTGGCCTCTCTGATCCTAACCTGGGCTGAGCCTCCAGCTGAGTTCACCAAGGCCACTGAACAGCTGTCCAATGATAACCGCTTTCATAGTTGTCAGCAACATTTGGTTCAAGCCAGTACTGGGGCTGTTCGTACTCTGTGGAAATGGAAAAAAAGTCTATGTTTCCCTTCATTTCTACCTCTGCTTGAGCTATCCTAAATTAGGAAATCATCTGGATTTGTAAAAATAATCACTTCTTGGCATGTTCACAGAGTCTGCTGAAATGTTATTTCGGAAAAGAGAATTTGGATGCCTGGAGGTCACAATAGGAAATGAATCTGGCAATTTGAAAGTGCACCTGCTGAAGTTCCAGGCCATCTCAGGATTCAAATAATTTATCCATCTTCCCAAACATCTTTTGTGTCTTTTATTTTTTAAAAAAGTTCCAAGTTATTACACTTACTATGAATCAGAAAACAGCCCTGTTTCCTTTAGATGTGGATTCTGGGTTTTTTCTCCCCCAGTTTCTCCCTATTCAACAAATACTCATTTCACATCTGCTTTATACCAGCACTCTAAGCATGTATGCATCACGCTTAGGACAGCTGAGGCCGCAGGTGGCAGCAAATCTGCCTCCAACTGGAACAAACAACACAGAAACTTGTCTCACATGATAACAAATGCAGGGGTGGCTCCAGGGGTGGCTGATTTGGAGGTTCAGCAAAATCACAAAGTACGTAGGTTCTTTCCATCTCGCTATCAGTTTCCTACTGCTGCTGTCACAAATTACCACAGACCCAGTGGCTTAAAACAACACAAATTTATTATCTTGTTCTGGAGGTCAGGAGTCCAATTTCAGTCTCATTGGGTTAAGATCAAGGTGTCAGAAAGGCTGCCTGCCCTTCTGAAGGCTCTAGAGGAGAATCCATGGCCTCTCCTTTGACAGCTTCTAGAGGCCGTCTGTATTCCTGGGCTTGTGGCCCCTTCTGTCTTCAAAGCCACCAGTGATTGGACGAGTCCTTCTCAGGTCATATCACTCTGACACTGACTTCCCTCTTCCACTTTTAAGGATCCTTGGGATTACACTGGACCCATCAGATAACCCAAGACAATCTCCCCATCTCAAGGCCCAACCCTTAGTCACACCTGCAAAGTCTCTTTTGCCATGTAAAGTGACACATTCTCAGGTTCCAGGGGCGAGGACATGAATCTCTTTGGGGGACCATAATTCTGCCTACCACAATCTCTACTCTCCTCTAGCTTCAATTAAGGCTTTACCCCAAGGCTGGTGCAGCAGTCCCCAACCTTTTTGGCACCAGGGACTGGTTTCACGGAACACAATATTTCAACAGACCGGGAGCAGGGGGTGGAGTGTTGTGGGGAGGGTGGTGGTGCGGGGCTCAGGCTGTGATGCATGGCCCGTTTCCTAACAGACCACGGACTGGTACCGGACCACGGCCCGTGGGTTGGGGACCACAGTTCTAGAGGAAGAAAAGGATAAGCCATCTCTTTCTTGTCTTTCTTCTAACGGAGAAACCTCTACCAGAGGCCCTAGAGCAGATTTTCCTCCACGTTTAATTGGGGAGATGAGTCACCTGCCCATTATCAATGTAAGAGTGGACAGGAGATAGACTGGTTCACTGTGACTGGCACAGCCTAATAATTTGGGATGGATGTTGAAGAGTCTGCCATCATATTCTCTATAATGTAGCAAATACCAGGAAGGGAAGACAGTTACTATTTACAGAATATTTATAACTAAAGGTCCAGATATTTTACATGTCATCTCATTTAATCTCACATCAATTCTGTGAGGTAAGTAAACCAATTTTACCAAGAAAATCAAGGCTTGGTTTGACTTTTACTAAGTATTCTAGTTATGGATGCCTCCGTATCTATGATTATATATGTAGATGTAGATAAACTGGCTATGAAGGACAGGAGAGTCGAGTTGAAACACACTGTTGTCTACCACAAAAAGACCTTTCAAAAATAATTCAAATAATTTAAAACAATTTTTCAAAAGTAGTCATGACTTTGAGAAACCCACCCTGTGGCTTGCTAGAAAACATACTAGAGGTCCTAACTTCGAGTCTGTTGTCATGCTCTTGCTCCTCAAAGGCTGTCAGAAACCCAGCATTCCCAGTGCAATAGGAGCATGCCTATGAGGCTGCTTAGAGGACAGCTCTCCTGGATGAAGACAATGGCCTGTGACAAAACGAAGCTGAAGCGAAGCACCAGAGGTCTGAGTCACATAGGCATATCAGTCAGGGTCCAATCAGGCGACAGAAATCACACTAGTTATTTTAACAGAGAGAATTTAATATAGTGAATTGTTAACAAGACATAAAGTTGTTAACTGAGGAACTGCAAGGGTGAAAACAGAACTCTAAGGTATCATGGGAGCAGTGCAGGTAGCAAAAGGAAGAGGTGAGAATTACTAAGATTAGGAGCCTGGAGGAGGGCCCCATGGAAGGGAATTCAGACTTCTGAGGAGGAGGTGCTGCTGCTGGTGTCTCTGGGGTACCTGAAGAGACCGGTTCCGCCAGTGTTGGAAACTACAGACTGAATTCAGCTGTAACTCAGGAGAACTGCTGCTGCCACGGGTGAAGATGCATAGCTTAGGTGCGGCAGATAGGAAGCCCTCAGGAAGCAAACGGGACGTGCACATCCCTTCTTTGTCCTCTAGCTTTGCAGCATCTTTCTAGTGCTCCCTACTGGCAGAGCCTGGCACACAGAAAGCTGGCAAGGCAGAGAGGCCTAGCTCCAGCAGCACAAAGGAAAGCACAGAAGGGCGTGCTTGGAGTTGGGAAACAACGGCTTAATGAAGGGCACAACAGGCAACTATCCTGTGATGCCAGTGGCAAAGTTTCCTTGTTTCAGAGTTGAGTGTACATCTTTGGGAATGATAAGGGAGATGAATGGGCTTCAGAGTGTAAGTAATGGTTAAAAAACAACAAAAACATCACTTTCAAATTTTGGAACTGCTTATTTAGCTTTTGGGACTGCAACTGTTCCCTCCCTTTACAATCACATGACAATATTCACTACTAATTCTTGGATGTTACTGTCACTCCCATTCCTTTTTGGGGAGACAGAGTAGACAAGTATACAGTCACAGTTGTATTTCAAGGATCTTTTAAAAAGAATTATTAAATTCACAATAACTTATTTTTATCATGTAGGAAGGCAGTAACTATGTATGGTGGTTAAAAGAACATACTTTGTCATCGGACAGATCTGAGTTCAAATCCCAGTTTTAACACTTAGAAGCAATTACTTAAACTGCCTCAGCCTCACTTTCTCCAGCTGTTATATGGAGATAATAACAGTACTAACCTCATAAGGTTGTTGAGAAGATTAAATTAATTACCACTGTAAAACTTACTAAGTTGGCCATCAGCTGGGTTTTTTTTTTTCCCCTCTGAGTCAACAGCCTAGGAAAGAAAAACATTTCCTATCCCTGCTTTTGAGAAACATGTTTACAGCCTTTCCACAGCATTCTTACCTCTATGACAGCACTGATCTCAATGTATAACTATGTTTTGAAAATAATAATCTTCCCAACTAAAATGAGAGTTCCTTAAAAACAGAACTGTATATTTTTCACTATGTACACAGCTCCTAGAAAAAAAAAAAATGGTATCTTCCTGACAGATCCAAACAATGGACCAATCCAAACCACGGGCAGATGTACAGAATCCCACACTGGGAATGGATGGGGGCATTACAGAAAGTCACTGTAGACAGGGGTGATTTTCAGTGGGAGGTAAGATGGTGAGTATGCGTGCATTGGAATTACCTGGAAATTTTTCCAAGGGCACATACCCTCCCCACCTACCACCACCCTAGATTCTGGTTCAGCCTCCTTAGGAAATGATTAACACATGGTTCCTTTGGGTGCTAGAGATAGAGACAGAAGCAACAGAAAGAAGAGATAGTCTTGCCTTCCCAGTAAGAGTGGATTCACAATAAGCCCAGAACATATCCAGGCCTAAATGCAAAGAGGAAGTATGAATTTGCACAGAGAGTTGGCGCCTGTGCAGAGTGCATTAGGGAATTGGGAGGAACAAGCCACGGTGGCTGGTTCTACTAGATGAGAAGCACAAATAGTCTCTTGCTTAGTCACACACGGATGGAGGCCAAGTGCATGGGGCCTTCACATAAGGAAACTTGAAGCCGACAGAGAAGGCGGTAGGGAGCCCCTGGGCTGATCTAATGAAGACAAACTAACCTTAGTGGCTTAATAAGTTTTAAGCAAACCAAGACAGAGATAATTTGTGACCGAACTGAGAACAAACCCTCATTTCAACCCCGAGTTCTTTTCCCTTTCAAGAATTTCCATCAGGAAAAAAGCACATGGGATAATAAAACATTCAATGAAACCCTAAATAACAATCACCCGGAGGAAAAGTTCCTTTTAATAAAGTGAACGTGTACAGGGAGGGACTGCTTGGGGCATGTTCTGGATTCCTCTGCACTGGGGCAGTATGAGCTGAGGAAGAGCCAGAGAACTAGCTGGAGAAATGGACCAGCTGGCAGCCATGCTTCGCAGCCAGCCACCCAAAGATGGGATTCACTGTCTAGGCCACAGCCTTCTAAAGTCCAAGGAAGAAATATCTATTCACTGTGAAGCAAGATCTCCCTGGTCTTCTAAGAAGAAGGGAAGAGAATCTCATTGAGGAGTAACATAAAAGAATCCCCATCCCAGAACATACCCTTATGCCCAGTCGGTCTAATGGTTTAGAGCTTGAGTAGACTCTGACATTTACCAGCTGTGTGATCTGAGACAAGTATTCAGTTCTCATGAGTCTCAGTTTTCTCATCCGTAAAATGGGAATAGCATTGCCTCTCACAGGGTTGCTGTGAGGATTAAATACAATACCTCGCACAAACCAGGAAGAACAGTTCCTAGAACAGAGCAGCCAACCAATACATACGTTGCTTCCCTACCACGGAATTACTGATAATAAAAAGTATTACTGCGATCTATTTCATTGAGACTTTTTTAAATATTAAGTTCTTTCCTCCAAATCAAAATAATTTTCCTTGCCAATTCAAATATTTTATTTATCATAAGACTGAAATATTCTGCTTTGAGACAGTTACCATATATGCTCCAGACCTTTCTTAAATCTGATTCTTAAACATCAGCAGCTGAAGGAGGCAATTATTATAAAGAGCAGTTGTTTTAGAAAAAGGTTTTCTCAAGCATTCCTACAAAAAGAAAGGTGTAGTGAAGAATTTAAATTATGATCTGCAATCATGATCTTTCAACTATGACATGCAATTATTTTAGAAATTCAGCCATGACACAAGGCAAATGTTTATACCTATATTAATAAATCTACTGCTAGGTATAATCCTTAAGGTCTCAAACTTAAGAGTAGGCTGAATAAATGATTGCGGAACAACTTTAGCACAATAGCACAAGAAGGAGAGAAAAGTATTGAAATATGAAATCAAACCATGATCACTGGTCTCTAGTACTTACTGAGTACAATGCTGAGATTCCTGGAGGGCTCTCAGCCCTCAGTGTCTCAAGTGTCTTAAGTGTCTTAAGGGAAAACTGTGTCATAAGTGAAGAGTGTCAGAAGTGAGTACATAGTAAGTGTTCAAGAGTGGGAGAGATCCAGATGCAGGGACTAACTATGGACCATAAAGTGCCCTCTGATGCCAATTTAATCTTCTTATATACACACTCTGGGTCATGCCTCTGAGCTTTTTAGGTTTTAATGTATTCTCTACCATGAAGCTATTCAGAATTATCCTTCTCCCCTAAGTCATCCAATTTCCCCTCCTTTCTCACCAAAAATACTTCCTCAATAATAGGCATAGGATTATTATTTGAGGTTTTTTCTTTTCTAAAAAACTGGAGAATGTCAGACATGTTATTTTCAGAATGATTTAAACATCTCCAGTGTTATAACTAAACAGAAAGAACAAAGATGCTAAAATATTAATCATCCTGCCCAGTTGCCCGCTGGGAGTAGCTGAAAATGGCAACACACTGCTGTCTTCTGGCTCAGGGTCTACATTACTGCCTGCACAGCTCACAAACACTCCCTTTCCTGAACATATGGAGCAATCTCAGGAAAGAATTTGCCTCAGTGAACCCTGACTGGCCAATCAAAACCAGAAGGTTCCAAGTTCAGTGACTAATATCAGGAATGAATTGTGCGTGGTGAAAAGGAAATTTTGTGTGCTGGAGAAATTTATACCCTGAGATCAGCCATATCACAGGTGTGCAGGATCACCTGGAGAAACTGAACTTTAAAAAAGGTGACTTCAAACATTTCTTCAAGCAGCACACCTGTCATCACGATGTATGAAAAAACTGAACCGCACTATGCAATATCTGATCACTGTAACAGCAGCAGCAGCAGCAGCAGCTGCCATTTAGGAAGAACTTCCAGGACTGAACCTGGGCAGCTGCTGTGCTGAGCCCTGCACATACATGATCCCATTACTCTAGTCCTCACATGAGGTTGGTGGTATCATCCCTGTTCTACATACAGGGGACAAAATTGGAAAGAGTGAGTACATTGCTCTTGGTTCCACAACAAGAAAATGGAGAGGGTTGGTCTCTCTGATTCCAAAGCCCTTCTTCTTAATCACCATACTATTTGGTAGTCTTTCCCCTTTTTCATCCCCTGATATTCACAGAAAAGGTTTAAAAAAAAAAAAAAAGAAAGCAAAACCTGGGGAAATTAGATGAAAGAAACATTAAAACATGAATAGGTACTGGCTGTGCAGGACGGCCTTGGAAAACAAGGGGGCACCTATTTCCAAAGAGTGGGCTAAATTCATTAGTCACCTTGAGAGATGAATTAAGTACTACTTCCAAAATGAAAGGCATTTTTGGTCTAACATTTAGACATTTTAATATAGGGCATGGAAATAAGCATTGGAGAGACATTTATATAGATTCAGAATCCATATAAAACGATAAAAACTCAAGAAGGGTATATTACAGATTCCTAGCCAAGTTCATCCTAAAAGTATAGTGACATGAAATCCCCAAATTCATTTCCAATAATAAACGTGACAGACCCTCATCCAATACACCCTCATCCCATCAACCTCAGCCCGACAGGGTTAATAGGAACAGTGGTTGGCCCACTGGCTCCAGAACTGGCGAAATCTCAGGTCAACAATCCTTCACTGACCACTTACAAATGAGGCATAGTGATCACAATAACAACAAACATTTATTGAGCGCTTACTATATGCCCTTTACAGGCTTTATCTCATTTAATCCTCACAATAAACGCTGTGAGATGGGTACTATTATAAATGAGATAACCGAGGCATACAGAAGTTAAGTAATTTGCCTGAATCCCAGAGTCCTCACTCTTAATCACAAAGGCTATGCTGCAGGGTCTACGGGGTGAAGGCTGCGTCCAGCTGCAGGACTCTGCAATAGTGTGGCAGAAGCTCCACTCTCTCCAGGGTTAGGGAACAGAGTGAATACCCGTCTGCTCCCGCCCTCCCTGACAACACCATGCCTGGAGGAAATCAGCTAGGAAGACCTTTCCCTTCCCCTAAGGAGCGGGAAGTGTGCCTGGTTAATTGAGGGAAGAAAAGAACATCCTGGAAAAGGGCTCACTTTGGAAGAGAAAGGGTGAAGAAAAGCGTGAAGACAACATGGCGGTGACCAAACCATGGCTTCCACACTCCTGCTTCCCTGAAGTGCAGCAGACACCCTTTCCCCTCAGAAAGGGGAGAACCTGTGGTGGTCTCCAGAGTGGTCCAGGGCATGAAAAGATAAACAAGAAGAGACTCCAGGCCACAGAGTCCAGGGGTGGCCTGCTCTGACCCTTCCAGTTGCTCAGGTCCTGCCAAGGGCCTTTCACCCAACACAACAATTATGGTCTCTCACTATTTGAACAAATGTTAATTCAGAATGGATCTTGAGGTAATGGCAGATACGCGAAAGCACTGCTTGAGAACGAGTTACTTTGTTCTACTTTAAAAGGTGGAGAGGGCATACAAGGTAGACCCTAAGGGAAACCATCTTATTTCCAGCTGAAGTGGTTTCTAGTGGGCAACTATACCCATCTCTGATTCAAAATCTACCCATTTCAACAAATCTATTTATTAAGTAAATAGTAAGAATTACCAATGAAGGGTGAAATTTTTCAAAGAATAAAACTATAAAGTGTGACTGATTTTTAAAGTAAAAGGACTGTGATGCTGAAGTGCAGTTATTAGGATATTGGTGCATATAAAATACAATGAATAATCATCTCCACCGTGTTCAGGTTTTCACAAGTTCCTGAAGAGAACCCTATCTGGCAGATTCCAGTTTTTTTCGAACAAACTGTAACTGAATAACAGTTTTTAAACACAGAAGGCCCTAAAATATATAGCACCCATAATAATTCACATTTAACTCTAAAAGACAAAGGAAAAAAAAGATACAACATTCGTCTTTTTAGCATAACTAGCAAAGTCAAGGTTAGAAATAGGGGAGAAACAATATATTGGTTTAATTTCAAGGATTTATACACATCTTACAAAAATGTCAGGTATCAGGCAATAACATCCAAAGATGTGTATTCTAGTTAACGCACTACCCATCTGACCTGGTCGATTTCTTACTCTACGCCTGATAATTTTCAAATGCTTACGACAGACAGATAAATATGCCACGTGTGGGGGGCATGAAGATGAGCCACACAGCCCCCTTTTCAAGGCAGGCCTTTCTGGGTTTCTGCTGCCAGCCTCTTCAGGAATTGCCTCAAGGGCACAGAGCTGCCCTGCCCCAGGTCATGGCCTCCAGGGTGTTCCACACCCAATAGGCGGGGGTTTAAAGGCCCAGCCACGTGAATTCAACACAGGACTACTCCGACAGGCCATCCTGGCTCCCGAGTCCCCCAGGCCACTAGGTGAGGCTGTCATCAAGCTCAGCAGCTCCCTCTGCCCACCCTGCAGCCTGGCCTCCCTCCCACAGGGGTTGAGCCCTTTGGTGTCCCTCCTAAACATCCTGCATACCAACCCCCTCCCGGGCTGCTCCCAGAGAATCCAACCTATGACTCGATGCCTCTGTGCATAAGAAAAAGAAATTCAATTTTCAAGGTAAGTGGAGCAACCTAAGTGAGATGTCCGGGGAAAAAACACTTTCATAATTATCTTGGTACTTTTTCTCCTCCAGATAAAGGAGGACAACGGAATTCTCAGTGAGGCATGAGTGGGGTGAGTACTGTCCTGATCCACTTTTAAAATACTATGAACTCCTAGGTCATCAGACACGTTCCCATTTAGATCTAAGTCTCAACCCATGTCTGCCTGTCTCTCAATCTGTCTCTCTTTCTCTGTATCTCTCGCACACATGTACACACTCCCAGCCACCCCTGAAGATATTCCACGTCTCTTTCTCTTCCTTTACATGGAAAACTGAGGCCTCACCACAGTGTTATTAGTCAGGTTACGTGGGCACAAGTGACATAAGATGAAAAAGAAGTGGGATCACCTCATTAATTTTTATCCCAAACCACTACTTCAAGGACAAACTCTCCAGGAGCCCACCCTAAACATATCTCCCATGAACTCACCTAATAACTCTTCCTAGACTCTCTGCCCATTTCTGCACCACCCCCTACCCCCAGCAAAAAAAGAAAAGTATCAGAGAAAATACTACTTTTAAAACGAAGTAAAGCAAAAATGCCCACTCTTAGCCTCTTTGATTGGCTAACATAGCTAACAAAACAAAGTGGCAAAATGAGCATTCATCTTACTCCCACCCATAGAGATGGCCAAGCTTAGGATGAGTTCAAGAGCACAAATGCTACATGAGTTAGGAGTGAATACAGAAGCAGAAGTGAGGGTCACTCTTGGACATAAGACCTCAAATTATCCTACCCAAATTACCCAAGGGGGTACAGAAACACATTGGGGGTCTCCTTAAGTGTACTTACTCATATGTATACAACACTTACTGAAATGTACTCTAAATGACTAGTTGCTAATTCTTTAAAGTTTTGTTTATGGATTTCAAACTAACCAAATTGGTCAAGAAAAACTATTTTATCTTTGATGTCAATCGAGTTCCCAAACTACTGCTTCAAATGGTTAAAACAATAATAATGACATAATAATAAATAATAATAAAGAGTCCTTATCACTGCATTCAAAATATTTTCTCTAAGATTTCACTCTCCTGGCAGGACTGTCCAGATGCAAAGAGAATGTTACGTCCCTTCCCAAAATAAACTGTCAAGACCACATTACCTTCCAGCTCAAGCTCCTTTAAGGATTCGAAATCAATTGAAACTACTACTCAGCAACTTCAGCCCCTTTCCTAGGCTGTCTTTTTCTGGTTAAGCACTTGGTTCTAATCAGACCACTTCCTTCCTGCTGCTTTGGTTTTTATTACCAAAGTTCTTCAAGCCTTTTCACCACCCCATATGCTAAACAACTTCTACTTTTAGAAGCACGTTCTGAGAATCCTAAAGAGGAGCTAAGCTCAGCTGCAGGTCTCCAATAATGAATGAAATAATGCTCAAAACTGTGAAGAGCTAAAATTTGTCTGCAGTAGCTTTTCCCTTCTTTCTCTACCCCTTCCTCTGAAGAGCACACATCTACTTTTCTCAGGAATCAAGCATCCTCATTCTTTCATTGATCCTCCAAAACACAGAAAAGTAACATGAGAAATAAATCATACTTGGTGTTAGCCTCTGTGCAGAAAAGAGTTAACACAGTAGGCCTCACTGCTTTTCTTAGAAAGGCCACTGACAAGGTTGGCCTTTGGCTGGCACCTAGGAACTTGGATTTTGGGAGGGTCCCACCATTAACTGATAAGAGTGGTTCACTATATCTAAACAGTATACACAATATGGTTCATGCTGGAAGTCTGGAATTTGGGTACATGCCAGACAGGGGGTGCCTATGTGACCAACACCCTCTAAAACCCCTGGTCCCCTAGTGGCTAATGAGCTCCCCTGGTCGGCAACATTTCACACATGTCGCAATTCATTGTTGGGGTAATTATGCACATCCTGTGTGACTCAGCTGGGAAGCCTGCACCTGGTTTTCCCAGGACTTCACCCATGAGCCTTTTCCCTTTGCTAATTTTGCTTTGTATCCTTTCACTGTGATAAATCATAACTGTTAGTGTAAGTACAGTCAATTCTTATTATTCGCAGTAGTTATGTTTCATAAAGTCACCATGAACACTGAATTGGCAATTGCTGAATCATTGTTCCTAAGGGAAATATGTGTATCTATCTATACATATCTCACACAGATTAGAATGTTAAATCCCAAAAACTCATCCTGGTAGATTCTATTTTCTTTATTTGTAAAAAGAGAAAACCAGGTCCTGAAGTGTTAAGTGACATGCCTGAGACTGCCTTGCTAAGTAAGAGGAGCCAGGGCTGGGATTCCAGCTGTTCAACCAGCCCCAGAGCTGGAGTCTCTATTCCCTGGCTACCTCTATGTGACAGCTGAGACAGAAAGGCAGAGCGTTGCCTTGTTTGACCTCAGCTGGGAACTTGCTCATCGGGTGACTCAAATATTTTGCCACTTTATACGTGTCTGTGAATAATTACAAAAAGGACTTCGAGGATTGATTTTGGGGTTACAAATCATTTTAGCAAGTAGGTGATTATAAGCTGAATCCTATTAGTCCTCTTAGCAAATCACCAAACCTGGGGATGGTCTTGGGAGTCCCCAAAATAGCCTCCAAGGAGAGCTCCAGGTTTCCCCTTCCTGCAAAGGCGTTAGGAGGAGGCACAATATTACTGGGCCACAGTGGCAGGAGGCGTAGCTCCCAGCGTGACCTCCTCTTTGCATCTGTGCTCACTTTGGCTTTTCCTTCGAGATTCTGTTTGGCCTCTCTTTTTGTCTTGCCTTTCTAAAGTCCATGCTCCAACTCAGCTGCTACAGTAGGACAGGCCTGTGGTAGCCTCCCTCTTGGAGGTGAAACACAGGACCACAGTGAATGAAGCCCAGAGGAAAGGAAGCCTGATGAGTCACCCAGGCCAGCAGTCCCAGGGCCTGAGCGTAAACGCTCTTTTCCTTGAGAAGTGTTTCCATAGCTTTTCCTTTGGAAAACTCTTGCCCTTCTCTAGATAGATGGCCTCTCAGACTGGCTCCATGGCCAGGGTCAAAACCAACACATGGGCCTAGAAGAAAGGGGTAAAGGAGGCCTTGACTCAAAGTGGGCCAAACCCAGTTCATCATCAGAGCTGGAGCTGACAGCAAAGACATGTGACAAACACTGCCCATGTGACTGAGTGTCTGCATGCAGTCAGCAGATTCACAGAGACTGGCTTCCTTGCTGTGGTACAATAAAAATACAGTCATCCCTCAGTACATATGAGGGATTAGTTCCAGGACCCCCTTGGATACCAAAATCCATGGATGCTCAAGTCCCTTACATAAATGGCAGAGTATTTGCATATAACTTATGTGCATCATCCTGTATAATTTTAAATCATCTCTAGATTACTTATAATACCTAATACAATATAAATGCTAGGTAAATAGTTGTTATACTGTATTGTTTAGAGAATAATGACAAGAAAAAAGTCTATACATATTCAGTACATTTTAAAAATATTTTCAATCCTCAGTTAGTTGAATCCACAGATGCAGAATATATATATATTTGGTCTTTACCCCTGCTTCCTGACACAGAGCTTCAAAAACCCGTGGAATTTCCCAAGGGTTGATGATGAGTGCCTTTTGTTATTCGTAATGAGTCTTTCTGGACTTAGGCTAAAGAGGTAGTTCATGGTAGGCCCTTAGATAATTTCAAGGAAAGGGCTGGCCATACCAATGACTAGAGGGCTGGAACTTTCAGACCCACCCCCACTGTCCAGGGAGGGCAGGAAGGCTGGAGACTAAGGTCAGTTGAGTGGCCAATGATTTAATCAATTGTGCCTATGTAGGGAACCTCCATAAAAACCCTTGAACAATAAGGTTCAAGGAGCTTCTGGATTGGTGAACACATCCATGTGCTGGGGTGGGCATACATGGAGAGGGCATGGAAGCTCTTCATCACCACCCCTGATCCCCACACCTCTTCCATTTGACTGTTCCTGAGTTGTATCCTTTTAATAAAACTGTAATCATAAATATAATGCTTTCCTGAGTTCTGTGAGTCATTCTATAAAATTATCAAAATCCTGAAATGGGGGGTTTGGGAACCCCTGAATTTATAGCCAGCTAGATAGAAGTGTTTGGGGATACCCAGGACTTATGGCTGGTACCTGAAGCAGGGCAGTCTTGTGGGAACGAGCCCTTAAACCTGTATAGTGTGATGCTAACTCTGGGTACTGTCAGAATTGAATTGTTGGATACCCAGCTGGTGTCTGACAATTGTTGGAATGATATTCTCTTTCTCTCTCCCACCAAGCCCCTATTACTATTAATACAATCCAGTCCCTCCCTATAGATGAATAATGAATGTTCAGATAAAGAATTGATTTTACACTCACCAAGTATTTAATACCATAAGTAAATGGAAAATAATCACCTTCTTCTATATCTCTAATCATATTGTCTTATCTTCAGGGAAATTCATCTATGAACACATCAGATGATAACTTGGAGGTATCACTCAAATCACAGAAGCCCTGGAAAACAACTTTTGCAGACTATATTAAAAACTTGTTTTACTGCAGCCTCCTGTATAGTTTCAGCAAAACAATTTATACAGATACTGTGACCTCAAAAAAATGTGCAAGAGAGATGTGAGCTCACGTAGAGAAAGAACACATGGTTGCCTCTTTCCTTCCCGAGAGCACAACGAAATGGCAGTAAAGATACTTTTTGAAAGAATAAATCCATGGTGGCACTGAAAATACAAAGGAGCGCTGTCAGTGAATAAGTCATTTTGAAGACTCTCTTAAAGAAGAGAGTTGAGACTGTGTTGACAAGTAAAGCAAAACTAGGGGGAAAAATACAACTTGAAATACATGAGGCTACAGATAAGGAGCCTTTTCTTCCTGATAGAAGCCTGGAGAGTCTCCAAGCATAGAGTCAATGGCTATTGGCAGCCACAGAATGGTCTACAAAGAAGTGGCTGTAAGGCAGGAATCGGGGCATCTGAGTGGACAGTTGTCTACAGAACAGCTGAGCCAGTCTGCCCTTAGCCCTGTCCTGTGTGGACTGTAGTCTGCAGTATTTGCCCCCAGCTGGAGTCCCCGGAACATCCTTCTTTAGAGAGGAAGGTTTTCCTGGGGAGTGCCCATGGTGTTGGTGTCCAGGATAGGAAATGAGTTAAAGAAGAGCCTCTAGGATAGACACAGAGGCAAAAAGAAATAAAATATATAAAATATGTCACCCAAAGGTTAAAGTTCTCTTTATCTTATTAATCTTGTGCTAAGGGTGACAGCAAGGGGTCCTGAACCTGCTTGTGCCCTCTTCTACCCAACCACACATCCTAGAGAGACATCTGCCTGTTGGTATACCCTGCCCATTTATACAAAGTGCATAGTCTGTCTTCTCCTTCAAGAAAGAGGCCATTTGGGTAAATAATCCTACCCAAATACAAAGAAAGCCTTATTGCAGCTACCTATACTAATCAAACGGTCCTTCATTTGTAAATATGAAGAGTCAATGAAGTATTAGCAGGTAAGTAAGGAAAAGCCCATAGCATGTGTATTAGTTTGCAAGAGCTGCCCTAACAAAGTACCACAGACTGGGTGGCTTAAACGACATTTATTTTCTCACAATTCTAGAGGCTGGAAGTCCAAGATCAAGATGTCAGTAGGGTTGGTTTTGTCTGAGGCCTCTCTCCTTGGCTTGTCTTCGCCCTGTGTCTTCCCTCTGTATATGTCTGTGTCCCACCCAATTTCCTCTTCTTGTAAGGACACCAGGCATATTGGATTAGGGGCCACCCTAAAGACCTCATTTTGACTTGATTACCTTTTAAAGATCCTATCTCCAAATACTGTCACATTCTGAAATACTGGGGGTTAGGACTTCAACATATGAATTTTGGGGGGACATAATTCAGCCCATAACAGCATGAAAGAGAAAGACTGAGATGAACAAAGCAAAACTTACCTAGAGAGGACACAGAAATAATTTAAGGAGCAGAAAAAAACTTTAAGTTCTAACTAGTACCATTTAAAGGATTAAAATATTTATAGCATTAAAAACATATTTCTATGGGAAAAAAGCAATCATGAGCATTAAAACTTCTTGGTGTTTAAAATTATAGTTCCCCAAATTTAAAAAATCAATCAGAAGAGCTGAAGCATAGAATAGATACAGCAATTATATCAGAAGTCAGTAAAACGTGTCAGTAAATGTAAATAAAATACTGACTACAGAAGAAAAAGGGAGCTTCAGTTAAAAACAATGTGGAAGATGAGTTTATAGGGAAGTTTAAGCATTGTGAACTTGATTTATTCAGAGATATTTATATGCTTCAGAGTTTGTTAGAAAAATGTAAACTTAAGTATGCATGTTAAAAATGTCGGGGTGGCCGTGGCCCGAGGTGGGTGGCCTGAGTATCCCATTCTTGGATGGGGAAGAGGGAAATTAGTTTTCCCATAAAGCTGCCTTGCCCAGCTTCTAGCTTTATCTAGAAAGCTGCTCATGATGCATAGGAACCATGACCTCAATGCCCATCTCTGTGCAGGTATGAAAACACCCATCCCTCTAAGGTACACATCTCTGGCTCAGTGATCTCTGCAGGCCATGAGCCTTCAACCCACTCACTGGCATGGGTTAGCATCTTCATTTCTGGCACTCGGAGCACTCCCTTTGTTGCTTTCATGCTCAGCTAAGAATTATAAAACAGTTTTCAAAAATGCTTTATCTAACATGTCCATGTGTTGAAAAAGGGAATGGGGAGACTCACCCATCAGCTCAGTCTACCATTTTGACCAAAAGTCTGTATTGTGAACAGAGTTAATAGTGGAAAACATCTGTAATGCTTACAATGTGTGGGGCACTATTCTAGGAGTTTCATACATATTAACCTCTTTCATCTTCATAACACCATAAAATAGTGATATGTTTAATAGTTTGGATGTATGTCCTCTCCAAATCTCATGTTGAAATTTGATCCCCAATGTTGGAGGTGGGGCCTAACGGGAGGTGTTTGGGTCATGAGGAACAGATCCTTCATGAATAACTTGGTGCCATCTTCATGGTAATGAGTTCTCACTCTATTGAGCCTAGCACCTCCCTCCCCTCTTTCTCTCCTTTCCTCTCTTGCCATGTGATGCCTTCTCCCCTTTACCTTCTGCCAGGAGTGAAAGCTCCCTGGAGCACTCACCAGAAGCAGATGCTGGTGCCATGCTTCTTTTACAGCCTGCAGAATAGTGAGCCAAATAAATCTCTTCTCTTTATAAATCACCCAGCCTCAGGTATTCTTTCATAGCAATGCAAAATTAATTAATTAGGTACAAGTTAAGTATTCTTTATCTAAAATGCTTGGGTCATGGATTTTGGAATATTTGCAAAGACATAATGAAATATCTTGGGGATGGGACAAAAGTCTAAACACAAAATTCACTTAAGTTTTATATATACCTTATACACATAGCCTAAAGGTAATATTAAACATTTTTAATAATTTTGTGCATGACACAAAGTTTGTGTTAAGTACTTATGTGTGGAATTTTCCACTTGTGGTATCATGTCAGTGTTCAAAATATTTCAGATTTTGGAGCATTTTGGATTTTGGATTGCCAGATTTATATTACTCAACCTATACTATAAAGCCTCATCTTATACATGAGAAAAATAGGATTTAGAAAGATTAAGTAACTTGCTCAAGGTCACACAACTAGTAAGTATCAGAGGCAGCTTGACTCTTAACTACTAAATACTACCACTATGACATTCATACCAATGTTCATGCCATTCAACAGGTATTTTCAGTCTCTCTCCTCCCTCACCTAACATATTGGTAGGATTATACCTCCTAGTGGTTGGATAAGGGTGCATGATTAGTTCTGGTCAATGAGCTGGGAATGAAATTAACATGTCACTTCTGTTCCAGAGCATTTAACTGCAAGGACACGACCCCTACAGTTCCCTTACTCTCTGGTCACAGTGTACAGCAATGTTTGAAATGGTGATCAGCCAGCGATCTTAAGTATGTTCACCACTGAACCACAATGAATATATACTTAAAGATTAAAAAAATAAATATTTGTTGTTTGAAGCCACTTATATTTGAGGGCTATTTGTTACCACAGAATAACCTAACTTATCCTGATGGATGTAGTCTCTCAACTACTTTTCTAAATGAAGTGTGTTGGTGCGGGGGGCGGTGGGGGGAACAGGATAGGGAGGAGCTGGTACTCACTAAAAGAAGAGAAATACATAACTTCCAAACCAGTAAAGTTACCAAGAAGAAACTATGTCATGTAGCATTCTACAAAGTTAAGAAACCAAATTTTCACCAAAGCCAAGAAACTAATATTAAAACTGGTCTGCAACCAATGGTCCCCATAAAATGCCAGCAGTGGCAACCACAAAACTGTACCATGGGAATGATTCTATGATCCAGGACCCACTGTGGGACCCTCTACAGCTGCATTCCCCAACCCCTGGGCCAAGGACCGATACCAGTCTGTGGCCTGTTAGGAACGGGGTTGCACAGCAGGAGGTGAGTGGCGGGTCAGCATGAAGCTTCATCTGTATTTACAGCCGCTCTTCATTGCTTGCATTACTGCATAAGCTCCACCTCCTGTCAGCTCAGTAGCGGCATTAGATTCTCACAGGAGAACGAACCCTACTGTAGACCGCACATGCGAGGGATCTAGGTTGCTCGCTCCTTATGAGAATCTAATGCCTGATGATCTGAGGTGGAGTTGAGGTGGTGATGCTAGTGCTGGGGAGTGGCCACAAATATAGATTATCATTAGCAGCAAGGTCTGACTACACAATAAATGTAATGTGCTTGAATCATCCCGAAACCATCCCCCCCGTGAGCCCCCACCATCCGTGGAAAAATTCTGTTCCATGAAACCGGTGCCTGGTGCCAAAAAGGTTGGGGACTGCTGCTCTACAGGGAAAATGAACACGAGATAAAACACAGAAACACAAGCTCACAGAAAAATCACAAAGTATACAAAAGTCACCAAGACAGAAGTCAGCAAAAGCAATGAAGGAAAAAGTCAATCTCAAAGAAATTTATAATAATAGCACAATCAGAAAAGAGCTTTAAATGGTTAAAATTATCAAGACCAAGAAAGGTATAAAATCTGTAATACAAGAAAAAGGCATCATGGAAGAAGAACAAGTGATTTTGATAATACACTTCTGGTTAATGATACAAGTCTGAATACATTCATTCATTGGCCTCTGCTCTTTTCTATAAATCCCCTGAAAATGATGGCATAGAGATTTTGTTTTTAAGACATAAAGGATAAAAAAGATGGAAGAGAAGATAAGAGCAACACAATTGGAAGCTAAAAAGCTTGAGTATTTGGCCAACATCTTCTTGTAAACAAATGAAGTTGGCCTGTCACTTTAAACAACCAACAATGTCAATTGCTGCTGATAAAATTGAGTTTTCAAGAAGAAATTAGAATCTTAGAAAACTTGTATCTGCCACCAGAAGCTTGAAGCTTCTCAATACTTAAAGACTTTCCTGATAAGATTGATGGTTTCACTAAGTGTGATTTTTTTTTCTAATCTTGTATAATGAAATGTGTCAACATTTTGATGATCTGCTTAACTCAGTGAACCAACATTTTCCAAATGATCAAATGCATGATGTTACAAAATCACACATGAGTAAAAGAGTCATTTGAAATGTGAGAAAGACCAACAGATTGTAATTGAACAGAATACAAAATATGAGTTGGTATGGTTTCAGATTCCACATTGTAACTAACCTTTAAGAAGCTAATACTTGTCAAATTTTGGTGTAGTATCAAAGAAGGATATCTACAATATGCAGAAAGGTTATTAAAATATTCCTCCTTTTTTCAACTACATATATGTGATATGTGTTTCATATACATCAACCAAAACAACATATTGCAACAGACTGAAAACAGACATGAGAATCCAGCTGTCTTTTATTAAGCCAGACATGAAAGATATTTATAAAAACATAAAAAGATATGATTCCTCTAATTTTTAAAAAAATTTTTTTAGAGACAGGGTCTTGCTCTGTGGCCCAGGCTGGAGTACAGTGGCTATTCACAAATGTAATCATAGCATAATGCAACCTTGAACTCTGGGCCTCAAGCCATCCTCCAGCCTCAGCCTCCCTAGTAGCTGGTACCACAGGTACACGCCACCATACCTGGCTCTTCTAATTTTTTCCATTTTGGACAATATAGCTTTTTTACATAAAATTGTATTAACATATAATGGTTTATTACGGTTATTTGAAAATGAATGTTTTAAAATGTCTTTTGATTTCTAATGCAGTAAGTATAAATAGATATAACACAATAGATTTATATCAATAGATATAAATGAAAGCTTTTAGGAGTTCAACAATTTTTAAGAATATAATGGGGCCTACACCACAAAGTTTGAGAATTGCTATACTTGGTAAGCGTAACCAAATGAAAGCCTATATAGCAATAGGAATATCAGGTCAATAGACCTAAGGGTGAAATGCATTAGCAATAAAAGTAGATATTTCCATAATGATAAAAACATATAACCACCAAAACTGAAATAAAATAACTGTGGACATATATGTACCTAATAACTTTTCCTTGTAATTTATTTTAAAAACTGGCCCAATTACATGGAAAAATTGTGAAATTCAAAAACACTGAAGGAGATTTCATCATATCTCTTTCAGAAACTGATAGAGGAAATACAGAGGTGTAAAGACATAGAAGACGTTAACAACATAATAAGCCTGATATAATAAATGTGTATGAAACCCTGTCTCCCCCAGACTAGAGACAGACTCTACAGTTACACAATGGGGAGTTGTTACTGAGCTTCAGGGAAGATCTAAACAAGTTCAAAAGAACAGGTATCATGCAGAACGTAAGTCTCCCTTCTCTATGCCATTCAGTGAGAAAATCAACAATAAAACGAGGGTTTAAAAATGCATATGTTTAGAAATTTAGAAACAATGAATTAAAGAGAAAAAAATCAATGCAATTATAAAATGTGAAGGACTTAATTATAATAAAAGCACTAAATGTCAGTATTTGTGGAGTGTAGAAGTGCTATTTGAAGGAGGATTTATAGCTTTGCTGTATATATGAAAAGAAGAATATAAATTAGCACACAGTCCTAGTCCTGTTCAAAAATTACTATTAACATAACTGTTTCCCGACTAACACTGTTGACTATGGCTAAAAAACACAGAGTCTTTCCCAGGAAAATGCAAATCCTCTGTAGTTTTCGGGGCCTACAGGTTTTCACACTGTGCAGCCCTCCACGCCCTGGTTCCTGACCCCTCTGCAGCTTTCTCTGGGTACGTTGTCCTTATTACTCACTATTTTCCAGCCACAAGAGCCTTTGATTTCTCCAACTCGCAAGGCTCTCTCCAGACTCCAGAGCCTCATGTGAGATGTCCCCCCTTCTCCCTGGAATGATTCACTGGCCACCTTGTCACTGGCTCAACTCTGGCCCATTCCTGAAGCCTTAGCCTCCCACAGTCCCTTCCACAGCCACCCAGCCTTTTCCTTGCTAGCACTCACCACAATTTGATAAAATAGCTTTATTTGGAGACGGATTTGTTTAACGTCTCTCTCTCTCTCCCCCAGCTAGATTATAGAAAAATAAGGGAAGGGACTTTGGTTTTCAGTTGTTACTGCTGTTTTTCACTCTGTAGCAGGCCAGCCACACGCGTAGCTGTTATAGTACTCCGTAAATACTTGAATGAAGAAATGCCCCATTGCTAAAGTGGCTACTTCTCCCCGAAAGTGGCTAAACTCTCTAAGTTTAGATGTCCTAACTGCTGTGGGACAATGAAAAAATATATATATGATCTTATATTAAATACGCATATTTAATATATACTATTTATATATAAATATACACATACACGTTATATAGACAAAATTACACAATGGACAAGTAGCAAACTAAATTACACAACTGACACCACTAATCTTGCTGCAGAGCGGAGGTTGACGGTCACACGGGCCCTGCAAGCCCTGCTGCCCCCCCTCCAGCCTGCTCTCTCCTCCCATCTCCCACCCCTGCTGTCTGGACTCTGACCTTCTTCCAAGTTTCCCGACGACTACGTTATGCTCCTTTGCGTACACTGCTCTCTGTTTGAAATGGTCTTCCCTTTGCATTTCTCACACATAACTCCTGTTTATCCTTTTCAATCTCTGTTCAAATACCAGTTCCTCAGGGAAGGCTTTCCTAACCTTCAAGCTATGCCAGGTTCTCGTGTTCCATATTCTAATCAGTCCCTGTCTGTTACCTGCCACTGTCTGCAGCTGTGTGTCCTGCACTATCTAATAGCTGACTCCCCCACGAGAACAAAGACTCCATGAGGGGCAGCAGCCGTGTCTGATGCCAAAGCTGTATACGTGGATTCTGGCACAGTGCTTAGCACATTATAGGCACTCAGTATTTGTATAATGAATATACAACTTGGGAGAGTGCACTAAGGAAGGAAATAATATTACTTTGGATTTAGGAAAAAGACCTCACTGGCTTAAAAAGCCTTTTCTTATTAGGAAAAGAAAAAGTTTATTTAATCCAGATAAAGACCAGCTATGAAGCTATTCAGTAAAATGTCCACGCATATGTACGAATGTGGACAGAAGACAGCTGAGTTGCTACTGCTGCTGCTGATTTTGCACATCGACTTCCAGGAAGATCTTAGAAGAAAGTACAGATGACTGGAGGTCAGACATGCCCGCATGAAGTTCTTGCAAAAGATGAAAAGACAACGGGGGCAGGGGAAGTGAATGGATTCATAAATTCCTTTCCAGCCTAAGATTCTCTGAGACTAAGCAACTTGCAAGTTTGTTTATGAATGAAATGCAGACTTGAGAAGCCACACCACTAATCCTAGCAGCCAGTGAAAGTCCACTGAATAAAAGCTCAGGGAGAGAAACGTGAATTCAGACAAACAGTCACTTAGAGAAAACTGTTTTCCCACCTGACCTCGATATCTGTCTATACTCCAAATTTGGGGTGGAATAGGGTATTCCTATGTGAATTCCTAAAGCCTGCTTGACCCGTAAAGTGCTCATGCCACCGGGAAATGCACTCAAAGTCCTTGGCAGAGCTCTCTGAAGACAGCGCTCTGGGCCGTGGATCAGAGTGTCTCCCTCTTCACATTCCACCTGCCAAGCAGTAACAGGAACTCCCTCCACTTCAAATCATTCTATGCTTCCTTTAAAGGAAAACAGCTTCTAACTGTCGTGCTTCCTTCAAAAGGCACGTATACTCAAGTTCCGGGGGTGTAGCATTGGGCAGTGTCACCACTGCCACAGCCACTGCCTTACACAGTTACAAGCTCACAGGCTGGAAGGCGTTGTTTCAGCTGATCTTTGAACCCCTCCCTCAACTAATAAAGTGATCTCACCACCAGGAGGGACCAAGTGGGAAAAGTCCCGTTAAACCACATGGCTCCGTACTACACTGGGGCCAGGAAGGAAG
Source organism: Varecia variegata (assembly GCA_028533085.1). Lineage (NCBI taxonomy): Eukaryota > Metazoa > Chordata > Mammalia > Primates > Lemuridae > Varecia > Varecia variegata. The sequence continues at coordinate 107,212,394 of CM052441.1, forward strand.
GAAGTACTCTACAGCAACCTGGACTTTAACAAAAAGAATCCTCTTACAGCAGTGTTTCCTAAACTTCACCGTCTCAAATACCACCTTCAGAATTTTTTTTTTTTTTTTGCCATGTTCGCATTTCGCCTGTGCCACATATGCTCAATGTCTTTCTTTGTATCAACTCACTATTGTTTTTCAGGCTTATACAAGTTAACTGAATAAGGAAATGTTATCTATTGCTGGGAAATCACAGGTTTCAAATGCTAGCGATTTTTATTTCTATCACACATTGAAATATACATCTATTAAAATGTAAGATGTTTCTCTACACGTTACTTAAAATAAACTTGCCTAACACGCTTTGGGAAATTCTGATATTGGATAATACATGAAGAGATTCCTTCACCAAGCTGCTTTCACATCCTGCAATACAAGACTAATTCTATCATCAAAGTGCTAAACAAACAGTTTGAGAGGCTTCAGACAGAGGGTGACTTAGGCACCAGCTATGGAAACTTCCTTCTGTGAAGCCTCCTTGAAAAACTTTCCTCAAGAAGTAGGAAGAGCTGTAGGCAAATGGATGGCTTCAAATACATTTTTTTAGCATAAGGGTGCTTAACTTGAACTCACTGACAATTGACCAGAAAAATCAGTGATTACTTACATGAGTTTCCTCTTACGGCTCTAACAAATATCTCAAACTAAGTAGCTTGAAACAACACACATTTAATCCCTCGCAGTTCCAGAGATCAGAAGTCTGAAATCGGTGTCACTGGACTGAAATTGAGGTGCCCCTCCAGAGGCCCTAAGGGAGAATCCATTTCCTGGCCTTTTCCAGCTTCCAGATCTTTATTCCTTGCATCCTTTGGCTCATGGCCTCTTCCACCATCTTCAAAGCCAGCAGCGCAGCGTCTTGCTTCAGTCCTTGCATTGTCTTGTTCTTCCGTGTCCAAACTCCCTCTGCCTCCCTTTCATAAGGACACTTGTGCACTCAGGACTTACCAGGATACTCCAGGATCATCTCCCCATCTTGATATCCCTTTTGCCATATAAGATCACATTCACATATTCCAGGGATTGGGATGTCGGTATCCTTGAGGGTCATTATTCAGCCTGCCACGTTACTTTCCTAAAGTTTCAATGTGAAACTTCAGCTGAGGAGCTCTAACAGACCCTTACAGCAGCAATACACTCACGTGTATGTGAAATCTTTATTTGATCATTTTGTGTCCTATAGCACAGTTGTATTTTCCAGCTCTTTCAAAGAACACACTAGTCTCCCTCAATCCCAGTATTGATGCTATGGAGGCAAGTGGTCTTCCTTGTCACCCTGGTCCCAGTGTGGCACACGAAGCCGGGAGGAGACGCCCACCCTGGCCCATGACACCTCACGCTCCCTCTCAGGAAAATGTAGAGAGTAAAATTTCAAGAATTCAGTGTCTTGGGCACAACAGAATGGCAACGTGAAGTGCTGTTAAGCAAAAACGAGACTGACCCCCTTTGGTAAAAGAGCTCCACGTGTTAGCCAGCTTCTACGGCGGGGCTGAAGTGCTTCCTCATGAGCAGTAGTTTCTTTTGCATAAATACCTTAACATTTTCCTAATTTAAATTAGCAACCAAGTAGTAAATGCTCATGTTCACTTTAGTTAGCTATCATGATCCAGATTCCTGGAAAAATATGTAACATATAAGTTTCTGAAGCCTTATTCACATTCCAGTAATTTGACAAACATCATCAATTGCCGACTATTTGCCATGTGAGTCAGTAGAATGGAGTGTCTGCCCTCAAGGAGCTTCCGGTGCAACAGAGAACACAGACAAATGTTAATGAGTGAATGGTGAGCTATGACGGGGGTTCTCGGGCAGCATCCAGGAGGGGAAGAGTTCCCAGAGAAAATGATGCCCAACCTAAGCTGAAGCTAAAAGAATGACAGCATTAGTCAAGGCTAGACATATGCTGGGGCAGGGGTGGGGGTAAGGGAGAAATGGTAACTGGCAGGAGGGGAGGGGTGTTCCAGGCAATGGGAAAAGCTTAAGCACAGCATCAGAAGCCAGGCCCAGCATGGCGGTGCAACTAAAGAACTTGCCGTGGTCAGCAGGGTTGGGGCGTATAGCTCCAGAGACAGGAATGCAATGACTAGATCACAGAGAACAAGCTGGACTTTATCAGGAAAGCAATGGGGGAGTCACTCAAAATTAATAATGTCACTAGGTCTGTGTTCTGAAAAGAATACTTTGATACAAGGTGGAGATAGGCTAAGAAAGAAATAAAGACACGAGGCACAGTATCAGGCTGCTGTGGTAATCCAGGCAAATGGTGACAGTGGCCCAGACCAGGGCGGTAGTGACGAACAGATGTAGACAAATGCTAGTGATCCTTCGGAGGTACAACTGACGGGACGTGGTGACTCTCCACAGGTGAATGAGGGAGGGGTGACTGGCAGATGGAGGAGGCATTCTTGGATAGGGCAGCACAGGGCCTGGCTTCTGGGATGTATACATGTATACACCTATTCTGTTTCATAAATAAAAAGTTAACCCCAGGAATGACTCTCAAAGGTTAAAAAATGTATGCCTGTTCTTATTAAAATCAGAAAGTAAATCAATAAGTAAAACAGTAACTCAGAGAGAAAAAATAAGAGACTTGGAGGATTGATCTAGGAGATCTAAATGTGACCAATAAGAGTTGCAAAATGAGAAAATGGACAAAAACAGAAGGCAGGAAATTACAAGAGAATTTACCAGAATGGAATGTCTAGATTGTAAGGGACTCGAAGCATTCAACACAATGAGTGAAAATATACCTACATCAAGACATGCTGATATTAATAAAATTTCAAAACATTAGGGATAAATAAAAGATCCTAAAATGTTCCAGAGAGGGAGAAACAGGTCACCTACCAAGGATCAAGAATAATAATGATGAAGGGCCTAAAAGTAATGACACCCCAGTGGCAATGGGTATAGTATGCACTGAGATCTTGGTCCCTAACACACCATTTCCCAGTAAAATGAACCAGAAATCCTTGAAAAAAAAACAGCTGCATCCAGGGTTAGGACAAGGAAAAAGATAAGCCTGGCATATCCTACTCTTCCATAAAGCAAGTAAGTGCTCATAGATTGACAGAGAAAAATCAGAAGAATTAGCCCATTTGAGATATTTCAACATCAAAAAAGTAACGAAGACCTGCACACACTAACAGATCTGTTCTTGGTGCTATTTTCATCCATCAGAATCATGCCTCGATGGTTCTTTGTGATGCTGATTTTAAGCCTTGGCCAATGTCAAAATGAGGTCTCTAAGTATCTATTCCAGTTGGGTTAAGCCAATCCCATTCATTTTCTTGTTTTGGTGTTCTTTCTAAACAGCTCTCTTAACCATGTACTTAAAAGAACTTTTCAGTAAACCAGAACCACAACTCTTGGTTCTGGAACAGCATCTGGGTGGTCTGCCATGAGCCCTTTGTGCCCAGCAACCCAACACCCATGCAGTTCACCTTGAACTGAAGAGCACTGAACTCTGTGGTTCCCTGAGAAGCTCTCACTGGCTCGGCTCCCCACCCCTCCTCCCACCAGCCCACGAGTCAGTGTACCTTCAAGGTCTCTCATCACCGGGACTTTCACTTAACTTCTGATCCTTTTCCTCGTTAGGCTCGGTCAGTAGCATATGAACAGGGTAATTACTGGGATTGGCCGGACCCTTTTAAATTCTCTATGAGAAGACTGGAAACTGAATTCCAAAACTGAAGATAATTCAACCCTTCAGCTTTGTGGTTATGTTCTAAGTACAATGTATTTTGTTAGTAAGGTTCTGATACTTGATTCCAAGATGGCCTCGCCTATTGTTTCTCTCATTTAATGAAAACCAAAAGAATAATTCAGTAGGTCAGTAAATCACAGAGATATCTACAAGAAAAGTGGTATCCTTTTCCCTCGTCCCTGACTCTTTACAACATGCTCGGATCACAATAAAAATCCAGATGGGGCTGCAGCCCTACTCTTAACACCTACAGACATAGCAGCCTTTTTCCACTTTAACAAAAGGAATAAAGGCTGGTTATGGTCCTGGCAAGAATGTAATCGTTTATCCACAGATAGTCTCTCAGTTGCTGTGAAAGAAAATGGCTGACTCTGCCCTATCTCTGAGGAGCAAACGTGCACTTTAGAAAACCGCCAGCATAGCTGCCCTCTCTGGGAGGCCACCACAGAAAAAACCTAGCTTATTTTGGCAACTGATGGGAAAATACCTCCTGTTTGTCTATGTCCACATGTATCCATCCGGGTCTGGAATGAAGACGAGGACTGGGGTGGTGTGGAGGAACAACCAAAGGGATGGAGTGAAATATGCGAGTAGAAGAAAGAATCTCAGTGACTATGATGGTCTGTGTGCACAAGCAACTGTGTCCACATTCTGTGCATGTGCAGGGTTTATACCTGCAATGTGAGCATAGGAGAGGCGATATAAAGTACAGTACTAAATACATTCTCTAAGCGTGCTCAACGAGGGCACTGGTTCTAAAACTTGGCAGCACATTGAAATTATCTGGGGAGCTTTTAAAAATACTGATGCTTGAGCCCCCTAGAGATTCTGGTTTACTTGGTGTAAAGTACTATGGTAAAGAGAATAATGGCCCCCCTAAAGATATCCACATTCTAGTCCTTGGAACTTGTAAAGCTGTGGGGTTACATACATGGCAAAGGGGCATTAAGGCTGCAGATGGAATTAAGGTTGCTAATCAGCTGACCTTAAAATAGGCAGACTGTCCTCGATTACCTGGGTGGGCCCAATGTTATCACAAGGGTCCTTAAAAGTGGAAGAGGGAAGCAGCAGTTAGAGGCAGAAGTGACGCCATATGAGAAGGACTCAACCTACTGTGGTTGGCTTTGAAGACGCAGGGAGGGGTCACAAGCAAAGGAATGTGGGCAGCCTCTGGAAGCTAGAAAGTCAAGGATGTGAATGCTCCCCTCAAGCCTGCGGAAGGGAACGTAGCCCAGACAATGCCTTCGTTTCAGCCCAGTCAGACTCATGTCTTCTGACCCACAGGACTGCCAGATATTAAGCTTGTGTAGTTTTAAACCACTATATTTGTGGTAATTTGTCACAGCAGCAATAGAAAACTAATAATAACACAGGGACCGGCCTGGGCTTGAGAGTTTTAAAAGCACTCAGGTTGGTTCTAAGACGCAGCAAAGTATGACCATTAAACCAGAGGAAAGACACAGACATGCGGGTGTGATTGCTTATCCTGAAAAAAATACATGGTGATTTCATCTGGGAAGCTAGTAAGTCACCCCACTAAATTACGTACCATCAATTCTGAGCCATCTACCCATAGATTCTGTGGCTTTTCTATGCACATCACACGATGGGCATGCTACACCAGCTTGGTGGCCAGAGTCCGTCCTAGTCTGACCCACTGAACAAGCTAACTTTCCTTGGGATAAAACAAAATTGTACACCAGATAGGCAGATTTTCTACAAAGCTTATTTTCTTATTGATACTGTCTCTCAAGGAAGAGACTGACCAATAACTGAATTATATGCAAATACATAAATTGGCCTGTTCATCTTAGCACCATTAGGAAAAGGACTAAAGTATCCTCCTTTCTGTGCTGAAACTATTAAGACTGCAAGATAAGAGGCTTCCCCATTTGCTTTAGTAATCTATTTGTGATAGATGATACACAGATGGAATTTATTTATTTATGATAGATAAATGGAATTGCACTGTGGGAACAACTGAACTCATTCTTCCTAGGGAGCAAGCAAAGAATTGCCTGTTGTGTGACTCTGACAAGCGCAGTCCTCCCTTCAGAGCAGCGTTCATCCATTCCCAGGGCCTCGACGCTCACTCATACGGGATGCTAACTTTTCTTGAAGGCCATTCCATTGTGGTACTATCACCACAAGCTAAAACCTTAGAACCTTTTAGTTTTCTCTCCTTCCTTTGTCTTCCCTACAGAGGAAGCTGGTATGGTAGAGAGAGCAATCACATTAGAATCAGAGGACCTGAGTTGGAGTTTCAGTTCTGTCACTTATAAATGATGTGGCATTAAGAGGCCCCTCCGCCACTCTGAGCTTCGTGTCTAACAAATGAGCATGGCACTGCCTTTGTGATGTGTGTGGAGGTTGAATGAAATGACACAGATGAAAGAGCTCAGCACACAGCAATGGGCTGTCCATACACGTCGGCCTCACTGAAACTCAGCCACTCACACTGTCACACGTTACCCTCTATGCAGAAGCTCCTCCCATCCTGCTCTTCGGTTCCGCCCTCTCACTGAGCTCTGGGACCACACCTCCAGCTGTGGGCTCAACCCTTGAATCTCTCCCTGGCATTTGTACTTGGACACATCCAAACTGGACTTACGATCTCCACTCCCAAACCGGTGACTCTTGTCAATTTCCCTGACTTTGTCCATCACAGGAAAACACTGGCAGCCCCTGGCACCCATCCTTAGGTCCTCTCCACTCCTACCGCTACAACTGACTCAGGCTCTCCTCGTCTCAGACACCACACACCTTGAGTACGAGAGCCTTTCAGGTGGCCTCCATCTCTCCCATTCCATCCTGCTTGCGGTTTGCAAAGTAATCTTTCTCCAAGCGGATTTGTCACATCAAACCCTGAACAAAGATCTTCAAACGCTTTCTTGCCCCGCAGCTGGTACTTATGATGGAAGAAGAGCAAACGCCACCAGGTGTGGGGATGATCTGAGGCCGCACAGCCTCGGTGGACAAAGTGCTGAGCAATGTCATATCATCGCCACGTAAAAGAAAAGCCCTTGGGATAAATGGATCATCAAACGAAGTATTTTTTAAATCAGCTACTGAGAAGTAGAAATTTTTAATCAAATTTCTTTACACAGTTTTTAATAACCACAATCTAAACCTGCCACAACCCCGCTATTGCATTGAACTACAACAATCCATTGACATGAAACTACTTCATGTGTTCTATAATATTAAAATCATTCAACAAATATTCAAGTCTTTACTATTTATATTTGATGACAAATTTGCTCAATCTCAGGCTTGTTCTTACCATTTTGTTCATCCAGTTCATTCCCAATTTCCTGCCCCATTTGTTTTTGGCGACTTATGATGGAGGAAAGGGCATCGAGGCCTGCGTCCTGTTCTGAAAGAAGAAGAGAAACAACTAAGGCAGAGGAAAACCATTTAAAGTCCAAAAATATACCCAAGCATGTAACACAACTCAATATACGGTAAAAGTAACATTTTAAATCAGTCAGGAAAAGAGAGATAAAACAGTTAACACTATTGGAAGAAAATAAAATTAAATACCTACCTCATACCCTATACTAAAATGATTTCCAGAAGAATTAAATTTTTAAATATGAAAAATAAAATAATATTTGGCTATATAAACACTTAAACTTTTGGCTATTTAATACATAAAGAGGATGTACAAATCAGTAAGACTTAATATCCCAATTTTTTTTGTTTGTTTTTGGAGACAGTCTCACTCTGTCACCCTGGGTAGAGTGCAGTGGTATCACTGTGGCTCACTGCAGCCTCAAACTCCTGGGCTCAAGCGATCCTCCTGCCTCAGCCTCCCAAGTAGCTGGCACTACAGGCATGCATCATGACGCCTGGCTAATTTTTCTATTTTTACTAGAGACTGGGTCTTGCTCTTGCTCAGGCTGGTCTTGAACTCCTGACCTCAAGCAATCCTCCCGCCTTGGCCTCCCAGAGTGCTAGAATTATAGGCGTGAGCCACCACGCCCAGCCTTAATATCCCAATTTTTAAAATGGGTAGGAAGATATAGGCAGGAAATTCACAAAAGAATAAGAAAGGGAAAATAAAAGCTTTGACATCACTACTAATTTTTTAAAAATACAAATGAAAAACAATGAGATGCTTTTGCTTATCAGATTTGTAAGGATTAAAAAGAATGATGATGTTTAACATTAACTAAAGTGTGAAGAACTAGAAGCTCCCAAGTACTATGTAATAGGAGAATAAGTTCAATTTACTGACTGAAATCTTTCTCAAGTGCAGACTGTGCCCACCTTTTTACCAATCAATTCTCAGTCTAGGAACATATATAATGTATGCAATGATGTAGATAACAAGGATATTCTCTGAAACATTTATTTCTTGCGCTGGGTATCAATTGTGCCTCTGAACTCCAAACTCACCCTTTTTGGCTGCTCTATGAAAATGCATGTGGACCCCTTGAATATTTTTCCTTTGCCAGGGTTTTTGCTTCCTGGCTCCAGGCTGCTCTCCTGATAGGCTCACTGGGTGCTTACAGCTTCTTTGATGCCCAGCTCCTTCAATGCAGAGACCAGCAACTTCTCCCACACACTCGCTCCTTGGGCATTTTTATAAAAAGATGCTTCCCTATGATCAATTTTCCTTGCACCCTAGAGGGCAGATCTTCAGCAAAGTTTTGCCAGCACAGCACCACAGGGACTTCTCTGAAATCCAGGAACCCTCAGCTGAGCCCTCTCTCAGCCCTGGGGGTGTGGGACTCCTGCCTGGATGCTCTGTCTCAGCCTGAGAGTTAGAGATTACACCTGTTACCTGCTATTTCTGTGTTCTATAGAGTTCTCTTTACTTCTTGCTAGCTAATCCCTCTGTTATAGTTAAAAATTCTTTATATTAAACTTCCCTTGTCAAATTTCTCTCTCCTGATGGGACCCAGAATGATATATTTATAACAGTGAAAAATTGGAAGCTACCTAAATGCCCAAACACAAGGAATTGCTTAAAAAAAATATCGTGTATCCATACAGTAAAACACTATATGGGTATTAAAAATCACATTGTTCGTATATATCTTGATGTTGAAAGTTCATGAAATGTTATTAAGTTAAAAAGCAGGATACAAAATAATATATAGTAAAAGAGCATTTTGTTTTAAAAGATGAAAATGTATTACTATAAAACTTTTTAAATTTTAAAGAGAAAAGTAAGTTTTTGAACATTTAAAGAAAAAATGAGTTAAACTCAAGTTACTCAAGATCCTTTCTTTAAACTTTGATATATTTTTTAAAACTAGGCAGTCATTTCCTTGTAAGAATTTTTTCCCTCTACTTTCAGGTGCATTGGGAAGAACACTCTTAGGCAATCTAACGACTTTTTTTGCTCAAGCAGTATGTCATGAAGGTAACAGCATGCCAGTTGCAGCTTCATTTGTTTACAGGTTTTTTAAAGTAACTGCTCCACATAAAGGAATATCTACGAAAGCAGAAATCACAAAGGTCTTCTTACTCAAGGTCACATTAACATTTACTTATATTTTTTCCAAGTCTTTTAATGGAATTAAACCATTATACTTAGCTCTTTAATTCATCTGGAATTTATTTAAACAAATGGTGTAAGGTAAGGACCCCTTAGTGACATTTTTTGACACTATGTACTTTTTTAAACTATACAAACGACCAGCTGTCTCTAAGGATCACTCCAAGGGACTATTTTATAGTAAAATCACTTTATAATGAGGTCCTTTTGGTCTTTAATAACAACCTCTTGGATGGCCTCCAAGATAAATCTATCATCAACCCAGTGCTCCTACAGGATGACCAATGTTATAGTAAAATTCTGAATGCATCTGAAGAAGAATCTATGTATATGTAGGACATATGTAGGACTGAAGATTAAGTGTCAATGTGAATTAAAACGTAAAACAATTTAAAAAGAGGAAAGGACATTCCTCTAAGGTTTCCAATTAGGAAAAGAGTCATTAAACTCCTGAAGTTCCTTTATCTAGTGGAGACATAGATTATGAATAAAGAAAACCTACATTACACTCTTTTCTTTCAAACGTGACTGTCTCACTTAACAACCTGAAGGTCACCTCTGGAATGTACCGAAAGAGCTAAAAATTCTGCTCCACTCCAATAACTTCTATAAGACCTCAGCACCTCCTCAACATGTTTAAGTGCCACAATAAATTTCACTCCATAATCTAAAGACATAGAGATCCAGATAACTGAGATGCTGTGTAGGTATTAATAATCATATCAATGACCTGGGCTACTCCAAGTCCTAAAGCGGCATTTCTAAGGGAGGTGGTATGGCCATCTTAAAGAAATGATCAAAACGAAATGCTGCTATACCTGCAAACAATATAAATAATCAAGAACCATGCAGATAGTCTATTACCAGGAAAACTACTATGATGTCCTAATGATAGTTCACTATTGTCACATGCCCTATTCTATCACATAACCCAAGTCATTATGATATCACAATAGGACACATGCAATCAGTCTTCTATTTTATAATGGTATGAATGTCAAAAAAATGGATGATCATTGTGGTAGGTAAAAAAAAATCCCTCCTCCCCACCCCACGTCTGCAGCCTAATCCCTGGAACCTGTGACTATGTTACCTTATATGACAAAAGGGACTTTGCAGATGTGATTTAGAAATTCAAGATGGGAGATTATCCTGGATTATCTAGGTGGGCCCAGTATAATCGTGAGCCCTGAAAAGCAGAGAACATTTCTCAGCTGCTGTCAGAGGGAGACGTGAAGAAGGGTCAAAGAGAAGCAACTTGCTGGCTTTGAACACGGAAGAAACAAACCACGAGACAAGGGATGTGGGTGTGCTCTGGGGCTGGAAAACGTGACGGAATGAATTCTCCCCTAGAGCCTCCAGAAAGGAACCCAGCCCTGCTGACACCTTGGTCTGAGCCCAGTGACGCCTGTGTTGAACTTCTGACCTATAAAACTGTTAAGACAATAAACATGTTTTAAGTCACTAAGTTTGTGCTAATTTATTATGGCAGCAATAAAAAACTACTACAATCATTTTTTGAAAATCCCTTTGGAGAGATTAAGTATTTGGATACTTTGTATCTTTATTTTTTTAATTTGTTTTTTAACTGATTTTTAAACTGCTTTATTAATTTCATATTAGGAAAAGAATATTTTCCTAAAATGGGTGAAGTTGCCATGCTGACAGAAACTTTCAGACTGAGACAAAACAATATGCAATTAGAAACTGATTAAACGTAAACACCAAATGGTTTACAGAAAAAGTAAATCACAAAAATACAAGCTTGTAAAAGCAGTGGCCACATTAACCTCAGGGAAAACCTTAGGATTCAAGGTATGAGGCAAAAGTCATAATGATTATCAGGTTCTGGAGTTTGGAAGCGCATGTAGTTCCTCACCTGCTTCTCCCTAGTCTTTCTCTTGATTTCCATCGTCTGCCCTACAAACCTTTCTACATCATCTCCTGCTTCACTGTGATCAATACGCCTATTAAGTATGGTCCATCAAAATTAGGGACAAGTCGCCTGACATTTCTTCCAGGCTTCTGGCCTTCATCCCCTCCCAAACGGCAGGATTCCTCTTCATTCTGCGCGGGGGCCTGCTCCCCTCCTTCCTTTTCTTGTTTGGCATTTTCTACGTTGAGATTTTTTACCACTTGTTCCTCTTTGGACTCCGTTACTCCTGGGCCTATCCTCGCAGTCTCGCCTCCTCCTGATTCCCGCCGCGACACTTAGCCCCACAGACCTGCTCCCCCGCCACCTCCCACTTTCGGGCCGCCCCTGGCCCGTGCGCCCTTAGGGCCACCAGCAGCAGGTACCGCCACCGAGAAGCTACTTTGCATCTTTAGATTTCAGAAATGCCAAGATTGAGATAGTGGGAAACTACAGGGCAAAAGACGTGTTTCTTCAATGAAGAAACAGCAAAGAAAAAAACAGAGAGAGAGAGAGTTGCACAAGGAACTTACATATTAAAGAAATTTGAGGGACATACCAGCTAGTTGCAATGTATGGACAATATTCAGATCCTGAATTGAACTATCTAAAAGAAAACATTACAGGACAATCAGGGAAATTTGAACACTGGCTGGATATTTGATTATATTAAGAATTATTGTTAATTTCTTAGGGGTGATAATGGTATCGTGGCCATAGTTTTAAAAAACAGTACTTATCTTTTACAAACATATTTTAGAGATAAATATTCTGAAATATTCACCAATGAAATGATTTGATGTCTGAAATTAGCTTCAAAAATAATCCAGGGGACAGGTGGGATGGTAGGAGGACACATAGATGAGCCCAGAATGGTTGCAAGGTGGGTAAAACGAAGTCATTATCTGACTCTTTCCCTTTTATATGTTTGATATTTTCTATAGCAAAAAGTTATCAATATTTCAACAAGTAAATAAAACAGAGGGACATTCCTAAGAGCTGCAACCACAGTCCCTTGACTGAACATAAGACAAAGACCAAGGCTAAGACTGTGTCATCTTTTCCTACATCTCTGCCCCAGATCTGAGCCTAGCTGGTAGAACAGAGCACCATCATGTTTAACACATTGACTGCCACACTAGACTAAAAAATGTTTTCCTTGGGGCCACATGTTTTATTATGAAAACAGAATAAAAACTTCAAAAACAAAATGATCCTTTCTAATTTAATGAAAAATTTGTTATTATTTATTGTTTTCTGTGCATGAGTTATATGCAATTAAATTGTCAGTATTAATTGTAACAGTAAGAACATCAACAAGTAAGATTTTCACAAACCAACTGTAGGGTTTTGCCCGGGGGCCACCCATCACGTAACATGTATGCTGCAGCATGGCAGTTGCCTGCACACCACGTGGCTCCCAAGGTAAAGAGACATGTGAGTTACATATGTTTCACGAGGCCCCTGGCTCAAAACTAGCATGAGTTAAATACAACTCACATGGCAGTTTATGTGTTAAATCCAGGACTTAAAACATGCAGCACTTGCTATTTAAAACAGTGAATGACCACAGAGGACCCTCTAGGTTTGAAGCAGACAGACATATGATCTCTGCCAGACAGAAAGGCTTCTGGCCAATACCGGAGAGCCCTCTGAGTTAAGGTAGCAAAAAAAGTAGTTGATGTTGTGTTGTCCAGTGGCCAGAGAGAAGCCATGGGACTTCTCACATTTAACATATAGAAGGAGCGCTCCCCAGAGAAGGAGAAATAGGAACAAATGAGGAAAAGAGTAGGCCGAGCTAGATAAAAAAGTGAATCCCTATGCTAGGAAGACCCCTAGAGCAAGTTCTAAGATTAGGTGTTTTTATTTTTGTTTTAGTTTTAAGATTTTGAGGAAAGGAATCTTTCTAGACTAGGTGACAGCTATAAGAAAGGGTATCTTCAAAGAAAGTTGTCTGTGTAAGGGTTCAAAGATTAGCTACTAAGATTCCCCAGTGTAAAATGGCATCTGGCCAGCCACCTTCCTCATCCTCATTCCACATAAAAATACAGACCTAAGAACACAGAAATCTAGAACTAAAGTATTAACACAGCTTTCTGCAAGAATCTAGAAAGAACATCTATAGAGTAATGATAAGACTAAATGGGGCTAATGAAGAAACTCCATCAACAGAGACCCCCTGGGTAAGGGCAGAACAATCCTTTATACTTCAAGGTTGGCTATCCAACTCAGGGACAAGGGCCTATACTAACCAAAAAGTGACCTCTCCTTGTTCTAATCTCAGGAATTTGTGAGGCGATCAAGTTACTGTCATCACCCCACCCATCTTTTGCCTAATGTCCATTTATGCCTCAAATTACAGCTTAAGGAGCACACAAGCCAAGCTTGGCTAACTGGTGGTGATGAGGCCTAGCTTCTAGGTTAAGCAAGGAAGGCATTCACTGCCATGAAGTCTATGTTCTACCAATGAACTGTTATTTTAGGATGATTTTCAAAGTGTTTCTAAGGGTCAACCAAAGTGCAGAAAGGCTAACAGATTCCATGGGCAAAAGGAAGTTATAAATGATGTTCCATGGTTCTTTTTTTTTTTTTTTAATTTAGTACAAGACCTGGCAATGAAGCAAAGCCATAGCAACCTCAGCACATCATCAAGATTCTTGAGGCAGAGAAAAGGCTAATAAAGGTTTTATATAAAGATTACTTCCATTTTTGTGTTTATCCCTGAAAAACAGCTTGCTAGCAAAGCAACGAAGAATATAGCATTTCAAAACAAAGGTATGAGTAGGGGGTAAAATTTGACCTGCAATGTGTGCTGCAACTCCAGCCGAACCCCACCCAAACCCCAGCAGCCAGAGGCTGTTAAAGTGTGAGAATCTCAATAAGGACGCTCTGTTTTGAAGACTCAATGGCAAACACTCCCAGGGGCATCCTCTCATACCCAGCCTACAGCAATCCGTGAACTAGCGCCGTCTCAGTGACAGGGATACTTCTGACTGCAAACAGCTTTTCTTGGCAAAAAGCAACAATGCCAGAAAATTCATTCGTATTAGCTATAAGGCACTCACGCCCTTCCAGAGCCGGGAACTCTGAAGAATAAGGTGCTACAAATGAACGGCTGTGCTACGTGGAAAGCTGTGTTGCTTTTAATTTTTTCACTTTCCTTTAAACAATGGTAATGGGTGAAGCATATAAAACTGAAGATAAAAGAGAGTCACAGTGTTTCATTTACTAGATAATTGCACTGTGAAAAGGGAGTTCAAAATAGAATTATACATCTGCTTCTGGCCAAGATGGACTAGCAGGCACCAGATTTCCTTCTGGCCTGAAACAATGAGGGGAAAAAAAAAAAACCCAAACAGGCTAAATATACAAAACAACAGTTTCAAGACACTGACATCAGGAAATAAAGGGCAGTGATCCCTGAGAGATGGGAAACAAATGAGATGAGCTCTAAGACTTCCCCAGGTTACTGCCTGGCAAGAGCCAGCTGTGGTGTGTGGATGGGGGAATCCAGGTGGAGCCTGGCAGTCTCCTCGAGTTGAAGAAAGGCCAACTAGGTCAAGGTGGCTGGAGTACGCAGGGCACAGTACCAGAGAGGAGAGAGCAAGCTCTGTAGATCTGCACAGGGTCCACTCTGAGTCTTGGGCTGAGTGTTGTTCAGGGCTCGCACGTGAGGACACTATCCAAGGCTGGGGAAAGAATCACTCCACAGGGTGGAAGGAATGATCCTCTGAGCTCAAACAGGGTCCGACATAGTTCCTATTTCCACCAACCAGGTCACCTCATAATTCGTGGGGTATCAGAGTACTCAGGATGATGGTTTTGGCTCAGCAGTGGGTAAATTACCTCTACACTGGAGTAAGCAAACATTTTCTGTAAAGGATCAGATGGTAAATATTTTAGGCTTTGTGGTTCATAGGGTCCTTTGAGCCACTACTCAACTCTGCCACTGTGGCAGGAAGCATCCCTAGATAATAGGTAAGTGAATGAGCATGGCTGTGTTCCTGTAACACTTTACTGATGAACACGGACCTTCACATAATTTTTATAAGCACAAAATATTCTTATTTTGATTATTTTTTCAACCACTTAAAAATAGAAAAGCCATTTTTAACTTGCAGACCACACAAAAACAGGGAGTGGGCCAAATTTGGCCCACAGGTCATGGTTTGCCGACCCCTGCTCTAAAATAAACACCTTGGTCGGCCTTACAAAGGAAGACCTAATAACTTAACTGCATCCCATAGCAATTCTCAAAAATATTCCTTGAAATGTGAAAATATTCGGTATCAAACAAAGAAAAGTTTACAATAACTGGCATCCAAATGAATATTTCCTCCCACTAAGGTTAGCAACAAGGTAAGGATGTCTGCTCCCACCATTTATATTCAACATTGTACTGGAAGTTGTAGCAAGTATAATAGGGCAAGAAAAATAAAATAAAAAGCATCCAGACTGAAATGAAGAAGTCTTTTCTCACAGATGACATGATCATTTGTGTAGAAAATAGTACAGGCTCAACAAATAAGCTATTAGACAAATTCGAGTTTAGCAAGGCTGTATGATAAAAGATCAATATACAAAAATCAAATGTATTGTTATATATGAGCAACAATCAGAAATTGAAAATTTTAAATGCCATTTATAACAGAATAAAATATGAAGTGTTTAGGGATAAATCTGATGAAAGATGTAAAAGACATATAGTGAAAATTAAAAAGCACAGCTACAAAAATTTTTTAAACTAAATAAATGGAGGGATGTATCATATTCATGAATTAGGAGACTCAAAATTATTAAGAAGTCAATTTTCCCCAAATTAATCTAAAGACTCAATGTAATCTCAATCAAAATTCCTGGAGACTTTGTTGGTAGAAATTGAAAGCTGATTCTAAAACTCATATGGGAAATGCAAAACACCTAAAATATCCAATAAAAGTGTGAAAAAGAACAAAGTTGGGCCAGGCATAGTGGCTCACGCTTGTAATCCCAGCACTTTGGGAGGCCAAGACAGGAGGATCATTGGAGGACAGAAGTTCAAGATCAGCCTGGGCAACATAGCGAGACCCCCATCTCTATAAAAAATTTTAAAAATTGGCTGAGTGTGGTGGTGCGTGTAGTCCTAGCTACTCGGGAGGATCGCTTAAGCCCAGGAATTCGGGGCTGCAGTGAGCTATGATTCTGCCTCTGCACTCCAGCCTAGGCAATAGAGTGAGGAGACCCTGTCTCAAAAAAAAAAAAAAAAAAAAAACCAAAGTTGAGTGACTTATGACTTATACTACGTGACTTAAAGACCTGTCATAAAAATACAATAATCAATACAGTGTGCCACTGGTATAAAGATAAACAAATAGACCAATGGAAAAAAACAAGAGTCTAGAAAAAGGCCATATGTATATATATGGTCAATTGATTTTTCACAAACCTAGAGAAATTCAGTAAAGAATAGTCTTTTTTTAAAAAAAAATTGTGCTAGACAAAATAGATATCCATACGCAAAAACGTCAAATTTCCATCCATACTTCACTATATACAAAAAACTCAAAGATCACAGACCTAATGTCAAACCTGAAAGTATAAAATTTCTAGAAAAAAACAAAGCAGCAAATCTTGTGGCTTTAGGTTATTCAATGATTTCTTAGATACAACCAAACCACAAACCATACAAGAAAAAAATTAATTGGACTTTAAAATTAAGAACTTCTGCTCTTTGAAAGATATTGTTAAGAGCATGAAAAAGATAAAGCACAGACTGGGAGAAAATATTTGTAGAACATGTCTGACAAATGACATAAAAGGATATATAAAAAAGTTCTTACAGCTTAATAAAAAATAAACAACCCAATTAAAAACGAAGTAAACAACTTGAACAGACATTTCACCAAGAAGATATACAAATGGCAAATAAGTATATGCAAAGATTCATTAGGGAAATACACATTATTAAAACCGTAATGAAATACGCCTACACATCTATTAAAATAACTAAAATGAAAAAACTGACCATACCAAGTTTTGGTGAGGATGTGAAACAGCTAGAATAGTTACATGCTTCTGTTGGGGATATAAAATGGTACAAACATTTATGAAACTAGTTTGGCAGTTTTGTTAAAAGTTAAACACACACTTCAAACTTAGTAGCAAAGATAAAAAAAAACAAATAACCTAATTAAAAATTGGTCAATGGACCTTATTAGACATTTCTCAAAAAAAAGACATACAAATAGCCAAAAACTATATGAAAAAAGGCTAGACATCACTAATCATCAGGGAAATGCAAATTAAAACCACAATGAAATATCACCTCACACCTGTTAGAATGGCTAATATCAACAGACAAAAAAAGGTAACAAGCGTTGGCAAGAACGTGGTAAAAAAGGAACCCTTGTACATTGTTGGTGGGAATGTAAATTGGTATAGACATTATGAAACATATGGAGGTTCCTCAAAAAATTAAAAATTACAATATGATCCCACATCCAAAGGAAATGAAATCAGTATCTTCAAGAGATATCAGCACTCACATGTTTATTGCAGCACTGTTCATAATCGCCAAGATATGAAATCAACCTAAGTGTCCATCAATGGATGGATGGATTAAAAAATGTGGTAGATATATGTAATGGAATACTATTTAGTCTTAAAAAAGAAGAAAATCCTGTCATTTGCAACAACATGGATGAACTTCGAGGACATTATGTTAAGTGAAATAAGCCAGGCACAGAAACACAAATACCACATCATCTCACTTATACGTGGAACCTAAAAAAGTCAAACTCATATAAGCACAGAGTAGAATATGGAGGCTGAATTGTAGGGACGGGAAAGTGATTGAAGAGATGTTGGTCAAAGGATACAAAATTTCAGTTTTACAGAAAGAGTAAATTCAAGAGATCTATCGTACAACATCACTAACATACTTGAAAACCGCAAAGAGTTGATTTTAAGTATTCTTACTGCAAATAAATATGCACGTGAGGTAATGGTATGTTAATTATTAGCTTGATTTACCCATTCCACGATTTATACATATTTCAAAACACCATGTTGCACACCATAAATATATATAATTTTTGTTTGCCAATTAAAAATTTTTAAAGTTAAATATACACCCACTTCATGGACTCAGTCATTCCACTATGTAGATATTTACCTAAAAAAATTGAAAATTTATGTTCATACAAAGACTTATACATGAATGCCAACAGCAGCTTTATTTCAGCCAAAAACAAAAAACAACCCAAATATTCATCAATAGGTAAATGGATACATGGATTGTAGTAAATTCATACAATGGAATACTATTCTACAAGAGAGTGAAATACTGATACACACAAGATAGAGGAATCTTAAAATAATTACGCTTAGAGAAATAAGCCAGACCCCTTTCTTGCCCAAAAGAATACATACTGTATGGTTCTATTTATGTAAAATTATAGAAAATGTAAACTAATTTATAATGACAGAAAGCAGACCAACAGTTGCCTAGGGATGAAGGGAGGAACAATAGGAAGAATTACAAAGAGGCATGAAGAAAACTTTTGGGAGTAATGATTATTATGTTCATTATTTTGATTGCAGTGATGGTTTCACAGATATATACATATGTCAAAGCTTATCGAATTATATACTTCAAATGTGTGTTATTTATGATCATGTAACTACGTCTCAATAAAAAGCAGAATTAGAGAGAATAACATGTGTACATACTGACATGAAAAAATGACACATATTAAGTAAAAAAAAGATGGAATAAAATATATGGAGAGATATAGCTAGAGCTATAGATCTCATGACCCTGTTTATATAAAATAAGTATATTTAGACTGAATATATGTATGTACGTGTATACAAAAAGGTCTAAGGAAATATATATTAATCCATTTACAATTTGAGACTGGAGAAGCAATATAGAGGGCTTTCATTTTAAATATCCCTATATTGTTTGAACTTTATAACATAATCATGTATTACTTCTAAAATTTAAAAAATGTAAGTAGAAAAATAATTAGCAGGTTTAAAAGCCACTGGCCAAGATGAGCTTGAAGTTTGTGAAAGCCAAACTGACATATATTATTTTTAAAAAAATGGAATCTGGTGTTTGGAGACTAATTCCCAGTTACGGATCAAAGCAGAGGGCACATGCACCCAGTTCACCTGGACTTAGATTCAGATCTGCTGTCTTTGCTCTTGTGTCCAGTGGGAAATCACTACTGGGACGGGTAACAGCAACTGTCTATTACTCAGGTTTCCCGAGGCACAAAAATGCCAAGAGCTTTAAAAGACCAACAGTTTGGACTTTAATTTTCAGTGGGGATGAGGAACATTCAAGGCTACAGTAAAGATCTGGCAAGGCTTCAGAGCCCACACTCCTCAGTGTATTTGGTACCTTGGATAATTTTCTGCTGCTGTTGCCGGATTTCATCAAAACCCAAGCCTCTGGTTTCCTCTGGCTCCTCAAAGAGCCAAGGGTTGGGAGCTCCTCGCTTAGCTTCTTCACTCATCAAGCTGGACCTAGGAACAATATGAAATGCATTACATATCCCAAAATATATAGCTCGGCTGCAAATTACTCCCACAGGTGCAGAGGTGGCCAGCCTTGCATGCTTTGAAAATTCAATTCGACCACAATTTATTGCATCCAGAGTTCATGCCAGGAACTGTATTCGGTGCTGGAAGAGATACGAGGATGAATAAGACACAAGCCTGGTCCTCAGAGGATTCCCGCCTGTTAAAGAGATGATGGGAGAACATAACACTCATACTAATCCTCCAAGATACATTTGAGTCGATAATCCTAGAAACACAAGACCAAATGGAAGTGGTCTTTCTATTAGGACAAAGTTTTTCTCACAGGCTATGTGACACCAAATGTACAATATTATTTCTCAAGCAGATACAATGTTGTGACTATAGATTACAGCATTAAAAAATGACCATATAATTTTGCATTAAAGGGTACTTGGTTGCTCAGAGACAGAAATACATGCAGAGTTTCAAAGCCAATTTTAAGAATGTAGAATTCATAATATAATAAACACATTCTGAATTATCAATCTTAATCTTTATTCCCACTAACAACCCATGTGACCCTTTTACACCAGACCATTTGGTCTTGCTGTCTGAGGGACAGAAAACACACAATTTCCACCTCAGTCCCCACATTTGTAGGATTTTCCTCATCTGGAGAACCTCCTCCTATCCCCACCTGTCTACATTCTGTCCAAACTGCAAAGGTCACCTTGTCCAGGACACTATTTCTGACCACTTCAATGCAGAGATGAACAATCACTTTAGAGCTCTCATTGGATTCATAAAAAATAATGATGGAATAAAGTCTTGGAAGGATGTCAGCAAACGGCTGACTGGAGACCCTGGCACTAGTCCCCCTCTGCCACCCCAAGAAAAGACCGAGGCAACTAATAAACTGGACTGTCAAAGCAAGAGCACTGGAATGCAGCAGGGGAGTGAGGATGCATGTGTGGTGACTGGAAGACAGTAGGTGGGTGTGGAAGCACCCGGACTCTGTAGCCCCATATCCCCTGCCACACCCGACTGACCCAGAGTCAGGAAGGACTTCCCCTCATGAGGAAAGGTAAGCTGAAGAACCCTGCCAGCCCTCGTTGCCACCACAAGCACCTACAGTCCTTAACACTGGAGAATCCCACAGTCCTCGCAAGCCCTAAGCCCACTTTGGAGAGCTGCCGGGAATTCACACAGCTGCATTGCTCCACCCCTCCACCACCCACTGTGAGCCAAGCCTCTGCAGCACAGCACCACCTTGAGACCAGAGCCACCCCTGGAGTGCACCCTGCTCTCAGGGCCAGCACCCAAGGCACCTCTTCAAGATCATCTTCATTCCACCAAGCCCACACAGGTGGTTGAACACCACAACCCCAGGTGCAAAGAACCTGGGTTCAGGACCAGTGGTGACTCTAGTCCTGCACAACAGAGAAAGAAACCTGCACTTCTAGATGGAGGAACAGCCTGAAAGTTCCACCCAGGGTGAGCCCACCCTTGAGCAGACAAAACCACTGCATGCCCTCCCCTGAGCAGGAGAGGTCCCCAACCCAAGCAGCTGATGTGTGGCTGTATGCCTATGCCCAGGGCCTGAGAATCACCCCCTGTGGGCCACCCCTTCTTGCAGACATGCCCCTGGCCTGCCCAATGGCCTTACACCTGCATCAGGGCCTAAGAAACAGCCCCATGGGCCACCCCTGGCAGATACACCTCCAGACCAGCCAAACAGATGTGTAACCACATTCCAGGCCTGAGAAACAGCCCTGTGGGCCGCCCCTGGCAGACGCACCTCCAGCCTAGCCAAGCAGCTATGCACCCCCATCCCACACATGAGAAATAGCCCTGTGGGACACCCCTGGCAGACAAGCCCCCAGGCCAGCTGAGCAGCTGTGCATCCATGTCCTGGGCCTGAGAAACAGCTCCACAGGCCATCCCTGGCAGGCACACCCCCAGGCTTGTCAAGCAGCTTTGCATCCACTTCCCAGGCCAGAGAAATATCCCCGTGACCCTCCCCCAGCAGACACACACAACCAGGTCAGCTGAGAACTGTGTGGCCATGTCCTGGGCCTGAGAAACATGATTTGAATGAGAAATTCAAAGAGACAGATATCAAAGAAAAAAAAAAAAACAGAAATCCTAGAACTGAAGAATCAATAAATGAATAAAAAATAAAATTGAGAGCTACAACAATAGAACAGACCAAGCAGAAGAAAAAATATTCTGAATTTGAAGACAGGTCTTTTGAAATAACACAGACAGACCAAAAAAAAAAAAAAAAAGGAATAAAGAAAAAAATAGAATGAAGAGAACCTACAGGACTTAGGGGACACCATGAAGTGAACAAACATTCATATTATGGGCATAACAGAAGGAGAAGTGAAGGAAAAATACAGAAAACATATTTAATGAAATAATAGCTGACAACTTCCCAAGCCTCGGGAGAGCGATGGAAATCCAGATCCAGGAAGCTCAAACCAATTCAACCCAAATAGGTCTTCTCTGAGGCATATTATCACCAAATTGTCAAAAGTCAAAAACAAAGAAAGAATTCTAAAAACATCAAAAGTGTCAAGTCACATAATAAGAGAATTTCCATTAGACTAACAGCAAATTTCTCAGCAAAAACCTTACATATCAAGAGAGAATGAGATGATATATTCAAAGTACTGAAAGGAAAAAAAACCCTGAGAGACAAGAATATTATACCCAGCAAAGCTATCCTTCA
The DNA here is from genome assembly GCA_028533085.1 of Varecia variegata. Lineage (NCBI taxonomy): Eukaryota > Metazoa > Chordata > Mammalia > Primates > Lemuridae > Varecia > Varecia variegata. The sequence continues at coordinate 107,234,802 of CM052441.1, forward strand.
GAAATAAAGGCGAAATAAAATCTTCCACGGATAAGCAAAAACTAAGGGAATTCATCACCATTAGATTGGCCTTAAAAGAAATATTCAAGGCAATCTTACATCTGGAAGTGAAAAGACAATAACCATGATCATGACAACATGCTAAACTATAAAACTCACTGGCAAAGCCAATACACAAAGGAGAAAGAGAAAAGAATGAAACGTTATAACTAGAAAACCATCCAACCTCAAAAATAAAAGAGGAAGTAAGAAACAAAGGTTACACAAAACCACCAGAACACAATAAAATGACAGGAGTAAATCCTTACCTATCAGTAATAACCCTGAATGTAAACAAATTAAATTTCCCATTTAAAAGACACAACCTGGCTGAATTAATTAAAAAAAGACCCAACTATATGCTACCTGCAAGAAACTCACCTCATCTGTAAAGACACACAGAGACTGAAAGTGAAGGGATAGAAAAATATATTCTACAGAAATGGAAAACAGAAGCAAGAAGGAGTTGCTACACTGCTGTCAGACAAAATAGACTTCAAGTCAAAAGCTGTAAAAAGAGACAAAGAAGGATATTATATGATAATGAAGGGATCAATTCAGCAAGAGGATATAACAATTGTAAATACAGATGTACCCAACCAGATAAATGAAACAAATATTAGTAGATCTAAAGGGGGAGAGAGAGAGAGAGAGAGAGAGACCCCAACACAATAATAGTTGGGGACTTCAACACCCCACTATAGCATGGGATAGATCATCTAAACAGAAAAAAAAAACAAAAAAGAACACTGGATTTAAACTGAACCATAATAAGCCAAATGGACCAAACAGACATGTACAGAACATTTCACCCAATGACTACAGAATACACATTCTTTTCAGCACATGGAACATTCTCCAAAAGTTACCATGTTAGGACACAAAAAAGTCTCAAAAAATTTAAAAAATCAAAATACCAAGTATCTTACCTGACCACAATGGAACAAAACTAGAAATCAATAGCAACATGAACATTCGAAACTATACCAATACATGGAAATTAAACAACATGCTCCTAAATGACCAATGGGTGATGGAAGACATTAGGAATGAAATTTTAAAATTCCTTGAAACAAATGAAAATAGAAACACAACACACTATTAACTGACCTTTCTCAAGTCCGGAAGTAAAAAAAAAAAAAAAAAAAACACAATACACTAAAACTTATAGGACACAGCAAAAGCAGTATTAAGAGGCAAGTTTATGGCAATAAATGTCTACATCAAAACACTAGAATGGGCTGGGCATGGTGGCTCATGCCTGTAATCCTAGCACTCTGGGAGGCTGCGGTGGGAGGACTGCTAGGACAGGAGTTCAAGATCAGCGTGAGCAAGAGCAAAACTCCATCTCTACTAAAAACAGGAAAACTATCCAGGCATGGTGGCATGCATCTGTAGTCTCAGCTACTTGGGAGGCTGAGACAGGAGGATCACTTGAGCCCAGGAGTTTGAGGATGCAGTGAGCTATGATGATGCCAAGCAACACAGTGCGACCCAGTCTCAAAAAAACAAACAAACAAACAAACAAACAAACAAACAAACTAGAATGATTTCAAATAAAAAACCTAATGATGTAGCTCAAGAAACTAGGAAAACAAGAACAAATCAAACCCAAAATTAGTAGAAGGAAAGAAAGAATAAAGATCAGAAGAAAAGTAAATAAAATTGAAACAAAAAAATACAAAGATCAATACAAAGATCAACAAAACAAAAAGATGGCTTTTTGGGAAGACAAAAATCAACAAACCATTAGCTAGACTAAGAAAAAAAAATACTCAAATAAATAAAACCAGAAATCAGCTGGGCACAGTGGGTCACACCTGTAATCCAGCGTTTTGGGAGGCTCAGGCAGATCACTGAGGCCACCAGGAGTTTTAGACCAGCCTGGGCAAACACAGTGAGACCCTATCTCTACAAAAAATTTAAATATTAGCCTGGTGTAGTGGCAGGCACCTGTTGTGTCCCAATGACCTGGGAGGCTGAGGAAGGAGAATTGCTTGAGCCCAGGGGTTCAAGCTCATAGTGAGCCATGACTGCACCACCGGACTCCAGGCTGGGTGACAGAGCAAGATCTCATCTCTGAATAAATAAACAAACAAAATCAGAAATGAAACAGGAAATGTCATGACAGATACCACAGAAATATAAAGGGTCATTAGAGACTACTATGAACACCTATACACCAATAAATGCAAAAATCTAGAGGAAATGGATAAATTCCTGGACACACACAACCTGCCAAGATTGAACTAAGAAGAAATAAAAAATCTGAACTTACTAGTAAAAAGTAACAAGATTGAATCAGTAATAGAGAGTCACCCAACAAAGAAGAGTCCAGGATCAAATGGCTTTAATGTTGAATTCTACTGACCCTTTAAAGAAGGACACCAATTTTACTCAAATTCCAAAATGTTGAAGCAGAGAGAACTTTTTCTAATTAATTCTACAATACCAGAATACCCTGATACCAAAACCAGACAAGAACACAACAACAACAAAAAACTACAGGCCAATATCCCTAATGAACATAGGCACAAAAATCCTCAACAAAATTCTAGCAAACTAAATCCAACAATACATCAAAAAGATAACACACCATGATCAAGTGGGCTTTATCCTAGGAATGCAAGGTTGGTTCAACATATGCAAATCAACAAACATGATACATCACATCAACAATGAAGGTCAAAAACGATATGATCATCTCAATATATGCAGAAAAAGCATTTGATAAAATTTGATAAAATTCAACATCTCAGTATAAAACTCAATAAATTAGGTATAGAAGGAAAGTATGTCAATACAACAAAGGCCACATATGACAAACCCACAGCTAATATCACACTGAAAAGCTGAACACTCTTCCTCTAAGAATTAGAACAAGGATGGCAACTCTTATTCAATGCAGTACTGGAAGTCTTATCCAGAGTAATTGGGCAAGAGAAAAAAATAAAGTGCATCCAAATTGGAAAGGAGGAAGTCAAATTGCCCTGTTTGCAGATGACATGACCTTATATATAGAAAAACCTAAAGACTCCACCAAAAACCTCTTACAACTGATAAATGAATTTAGTAAGGTTGCAAGATACAAAAATCAATTGCACTTCTACACATGAACAATGAACTAACTGAAAAAGAAATCAAGAAGGTAATCCCATTTACAACAGCTACCAAAAAAATAAAAGCCCTAGGAATTTATTTAACCACGAGGTGAAAGATCTCTACAAAGAAAACTACAAAATATTGATGAAAGAAACTGAATAGGATACAAACAAATGAAAAGATATTCTATGCTCATGGATTGGAAGAATATTGTTAAAATGACCATATCCCCCGCAAAGCACCAGATTCAATGCAATCTCTAGAAAAATATCAAAGACATTCTTCACAGAAATAGAAAAAAATCTTACAATTTTTATGGAACTATTAACACAAAAGACCATGAATAGCCAAAGCAATCCTGAGCAAAAAGAACAAAGCTGGAGGCATCACACTACCAGACTTCAAGATAAACTACAAAGCCATAGTAAACAAAATAGTATGGTACTGGCATAAAACACACAGACCAACAGAACACAGAACCCAGAAATTAATCCATGTATCTAAAGCCAACTGATGTTTGACAAAAGGCACCAAGAATACTCATTAGGAAAAGACAGTCTCTTCAAAAAGTGGTGCTGGGAAATTGGATACCCATTTGCAGAAGAATGAAACTAGACACCCCCCCCCCACCTCACACCCTATACAAAAATCAACTCAAAATGAATCAAAGACCTAAATGTGAGACTCAAAACTATAAAACTATTAGACAAAAACATTGGGGGAACACTTCAGGACACTGGTTGGAAGAACATTTTATGAATAAGACCTCAAAAGCACAGACAACAAAAGCAAAAATAAACAAATGGAATTATATCAAACTAAAAAGCATCTGCATGGCAAAGGAAATAATCAACATAGTGAAAAGACAACCTACAGAATGGGAGAAAGCATTTGCAAACTATTCACTCAACAGGGGATTAATATCCAGAATATATAAGGAACTCAAACATCTCAACAGCAAAAAAAGCAAATAATCTGACTGAAAACAGGGCAAATGAGCCAACTACAGTGGCACGCACCTTTAGTCCCAGCTACCTGGAAGGCTGAGGTGGGAGGATTGCTTGAGCCCAGGAGTTCAAGGGCAGCTTAGGCAACATAGCAAGGCTCTATCACCACAACAAAATAGCAGACAAAATATATGAAATAAAAAAATAGGCAAGTGATCTGAACAGACATTTCTCAAAAGACACACAAATGGCCAACAAATATATTTTTAAAATGCTCAACATCACTAATCATCAGGTGATTACAAATCAAAATCACCATGAGGTATCATCTCACCTCAGTAAAGATGGTTATTATCAAAAAAGACGAAATATAACAAATGGTGGTGAAGATGTGGAGAAAAGGGAACTCTTACACATTGTTGGTGGGAATGTAAACTAGTACAGCTACCATGGAGAACAGTATGGAAGTTCCTAAAACAACTATAAATAGAACTACCATATGATCCAGCAATCCCACTACTGGGCATTTATCCAAAGGAAAGGAAATTAGTATACGGAAGAGACATCTGCACCTCCAAGTTTACTGCAGCACCATTCACTATAGCTAAGATATAGAATCAACCTAAGTGTCCAACAACAGACAAATGAATAAAGAAAATGTGGTATATATACACAATGGAATACCATTCAGCCATAAAGAAAAAACAAAATCCTGTTATTCACAGCAACATGGATGGAACTGGAGGACATTATGTCAAGTGAAATAAGCCAGGAACAGAAAGTTAGATACATGTCCATATGTAGAATCTAAAAAAAAGTTGATCTCATAGAAGTAAAAAGTAAAACAGAGGCTGGGAAGGGTGGGGGAAGGGAGGGACAGGGAGAGATTTGTTATATGATACAAAATTACAGCTAGATAGGAGTAAGTTCTAGTATTCCATACCACTGTAGGATGACTATAGTTTACAAGAATATATATTGAATTTTCCCAACACAAAGAAATGATAAACGTTTGAGATGATGGATATGCTCATTACCTTGATCTGATCACTAGACATATGTATCGAAACATGACTATGTACCCATAAATATGTACAAATATGCCAATTAAAAAACTAACAAAACCAAAATGATGATGACAATCATGTTTCAGTAGTACCAATGACAATAATAGTTAACACAGATTAAGCATTCACCTTGTGCAGGCACAGCTCCAGGTGATTCATACATATTCACTCATATCTCCATTAATTTACAATTCTAGCCCTATTCACATCTCTTACATTGTCTAGTACTAACTCTGCCCTATTATTTAACCTTTTATACAGACAGGTCTCATCCCCACTAGACAGAAGACAGGAACTGAAAATTACCCTGCAATGTACTGCATACACTGTTCCACAATATAGAGTGAATCGCTAACAGCATATCACCTACCTGCAATATATGGACAGTAGTATTTACCTCAGAAAGCTGCTAGGAGGATTAAACAACTTTTTATTCCAAAAACATGGACTTAGTACTTATTATGTGGTAGCCATTGTTCTCATCAATGGGATAAAGAAAAAACAGAATACAGACAAACAGACCATAATCTCTACCCTTACAAAGTGAAGATTTTTTTTTTTTTTTTGAGACAAGGTCTCACTCTGTTGCCTATGCTAGAGTACAATGGTGTGACCATAGCTTAGTGCAACCTCAAACTCCTGAGGTTCAAGTGATCCTCCTGCCTCAGCCTCCCTAGTAGCTGGGATTACAGGTGTGAGCTACCATGCCTGGCTAATTTTTCTATTTTTTGTAGAGAAAGGATCTTACTATGTCACTCAGGCTGGCTACGAGCTCCTGGCCTCAAGTGATCCTCCTGCCTTAGCCTCCCAAAGTGCTAGGACTGCAGGTGTGACCCACAGTGCCCAGTCTAGAGCACAGATTATTGTTATACTATTTCCATTCTGGTGGGTGGGAGCAATGTGTAAAATGTGTACAAAGTGCTTAATGCAGTACTTGGAAGACAATAATCATTTAATAAATGTTAACTATTATCATAATACCAATTATTGCATTGTTTACACAGGAAGCATTAAAAATTTTTTAATAAGTGAGTATATCTCAAAACGCTATATTAATTTCATTTTTAGTTTAGTACTTTAAAACCTAAAGAAGAATATGATACATATCAAGAAACAAACCCAGGCAAAACTGGAAGAAAATTTTTGATTCCTTAGACTAAGATTTTATTTTATTATTTATTTTTTAGAGACAGGGTCTTCCTCTGTCACCCAGGATGGAGTGTAGTGACCTGACCATAGCTCACTATAACCTTGAATTCCTGGGCTCAAGCAATCCTGTTGTCTCAGCAAGAGGTGTAGTCCCACCTGTAGCTGTAGTAAGATTTTAAGCACAGAGTTGGTCTCTCTTACCCAAGTGTACTAATTAGCATGCCAAACAGAAGTATGACTTTCTTCCACTTTATCAAAAAGGAAGATGTGTTTCTTTGAAGCCTTACTTTATGTGATTGGCCCCAAATATCTGAGATATCAAGATTTTGGATTTATTCCCTATAATAACCATTCAATTTTGCCTAGCTTTGAAGATGGAAGAAGAATGCAATAGAAAAAGTAAGGAAAAAAGGAAGTTTACAATCAAAGCATAACCCCTAACTCATATCATCTTGCAAGTGCCAGCTTTTGGCCAAAACAGGAATTATGTGGGATTGTCTGCATATGGTTCATTGCAAAAACAAGTGCTTAAAAACCAGAACATGGGTCAGAGGTATGTAAAGAAACCTCGAGAGCGGGTCAATGATCAGCTATGAACATCTATTCAAATGAACCTACTGCACCTGAATCCTCATAGCTTCTCTGAAGTTAATGTTGGGATGTCCCACTGTGGGCTATTGATACCTACAGCAGCATACTTTTAAAAATTAAAATTAAAGAGTAAAAAATAAAATATAAGAATATTTGTTGGCAATCTCAAAAATGACAAATTAGAACTACAGGCATGTGTGTGTGTGTGTGTGTGTGTGTGTGTGCGCGCGCGCGCGCGCACATGCCTGCCTATTAGAAAATAAAAATGACAACATGGACACAATTTAATAGTAATATCAAACACATGCCACCACCAGACATACAGGAAAGATTTCCTAGGGTTATCTGATTCCCAAGACTGAGGTATCTCTCTCTACCCCTCTCCCCACTTCTTCCTTCTCCCCTCCCCTCTTCCCTCCCTTCCTCTTTTTCCCTCCCCCCACCTCTATTTTTCCTACTTTGCTGATACCCCAAACCTATCAGGAAATCCAGCAATGGATACACCCTTTACTAATAAGGACAGGTAGGATCATAAGAGCATAGGTATCTCTGTATGCAGAACAACTGATTTTCTTTTCATTGGGTTTTATGCTCAACTTAATATTTGGGGTGGTGCCTTTTATTACTCAGTACTGTTCTAGGTACAAGGGAAATATGAAATAATTCAAAACATAATTCTTGATTTTAAGGAGTTTACAATCAAATTGAAAAGAGAAACTAACCAACATGAAATACACTAGAATAAGAGAATATCTAGCTTTATATCCCTGGGCAACTCCAATAACCTCTGCAGCCCTGGTTTTCTCATAAAACAAGCGAACTAAGTAGGTCAATGGTTTTCAACCTTCATTCTGGCCCAACACTTGAGGAATATGACACCCTCACTAACAGTGGTGTTGGGGAGTGGGTGGAAAAACTCATCTTGGTGGGGGAGGTAGGTATTCTTTTTAATCCTGCAGATGATGATTTCCCATTGCCAGAAATTGCTGAATTAGATGATCTTTGAGATCCTTACAGCTTTAATTAAGGTTTTTTTCATTAAGTACTAAGTTGCATAAATAAGAACACAAGAAAAAAAAAGATCCATTTCCCCATAAAACCCATTCCCCTCTCCCCTCATCTTCTCAATTTCTGTTTAAGTCCACCACTGACCCATTGGCTCAGACTCAAAACCTTGGATTCTATCTTTCATATCCCCTTATCATCTATTAGAAAATCCCTTGAAATGTATCTAGAATCAGACCATGTCTCCTCTATTCTGCTACCGCCCTGTATGCCTCTCTCCTCTTTCTACTCCTACCCACTGCAGTCTACTCCCCACACAGCTGCAAGAGTGATCATTGTAAAAATAAATCTGCTTCCTCTGCTCAAAACCTTCCAGTGTCTTCTGATCACCCTCAGCATAACACACACTATCTTTAACCTACAAGCCACTCTGGCCTCCTTGCTGTTCCAGAGCACATGAGCACAGTCCCATCTCAGGGCTGAGGCACTCCTCCCCAGACGGTCACCTGGCCTTGCTCCCTTTCTTCATCCAATCTCTGCTCACATGTCACCTCCTCAGAGAGGTTTCCCTGACTGCTCCATCTAAAAGAACATCCCTTCCTGACACTCATGCACTCCCCACCTCCTCATCCTGCTTACTTTTTCTTTACAGCACTTAAACCACAAGCTATTATATGTTCATTTTCTGTCTCCCACACTAGACTACAAGCTCCACAAGGGCAGGGACTATGTCTCGTTCATCACTCTAACCTCAATGCCTGGCATAACAGGCACTGAAAGAAAAACACTGCATGAATTAATTCTTTCAGCAAAAGCCACAAATGAATGAAATCAATAAGAAGAGTTATTACGAAATTACGGTATCATACCGTAATGGTGCTATATTTTGTGATTTCAAAGGCATTTCACAAACATCATCTTGTGAATCATACACAAGCCTGTGTATAAGTCAGAACAAGTATTACTGACAAGAAAACCAAAGCAAAGAGACATTAAGTGACTTTCTCAAGGTCACATACAAGGTGGCAGAGCTAAGGGTTCAGCTCACATCTTCTGAATCTTAACACAAGGTACTTCCTTTCTACCACTTCAAGACTCAACCAGGACTCAAAGACAGCCTTGAAGAATGGGTAACATCTAGCTGAGTGAGGAAGAGATGGTAAGGCATTCCAAAAAAGGTAAAAATATGTATGAGTCTGCAGGGCAGGGAATGTATCCCATAAACACACACGGGATGAGTGGGGAAGGGGTGAAATTTGGGAGACTGGATATAGAATTAAGTCCAAGATAGTTAGTCATGGTGAGCCTCCTCCTGTTTTAATACCTTTCATCCTCATACTCTTTCGGAATCTTTTAATTTTAGCTTTCCACTAGTTCTTCCCTATCCTATAAATCCTCGAGTGACTACTTTCTCTCCTACTCACAGCCAAACTTCCTTAAAGAATAAGCTATGCTCACCAGCTCCCTTCCTGACCCTGGTTCACTCTTCAACACACTGCAATCCAAGTTCTGCCCCGGCATTCTACCAAAACTCTTCTCACCCATAACCTCCTTACTGCCAAATCCTCTTCCCAGTTTTCACCGGGCTCCTCGTTCAGGCCTCATTTGTCACAGCTGACCTTATTCCCTTACTGTCAAGCCTCTCCTCCCTTGGCTTCCTCAAAACCTCTCCCCTCCACCAACAGTTCCTTCTCTATAATTTGCAAGTGCCTCTTCCCCCATCTGCCCCTAAACGTTAGGATTCCTTGGGCATGTCATTTAGATCTGCTTTTCTCACTATATTGTCTCTCTCTGAAAAAGTCTATCTGTTCCAGTGGCTTCAGACTGTAGGGACAGATGCTGGCAATGCTTAGAGACACTCTATGCCCAGCACAAATGAAATCAGACACATTCTCTTGAGTCATGATGGTGATGGGTTCACAGCTAAGGATGGGGAGGGACAAGCTCCTCTCCCTAGCAGGGCAATATCAGAATCTGGGGCTGGGGGAAGGAGTGGCACATAGTTAAAAAGAAACCCCATATATATATAAACTCAGCCAAGGTATGTCCTCCTACCCCTTACCCTGATTGCAAATCATGATGCTGGAGACTTACAAATTTACCTCTACCCATGATATTTTCCTACAGACCCTTGTATCTGCATTTATGGCTTTTCATTTAGGACCCTCCAACTGGGCAATCCTCCCCAAACTCAGTGTATCCAAAATCAGATGCAGTATTTTCACCCCATAAGCTGTTTCTTCTGCTATGCACTCCATTTTGGTTGGCAGCATCACTATATTCCCAAGTCATCGAAGCCATTTTTTGGTCTCCTCTCTCCCATTTCTCATCAGTGACCAAGGCCACCATCACAGATGGTTCTCAAATCCATGCCCTCATTCCCACTGGTGCTGCCTTTGTTCAGCCCCCCATCGCCTCTCATGTAGAACATGGCCACAGCCTTCTGACAGGTCTCCTTTTCCCAAGTACCCTCACATTCAAATCATCTTACACTCGGCTGCTACCGGAACCATCCTTCTGAAACAGAGATCTCACCATATCCTTTCCCTCTTTCAAAACTTTCACGATTCCCTGGAAGCTACAGATCAAGTGTAAGCTTTACAAAATGGCCCCAGTGATCTCTCAACATCCCCTCTTCCATACCCTACTTCTCCTTCACCACTGCTCAGACAAAGGCACAAACTTTTACACTCTCATGTTTTTGTATGAGTCTGGAGTGGCCCCACCCCCACCCCCTTTGTCCATCTGGCAAAATTCTATTCATCCCCTAAGGCTCAACTCAAATGTCAATTCTGCTGCTCAGTCTTTCCTGATCCCGGTCCCCACCCCCTTCCCTTGAATTAATCACTTGCTGGTGCTCCCATGGCACTTTGTTCACAACCTCTAACGTGGCATTTATCAAGCCGGATTGTAGTTAGTTATTTACTCATCTGTCTCCCGTCCTAAATTATGAGCTCTGTGAGGAAAGAGGCCACATGACAGTTATGTTTATATCCCCAGGACCAAAAAAACAGCCTTGGAATATGCCAGAGAATAAGCACTGGGTAGATGTTTATGAAACAGAACTAGGAAAACCACCGAGGTTTTTAAGCAAGAGAGACAAAAATGAGAGAAGGATTTAACATTTTTATCTTGAGAGAATAAAAAAAAAATAACCCAAGCAAAACAAAATTTAATCAACCTGCCTTCAAGACTTGAGCAGCAAAGACTGATATTGTTGAAGCAGATGGAGAGAATTACGTGAAAGGGAATTCTGTCAGTAAAACACCTTGTAGCTCAACCTCACTTCTGAAATGACACACAAGGAGCATTTCTCCTCTGCAAAGTCAAAAAAAAAAAAAAAAAAAAAGGAAATGCTAAATACTATGCTTCTGAGTTTAGAATAGATTTGAAATTTTTTTTAAGTAAATCAATAATTTTTATTCATATTCTTTCAAGATGGAACTTGAATAAATAGAACTTATCAATGTCATGTTAATTAATGTTAGATATCTATCTTATCAAGATTTAACCAGTACGCTTCACAATCACTTCTAGAGTCATAGAATGATTTCATTTTCATTCTAAAAAGAAAATGATGTACATTAGTTAAATTGTGATAATATCGGTGTGGGGGGGTGCAGACAATCTGTGTCTTTCTGCTGACAAATGAAGTTGAAGCTTGTTAGAGTTCATAGGGAGGGCGTTCTTATCAACTGAATACAGAATTCAAAAAGCAGTGAATTCCAAGAAGTAGCTTTCTTTAGCTTTTCTTAGCATTTCAAAAAGATGTCAAAGTGACTATATAAAATGTTTGTTTTGTCTGGGAAAAATATCAGTGTTTGAGTATTCACAGACCACAGGGAGGTTTGCAGTTAGGACTAGAGAAGATATTTCCAGAGTGTCAGTGAATTGAGTCTGCAAAACTAGATTTGCCTGTGGATGTGAAAAGGCTACTATGGTGTAAGAAGGTAATTACTTTTTTCAAAACTTTTTTTTTGTGGTTTCTTTCTGTGAATATAAAGATTCACAGAGGCTCAAATTTCAATCAGAAATAGATTCTTTGACACAAATTCTTTAGAGACAAAATCTGGCAACAATATGCAGACTGGATTATACTGCAGAGAGGCTGCAGTCAGGGAGCCAGGCCAAAAGGCCAGTGTGGTAATGTAGATGGGAGGTAATGGGGGTCTGAACAGGGGAAATGACAAGACAGAAGAGAGAAAGGGACAATTAACACAGCGGTTCAAAGGGAAAAAATCCACAAGTGTTGGTGAATAGACTGGACAAAAAGGGGACACAGGTTTTCAAACCTGAGCAACCTGGAGGAATTGACACAACTTAGGGAAAGGGAACCTTTTCATTACCTTTCAAACTTCAACATAGCTCCTAGTAACAACTCCAGAGTAAAATTGATCCTTCAAGATCATGATCTGTGGATGTGTGAATACTTGTAGCCACATTTACTGGACTGTTAACTTCTTTTAGTCCAATACTCTGTCCCATTTTTTGCATGCCATCCTTCTTTCCTTTGGCTGTTCCTTCCTTCCATCCATCCATCCAACAAATATTTACTGAATGCCTTCTATGTATCAGGCACTAATGAAGCAACTTGGAAGTGAACGAGAGAGACATAAATACTTGATCTCATGGTGTTGATTCTCTAGGGACAATAAATACCTAACATTGTGCCTACTGCAAAGTAAATACTCAAAATATTTTTTTGTTAAATTGAATAAATAATTTCCATTGAGTATTAATCCAAAACAAATAAGAACTCAAACAAGGAAAATATCCTTACATATTATCCAAGGAAATTTCACTATAGCACCTTTAAGATCTACCACGATCAAATATTCTTCTAATTTTAAACAAATCCTTTTTTCCTATTCATTGCTGGCCAAATTGACTAATAAAAAGTTTTAACATTAAATGAAAACCTCAATAAAATAGTTCACAGAAGAATAGAAACGCATTGTGGAAAAGGCCACCAGAAGTCATCATTTTGGCCTTCAACTCGAATTTCAGAAACCCCAGAGTGTTGTTCTTGAGAATCACCTAGGCAATCTAAAATCTAGCAAATAAAACCAAATGGAACAGTTCTTTACCTTAGGTGTTTCATGGTCACAGTATCTTAAAAGTATTAATAGAAGAGGAGCAAGAAGGGATGATACACAAAAAACATAAGAATTCCAAGAAAGAGATGAAGTAGCTGCTCTGCCAAATTTCTGGTGACTGAGAGCCATCTGCTGGTGAAAGTTCAACTACAACAATCTAGTGATTACCACTTACTGTAAGCAGCTCCTTACTTTACTACAGAACGCACGCTTTAAAACATGTCTAGAAATAGAATGCTAATGTTCTCACTAGTATGTGGGAGCTTAAAAAGTTGATCCCATAGCAGTAGAAAGTAGAATAGTACTTACTAGAGACTTGGAAAGGAGGGAGAGGTTGGTTAAGAGATACAGGAGTTCTGGTGTTCTATGGCATGGTAGGGTGACTATAGTAAATGGTGATTTATTGTGGTTTTTTTGAATAGCTAGAAGAGAGGATTTTGAATGTTACCAACAAACAGAAATGATAAATTTTTGAGGTGGACATGCTAATTACCCTGATTTGATCATTACACATTGTATACACCTACCAAAATCTCACACTATATATCCCATAAATATGTACAATTATGTATCAAAAATATATATATTAAAAAAAGAAATAAAACGTACAAAAGTCAACATGCTTACATGAGGGAGTTTCTGTTCCTAAAGCCATGCCTTTTGATACTATCTTCCATAACAACTCTGCATCTTCTTTCACTTTGCTCTTCACAACCAAACACAGTTATGACAAATCCAGTGCGTGTCTAATTGAGATAAACAATCTGTATTTTGCATTTGGCATGCCTAATGATTTCCATCTTTGTCTCAACACTACTGTTTTCACTTTATTGAGTACTTTGTAAAATGGAAACAAATATAAAGATAAAATGCAATATTCAATTTTTTGTGCAAACTCACACTTCTATGAACAAAGATGCAAGTCTAATGAAACAAAATTATTGCCTGGTAGGCAGTGCCACCAACAGTAACAGAAATTTATGTTTGTCAGTTGATGTTCAAAAACCAAAATTTGGCATTAAAAGACTAAGAGCATCAATGAATAATACATATACATTCAAGACACACAGAAGCCAAGGACCTGCTAAGTAGTCAACATGTCTACCTCAATGACCTTGCTTTTTATTATACCATCTAGTTCATACCTAAATACACAAATTATTGAGATGGACATCCACACTTTTTATCATGGCATCCTTTCCCTGTGTGGGAAATGCCCAGGAATGTATAAGCTCCCTCAGGTGACTAATGCAACCATCTGGGCAGCTTGGTATGGAAACTATTGTTCTAGAAAGTAGGATTCAAAAAAGTACACAAGAGAAAAAGAGACATGGTGTACAAACTGGTACCCACTTCTGGTATCAATTTGTTACTCCATTCAGGCTGTTAAATACCTTAGACTGGGCTATTTATAAACAACAGAAATTTATTGCTCATAGTTCTAAAGGCTAAGAAGTCCAAGATCAAGGCACCAGCAGATGTGGTGTCTGGTGAGAGTTTTTTCTGTTTCATGGATGGCACCTTCTATGTGTCCTCACATCGCAGAAGGGGCAAGGACGCTCCCCCTCAACCTCTTTTATAAGGGCACTAACCCCATTCGTGAAGGTGGAGCCCCTGTGACTTAATCACATCTTCAATACTATCACATTGGGTATTAGGCTCCAACATATGAATCTTGGGGGGGGACACCAATATTCAGACCATAGCAAAGGGTGTCAATGAAAAATGCATACACATTTAAGATGCACAAAAGCCAAGGACCAACTACATAGCCATCATTTCCGTCTCAATAACCTTGCTTTTTATTATACCAACTCATCTAATTCATATCTAAAAAGGCAAATTGTTGAGATGGACACCTACACTTTTAACCATGACATCCTTTCCCTCTGTGGGCAGGGCCTAGGAAGTGTAAGCTCCCCCAGATGACTCGTATGCAACCAGCAGGGTATCAATATGCAGACTGGCATGGCAACTATTGCTCTAGAAAGAGGATTCAAGCAAGTACACAAGTGAGAGAGAAAATACATGGTGTACCAATTCTACCTACTCTTTTCTAATCTCCTAGACCATCTATGGCCCACACCACATAATGCAGCACCTCATAATACACACTACCATGTATCGTCCTCTAGTTGTTCTATGCAAGATAGAAAGACCTCCCCAAATGGCACATAATTTCTATATTCCCTTCTAAGAACAGAATTTTTTTTTTAAAAAAAACCAACATAATGAACTAAAATAAAGTGTGTATAGGTAACTCCTCTTTCTTCTTCCTGCTTATTCATGGACCAAAACTTTTCTTTTTCAATTCTCAAATAGTTTTCATAATTTAAAATCAATATGTGCAGGGGCAGGGAATCTTTTTATTTTCCATGCCAAAAGTCACAAGTCTACCAGTAGTTAAGGACTGTCATTCAAAACAAGACACCATTTTGTTTTTCCCATTAGATGAGCCAAATCCAGCATGTTCTGTAACACCCACTGACAGCTAAGGTGCAAGGAAGAGAGGCTCTCCCACATACTGCTGGAGGGAATGTAAAGCACCACAGCTTTTAAGAAACAGACATGGCAGTATCTGTTAAATTTTCAACACCCATACCTTTGTCCCCAGTAATCCCACTTTGGGGTTACTGTCCTACAGAAATAGGAGCCACAAAGTCCTTACAGATATCTACTGCAGCATTGTTTTTAATGGCAAAAAACTAAACAACTCAACATCCATCCAATGGGGAGTAGTTGGAAAAATGACTGCATATTTATACTGCGGAATACAGCTGCTGAAAAGAATTTGTTAGCTCTAGTGACTTGGAGTAATGTCCAAATTTAAATGGAAAAATCACAGACAAATATGTATAGTACAATTCTGTTTTCATAAAAAATAGGAAAACTCATATATAAATATATATGTAAATATGTATTTGTATAAGCACAAATATATGTGAGAAAGAAAACCCTCTGAACAGTTAAGACTGGTCACTTTAGGAGAATGGCACTGGAGGGATGGAAAAATAGAATATTAATTTCTGAGTCATACATCAGCGTGGTTTGACTTGTTATAATGAGCATGTACCATGTTAATATTTTAAATCAAATTAAAGGGTCATTTCCCCATGATGGAGGGGGAAGGGAATAGGAGAAGGGATGATAATAAGAAAACAAAAATCAACAAAAGTAAATGACACTGAAGTAGAAACTATTTGAAAGAGATATTGAAAGCATCCCTCTTCTTTAAAAAAAAAAATTAATAGGAGACAAAATCTAAAATCGAGAAATGCCAAAATCAAGCATATTCTTCCAGGAGGAAAGAGCATAGAAGAGAAAGATATGAAAGGAAAAGAAAAGAAAGGAAGATGAAAGAAAGAAAGAAACAGAATAAACCGACTGGGGTTGGGGCAAAGTCTAAAGAGCGTCATTAAGGGGGAAATATAAAAATGATAAACAGGTCTACAGTTACACAGAGGAGGAGGGAAAACTTAGAGAAACAGAAGGTGATGTGATTCCTTTCCTAAAGTTATGAAATACAAGCAATAGTAACATTCTTTCCTCACTTTCAAGGCAGAAAAACCCTAACTTTTCAAAATCTAGTAAATGGGAAGGTCTGTGTAAATTTCCCCTTCTATTGACTTACATCTCCATCTTGTGGTCAGTTCAGGACATAGCTCTTACAGAGAGAGGGAGAGAGAACAGACATGAATGCATTTGTATGTATGCAAGCGTCTGTAGGTATTATACATACATATATAACCATGTATACTTACATATACACATATGTGTAATACATGTACCTGGAGTAGATAAACATATGTATATATTTGTACTTACATATTTTTTAATTCTAGTAGAACATACAAACAAAAATCGCATAAGTGTACATCTCAAAGATAATTTACGAAGTGAATACTCACAGTTAACCACTACCCAGAGCAAGAAACAAAAGCATTGCCAGAACCCCAGAAGCCCCCTCGTGTCCCTCTGTAGCCATTACTTCCCCCAAAGGGAACCACTCTTATGATTTATAACACTATAAATAAGATTTGCCTTTGCCGGAATGGCATCACACAACATGTACTCTTGTGTCTGGCCCATTCCACTCAACATGATGTTTGTGAGATTTTTTCACAGTGTGGTGTGTAGCCGTAAATTGTTCATTCTCATCTGCTGCATACGCCATATTGTATCTAACCATCATAATGTAGATGGGCATTGGGTTGTTTCCAGATGGGACTATTAAGATTAGCACTACTATAAACATTCTTGTACCTATCTTTTGTACAGTTCCATTTTAGCAAATACAGTTTTCCAAAGAGGTGATACAATTTACAGTCTCACCAGTAGTAAATGAGAATTCCAGTCACTCCACATCCTAGCAACACTAGACAAGTCTGTCATTTTAATTTTAGCCATTCTTGGGGTGTAATGGTATGATATCACGGTTTTAGATCGCAATTTCCTGATGACTAGTGAAGCTGAACACCTGTTCATATGTTCCTCTTTTGTGAAATCCAAATTCAAGTCTTCTGCCTATTTTTTTCTAATGGGTTGTCTGCCTTTTTCTTGATTTATAGGGGTTCTTTATATATCCAAGATACATTTCTTGTGTCAGATATATACCCTGCAAATACAGATTTCCTTTCTGTGGCTTGTCTTTCACTCTTTGTGGTATCTTTCGATAAACAGAATTTCTTATTTTAATGAAGTCCAACTTATCATGTGTTTCCTTTATGTTAGTGCTTTCTTTGGCCTGGTTAAGAAATCTTCGCCTATCCCAAGTTCATAAAAATATTCTCCTATGTTTGTTTTTTAAAGCTCTCTTGTTTGACCCTTCACATTTAGATCTACATTTGTTTTGGAATTGATTTCTTATGCAGGGTGATAGCAGAGGCCGAGATTCATTTTTTCCATATGTATATCCGGTTGACATAATGCCATTTATTGGAAAGACTACCTTTGTCATAAATCAGGTGACATTATGTGTATGGGGCTGATTCTCAACTCTCTATTTGCTCCACTGGTTCACTTCCCTGTCCTTGTGCCAACATCACATTGCAGCTTTATGATAAGTCTCCATAACTGGTAATGTTAGTCCTCCAGCCTTTGTGTTCTTCAAAATTGGCCTTGGCTCTTCTTGTCTCTGCATTACCACATAAACTGTGGCTATAATCAGCTTTTCAAGTGATAAAACAGAAACAAAAAACTGGCTGGGCTCTGCAAATGTTTGCTCTAACTGTACAAATCAATCTTGAAAGAACTGACATCTTTACAATATCGAGTCTTCCAATCTCTGAACACAGAATTCCCTATCTGCGATTTCGCTTTCCATGGTTTCAGTTACCTGCAGTCAACTGTGGTCTGAAAATATTACGTAAAGATATTTTGAGAGAGAGAGACCATATTTATATAACTTTTATTACAGTATACTGTTACGATTGTTCTATTTTATTAGTTATTGTTAATCTCTCTGCCTAATTTATAAATTAAACTTTATCATAGATATAAATTAAACTTTATCATAGATATCATAGATATGTACAGGAAAAAACATAGTATATATGTAGGGTTCAGAACTACCCAAGGTTTCAGGAATCCACTGCAGGTGTTGAAATACATCGCTTGTGGATAAGAGGGAACTACTATGTATTAGGTTTTCCTTAATTTCTCTAAATATTTTATAGTTTTCAGTGTGGAGGTCTCATACATCTTTCACTTGACTCATTCCTACATATTTTATGTTTTTTTAACTATCATAAATAGTATCTTTAAAAATTTTTTTCATTTGATATTTCTTTTTTGCCCAGCTTTTAAAGCCTCTTGAGGAGAGAAGCTACTAGGTTGCTGCTGCTAACCACTGTGGACAGACTATGCTTCATCATGTTTCACACGGCAATGCCCCGATATCTTTGCTGACGTGATCAATGACATGGAGTTGCAATGACTAATATTTATTCAGATCTCAAGGTACCTGGTTTCATTTGCTTGATCAATCATCCAATTGGATAATGTTTCTTTACATTTAGTCTCTATTTGGAAGTCAGGCTGCTAATAGAGCTTCCTTTACTACCCTATGGAGGAAAAAAAAATCCAGACTAAATGACTAGAGATCCCCTTAAGCAATAACCAGTCTCATGAGTACATATATAACCTACAAACTTCAAATAGCTACTTTGCCAAGTTCTGAGACAGTTTCAAGATATCCAAGAGTACTACTCCTTAAACATTCTATTTCATAATCTCCAAAATATACTGTTAAGCAAAACAGATAATGCACAGTAAAGAGTGCACATTATATTGTGATTCATGTTAAAAAATAAAGGTGAGAGAGAGACTGGAGATGTATGTGTACACACATCTATGTGTGTATATCCTTGAATACGTGTAATATATCTCTGGAAGGATACACAAAAAAACTGTTCAAAGTGGCTGCCTCTGGGAAGGAAATGGAAAACTGCATGTTAGAAGTGGGAGGGAGCCTCAGTCTTCATTGATTACTCTTTTGTACAGTATCACTTTTTACCACATAATATACTACTTCAAAAAATTCTTAAAAAACAAATATTCTATTAGTTCCATAAACTTCTGGAATATCCCAAATTGTCAACATTTTGGCCTAAAACTATCAACCAAGCTGCCTCTTCCACCAAGAGTCACAAAAAATACTCTGTCATATGACATATCCAGTTTTTCTCCCCAAGAAAACATGGTCATCATATACATTATATGGCTGGTATCAGACTACTAGTTAGCACAGGAAAAAAAATGTACTAAGGCAATATATTATATATTCTGGATTTTTAGGTCAGTCCCTATTTCAAATACTCCCTCGTGTTGTCATACACCAGATTAACCTATTACATTTCTCCAGAATGTGGAGACAAGGCCACAATTACCTCTCGAAATGTAATTAAGCATGAATATGAAATATACAAGATTATCTGTCTGCAAAAGAAATCAGCTCTATGAAACTATTATTATATAAATGTGTCACTGTCAAAACTGAGTTGCATTTCAAAAGTATTTCTCCTAAACCTCTTTAAGAAGACAAGCAGTAGGTATAAACATCCCAGCTTCTTAAATAAGTGAATTGGAGATTTAAAGCAATGATTTAGGTTCCACTTGAGTCTAAATAAAACAACCCGAAAGGCCAGTGAGCTACCACTTCTCTGGGATTTCAGGAATAGGTGAAGTAACAGGAAATGACGATTCTTACTGAGGTTTAATTGAAGAACCATGAGTTTCTGGTTCTTCAAGAAATTTCAAGATAAAGAGAGTTGTTACTGCTGCTAAGGGAGTTACAGACAAGAGCTGATATAGACACTACCAATCTGCCTACCCAACATCTTTATGTTTCTTCTCACTTATTGTCAGAACCTCAACTTTGTCCAAGGCTCCACTGTCCAGAGAACATGACCCCATCCTCATTTTCAGTTCAGGAATCTCTCTCCTGAATCAACTCAACCAATCACAACAACCCCACTCCCCCATAGTTTTTGGTATAACATGGTCACGTGATACAACCCTACTCTACTTCTATTTTGAGCCAAAATCAATTAGGAAGCTTCCAGGAAGCATTTCATTGCTCTTAAAAAATAAGTAACTGGAAAATACAAGAGAACCAAGAGGAAACTACTACTAAAAACTATCAGAGAACTAAGAAAGTGGCTGTAATATTAATAGCCAATTTCTATCCATCAATTATCAACAGCTTTCATACAAACAACAATCACAAAGTATGATGAAATAAAAAACTGAATTTAAAACATCAACCAATGAGATTAAACAACCAGGAATAAATTTAACCAGAAATGTGTTACACTTAATTGAAGAAAACACTACTGAAAGATCTGAAAGATGGCTTGAACAAATGGAAAAACATCCCATGTTCTTGGATAGGAAAAGTCAGCAATATAAAGGACTTCAAGATTTAATGTAATCCCAATTTTTTAAAAAAAAAAAAGGGTTGTTTCCTTTTTTAAAAAAATTAAATCAATGAAGAGCTATTTATTATCTGTTAACACAGGAAATAATTCCAAAGATAGTTTTGACAAGGATGAGATGAAAATGATACTCTTGTTTCCTTCTTTTTTGGAATTAGATTAGCTGATTCTGGAGGTCACGTAAGAAAAATAAGCAAAACTCCTAAAAAGAAGTTTACTAAGAGAAGACTGGCCCTATCACGTATTAAAACTTAAAAACTCAAATATTTAGAAGAATGTGGTACTAGCACATGAGTAGACAGGACCAATGGAACACATTACAAAGTTCACAAATAGATCAAAGTATATATGGGAAGGTACATGATAAAGACAGCATTTCAAATTTGAAAATGAAGAGATGAATAACAATAACAAAATATAGTCAGTAGCAAAAATAGGGTAGCCAGATAGGGAAAAAAGTGGTATTCATACTCTTAACCAATTAAATTCCAAATGGATCAATTGTTTAGCAGTTATAAAACCATGAACATACCAGAAAATAAAAACACAGGAGAATTTTTTATAACCTTGGTTCACTATAATAATTATATAAACCCCTACTAAGATATTACTATATAAAACTATATACATTAGTTTGGAGTAGCATAAAAAAGCTTAATAACACTTTTGGAAAAGACTACATAGGGAAACAGACACTCACATAAGTGGCCGGTCCAAGTCTAAATGGGCTGTACCCCTGGAGGGCAACTTGCCAAATGCTGTCAAAACTACAAATGCATAAACCCTTTGACCCAACCATCCTACTTCTAAAAACTTATCTAGAGATATACTTTCACAGATGCAAAATCCCTTACATTTAAGGTTATTCACTGATTTCTGTAATAAAGACTGAAAACAATACACATATCTATTAATAAGAGACTAGTTAAATAAGTTATAGTACATGCATACAATGAGATGTTATAAGGCTATAAAAACTAATGACAAAACCTTATGTCATGATTGGGAAAATATCCAAGATATTTTGATCAGGTGAAGAAAGAATGTTACAGAATGGTAATGTATGATATGCTACCATTTGTGTAAAAGACAGAGGGAAATAATATATTCATATTTGCTGGTATGTGCTTAAGAGAATCCTGGAAGGATATGCCAAAAATTATTAACAGTAATTACTTATGTTGAGGAATGGGGGACATAGTGGGAGTGTTTTCACTGAACCTTGCTAAAAGCTTTTTAGATTTCTTAGCCACATGAATACATTACTTATACAAAGCACATTCTCCTTCTCCTGTTGGCATGTTTGGAGTGTGGCTGGGAACTGCTTCCTTCTCTTCTCAGACCATGAAAGGAGTCAATGTGAAGTGAAAGCCACACTCTGAGGAAGGCAAAATGAAGAGGCAGCAACAACCTGGATCCTTGATGGCATCACTGGCCTGTTAGTACACGGATGTTTTTCCTTATTAAAGCCATTTTGAGTAGGGTTATCCACTAGGTACAGCTGAGGGTGCCCCACTGCTAGACTAGCACAGTAGCCAAACCCAGGCACCCCCCTAACAAACTTCAGAATAAGCAGCACCTCCTTTTCCAGACTGCTGAAAAGAAAAACCCTCCTTTCTAGCCTTCATGACACTTCTACAGACCCATCTGCACTAATTTCATGGTGGTGTGACCTCTGTTTTTGTTTCCCCTACCTGACTGAACTCTTCAAGAATGGGCATCGTAAGCAATCAACAAATTCCACCATGGTCATCTCTCAGCCCACCTCGTGTGCCTCTAGTAACTTCTGATTCTAAGCTTTGCTGACTAAGAGAGCAACAGGACTATGCACCAAAGTAACTCATCTTTCCATCAAACTACCCCAAATAATCAGTGAGTCAGAGACAAAGCTGTGCACCTCACCAAGTGCTCTTCTTGAGTGCACAGATTATATTCCCAGCCTCCCTGGCAGCTAGGTTGGAGCCACGTGACTGGTTACGGCCAATGGCTGAAAGTGTGAAACTTGCAGGCCCAAGCACACAAGAGGGTATGAGTTCTCCACACCTGCTCTTCTCCAGTCATGGGGAACATGGAGGCACAGCCCTAAGAGGGAAACACCTGAATCTCGGAGTCACCTTTCCATGACAGACTTTACATGAGGCAGGCAATAAAGTTTTCGTGTACTAAAAGTCAGACATTCCCAGGTTTGTTTAGTTACCAGAGCACAGCCTATGTCTCAGCCAACCTATCAATCAACAAAAATTTTCTCCTCAGAGAAAGCCAACACTCTGAGGAAGGCAAAATGAAGAGACAGCAAGAACCTGGATCCTTGATGGTATCATTGAGCTGTTCAATTAATAAGATCTCTCACTTGTCGAACTTAAACTTAGAGAAGTTAACAGCAGTCAAAAATATACCTGCTCTATACCCAACTCTGTGCTAGGTGTTATGGAAGATACAGAAAAAAAAAACAAAAAGAAAACAGATGTTCACTCATTGAGCAAGTATTTATTAAGCACTAGGTTAGGCTTTGGTCTCTGTCCTTGCAGTATTTAAAATCTGATCAAGAAACAAAATATATACAAGCAAAAAAGAAAAAAAGGATTAAGTATTAAACCTGTGGTCTCCCTAGCTAACTCAGCTCCCCACTGGTATTCTCTCAATATAGTTTTCTGCTGAATTTATTTTACTTATTTGTGTGATTCTTTATCTCATGTCACTCTCTCTCACTGGACTGTACACACCTCAACTGTAAAAAGCAGGTATTTTTTGCTTTGAATTTTTGCCATCACATTCCCAGGACCAGTGTGTGGCACATAGTAGGAACTCAAGAAATACCTATTTAGTAACAGAAGATTTGCTTTACTACAACATTTTTGCTTCCTTACCTATTTTTCATTAAACTAGCAGGGAATTTTGTTTAATACTCTTAACTGTACTTAATACTGCCTTAGTTCAACTATCCTTGGGCTCAAGTAATAGAGAAAGCAAAGCTGTATTGATTTCAGCACACCCTTAAATGTCAGAAAAGCTGGCAAGTTGCCGAATTTCTGGGGCATAAATCAAAGAGATAAATATTTATGGCTTATCCATTGTCTCACATGAGCTAGCTGATGGTGCAAGTACATATTCCTTAGGAATTTCCCACTCCTAGAAGAGTGGCTTGGTCATATGTTAACAACATTAAGCAACATAAAGTATAAATCAATGATTGTTTAGGAAATCTATTAGGCGTAAATGATCCTTCCTATAAATGAAGCTTTAAACTGAAATCAAATATTCAACAGTTTAAAATGAAGGTGGTGTATTTTTAATGTAAGATTCATTAGAATTCAAGAAAAATGTAAATTTTTCTTTTGCCCATCTTGGCTACCAATACAGTGATATGAAATATACATTGGAAATATCATGCTTTTTTATGGTAGTTCAAGGAAAAAATATATATCTAAAATTAAATGTAAAAAATCTGTACTCAGAAAATGTGGACATTTTGTATCATCTTTTGATTTTAGCAATTGGTCTGCTTGTTAATATATCCTTCCTGACATAACTACCATCTTGAACTCTAAACAACTTCCTATCCCCCATAATCCTCTACATCGTTGATGGTGTGAAGATTAAAGCTTAGCCAATTAGCCACCCACTATAGCTGAGTTAATCACATAATCTTTGAGATGGTCACAGAGCAGTGGAGTATGCAACAGTTTTCTTTTCTCTCTTTACAATGATTTAACTAATTGTGAGACTTAGCACTGCTCTCAAATATAAAGGGCAGGAGGGTTTTTAATCAGAAGCTGTGTCATTGCTTTATAAGTCAGGGCTTATCTTCTTCTAAGAGACATTGTTGCACAGAGACTTCTTTAACAAGTTTCCAAATACCCTAAATTAGTCAACCATTGCTTATTTAGACCAAGGCTTACTGCTTTAGAATAATGACCAGTAATCCGTAGTAAAACTAAGATTCTGTCACATGACAGCTACACATTCAATTATGTGATTGCCATGTTAATGTCTGTTTAAAGGAAATGCTAATCCAAACTGAAGTCTGACAATACTCTTCTCCCCTTAATAAGGCCACATATGAGGAGGAAAAGGAGGGGTAGAAGGACTCTGGGAATGAGGGATGGGGAAGAGAGAGGGCATGAGGGTTGCACAAAGTGAACAGGAAAGAGGGAAACAGAGGTACAGGTTCTAGGAAGAGAGGGGAGCTGACCTGGTTCCAGCCAAATCCTGGTAGGGCAAACCGATCTTGTGGCATTGCTGTCAGTTATTACGGGAGACACTGATTGGCAGATTAACCCCGTTCTCTAACAGTAAATGTGTTGTGGCAATAGTCTGGTATTAATGACAAAATGTGCCAATAAAGAGCATGTCTATAACATTCTGAAGTTCTGACAAGGCTTTCTGGCCAATGTGATTCCATAGGCCATAAATTAAGGGAAAGACACGTGCCCTCCACCCCCAAAGTGACAAGGCAACTCAGCTGACCTCCCTGGTATCAAGAATTACAGAAGCAAACAAAAATGCTGGAGGAACCCAGAACTAGGGATTAACTGTGGGGAGGACTGAGGGAATCTTTGTGAGTCATCAGAGATCCAGAGAAACCAACTGGCAGAAAGGAATGAGCTTTCTCCAAAGATACAGCAGAAAGTTCCCTGACAGTTAACTGTACTAGAAGTGACTGGGCAACCTGACATTCAGGAGGCCAGAGGATATGGTCAAACTGTGAACCCAAACTGGTCATGTCTACACTGAATTACGATCCTTTCTAGAAGGCCAGGTCCAAGCAGAGGAATTACTAGGTATGAGAAATTGGGGATGGAAGGGGAGGCCCCCAGGATGGGGATTAGGAGTAAAGGCAGCAAAAATAACTGACATAGGCAGGTGAATGAAATCCAAGACCAGTAACTGACCTCAAATCTAAGAAAATCTACTTCTAGCAATCTACTCTGACTTTAATATTCATTCATTCATTAACTTATCCATACACTTATGCTTGTCTCTGGTAAGTCCTCCCTGACTAGTTAGATCAACAGTATCTGGGTGTCCATTCTCATAGCCCTTAGGCAGATTTCCCCAGGGACTTTTTTGGGTTTTATTATTATTATTATTGTTATTATTAGAGATGGGGGTCTCACTATGTTGCCCAGACTGGCTTTGAACCCCTGGGCTCAAGCAATCCTTCTGCTTTAGCCTCTGGATGGTTTTCTTTCTTCGTGGCAATCAGCATCTATTAATAATTGCCACAATAGTTTCTTACTGTTGCCCAGACTCCATGTCACCTGGAATAGACCATCACTGTGTGTTATGTACACTTTTACCTTCTTCAAACCACTCCACAGGAGTCATTTCTCCTCAACAGTGCTTATATGCTTTTTAAACAGAATTCCTCTACAAGCTTATTCTGAACTATTCTACATTTCCGTTTCTGAATGAGAAAGATACAACAATATATATATGTTGCCCTTAGTTTCATCTTGGGAGCATGTCAATAAGCCTGGCCAGTTACCTTATTTCAAGCCTCAGGACTTCAGTTATCTTTGCTCAGAGTTTCTCCTCAGTCTGGTCTCCCCGTGCCCTGCCACCCAACCATTCACCAACAAACCAAAAAGCACCAGCTTCAGGTTCACCATGTGATCAGCCTTACACGCAGGAAAAGCAAAGAGGCGTCCTAGTGGTAGGACTCCAGAACTCCTCCATCCAAAACAAAAACCACCTCCACTAAGCTGCCAAAGTCCCAAAAATCTCCCATCAATTAATTTACTTTGTTTTAAATCCTAAGGTTCAAGGAGGCTTCAATTAAAATACCTCCAGAAAACAAGTTGCTGCCAGCCATTTATTTCACTGCTAGAATTAACGTGAGACTGCTTACTAATTAAGACAACAGGCAGCAAGCCGGGTACTGTGGAAAGAGGACACAGAACAAGATTTGGAAGGGGAGAATGGGAGGGCTGAGGACCAGCTGCAGCACATGGAACAAGACTACTCAAGGAGAGACCAGATCACTCCAGAGCTGTGGTCCCCAACCCCCAGGCCGCGGCCCAATACCAGTCTGTGGCCTGTTAGGAAACGGGCAGTGGCACCGCCTGAGTGCCACCCCACCCCCACAATCCCCAATCCACGGAAAAATTGTCTTCCACGAAACCAGCCCCTGGTGTCAAAAAGGGTGGGGACAGCTGCTCTAGAGCACTCAGGGGGCATGACAGGAGGGACAGCAGGTCTCTGAAGCAAGGTGGCAGCATGAGCTTCCTCCTAGCCTGATGGGTACACAATGCTCCAGCAACAATATCTTGTATCTATAAAGGTTTTACAGTTTACAAAGCCCTTCTCATAGCGATCCCTGAATCTGGTCTGTTATAAACAGCAATGAAAAATAGGCAGAAAACATATCCCCAGTTTAAGGTCAATGATTTTGAAGCCCAGATGACTGAGGGACTAGTTAGCTACAGAGCTGAGTCCTTCTAATGCCTGGACAAGAGTTCAGAGCTGAAATCCAAGCTCCGAGACTGATTAGCTTTAGAATCGTGACCCACCCCACCCCCCCGGGGCCTCAGTTTCTCTTCTGTAAAATGGGATATTATAAGGAGCTTAACACAGTGCCCGACACACAGAAAACAAACAGCAAACATAAGCTATTAGTATCACTGCTAGTAGCCGCTGGACATAGAGCAGTGGTTCCAACCCTGCCACGTATTAGAACCACCTGGGAGTCTGAGACAGCCTTACTCCCACCCAGGCCTTCCCCCAGACTGCTAATCAGACTCTGCAAGCATATGGTCCAGACATGTATTTTTCTTTTCTTTTTTCTTTTTTGATCGATTCTGAAGCAAGGTGCCACAATTAAGAATAACTGATACAGGCTGGGTGCGGTGGCTCACGCCTATAATCCTAGCACTCTGGGAGGCTGAGGCAGGTGGATCGCTCAAGGTCAGGAGTTCGAGACCAGCCTGAGCAAGAGCGAGACCCCCGTCTCTACTAAAAATAGAAAGAAATTATCTGGCCAACTAAAAATATATAGAAAAAGTTAGCCGGGCATGGTGGCACATGCCTGTAGTCCCAGCTACTCGGGAGGCTGAGGCAGAAGGATTGCTTAAGCCCAGGAGTTTGAGGTTGCTGTGAGCTAGGCTGACGCCACGGTACTCACTCTAGCCTGGGCAACAAAGCGAGACTCTGTCTCAAAAAAAAAAAAGAAAAGAATAACTGATACAAAGTAGTATATCTCAAATTGTAATGTGCATTCAAATCACCTGATGGTCTGGTTAAAATCCAAGTTTTGATTCCGTACGTCTGGGATGAGGTCTGAAATTCTGAATTTCTAACAGGCTTCCTGGTGCCGCTGCTTCTCGGCAGGTCGCACTCTGAAGAGCAAGGACGCAGAGACTAGCACGAGGGCGAGCAGCGCTGACACAGGCAGGCGAGCAGGGATCACAAAGCAAAAACCACTCGAGCCACAAAGACCTACTGATAGGACTGCAGAGGTCCTCAGAAGGCCTAAACTCGTACATTGCCCTCTTCAACATCATTAAATGACACGATGAACAACGAGTGAGAGGCAAAGTCTGGCACAGAACACTCTTCTCAAATAGAACGATTAAATGTTTTCTCCCCTTTTGACTTTCACCTCTCTACTTGACTCCATCTCCCCACGAAATGCACTCCCCCTAACTATGCCCCTATTAGTGTCTTGACTTCCTTCAACGAACATCGAGGCCCCTATTGAAAGATAGCACTTTCTTTTCACCTTCAATTCCCTTGCTCACCTGCTCTATGTCACCAACCTGGAGCACCACCTTCACCACTGGCGTCACCCCTGGATCCCTGGGACTGAATATGCCAGAGAAATATCGGGAACCCCAATAAATCAGCCCACGACAGGCTTCTGTCTTCATTTAAGAACCTTGCCCAGGACCCTGCCACGAGAGTATCACTCCTCCCTCCCTGACTCCTTGGGTTCATTTCTTCACAGAAACTTAACGTTTCATCCAGCTACCTGTATGTCGTAGTTTCTTTCTGAGGACCTTGGATCGCCAGCTCCTGAGAAGACCGGGACCAATACGAAAATGACTGTTTTATCCTCCTCAGCTTGTCCTAGGGCTGGTGTGCAATCCTGGTTGCATATTAGCATCACCTGTGACCTCCCCAGCCTCCACCCCATCCCACCCTGATTTAATTGTCTGAGGTGGAGCGTGGCAATGTGTGTGGCTAGGGTCAAAAACCACTGCCCTTGGGAAGCCTTCTTATTCCTAACTAGGAACTAAACAAGAGCAAGCTGCCTCACCACAATGGATGCACCATCCCTAGTGTGGAAGATGAGGAGAGGTGGGTTTCTATCCCAAACTCATTTCCTTCTGTGATGGTTCCCACAATGAAGTTAATGGAGTTCTGGAGGTGGGGGAGGGCCAATTCTAAGGCTGTAACAATTGATGGGTCATTAAGCTCAGCCTTGGAAAGCTGGGCCACTTCTCCAGGTCCTCCAACAGAGCAGCTGTGAACTCTTTAGAGTGTGAAAGAATAAGGCTCTACCTCCACGAGCCCCACACCGCAATCTTATTAGGACACATTTTTTCAACATGCCAGTAAAAAAAAAAAAAGACTCATTTTCCCGCACGGATAAGTAGTGACTTTAGAAGTTTATAAGGCAGCTAACAAAACAAAAAATTCAACCAAAGTATGCAAAACAAATTTTCTGACTTCGTCTGTATTCTACCTAAGTATGCTCTTACCCAAATGGGATTCAGCTGAACATAAACGGTTTACTAGATCTAGAAAACTAATGAAAACTAAATTGAACAGAAAACTATAGTCAGACACCATCAATGAACAGAATATATTCTACCAGTTAAGGAAATCAAGCCATTCAGGAAACAGCTGTAATATCTGCAAATAAATCTTTACCCACCAAGTAATCCCTGTGAAAGAAAACATCCTACCTGATTAGATCTGGTTCGGCACCCTCATTCTTAAAGGATGCCAGAAGTAGTCTCTCTCGAGTTACAAGATCATCCAATAGGTTCTGTCTTCGGTCCCCTTCAAGTTGTGTTCTGCAGACGTCTTGTTAAGGTCCAACAGTAGATGAATTACCTCATGTTACCTGTTACGTTATTAACTCTTCAAGTCAGCTGTGGCTTTTACAGACTAATCACTGCTATCCAGGAAGGATCTGAAGCATTCTTCTGCTTTTCCTGCTCTGACCTTCAATCTCACCGATCCTTCAGGTGAGGGCCCTTGACAGTACCACTGTGGAGGGACTTGTAGACGCTGACTTAGATCACTATGCAAGTTCTTTCACTGAGAAATATACTAGGTAAATGTTATTTTCCTCACAGTGACCAAGATTTAAATGACTTTTCCTGTCAACAGAACAATCTGGCTCAGGGATTCTTCAGGATTTGAGTTATACGTGTCGGTGTTCAGGGGTCACTTCCTACACATTAGTACCCTAAGATACTATGTCTAAAAAAGCAGAGGAAGTTCTCTATATTACCCTCTTTCTCCCATGTTAATACCTATTAATATACCTGGAATTTATTTTGTAAAGCGCTACTTTATGCAACAGATCTGCTCTAAAAATTGTTACCATCAGATCATTATTTAAATACATTGCATAATCTTGCAGGAAAATTACAAAGAATCATATTTGAATGTGTGATTCTAGTAAGCCTGCTAGACTGGGAGTCCCAAGGGCAGAGTTTTTGTCCTATTTTGACCACTATGATCTTGAACCAGTTATTTCACCTTTTTGGATCTGTTTCTTTATAGGTAACACCAGATAATCTCTAACACCTTTTCTAGCACAACTCATAAGTGATGGTTAAAAAAAATAAATCAGGACTAAATTCAAAGTTTTATATACTAGCTTTCTTGAAGCAAACTACACAAGTTCTTCTAGGCTGAAGTATGTGTGTGCACATATGTGTGTTAAAAAATAAAGGAAATCTTGAAGGAGAAAATTTTTGCCACAAAGAGAATGAGAAAGCTAACAATACCTTTGAAAGGATATATCTGACATGAGACATAAAAAGTGAGCACAAAAATAAGCCACCTCAACTCAATTTTATCTAGCTTTTACTTTTTCATTAAATGGCCTTAGTTTTATTAGAGCTAAAACGCTGATGATTCAATGTAGCTCTGGCCACAATTACCTAATCCTAGTAAAAATAGCAAGGCATTAGGGAGACTGCTACTTTGGATATATAGATACTTTTCCTTTTAAGAGGGATATAAAACATTGTACTTAGGCCCAAAAAGTTTCTGAGAAATTGGCAGACTCAAGTAGTAGCATCCCCATTACCTGGGTGAGAAAACCGTAACACAGGGAATCTATAATTTGTGTTGCTAATTTTGCATAGAAAAGGGCTAGCTAGCAAATTAGTAAACAAACCCAGGCAAAAGTTTGCCACAGTAACAGACAGTAGTTAGAAAAATCATAAATCCCCAAACCAAGGTAGCTGAGCAGTGTTAGTGGCTTTAGATATTAAAAAATAATAAAGGAATTCGCTCAACATTCCACAATGCCACACTTTCCTGAGTCAAATTACTACCATTACTTTTCCATTTCCTGCTTGACAACAGTCACTAAGTACCCCATCTTGGAAACCATGAAGTAGGAACTGTAACAAAGAAACAGTAACCTTAAATACTTCCTCAGTATTAATAAAAGGGCCAAATATTAGTCTTTTGATCAATGCCATATCAAAAATAAGTATCAATGTCTTTCAAATTAATGGCAAATTGTCAAGGCAGAAAAGGTTTTTCTATTTAAAAGAAGCTCCTCAAAAATTAAAACATAACAAGTGACAATAAAAATTATACAGGACAAAATGGGAATTTTAAATTGTGGAAACTATCAATTACATCACAATGCAGGATGAGCATCCCTAATCTGAAAACCCAAAAATGTTCCAAAATCTGACAAGACAGCACAAGTGGAAAATTCCACACCTGACCTCATGTGATGGGTTGCAGTCAAAACACAGGTAATATTGTATAAAATTACCTCCCGGCCATTTGTATAGGTGTATATGAAACATAAATGAATTGGTGCTCACACTTGGGTCCCATCCCCAAAATATCTCATTATGTACACGCAAATATTTCAAAATCCAAAAGTTGAAACACTCCTGGTCCCAAGCATTTCAGATAAGGAATACTCAACCTGTATGTACTAGCTGCCCTTGTCTCTGTGCTATGTTCAACCTACCCTGGCAACCATCGGTTTTGTTGGGATTTAAGTACCCAACCTCCCAAGCAAACATATGCTGAACTATAATCCAACATTACAATTAAGCACAGATTCAAATGGCTCAGAAATTTAAAAATAAACTTGTAAAAGTATTAGAAGACATAGATGAACTTTTTAACAATCTTCAAGTAGAAAAAAATCTTTCTAGGCAAGATTGAAAACCTAGAAGCCATGATTATATAAAATTTTAAATATCTGCAAAATAAGATTACAAGTGACAAATACTGGAATAAAAAAAGGGCAAAGGACATAACAGAGCACAGAAAAAAGAAACACTAATATCTGTACTCAAATGAAAAGACATTCAGTTTCACATTAATAAAAGAAATGCAAGATACCACTTTCAACTATCAGATTAGGAAACTGACAAGAGAGTTTTGCAAAGGGATGAGGAACTAGGCACTCTCATACATTCTTGATGAGAACGTAAACAGGTTCAACCAATTGCCAGACTGTCTTCTAAATATCTAACAAAATTTAAAAGGCACATTCTTTCAACAGGAATTTCTCCTGCAGATACCTTCATATGTTTATAGCAGGACTTAGGAGCAAGGATGTCCACTGCAGCATTATTTATAATAGTCAAATATTAGAAACATCAATGAGGAATTAGTGCATCTATGCAATGGAATGTTTTGTAGCCTAAAAGATGGAAAAGGAAAGCTGTTTATAATAATAAATGAATAACTGATAATAATAATTAATATTTATGAGCACTTACTAAGGGCTTATATGACTTATTTGCTATGGAATAATCTCAAACATAGTGCTAAACCAAAAAAAAAAAAAAAAAGCAGCAGCAGCAAGGAGCTAAACAGTGAATAGTGTGTTCCCATTATGTCAAAAAAAAATCAGACAGACATATACATGTTTGTATATTCATAGAAAAGTTCTGGAAGGATATACAAACATTGCCTCTAAGGAAGGGGACCTGGGGGTTCAGGTGTGAGGAAGACTGACTTTTCACTGAACATTGTTTTGTATTGTTTGCCTCTATCATATCCTAATTAATAAAAACACAACCTCTGGTACCACATGTATAGTGTGATCCCTTTATAGTCAAAACAATTTTATGTGTACATATGCATATTTCATGCCTATAAAAGTTTGGGCTGATAGGTGCCAACCATCAACATTATGAACCATGAAGAATGAGATGGGACAGGCTGGGGAAGAGGAAGAGAGAGAGGAGCCACTGGTAAAAACTAACAATAAGACATGTACAAGTAGAAAGTACTTTTTATAATGGAAACAATAAAGATATGTTTTAAAGTTCACACAGATACTGGTTATGGATTTAAACTAATGTTAAGAATGAACTAACAGGCTGGACATGGTGGCTCATGCCTGTAATCCTAGCACTCTGGGAGGCTGAGGCGGGAGGATCACTTGAGGTCAGGAGTTCGAGACCAGCCTGAGCAAGAGTGAGATTCTGTCTCTACTAAAAATAGAAAAAATTAGCCAGACATGGCAGCACATGCCTATAGTCCCAGCTACTCGGGAGGCTGAGGCAGGAGGATCACAGGAATTTAAGGTTGCTGTGAGCTAGGCTGACCCCATGGCACTCTAGCCCAGGTGACAGAGCGAGACTCTGTCTCCAAAAAAAAAAAAAATGAACTAACAAAGAACATCAAGTCATAAGAGTAAAACTTGATTATGTTTGTAGATTAGTAACTGAAGAACAGAATCCCAGACATTGGATGCTAGAAGAGGCCTTAGGGATCCCCTAGCCCAATTCTCTTGTTTTCCTGACCAGGAAATTAAGGCCCAGCGTGGCCAAGTCCCTCAGCTGGTTAACAGTAATTCAGGGCTACAGCCCAGAGAGCCCAACTCTTTCTACACTAGGTCAGGGCTTTTCCACCACATCGTGCCAGGCTTGCCCACCAAACATTCCGGGGGCCTTCTCCACCCTGAGGCACCCAGCACTGCTCACTTAACTTCACCACTTCTTAGAATCCTGTTAAAAATAGCACGGAGAATACGAATTCAGAATATACCCAGGGAATCCCTGTAAATGTGGGAAAACTGGAAAGCGATCCAATTAGGAACATTCTGCCTCTTTGTTTTATATTTTATTTTAATCTGTGGCGAGAACAGAGCATAAGGAGACGGGGTGAGGGGAGGTGGAAGGAGAATAAATTGAGTAATGGACCGTCTGCATAGTACCCTTGCTATATACGGGTTGATGTTAACAAGAGGTCAAAGAATCACCCAGGCAACGATTACTGCATGTATGTGGACACGTACATGGTAGTTTGGTAGAGTAAGGGGGTGGGGCAGAGTGTGCCTGAGGCTAAGGACTGGTAGAAAATAGGGCCCACAGTCAGTGGCCAGTGCTAGTGGCCTCTTCCACCAACTTGGTGAATACTAAGAAGGTCAGAGAACAGACAAATAAGGAAAAGGAAGAACTCACTACTATAGTACTTGGGCATTGCCTAGGCTGATTTTACATGTAATTATAGCCAGTTCATGAAAATGTAAGGTTGCAAATGGAATCGGATCCTGATATTGTATTCCCAATACCTACTACCAGTATGCATAAGCCCACCTTCTCTGCTGTAACCAGTAAACACTCTGACCCACAGAAGAAGTAGGGTGACCGTGTTGCTGGAGCCACAGGACTACCTCCCTCCTCCAGCTCCCATTTTTTCTCTTTATTTGGTAGAAAGCCTAAGAATTTAGGTAAGTCTTATTTTGTGAATGAATTACTGTGGAGAAGGAAGAAGTCTGCAGATAATTACTTCTCCATGCCATAACAGAAGAACTGCAAGGAGACAATTTAAGGTTTCAGAGGTCAGAAGACTTTTTTGGCTCATTTTTCTTTTAAGTCAAACTCTAATAAATATCTATTATGTACCAGCACAAGCTTTTACCTTCCTCAAAGCACTGATCACATTTTGTAAATACTACCTTAATACCATCATTATCTGTGTGCTTTG
This sequence comes from Varecia variegata, assembly GCA_028533085.1. Taxonomy (NCBI): domain Eukaryota; kingdom Metazoa; phylum Chordata; class Mammalia; order Primates; family Lemuridae; genus Varecia; species Varecia variegata. Next base: position 107,269,892 of record CM052441.1, read on the forward strand.
ATATCACCACCTTCGTAAAAGGACTATCTGTAAATTCTCAATGGTAGCAGTAATTTTTACAATAAAAATTGTACAAGGAGGACGTACTGTACGTGAAGCACCTTCTATGTATATAATCTAATCCTCACGACAATCCTATAAACCATGTGGACTTTTATCATCCCTATTTCACAAATGAGAAAAATAGGGCACAAAGAGGTTAGGTAACTTGCCCAACGTTACACAGTTACTAAGTGTTGATAGCTACCTTTTATTCAACACCCACCATTATGGGGGCACTGTGAGGGGCTTTAGAAACACTTTCTTCAACTTTCATAACAACCTTGCCAAGTATGATTTTTCTTACTTTATAGATAATGAAAATAAGGTCCAGAAAGGCTAAACTGCTGTTTGGCCTTGAGCAAGTGGCAGAGCTGGTCTTCACTCTCAGTTCTGTCTGGTTCCAAAGCCAGCATTGTTCTCACTATACTGGTGCCTAGGTTTTAGGATTTCATGGACCAGTAATATTTAAAAAAAAATTGGGGGTAAAAAGGGTGGTACTTATATAGCATTAATAATCATAACATTTTTGCAGGCATGGATGTTCAAAGAAACAACAAGTAAAAGTACTAACTACTTTTAATATCACGGTGAAAAAACAAGGAGATTTTAACACCAAAAACTAGAAAGAACCATATAACAGACTATAAATCAGAAAATGTCTACTGACGTAAGTACTATCTTCCTGTTCTCTTGTCACCAGGCACCAGTGCAAACTCTGACTTGGACAGGCACCGTGTTTGAGAACCACTTCACCTCCACTGGCTCCACCAGAGGAGTCCTCTAAAATCTATTCAGTTAGTGTCTCCACACCTGCATTCATTGGGGTTTGTTATATAGTTTTTACCACATCTATCTATCCACCCACCCACCTACCTACGTTTTTCCCCAAAAAATTCAGAGTTATTTATAGATTTAAAAAAAATTATTTCCGCAGGCATTCTCCCAATACACCAAAATACCTTTTGATATTAAACACCCTTGAAAGGGGTTTTTTAAAAATTCTCTTTAAAGAAGTAAAGGTGATGCCTTTGAAAAGTCAACAAACACACAAGGTTCATGTAAAGCCAATTCTAAGAATATCTTTAGTACTATCTGGAATTTCACATGCAGTCTTGTATAGCACATACCTTTTCCCAACTGGGAGGCAATTATAATTCCTATCTCAAAGCAGCACTAAGAATAGAAGTTAATGTCTTTCAGTAATTTAAACTCTCTCTGGCTGCATGTCTTTGGTGTATTACTTGCAAACTAACAGATTCAAAACACAGAACTTTCATTTTAATTTCATGTTTATTCTTGCCAGGAGAAAAATACTTTTTCAGGAAAGAGCATAACATCTTATTCCTTAACTTCACAAATTTAATTGTTTAGAAAGCATTTTCACAGGACTTATCTTTCTGGCAACTTCTAGTGTTCTTTGGAAAATTTCACAAATATAGAAAGGCATAAATTTATTACGTAAAGTACCACAAACTCTCAACTACCTGGCATAGTAAGAAAATGAAGTATTCAAGTATTCACATTTAAAAAGTGAATATTTTACCCTACATTAATTATACCTCAAAAAAGGATTAAAAAGTCACTCTATTGGTGATTTACGGACAAAAATTTTTCTAAAATTTACAACATCATAAAGTATACCTAATAAACCACCATGAACACTGTTTCATCATTCTGATAGTTAAGAAGGTTCTTCAGGATTTGCCTTATAAACAGGATTTGTCTTGGCACTACAGCAACATGCCAATTAATAGAGAATTCTAGTTGAAGACGTTCCAGTTATTATCTCTACCAAAGTAGAATTCAGCTCTTAAACAACTGACTTTGGGGCCAGACAGCCCTGTGTTTGAATCTGGCCCTTCTACTTCCCAGCTGTGGGGTCCTGGGCAAGTTACTAAAGCTCTCAAAGATTGCTCTCCTCTGTGTAAAAATCTCCTCTGCTGGAATGCTGGATTCTCTTTCCAAAGTTAGACTCTGGCTCAATAACTTTTTTGTAAGGAAGAAAAAGGAACCACCAAAACAAACTGATAATAGTAGGTTATTAGGACTGACAAGTTGTTATCTGATGTATCTTAAATCTGGAGGACAAATGCCATGGAATTATTAAAAATGTTTGGGAGGAGGAAGGAACTCAAGGGAAGGGAAGACGGGGGGACAGAAGGAGAATTAAAAAGTGGCACTGGTAATATAGAAGCCACCTTCTTTCTATCACATCAAAAGAAAGGTGGCCTCCCTGAAACTAACAGAAGTTTATGAGCGCCCCCGTGGGGCGGATTATCTGAATGCCATCCCTAGTACTCACGGCAGTTACAGTAGAAATCGATCAATTATTTAAAAAAATAAAATAAACAGGATTTTAAAGAAAACTGTTAGAGTCCAGTTGAGTTTCTTACTTCTCCTAGGAAATTTTAATTATCCACATAAGGTCCCTAAATATTTTTGTAATGTTTTAAATAATGTTGTTCAGTGTTTTTAATGCTTAGTGTTTAATTCAGTAATTTAGGATGTAATTATGAGATCACCACAAAAGCAAAAATCTCTGAGATTTCAACAGATAGTCAGACTGTAAGCATTTAGGAGAATAAAGTCAATTATTACTGTGGTATGCTTAGTACTCTATAATTAATAACTAGCAGAAATTATTAACAGAAAAAGTAAAAGTTCTTAATTTGTATATTTTCCTTGCTCTATAGGTTTAGCATATAAATAAGACAAAGAATAACCAGTTACCTGAATGGAAGTTAGCAAATACATAGTTATTAATATTATACCATGAAACAATATTTAGTTACCTTTCTAATACATGTGCTTTAGGTAACAGTATCATGAATTTGCACACTTTGACCCCATGTGCAGACCTCCCAGTACTCAGTACAGAAAGCAGAAGAAATAGCCCTGCCCATCTAAAACTACTTGAGGTCTATATATTACGACTTGTTGATTTTGGTAAAATAAAAATTCTTTATATGATAGACTAACTGTGCAGAAACAAGTAATACCAGATGGAGGATAAAGCTACAAACTAAGTGTGCCAGAATATTCCAATTGTGTTAAAAATAAGGTCCCAATTGTTTATTAAAATTAAACTTTTATCTGAAACCTTAGAGGATTAAAGACTGAATATTTAGAAAATCATGCACCTAATCTAAACCAACTTTCCTGGTAACATAAAGAGGTTACACTTGGGAGGAAATATTTTTTTAAATACCTTCAATTGTTTTATCTAAGAAGCTATCTATATTCATACATTTTCCCATATTTAAAATCAGGTAGTAACCATTTCCTGAGATACCAACAATTTGGTCTTTGGCATGAAATACTGACAATTTAGAGAAAGGATGAGAGAAGACCAGTTTGAGGTCAGTTTCCAAATCAATATAAACTCAGGTATAAAGGGTTCGTTTAGGTTAACAGGTTACATGGATTTTCCTAAATGGATCACAGTATGAATTTCTCAAAAAAAAAAAGTTTCAGGCTGGGCGTGGTGGCTCACGCCTGTAATTCTAGCACTCTGGGAGGCCGAGGCGGGTGGATCGTTTGAGCTCAGGAGTTCGAGACCAGCCTGAGCAAGAGCGAGACCCCATCTCTACTACAAATAGAAAGAAATTAGCTGGAAAACTAAAAATATACAGAAAAAATTAGCCAGGCATGGTGGCATGTGCCTGTAGTCCCAGCTACTCGGGAGGCTGAGGCAGAAGGATTGCTTGAGCCCAGGAGTTTGTGGTTGCTGTGAGCTAGGCTGATGCCACGGCACTCTAGCCCAGACAACAGAGTGAGACTCTGTCTCAAAAAAAAAAAAAAAATGTTTCAATACTTGACAGTGTTGGCAGGACTGGTTTCAAGCAAGTCCTACCCCACCACTTACCCTCCAAACTCCCAAACTAGAGGCAGTATCTGTGCCACTGGAAGAATAATAAGGCACACAAGTCACATCTCAATAATCTACATAAACAGGGGGAAAGGTGTATGCTTTCTACTGGTATCAGCCTCTCTGAAAAGAAATGGATCATTAAAAACTCTGGAAACTCCAGAAATGGCATCAGAGCTCAGGATTATCATGGATTCATGGAATTTTTCCTGTTGGAGCAGTGGCTAGCCATCTTCAAGGCAGTCTAGACAGGGAGCTATGCAGGGCTCTGAAAATACAGCACTGACAGAAAGCATTAGCTTCCCGCACTGTACAGGTTACACCCAAATAAGTTAATTCCTTCGGCAGGTCTCGCTTTGCCAGCATATTCACTATAAAACATGTAACAGACACTTAAAATAGAAATCAAGATTATAGGCAATATTTTGGAAACCAGGTCTTCCTCAAGCTGTGGAAAAATCTGGGTGGCCCAGATTCCTTCCTTTCTTAAAATAAGACTGTTTTTCCTCCCACTCTAGAAAAGAGGTGGAAATGTTTACATGGATACATCTGATGTGTTGACACAGCTCTTAGCAATAAGTCCTTCAAAAGGGCGATCTTTTCCTTCAGGTTCTGCAACAAAGCTCTGATTGTCACCGTAAGCTGAAAAGAAAAGAACACATCCTAAGTATTCCAGTCCAGAGGTGTACAAACTACTAAACTATATCATGAAAATGCTGCTTTACAGGTTATGATTCAATCCAGGAAGGGCTGGAAGAGATGCTTGGCCTCCCCACAACAAACTCAGGGCTGTAAGTAGTCTCAACAGTGCCTGGCCCAGCCTCTGGCCTGTACCCACTCTACAACCTGGCCACGTGGTGAGCAAGGCCATACTTGAACACTGACATTGACTGGAAACTGTCAATTTGCCCTCATCAACCCCTGAATGCTGTCCCTAGAGCTTCTACCCATTGATCCTAGTTATGCACCTTGGAGCCATGCAGGAAATTGTGTTTCCCAAGTCTTCATGCGATAGTAAAACCCACAATTCCCTCAACCAGGCTTCAAAAGACATCCCATTACTGTCTCGACCAGTCTCTCTAAACATACTGGTAAAATTTATAACCCATTGAAACATTTCATAGCAATGTGTTCTTTTAAGAGGAATGTCAACCACACATGACTCTTTTTCCAGGAGTGTGTAAATTTTATCCAATCATTCTAAAATCCTGGAAGAAATTTTGGGTTGTGACTCCAAAGTGCTACATTAAAGGATAGAGGAAGGGGAAAGAGAGAAAGAGAGAGTGCCTCTCAGGAATTTGGAAAAGTGAAAAATAAACTGCCCATTTAAATTAAGACATATTCCACCATGGATAAAATCAGAGATATGTTAAAAACACACAATACCACAGGTGTCATTTGCTACCTTGTTAAAAGTAGCAATTATGCAACTTGGGTGAAAGCAGGCTCTCACTCCTTTACATGAGCAGAATCACACTAAGAAAAGCAGAGAAAGCCAGAGGCTGGCCAAGGGCTACACACATTAAGCAACTCTCCAAGGCATCAGTAACCAAGAAAAGTCTCACTTTAACTATTCTAATATCTCTGGGAAGCAAGGAAGAACCACCCACAATGTTTACAGGGAAATGTCAAGACAAACAGCTCTCTCCTCATTCAAACAGTAAAGAGCAAAACAAGCAAACAAAAAAGCACCACACACACACCAGACCTACAAAGAGTCTACAAAATTAAAGATCAAAAGCATTCAAGAGATGAAAGAGTATATAGCCATTAAAAAGTATAACTCAAATCTCAGTTTGTTCACATAGAAAGATACCCAGTTTAACTTATTAAAAGAAAAAATCAAGTCATAAAATGTCACCCAAATAAAAACAATCCAGGAACTAAACACACCAAAATGCCAACAGTGGTTATCTCTAAGTAGGATTTCTTGATATTTTATAAGAAAATGATTACTTTTATAATCAGAAAAAAAGTTCCATTATCATAATTAAACAGCTTTCCAAAGCACAGAAAAAGATGGAAAGTCTAATTCATATTTTAAGCTAACATAACCCTGGTTAAAAAAACACTGACAGAGATAACCACATCCATCTCACTCAAGGATTATAAATGTAAAAATCTTTTTTAAAATATTAACAAAGCAAATTCAGAATTTCATTGAAAAAGACAATATACCATTACCAAGTAGAATTTATTCTAGTTATTTAAGACAGTTTGATGTTAGAAAATAATAATTAAATAATAATAATCTAATAATAAAACTCATGGTGTTAATGATTAAAAATAGAATAAATATATGATTAATACAGTATAGGGGAAATTAAAAACAAAACCAAAAAAAAAAAAAGAAAGAAAAACTAAGGATAGAACACTATTGCCTTAACTGCACTATTATTTAACTTTGTGCTAGATGTTCTAACCAATGCAATAAGACAAATTGAAGACATATATAGACTGGAAGGAGGGAGATGAAAATATCATTATTCACACATTGATAACAGTCTATATGGAAAACTTCAGATAATCAACTGAAAGATTATTAGAAACAGCAAAAGAATTCAGTATGGTGATCAATAATAAAATAAAATATCAGGAGCATTCCTAAATTTAGGTAATACCTAGGGAGAAGTTTTTTAATTATTACTTTTAAACTTCATTAATGATATCAACAAAATCTAAAAAGTATGTAGCACAGTGCCAGACACATAGTAATTGTACAGTACATACTGCTGAAGCAATGAAGAAAAGGAAACACTCAATACAGTAAAAATGTAAATTTTCCCGAATTTGATCTATAAACATACTATGTGCCTATTTGAAATCCCATTTGGATTCTTTTTTTGCAAAGGAGGTGGTAATTGAAACATAATACAAACTCTTTTTTAAATGAAGTTTTACAAAATTACTCTGAAAGGATAAATGAAGGAAAATTAAGAAAAACCATGAATATGTATAATAAAGGCGGTCTTAAACAATCAGATATGAAGCTGTCATTACAAAAAACTACAAAAGTACAATGCAGGCAGTTACCACCAGCTTCAACAGAGTAACAGAACAGACAGATGGCCCAGAAACAGTGCAGCTGTATAAAAATTTAGTGAATGAAACAGAGGGTATTTCACATCTTGGGGAGGGGAATTAATGATTTATAGCAAATGGAGAAAAAAATAAAATGAGATACCTACAACACACCAAAATAAACTTCAAATATTTCAAAGATTTATAAACACACACACAAAACAAAAAACCAACAGAAGAAAAGCTTAAAGAAAATTTAGATAAATAGGTAAAATATTTATGTAACCTCTGGGTGTAAAAAGCCTTACTAAGCATGGCATCCCCTCCCTCTGTAAGAAAAAACCACAAATAAAAATACTGATAATTTCAAATAAAATTTAAAACCAAGTACATATTTAAAAATATCACTTACAAAATCAAAAGCCAAAGTAACAGAAAAAATATTTGTACCAAACATGCCAGATCAAAGCTTAATGTAGTTGACACATATAAAAAGAGAACTTTGAAATTAAAAAATAATAAGATTAGGTTAAGAACGTTATATAGGCAATTCATAAAAGAAATGCAACTATGCAATAAATATATGAGCTGTTAAAGACATAAGTAATAAAAAAATGCATATTAACCTATTGTAACATAATATTTTTACCTAACAGAGTAAGAAAGATTTTTAGAAGATAATCATAATTGGTATAGGAATGTAATTCTGTGACATATATAGGTTCAAAAGGTTTAAAATTTTATATAAGCCAAATCCAGGAAGTCTACCTTGAGGAATTTATTATAACATGGGCAATAATTTAGCCTCACTGAAAAATCATTTACAATTAGAAATAATCTAATTGTCCATGAAGAAGACAGTTGTTAAATGGATCATAGCTCTAAATATAAAAGATGAAACCATATACTTACTAGAACAAGAATTCCTTTATAACCTGGAACTGGCAAAAAACTTAACTATGACTAAATAGACAGAAGCAATTAAAGATGGATAATCAACTCCATTTTAAAAAACAACCACAAGAAAAGTCAAATGTCGCCGGGCGCGGTGGCTCACGCCTGTAATCCTAGCACTTGGGAGGCCGAGGCGGGCGGATCATTCGAGTTCAGGAGTTCGAGACCAGCCTGAGCAAGAGCGAGACCCCGTCTCTACTAAAAATAGAAAGAAATGATCTGGCCAACTAAAAATATATATAGAAAAAATCAGCCGGGCATGGTGGCGCATGCCTGTAGTCCCAGCTACTCGGGAGGCTGAGGCAGTAGGATCGCTTACCAAGCCCAGGAGTTTGAGGTTGCTGTGAGCTAGGAGGACGCCACAGCACTCTAGCCCGGGCAACAGAGCGAGACTCTGTCTCAAAAAAAAAAAAAAAAAAAAAGAAAAGTCAAATGTCAAATGATAAAGGAGAGGAAATAATTACCATTTCTCATGAAGAGCTAATTTCCCTAATATCTTCAGGAGCTCTTAAAGATCAAGACTAAAAAGGCCAATAGTCCAACAGAAAAATGGGCAAAAGACAAGAAGATGGTTCACAGAAAAAGTATATAAGTAGCCCTTACCCATATGAAAACATACTCCACTTGACTCATTACATGAGAAATACAAATTTAACACTATACTGAAATAGCATTTCTCACTTATCAGATTGGCAAAAAATTCAGATTGACAATACCTTCTGTTGGTCAGGCTATGAAGAAACAGAAGCTCTCACACATTGCTTGTGAGGGTGCCAAAGGTGACTAACCCAGTGAAAGGGAAAATTTGGCAACAGGTAAAAAAAATGTATGTCTGATTTTGAGAACTCGCCCTTAATAAAAGATACCTCCACAAATAATTTTTTTTAAAAAAGGACAAAGTTATTGACTGCAGCATTAATTCATAACAGGAAAGGACTAGAAACCATCCTTAAGAGACAGGTTAAATGAACCATGTTACATTCACACAAGAGATTACTATGTAGCCCTAAGGAAGAACAAAAAGGTCTCCATGAATTAATATGGAGACATTTATATATTATTAAGTAAAAAGAGCAAGATACAAAAGACTGTCTTTCGTATAAAAGGAAGATAAGAACACACACATACATAAATACACAGGCTTATTTCTGCAAAAAGTAACACAGGAAGAATAAGCCAGAAATTAATGAAAATGGTCACCTAAAAGCAGCAGGTTAAGGAGACATGGGAAAGAGGAATGGGAACAAGAGTGTACCTTTTTATATAATTTTGACTTCTGAACAACTCAAATGTTTTACTTATTTACAATAAAAGCAAAGAGGCTGGGGAAAAGCAAACCCTAAAAATGAATAAAAATAGAAACAAAAGAGTACATAAGATACAGAAAAACAGAATCAATTGTAATAACTTTGGAACAGAATAACCTCAGTATTCTTAGCGGAATAGTCTAAATTTTTAAAAAATACACAAGATTTTAGACTTTATTTAGTATTTGTGGTGGTACTTTGTAGTAATTTTGAAACTAATTTTGAACTAATTTCTGTAAACTATAAGATAGACCAAACATGTAAAAACATACTGATGCTTTTGGAAACCAGGATTCTCAAGGTGGGAGAAAGAAAATACAAATTTGGAATGGAGAAGGTAAGGAAGAAACCTGTGTTGTTGGATTTGAATCGAAGGCATCAGTATGAACTAGAGATTTCATAAAAATGTATTTCCTAGTCAAATCCCACTATTGTTTTTGTACAGCCCACAACTAAAGATGGTTTTTACATTTTTATGTATAAAATATAAAAAAGACTATTATCCTTTTGGTGAGAGTGGATACTCAAAAGAATTGAAGACATTGTCTTTTGGCCTGCAAAGCCTAATAGATTTACTATCTGGAGGAAGCTTACTAACCCTTGAACTCGACTATAAAATTGTCAGCAATGTTTAAGGTAAAAAACAGGAGAAATTAAATGCATGTTATGCTTCATTTAGTCTCAACGATTAAATAACTGCTAACTGGTCGGTTGTAGTATCAATTCAACATATGTAGGCAGACAGACCCCTATACATGTGCACATACAGAGTCTCAGATATAGGAACGTTTTCAGACTTCCACGCTCAAACAAATCATTTTAAGTACTAAGACTCTCCTAGTATTACCTTGGTTGTCTTTTCACCTTTTCTTTCATACTGGTTTCGTTGTTGAATTTTCTCAGCAATCTCTTGGGCAATTTGACAAGTAGAATCATATGTGGAGAACCTGCAACAAAGTAATAAGAAGAGAAAAATGTTTAAGGTTGTTTAAAAAAAATTACTGCATTGTCTGAGTTTTTTATTCTAGTCACAAAATTCAAACAGGAAGGGAAGACAGTAACAGTACCAATAATAGCAACGTGGATTGAACTGTACTTACTATGTGCCAGGCACTATTCTGGATGCTTCATTTGTAATAACTCAGTTAATCCACACAAGGACATTCTGAGGTGGGTACCATTACTGTCTCCACCTCACACATGAGAAAATGAGGCACAAAGAGGTAGAGTGACTTGCCCAAGTGGTACTGCCAGCTGCAAACCAAAGCTGTTTGGCCCAGAGCTTGAGCTCTTAACCACTTTGCTCTTCTGCCAGTGATAAAGCATTTGGAGGACCTCCTGTGCTGAGCACCGGTCCAGGCACTGGAGAATACAGCAGGGAACAAAATGGACAAAGCTTTCAAGGAGCTCACATTTTAGTGAAGAAAGAAGGGCAAAAAACAAATAAATGCATATCATGCCAGGTGTTGCTATGTACTAAGAAGAAAAGTGAAGCAGGATAAAGGGACAAAGAGTGGTGCAGGGTGCTATTTAGGATCAGGGGACACTGAGGCAAGGTGAAGAAGCTAGCCATGCAAGTAATTGGGGGAGAACTCTGGGGAGAAAGGACACACAGTCACCCGACATCTAAGCTTGCCAGAATTCTCTCAAACATTTATTGAATTTCTACTTATCATTCATGGCTTTGAAGGATTCACTATGAACTCACAATATCCCCTTAATTTTTCCTTTTCTCACAGCATTTTTACTTTCTTTCTATCTGTTTTACGGAAAATACTTAAACATGCGTACACATTTCATTTCTCCTATTAGATAGTCTGCTCCTAAAAAGCAGGGACTCTGCTGTACCAGACCGACATATTTTCCAGGACTGTCCATTACCAAGTACTGAAAACTGCTGTTGGTCCTAATGTCCCAATGTTTGCATTTTTAAAAATCTTCTAACTCCCACATATCACTTGTACATTGAGGGAACTTGATAAGTGTTTTTTTTGAATGAAGGAAAATGCTCCCATCACTTCCCTTAGGAATCTTACTACAGTAATTACAGCAACAGCTAGCAGCCGAGTACCTGATCTGCACCAGGTCCCACAATAAGAGCTTCACATTGTAAACTTTACTAGGATCCTATGAGGTAGGGTCCTGAACCACCAACCACTATACTCCAAAGTAGTACCATTCATGTATATATCATACACATATATTCATATATATATCATTCATATATATATATTCATGTACATGTGTATATGGAAAAAGAGCAAATGATAAAAGACAACATAAAATCAGGAAAATAGGAAGCTATTAAGGAAAATTGGGTCCTGGACTCAGCTTTGCCACATTTTACCTTTTTTCCCCCTCCATGAAAAGAGGAGCTTAGGTCTGGTGCTGTGGTCCTAGTCCATACATATGAAAATCAATAACATATAGCATGCTAGCCCTTCTGCCAAATGTGGAGTGTAACCATGAGGTGACATCTCGGGCTGACCATGAGGTTAAAGCAGGCCTCTTATTCAGACAGTAGGGAGGAGCACATTCTAGACTTGGTGAAAGACAGGCAGAGCCATCAAAGATGAAAAGAAGGGAATGTGCCTGGCACGTTCGGCCGAGTGGTGGCCCTGGTAGCCCAGTAAAGTATAAAACAGTAGAGATGAGTGGAAGTTGCTTCTACCCAGCCTTGAACAACAGTCTAACCAGGTTAGACTTACAGGATATTTTATTGCCACGGGAAAACTTATACATATAAAGAGAGGCCTTGAAGAGGTTATGTGAAATGCTGAAGGTCACACAGCCAGGACAAACTTCCAGCTGTCTTGCCCCCAATCTTTGTAATCACGTTTTAGCCCTAAAGAGCAGTGGTTCTGAAACTTTGCTGCACACTGGAATCACTGGGAAATATTTTTTTAAAAGAATACCAATGCCTGGTCCCACCCCTGGCATTTTGATTAAATTGTTACGCCCTCCATGTGATTTCAATCTGTGGCAAAATTTGAGAACTACTGGCCTAGAGGTAAGGGACAACCTCATTATTGTGTCAAGTACACAAGTACCTAAAGTACTAATTTAGAAAAATTAGTCCGAATCCTATTTAAATAAACAGTAATAAGAGGAAATGAGAGAGTAGTGGCAGGAGACCAGTAGAAAACTTCTCCGGCTAGTCAATGCCATAACCGGTTTCCAGTATTTACTATCTGCAAGGTATTATGGTTGGACTATGGTAGAAACAGACAGCATAAAGGACATAACAGAGATATTTAAAAGAAGAAAACTAGTGGATATTAGTGAATAACCCGCTATGAGGAGTGAAAAAAAAAAGATGAATGATTTGACTTTTCAGGCCTGAGACGGTGATGCCACGACACAAAGGGACTGAAAAAGGAAACAGAAAAGAAGCTTCCAGACTATGAATTGGGCCCCTTTTATACCAGAAAAACACTGAATGTACAGTTAAATTAATATACATAAGATTTACTTTAAAGCACACCCAGAAAAGAAAAAAAAGGATAGCAGATATGAAACAAGAATAGTAGAATATTAATAATTACAGAAATTCAGTGGTGAGTATAAAGGGGCCCATTAATCATTCTACTTTGTATATCTTTTACCTTCCATTATAAAGTTGTTAAAAAGTAAACTAACCAAAAAAAAAAAAAGGCCATGCCACTAACAAAAAATGTCCAATTAGAATAGAAAACTACTGAGGTTTAACTGTAATTTTCCTGGAAATAGTACATCATTAACAAATAAGTTGCCTGGCAGTAAAGCTAATTAACTCTGGCAAAGAACCAGTTCAGAGACAGTAATCACTTGCTACTTCTATTAAACAATGAGCTTACCACTTGCTTTGATAGGCCATTAAAATAGTAACTGCTATATTCCACTCCTAAACATTAGAACACCACCCCAGAGGGAGGCATCAGTGACGTATGGGTTCTAGTGGTACAAAGGCAAAGTTGTAGTACAGTCTGTTTTTATAGGTTTTTCAAAATCCCATCCCATTCTCCTTTTTCCCCCCTTAATCAGCAACCCACTTTGTAGGGTAGCTAATGGGAGCACAGCAGAGTTCCCCAACTGTTTCACTTTCAACAGACTAATGAGAAAGCCATTTAGTCAAACTGAGAGTAACAGAAAAAGGTACAAATGCTTTGTGAACATCAACTGTGGAAGAGGCTTGGGGTCCACTGATAGTGTCCACCAATCTAAATGGATAACCGGTCCTTATCTCTGAGCTTTATTTCCTACCTTTTGTGCAAATTGAGGGAGTTAGGTTCCAGGACGTAGAGGACAATTTAGGAGTATGAGCATGTACCAAGGGCCTTAAAAATGTTCATACCCTTGAACCAAACAGTTCTACTTCTGGTAAGGGATCCCTAGGAACAAAGGGACTGCTTTTGCAATTGTAAAAAAAAAAAACAAAAACACAAAATCTAATACAGAAGAGAAAAATAAAATTATGGTCATTCCTATGGTACACTATTACAGCACGTAAGAAAATTATGTTTACAAAGAATGTTCAATGACATGGAGAAATGCTCCCTGTTTTGTAAATAAATATATATATATAATACAGATTTAAAAAATAAATCCATTGTAAAAAATCAGTAATGGCTATTTCCAAATGATAAAGTTAAAGATGCTATTTATTTTCTTCTCAGCAAATATTCAATATTCCCTAAATTTTCTATCAGGAGATGTATACAATTCTTAAAATTAGGCAGGAAAAAAAGTCAGCATTAAGTTAAGCAATTGGCTAAATAACTCAGATTTTAGGTAAATCTAACTTTGATCTTGAAACCCATTCTTCTAACATCCAGGCTGTCTGCAACTTAAATAATTATAAACTATATTAGAAAGGCCAACATAAGACATATACTCCAACAAGAACTTCATAGAGCTATGTTTTAAGTTATTAAACAGAAAGGTCAAGTCTTACAGCATCATGTTCCTTGGGATAAGAACTCATCTTTCATCAATGACCCTTATCAGCTACTGTTTTACTAGAGAAGTTTCTGCCAAAGGAAGAGTCCTCATATTAAGTCAGGAAAGGGTGAAATGCCTTATAAACAAGTGCATAATTTCTCTCTCGGATTCCCACAAGTGTTTTGAAGGGCCCACAAGATCTAGGTCTAGCACCAAATGGTTCCTAACTGGCTGGTGACCATGGATTCTGAACCTCAGTTTTTCCATCTGCGAAATAAGGGGGTTGACCGGATGGACTGACATTCCACAAAAAGGTTATCTCTACTTCACTTTTACAGGAGTCCAGGGAAGCCTGCACCAGCCAGCTCCACAACCAGGATGGGCGGGAAATCCCCGCGGCGAGATGCAGCCCAGGAATATTCAGAGATTCCGCTCAAGTCCTCAGCTCCCCAGCAGTTCACCCGGTCTCCTTCCCGGGCCACCCGGGCAAGGACCAAGGGTGGCGGGATGCGGCTGAGTTCCCCTCAACAGAGGCAGGGTCTCGCTACCCCTCCCCTCGTCTCGAAAGGCCCCCAGTGGCAGTGCTAAGGGATCGCCCGCTCCCCAGAAGCCCAGCCTCCCCGAAGGTCCCTCCGTGCACGGCCGCCGCACCCGGGGCTCACCAGGGGTCCGGTGCCATGGTGCAGACTCCGCCCGCAACTCGGACACTTCCTGCTCGCAGCAGCTGACTACGGCGGCCCGCGCGGCTCACTCCCCGCAGTTCAGGCCCGTGCGCGACCCGAGCCTAGAGTTTGCAAAGTGAATAATTGGGGCCTAAGAACCATGACAGACGAAGGAAGGTGCTCCCTTGGGGGACAGTAGATGGGAGCAATCTGCTCCAACTAGGAGACGCGACCTGCTGGGCTCAATTAAAATCGTTGTAGAATAGAATCTAACCATTTTCCCAGGAAGCTGGGAGCGCTGCAAGACCTCCGTCTAGCAGGTACCTAAAATTTTATCCTGCTTCAAAAACAAAACGAAACAAAACAAACAAACTGGATTGCGGTCATAGTTGCACACTTGTTAAGTTTATAAACTTATTAAAACTCACTTTAAGTGAATTTTATGCTATGTAAATTATCCCTCAATAAGGCTTTTTAAAAATCTTCAAGATTTTTTATCCTGCTTCAAACAGGGGCCCAAAGAAGTATCAATTATATATTATTTTATAGCAGCCTTCCCACCAATCCTCCGTGCTTGATTACGTACATTTAAAATGCCGTTCATTAGGTGCTTGATTATATAGTTACCAAAAAAGTCACAGACTCTTTGGAAGAGGGGATGGAGGAACTATTAACAGTTCTGTGCATTTCGTGCCATCCCCTAGATTTCCAGAGAAATAGCAAAATGTACTCCTCCCTTCCTTTGCAAGAGTGCAAACGAACCCGAGCTCCGTTCGCTGAGTCTCTGTGCCGGCGTGGATCTGGCGCGCATGCGCACGGGCGTTACCATAGCGACCAGTAGACGCGGTCCCTGGCGCGGAGAGGCGGGCGAGCGGGCGAGCAAGCGGAGTCTCGCAGGGATGGATAACCAAATTTCGTCTGAGGCCCAGGTGGCAGAGCTGGAACTTGACGCCGTGATCGGCTTCAATGGTGAGGCCGATTCTCAAGCATTTCTGGGCAGGCTGGTTTAGGAACCCCCAGGTCATATAGTGCAAACATGGACAGTGAGACACCGGGTGCCACCTGAAAGGCAGTGTGGGACAATGGTAACAGCCCTGGCCAAGGCCAAGCACTGGACGACCAGCACAACCTCTCCCTTCCCAGGGCCTTGGAGAGTCACTTCCTCGCTCCGAGCCTCAGGCAGTGGGATGGTTTTTACCAGCTCAGACAAGCGTCAGCACCTAAAAGGGACCAAATGCCTCCTCCCGGACGGGATAGCTGAGTAAATGTCCTTGTGGCCTTCTCCCGCCAGGTCACCCCTCCCTGGCTGTGGGCCCCGCGCATCCCGCAAAGCCCTTAGCCCCTCCGTACTCACCGGGTACTGTCTGCGTTGGCCCCTGGGACCAACTATTAACAATAAATCTTCTGAAATCTCAGCTGATGTAGTAATGAGAAAGGGTTAGGAAGGGAACGTGTGTTTGAACAACCGCTTTAGAGGATGACCTTGGTCCTCTAAGCCGAAGGAAAGATTCTAAATGATGAGAGTTTCGGACCAGGACTGGAGGGGAAGGGGACGTCAGGGGGGAGCTAAGGGGAGAGATGTTTTGATCAGAGGAGGGGCCAGGTCGCTCTGCTCAAATCTTATTTGTGACTGCCTATTGTTTTGAACATTAAGGGTGGGGGAAATGCTGGAATTTGTTTATTTTGTGTTTTTGCTTTTTTTTTTTTTTGAAGGATGAGAAAAGTCAATGAATTAAATTAGAAAAAGCAAACTTTTTAAAAAGTGTGATGCAATGCCTGAAAGCTTTAAAGTTGTAGTAATGTAGATGCAAAACAGTCACTGACTACTTAAAGTTTTAAGCACATTCCTTCTAGGACTCAGTTCTTGACTTTTCCTTTTATTAATACTTTAACAGTCCTTGATAGAAAGTGGGCACTTTACATCTGAGATATCAGCCATCGTTAGAGCTGGTTACAAGATAATTGGCAAAGGAATCGAGTGGCCTGCCATAGTTGCAAAGGGTCACTCACTGTTAAGCCAGTGTAGAGCTGCACACATAGAGCTCTGCAACTGAATTTGTGCTGTTCTGAAGAGTTCTAAGAGCAAAAAAAAAAAAAAAAAAAAACAGCAAATTACATCCTGATGTCTTCCATGGCAATTACTAATTCTTTGCCTTTTAAAATGGCCCAAATTGATCAAATTGTTTTTACCTTGTTGGCTTTGTAATAATTTATATTCTTTCATATAGTCAAATACACATTTATTTAGAACCACTATATGCCAAATAGCATGCTATGGGCTGAGAATACCGGGATAAATCCATAATCGTGCTTAAGAAGAGTTAGAAAACTGAAAAAATATAGTGAAACAAAAAGAAAAATCAGCCATCATTACATTAACATTAAAGTTTATGTTGTAAAATAAATATGAAGATTAACCAAAAAAATTCTGACAAAAGATGAGTAATAATTGGGGGATCTATGTCTGTTTCATATTAAAACATATTACAAGGGTTTATAATTGTCGAGATGGTTCTTGGCAAATATTTGGAGCATGGTTTCTGCCTGAGCAAAGACATCTCACTGTGAAAGGTCCCAGACTCTTCAGCGTGCCTAAGGGTCACTTAGAGCTGAAACCCAAATCTTAAAAAAAAAATTTCTTTTATATTGAGATATACTTGACAAATAAAAATTATATAGACTTAAGGTATGTAAGATAATGTTTTGATATATGTATACATTGTGAAATGATTCCCACAATCAAGCTAATGCACGTATTTGCTCACATAATTACACTTCTTGTGTGTGATGAGAACACTTAAGATCAACTCTCTTAGCAAACTTCAAGTATGCAATGCAGTATTATTATATAACTGCAGTCACCATGCTGCCCATTAGGTCTCCAGAACTCACTCATCCTGCATAACTGAACCACTGTGCCCTTTGACCAACACCTCCCCATTTCCCCCACCCACCAGCCCCTAGCAACCACCATCTACTCTCTGCTTTTATAAGTTTGGCTTTTTTAGATTCCACATACAAGTGAGAAAATGCAGTATTTGTCTTTCTGTGTCTGGCTTATTTCACTTGGCATAATGTTCTCCAGGTTCATTAAAAAATGGGCTAAGGACCTGAATAGATGTTTCTCAAAAGAAGACATACAAATGGCCAATGGGTATATAAAAATTTGCTCAACACCACTAATCATCATCAAAACCCCGATGAAATATCATCTCATGCCTGTTTAGAATGGCCATTATCAAAAACACAAAAGATAACAAGTGTTGATGAGGACGTGGAGAAAGGAGAACCTTTGTGCACTGTTGGTGGAAATGTAAATTGGTACAGCCATTATGGAAAACAACATGGAGGTCCCTCAAAAAATTAAAAATAGAACTACCATATGATCCAGCAATCCAACCTGGGGTATACATCCGGAAGAAATGAAATCAGTCTCTGCAAGTGATATTTGCACCTCCATGTTAATTGCAACATTATTCACAACAGCCAAGATGTGGAAACAATCTAAGCATCCATCAACAGATGAATGTTATAGAAATACAAGGTAATATTATTCAGCCTTAAAAGGAAAGTCATTTGCAACAATGTGGATGAACCTGGAGGACATTATGCTATGCTAAGTAAAATAAGCCAAATTTTTATCTTTACCAAATGTTTGTCTGAGGCGGTGGATTCATATTCTTCCCTATGCCTGTGCACGCACTCTGTGCTCAGGCTACAAGAATTGGCCCCAGGACCTTGTTGTCCAAACTGAGCTTCCTGGACCAGCACCAGCATCACTTGGGTGCTTGTTAGAAATGCAGAATCTCAGCCCCACCCCAGACCTGAACTCAGAATCTGCTTTTTAACAGGATTCCTCAGGGTCTTAATGCACATTGAAGTTTGAGAAGCCATGTACTAGACCGACCTTCTTGTAAGTGGAATAAAATTGCCTATTGCCCCCAACCTATTTTAATTGAACTAAGGCTTATTTCAAAAGAGTTGTGTTTTGTACTCAAATAAAAAATTACCAGCCACTTCTGCACCTGATTATTATTCCTGTAATCTCTCTCTTCTAGGACATGTGCCCACGGGTCTCAAATGCCATCCTGACCAGGAGCATCTGATTTATCCTCTGGGATGCACAATCCTCATTCAGGCAATAAATACCAATGAGCAGAATTTCCTGCACGGCCATGGGAATAATGTCTCCTGTCTGACCATCTCCGAGAGTGGAGATTACGTTGCCTCCGGACAAGTCACATTCATGGGGTTCAAGGTGAACAAAGTGAAAATAACTCATTGTGAATAGATTTAGGGGTGCCTCCCTAAAAGAACTGTCTCACTGTAGGTTGTTAGCTCTGTGCTACCATGTGCTTTAGCCTTCCTTCTTTTTCCTCTTGAGTTCTCTTTTAACTTGTTTCATTCTATCAGGCCGAGAGTGAAGGAATGTGATTTTTTTTTTTTTTTTTTTTTTGAGACAGAGTCTCACTCTGTTGCCCGGGCTAAAGTGCCGTGGCATCAGCCTAGCTCACAGCAACCTCAAACTCCTGGGCTCAAGCGATCCTTCTGCCTCAGCCTCCGAGTAGCTGGGACTACAGGCATGCGCCACCATGCCCGGCTAATTTTTCTCTATATATTTTTAGCTGTCCATATAATTTCTTTCTATTTTTAGTAGAGACGGGGTCTCGCTCTTGCTCAGGCTGGTCTCGAACTCCTGAGCTCAAACAATCTGCCCGCCTCGGCCTCCCAGAGTGCTAGGATTACAGGCGTGAGCCAC
>CM052441.1:107289924-107317030 GCA_028533085.1 Varecia variegata
CGAGTAGCTGGGACTACAGGCATGCGCCACCATGCCCGGCTAATTTTTCTCTATATATTTTTAGCTGTCCATATAATTTCTTTCTATTTTTAGTAGAGACGGGGTCTCGCTCTTGCTCAGGCTGGTCTCGAACTCCTGAGCTCAAACAATCTGCCCGCCTCGGCCTCCCAGAGTGCTAGGATTACAGGCGTGAGCCACCTCGCCCGGCCGGAATGTGATGTTTTTATAGTAGAGTTTGCAGTTCCTGACTGATACTACTCACAAACAAAAGTCCCTGGTTAAACCTGTTTCCATTTTGTTGCTGTCATGTTTGTAAAACACGATCTAAGTTCTAGAAAAGTGATATTAGGCTGGGCGCAGTGGCTCAGGCCTGTAATCCCAGCACTCCAGGAGGCCAAGGCAGGAGTATTGCTTGAAGCTGGGAATTGGAGACCAGCCTGGGCAATATAGTGAGACCAGCCCCCCCATTCTCCCCCATCTCTACAAAACAATTTAAAAATTAGCCAGTCATGGTAGCACATGCCTGTAGTTCCAGCTACTCGGGAGGCTGAGGCGGGAGGATCCCTTGAGCCCAGGAGTTTGAGGCTACAGTGAGCCATGATCATACCACCACACTCCAGCCTGGGCAACAGAGTGAGACTCTGTCTTGGTGTCTCAAAAAAAAAACAGGAAAGTGACAAGTGACATTATTGATTATTTTTCACCAAAAAGGGTAGCTATCTCCTCAGATTCTTTTAAAGCCTGTCTATGATCTAACAGTGTATCCTTGCCTCCAGGCAGATATCATTTTGTGGGATTATAAGAAAAGGGAGCTGATTGCTCGACTGTCACTTCACAAGGGCAAAATTGAAGCTCTGGCCTTTTCGCCAAATGATTTGTACTTGGTATCGCTGGGAGGCCCAGATGATGGAAGGTAATGAACTAAACACATTTACTTATTTCTGGCCAAGTATATTTCCAGAAGTGTTAAGTATCCTGTCCCCTGTAATGTTCTCTATTGGCCCATCTGTATTTGAGTGTCTATGTGTTTGAGGTGATGGATATCCCAATTACCTTGATTTGATCATTATGCATTGTATACAGATATGTAGAACTATGATATATCAGTAAAAAAGTTTCCCAGGTGATTCTAATGTCCAGATAAATCCAAGATCCATTCCTGTAAAAGAAAGACATCATCATCATCATCGTCATCATCAGTTCAATTTTTTTAAGCACTTTCTATGTGGCAGGCATGTGCTGAAACTTTTATTTGCATTATCTAGTTTAAGCCCCACAACAACTCCAAGAGATGGAAGCTCTTGATGCCAGGTGACAGATAAGGAGCTAAAGTCACCAGCAGGTAAGCGGCGGAGCTGGGAGACAAATCCTGGCAGTGCAATTCCATATGTGGCATTTTTAACTTGCCCCTCCGAGACATGATCTTTGCCTTTGAGTTAACTCATAGTCAAGTTTGGTAGGCATAGAACACAAACAAATGAAATTGAAAACAAAACATATATTTAAAAGCATTATATTACGAATAACAACCAATGCAGGACATATTCCTGCGTAAATGTTAAAGGAACATAGTCTGTAGAAGAAAAATAATAACACCTGAGGTTTGTGTAAGATTTAATACTTAATACTTTTACATATATTTTCTTGTTTGAGTTTCATGGGTTTATTACAAAGGAAATTTACACTTACATATAGTTATATATTGACAGTTCTTCTCTTATAACATAGAAAGTCAACAAAATTTTCATGAGATTTCCTCCTTTACTACATTCATAAGTATTCACACCTTTCCTGGGCTGTCACCACTTAACTGTTTTTGATAAGAAACATATAAATAAATCTCCTATTAACATTCTTAGCTCAACTGAAAGCAGTTTTCTAAGCCTTGAGTGCACACTGGAATCACCTGGTGAGATTTTAAAAATACCCCAATTTTTAAATGGGATGCCTGAGTCCCAGCCCCAGAGACTCTTGGAGCTTGGCCATTAGGTCAGCCCCATCCCTCCCCCACCAGACTAGGCCTTGGGGGAGAAAAGTGGTCCCTCAACCAAGGCAAATCTGGCAAAACTGTTCATTTCCTCTGTATTCTTACATGTGATTTTAGGCTATCTAAAATTTGCGTGCAAAAATGTGGGGAACATTGAGAAGCCAAAAGGAAAACAAACCTTGCTGTACTAGGAAAATTTAATGTTCCCATTCCTGAATTAGTCCCTGTGCTGAGGAGGAGGGGTTGTGCCCATTGGTTTTGGATAGTCAGGGGTCAACCCTGAACGTGTAGGAGGGGTCGATCCCACCCAAACCACCTAGCTTCTACACAGAAGGGGAGAAACAGGAGAGAAGCTGCAAACTATAGTGGACATTCTACAGACTTCTATATTTTGTAACCTATTTATGAAACTTGTTTATATTGATGTTATTATGCTAGCTATGTTGTAATGCTACGTGATTTTTGACTAACTTTATACTAAGAACGTCTCCCATATACGTACTCATAAGAATATATCTCATTCTTTGCAATGACTATATGGTATTCCATTGTACAGATGTGCTGGACTCTATTTGGCCAAAAATCTCTATGTCAGTGCCCTCTGTTTATTTTTAAAATTTAAATTTGCTTTTGAAAAATTAAAGCTATACCTGGCCATGGTTTATAAAGAAACTGTGTTTTCCTATTATGCAAAACGATCCAAAATGCAAAAGTATAAGTTTCCCAATGCCACCCCTCACATCTCCCTCACCACAGAGAGTCCCACTCTCCAGAGGCACTTGAATTTTTCATACAGCTTTATTGAAATTTATTTCACAAGGCACAAAACCCTCCCATTTAAGCTGTACAGTGGGTGGTTTTTAGTGTATTCGCAGAGTTTGTAACCACTACCACAATGAATTTTAGAACATTGTCAACACCCTTACCCATGAGCAGTCACTCCCCATCCCTCCTTCTCCCACTCCCAGGCAACCACTAATCTACTTTCTATCTCGATAGATTTGCCTATTCTAGGCATTTCACATAAATGGAATCATACAATATGTGGCCTTTTGTGACTGGCCTCTTCCACTTGGCATAATGTTCTCAAAGTTCATCCATGTGTGGCACGTACCAGTACTTCATTTTTTATTGTCAAATAATATGCCATTGTATGTATATACCACATCTTCTGTAACCATGAGTCAGTTGATGGACTTTTGAGTCTTTCTACTTTTAAGCTATTATTAACAACAGTGTTATGAACATTCATGTATAAGAGTTTGCGTGGACATATGTTTCCATTTCTCTTGGGTATGAGGCACTTGGTTTTAACAGTGGTTGGTTTGGTGTTCATCATCTAATTATCATTTCAATTTTTTAAGTGGTTTATTTCTCAATTTTTCCACTTTAGATGGTATCTATCAGTTTCTTCCTATGAAAAAAGAAGAATTTATGGCTCCTATTTTCCCATTCTTAGTGATCTTGGTTACACTTTGAATTTAGACCACCTGTCGTAATACATTCTATATGTAAAAAGTTAGGAAATAAAGATAGGCTTGTTTTTACATTAACTAGGTTTGTAACATTTTCATTCTTTTTCTTGAAATGTTTGGATTCAAACATTAAACATAATACCCTCTCCCCAGCATTTTTGAACAGTCCTAACCACTATTCAGTTCAGGACTAAGTTGTATGATTACACCCAGAAAGAAGGGAATATAACCTCAAAGCAGTGCTTCTCAAAGTGTGGTCCCCAGACATACAGCACCCACATCACATGGGACTTTTAAGAAAAGCAGATCCTCAGATCCCACGTACTGAATCAGAAACTCTAGGAATGGGGTGTAGCAGTCTCTGTTTTAGCAATTCTGATTCATGATTCAGATGCGTGTTCAAGTTTGAGACAACTTAGGTTGTCCTCTTTATTGGATTACTTTTTTAAAAAACTGGAATACTTCCCTAAGAAAAAATTTTTACATCAGATAAATAGGTGGTAGACTTTAAACCCTTCCATGTCTGAAAATGTCTTTATTTTAGCATCAGACCTGATTGATAGGCTTACTGGTTTCTAGCCTCATAATCATTTTCCTTCAAAACTTTTTAAGTGTCACCCATTTGTCTTCTAATATCTAGCGTGACTGAATAGATGTCTGGAGGGGGTCAGTGTAATTTTGTTGTTCATTTGTAAGTAACCTGTTTTTTTTTTTTCCCAGAACCACTGAAATATTTGTTTTCTTATTTTGAAAGCCTGCTTTTCCCTGATTTTTTTTTTTACCCCTCTTGTTTCGGCAGCGTGGTGGTGTGGAGCATAGCTAAGAGAGATGCCATCTGCGGCAGTCCTGCGGCTGGCCTCAATGTTGGGAATGCCACCACGGTGGTCTTCTCGAGGTGCCGAGATGAGATGTTTGTGACTGCTGGCAAGTATGTGTCTGCCATCAGAGTTCTCAGAACTCATATATCACTGTATTTTCTTCTTCAGAAAACAAAGTCATTCTGATCTGGGGGAACATGTCTTTAGTCCTGGATGGATATCTTATATCATAATTTTCATGATTTTGTAGTTATTAAAAGTTCTTTTTGCTGAAATTAATATTTTAAATATGCTTGTTTGAAAATTCTGTGATTACCACTGAAAAGATTCTGCTTACCTGCTAAACTCATCTCGAGTTCTTATTTGTTACTGGAAACATATTATCTCCAATCAGTGCTCACAAAATAATTTACACAGGAGCACAGATTCATTTACTGGTTGATGTTTCTCATCACCAGATCTTGATTTAGGCCTCATGAAACGGTAGTTTGCAAATTAACTGGGCCAGGAAGTTTCAAATGCTTAGACTATTAGCCATAGAAGTTAATTTCCGGTAAGTCACCAGCTAATGGTGACCTGGCTGAATGTCTGAACAGAGGCCAGCACCTGTCTAAAAGAATAAATTCATTTACAGATTCACTAATCAGAGCCCTGTTTGGAGTTTGAAGGAAAGGTTAAACATGTATAACTGCATCCCTTTTTATGTTGTACACCAGTTCAAAGGTGAGAAATCTGAAAATGCAGGGTTGAAGTATATGTTGGGTGAAATTGTTTTTTTCAACCCATCTGTGAGAAGTACACATTGTTGGCTACTTTTCCAGCCAGAGGAGAGAATCTGTGCTGCTCTACATCTATATTGTTTCCTGTTCCCACCTCGTGACATGCAGCGTGCATTTGTTTCCTGGCTAATTATGAGGAAGGATTCATTCAGAGGCCAGGAAACTAACTGGCCAACTTTTTTTTTTTTTGAGACAGTCTTGCTCTGTTGCCCGGGCTAGAGTGCTGTGGTGTCAGCCTAGCTCACAGCAACCTCAAACTCCTGGGCTCAAGAGATCTTTCTGCCTCAGCCTCCCGAGTAGCTAGGACTACAGGCATGTGCCACCATGCCCGGCTCATTTTTTCTATACATTTTTAGTTGTCCAGATAATTTCTTTCTATTTTTTAGTAGAGACTAGAGACGGGGGTCTCACTCTTGCTCAGGCTGGTCTCGAACTCCTGACCTCAAGCGATCCTCCTGCCTTGGCCTCCCAGAGTGCTAGGATTATAGGCATGAGCCACAGGGCCAGGCCTCCCTACCAAGCAATCTTATTAGAACAACACTCTAATGCTAAAGCAACTGGCCATGTCCTACTCTATCTGCTGAGGCTACCAGTGACTGTGAAGCTCTTCAACCCCTTTCAGGATTACAGAGTGGTTTGACTGAGGCTTTGTTTTATGGGGCTCTCTCTGCTCCCCAGCAGCTGCTTAAGCTGCAGGCATTGGTCCATTCTAATGGCCATGGACAACATTTCTCCAGGAGGGAGTCAAAAGTTGAATTTTACACCAAAAAAATTTTAGGACAATCTATATTCTAAATCTGCTTCAATTTCATTCGACACTGATAACTGAGAAAGTTCACTATCTTAAGTAAGATTTCTGATATGGTGCTTATAAATGCTGGGTTCTCCATCATGGTCCCAATTTCATGTAGTCCATTATTTTACCCCCATGAGATGTCCTTCAAATTCCAGTATTTCAGCATCCAGATGACATTATCAGGAAAGCCATGGAAAAGCTCTTTTTTTTTTTTAATTTGGAAAGTACATTCAAAATATTTATTGAGCACTTACTACGTGTATAACTCTTAGGTGGTAAAGTAAAAACAGAGGAAAACTGAACTTGATATACTTTTAAATTAATCTTTTCTGCCTTAAGATATTAGCTACAGCCTTTAACTGTGATGTTGACCTTGATATTTTTAGACAATTATGAATTCAGATTAATTTGACATACAATGATTAAATACCAACCATATGTCAAGTCCTGTGTTAGGTACTAACTTTGTTTAACTTTTAGTTGCTTGATCTCATTTCTCCGTCCCAAAGTGCTGGGATTATAGGCATGAGCCACCATGCCTGGCCCTGATTGTGATTTTTTTTTTTTAATAGTGGAACAATTCGAGTATGGGAACTGGATCTTCCAAACAGAAAAATCTGGCCAACAGAGTGCCAAACAGGACAGACAAAAAGAATAGTCATGAGTATTGGAGTAAGTATTACTTCAAGTATTATTTTAAGTAACTATTAATATGTGCTCCTGTTAATAATACTGACCAAGGAGAGAGTGTGTGTGTGTGTGTGTGTGTGTGTGTGTGTGTGTGTGTGTGTACACTGGGCTGGAGATAGGAAGGTGAGGCATGGACATATGGCAGGTAGATTGAGGAAGCACAGGTGAGAGAGAGTCTCACCTCTGGAGCTCCCTTAGGAGTTGTCGGCAGGGGTGGGGAACCTGAGGCCTCAAGGCCATATTTGGCCCTTTGGATTCCCAAGTGTGACCCCTCGACCGAATCCAAACTTCACGGAACAAATCCCAGGGCCACAAGTTCCCCACCCCTGCACAGCTAGACACAGAAGTTAGGTCTTGTTTTGCTAGGATCTAGACTGTCATCAGATACCCAAAGCCTGCCTCACCTAGAGGAAAGCAGTGTAGCCAGGTGGCACTCAGAGCCCACAACACATCTTTATGCCACTGATTTTATTTCTGCCCCTGGAAATAAAGTGTCTGACAATGAAACTCATTGTTGACATGCAATCTCTTCCATAAAGAGAAATTATTATTATATTTTAAGTGTGGATTCATACATTCATACATGCAGGTTGAATATCCCTTTATCCAAAATGCTTGGGGACCAGAAGTGTTTCAGATTTTTGACTTTTTCAGATTTTGGAATATTTGCATTATACTTACCAGTTCAGCATCCCTAATAAAAAAATCTGAAATCCAAAATGCTCCAGTGAGCATTTTCTTTGAGTGTCACATTGGCGCTCAAAAAGTTTCAGATTTCAGAGCATTTCGATTTTGAATTTTCAGATTAGGGATACTCAACCTATCTAACTTCATTCTCCATTGACTTATTCCTCTCATTTAATGCATAGTCATTTTATGAATATAGACTTTGGAAAATATCAGATAAAGGAAATGCATATCCTCTTTGGAGGAGCACACCTTCATCCTGGGACCCCTTTGGAGGTGTCAGGAGTTAGAACTGGCAAAGTAACCATGTTAGCATCAGACCCAAATAGACTTCAAGTGAAATGAACAGGCTAATTTCCTCCACTTCTCTGTGTGGCCTCTCAGAACCGTACTGACCCACCTTGCAGTCTGGGGAAATAGAAGTAGCCACGAACGTCTTTGTAAGTCTTCATGAGGTTTCAGAGAAAGCTCATCCCATTTCTGATCAGGGGTTCATGAATGTCACCGAGGAAACACAGACCCTCAGGTTTCTTTTTCCCTCTTCCCCAGATGGCCGACGATGACAGTTTTTTCTACCTTGGCACCACAACTGGAGATATTCTAAAAATGAACCCGAGGACTAAACTGCTCGCAGACACTGGGCCCATGAAGGACAAATTCAGTCTGGTGAGTAGAGACCGTCACAGTCTGCGCTGCCTGCCATGTTCCTCCTGCCGCTGGCAGCACAGACTCTAATTAAGAGAGAATCTGTGGGAAAACGAAAAAGTCACTGCTGGACCCCAGGCCACACCTAAATTTGTGAGGTGCATTGGCGAGTTCTCTAAGCTCTCAGCTCTGGTTTTCATTCAGGGCAAAGACAATTCTAGGTGTCCCGAATCAGGGAATCAGACCCACACTTTACTTCATCTCTTCAAAGCATAGGGCCTGTTGCTTTGTCATTTGGAACCACACGGATTCCATCCCAGTCGCCATAGGTAAGAGAAGTATGTTCTTTGATCTATAAGACTGTAGATATATAGATTTTTTTCTGCTCTGATAACTGGATCTTAGAGTTTAGCCTCTGCTGGCATGATAAGTCATGAACAAGACCTAGAAATAGTCAGTTGTTTATATTTACAAAATTCCTAACAATTCTAGTTAATAGACCAGTGAGAAGTATGGTATTTAAACCAAAATAAAAAACCTACACTCAAAGGATAATTTTATATAATAAGTGCTGCTATTTCCAGCACCCCAGAAAGTTACCAGGGCTGATGCTACTAAACTTTGAATTTGAAAGCTTGTGCTAGGTTCTGCACCTGCCTATCTCATTTCTGATAACAGAACAGATGGCTCTAACTAAGCATAGATACTTTTCCACTTAGAAGATATTCTGAAGAAATTTTGAAATGTTGCACCGTGTTCCTGGGAAAATGTCAGAGTTTTCTTAATCATGTAATCATTTAATATTCAAACTTCTGAGGAGATCCATAGAAAGTGGGGAAAGCTATAACATAGGTGGAGAAGAGTTTAGAAATAATTCTACAGGAGATTGAAGTGTAACTTTTGAAGGGTAGTTTTTCAAATTATTGTTAGGAGAGGAATTCCAATATATTAAACAGATAAAAACAAAGTGGATCAGGTGAAAGGTGAGCAAGGCTTAGAGCCCTGCCAGTTCCGACTCCTGAGATGCCACAGAAGGGCTCCAGAGGACACTACTGGAAAATTGCTGCTCTGGGTACTTCGTACCTTCTCAGCACTTGGGAACTAAGTGCCTCTCCAGCAAAGATGCTGGCTGTCTTTGTGTGCCCCACACCTTTGACACTTAAGTCTCCTATGGATGTTTCAGTTCCTAACCATTCAGGTTTGGTGGTAAATTCCATAGGATGATGGTTCCAAGACACCTTTTACATGGATGAGAAGCAAACGATACTTGCAGGATAAAGGGATAGGAGGTGCCACCAAAGATGTCTGGTTTGACTATCAAGGGATCTTGGGCATTTACCCATTTTGAAAATCTACTTAAATATTTGCTCTATGGTTAGAAAGGTAAAGAATTAGAATGGTTTAAAATTGGCCTATCAGGCAAACAGCACTAAAATGAAGATGATGACAATGATGATGATGATAATAATAATCATCATTTATGTTTTCTGCAAGATCTGTGTGAAGAAAACTATAAAACTCTGATGAAAGAAATCAAAGAAAAACTAAATAACTGGAGAGATATTTCGTGGTCATAAATAGGAAGACTCAATGTCAAGACATCAGTTCTTCCCAATTTAATCTATAGATTGAATGAATACCAATCAAAACCCCAGCAAGTTATTTTGTAGAGACTGACAACCTGATTCTAAAGTTTGTAAGGAGAGGGGAAAGACTCAGGATAGGCAGCACAATATTGACGAAGAACGAAGTTGGAGAAGTGACACTACCTGACTTCAAGAATTACCATAAAGCTACAGTAATCAGAACAGTGTGGTGTTGGTGAAAGAATAAACAAATAGATCAGTGGAACAGAATAGAGAGCCAAGAAGTAGACTCACATAAATACAGTCAAACTGACCTTTGATAAAGGAGCAAAGGCAATCCAATGGAAAATAGTTTTCTTCATAAATGATGCTGAAACAATTTGGCATTCATATGCAAAAAAAAATTGAATCTGGACACAGATCTTATACTTTTACAAAAATTAACTCAAAATTGATCACAGACCTAAATGTAAAATGCAAACTCCTGGAAGATAACATAGGAGAAAATCTAGATGACCTAAGGTTTGGTGATGAGTTTTTAGATACAATCCCAAAGGTATGATCCATGATAGAAAGAACTGATAATCTGAACTTCATTAAAATTAAAAATTTCTACTCTGCAAAAGACACTTTCAAGAGAATGAAAAGTAAAGAAACAGAGTGGGAGAAAATATTTGCAAAAGATCTATCTGAGTAAGGACTGCTACCCCAAATGTACAAAGAACTCTTAAAACTCAACAATAAGAAAACAAACAACGCGATTAAAAAATGGGCCCAAAACCTTAACTGGCACCTCACCAGAGAAGATATATAGATGGCAAATAAGCATAAGAAAAGAAGCTCCATATCATATATGTCATCAGAGAAACGCAAATTAAAACAATGATGAGATATGACTATATACCTTTAGAACTGCCAAAATCCAGAGCACTGACAACATCAAATGCAGATGTGGAGCAATAGGAACGATTATTCATTGCTGATGGGAATGCATAATAGCATAGCCACTTTGGAAGATATTAATACTTTGGTGGTTTCTTATAAAATTAAACATACTCTTACCATACAATCCAGCAATTGTGCTCCTTGGTATTTACCCAAAGGAGTTGAATACTTAAGTCCACACAAAAGCCTGTACCCAGATGTTTATATAAGCTTTATTCATAATTACCAAAACTAAGAAGCAACCAAGATGTCCTTCAGTCGGTGAATGGATAAATAAATCGCGGTATACCCAGGCAATGGAATATTATTTAGTGCTAAAAAGAAATGAGCTATCAAGTCACAAAAAGGAAGGAAACTTAAATGCACAGTACTAGGTGGAAGAAGCCCGTCTGACAAGGCCACCTAGTGTATGATTCCAACTGTATGACATTCTGGAAAAGGCAAAAATCACAAGGACAATGAAAGGATCAGTGCTTGCCATGGGTTAGCGGGGAGGGAGGGATGAATAGGTGGAGCACAGAGGATTTTTAGGGCAGGGAAGCTACTCTGTATGATTCCAGAATGGTAAGCATATTAATATGTCATTAATTTGCCCAAAGCCATAAAATGTACAACACCAAGAGGGAACCCTAATGTACACTCTGGGCTTTGGGGGATAATGATGTGTCAATGTAGGTTTATCAGTTGTAATAAATCTACTTCTCTTCGTGGGGGAGATTGATAATGGAAGAGGCTCTGCATGTGTGGTGGAAGGGGTGTTTTGAGAAATCTCTGTACCATCTGTTTAATTTTGTATAAACCTAAAACTGCTCTAAAAATTAGTCTGTTAGAAAATAGAAAACAAACAAAAAAAAAAACAGAAAAGCAGTAGATGCTCAATGAATGCTGACATGTCAACATGGTGCAAAGCACTTTCCCGACATTATTTCATTCAATCCTCACAACAATCCAGTGAGATAGGTACCATTTTCATCCCTGCTTTACAGATGAGGAAACTGAGGCACATACCATTGCAGATCTCCTGACCAGTGAATAGTAGGGCTGAGATTTCAACCCAGGCAGACTGGCTGCAGAACCTGGGCACTCGGACGATATTGTCTATAGTTTTTTAAAAGTTTATTTAGAAATCTCACATACATAATTTAGAGGCTCTGTTGAACTCTTGATCCCTTGCTTCCCCAAGTCCCCAAACAGATGCTAAGAATATTTACTCCAGTGTTGTCTTGTCCCAGGCCAAGCCTGACTCCCGTTGTCCTGCTGCGGCACTTTTGGAGTTGGGGTGAGGTGTGGGAGCGGGGAGCATGTCATTTTGGTCCATGCCTTTGTATCCTTGAGCCTTCATTTCTTTTCTCAACCATGAAATGTCTTTTGAGCCAGAACCCGCTAAATTCAGTTTAACTCGAAAGGACATATTTGTTTTATAATATTCAAACTTCAGTAAGACACAAACCTATAAAGTCATTAGCTATATTATTATTGAATGTTTTAAAATCAAATATTGGTCATGCACATTTTAAAATTAGAACTGCAGAGTGGGCACTATAAAATGGCCATCACCCATCCCCAAACTCTGAAGGCTGCTCTGAATTTCAAATATGTTTCCCACTACTGGTAGGATTCTGTACTAGGTGCGTTAGTCCAGAAAATATAGTCACCAAACAATGTTTCTTTGGATGTTAAATACCGTTTCTTTGCATTTATAAGAATTAAGTTCTGGTGAAAACAGTGGCAACTGAGGGACTAACATTGCCGAGGCCATGCTTACGCCTTCTACTCTGACTGCATTTGAATGGATATAAAAGTGTTAATTTTTAATATATTAAAAATGCACAGGTGGTTTTAGGGAGGAAGAATGGTGAAACATTTTTGCTTCTTGGAGGACCAGAAGGGCTACTTGCTGGCACGCAAGCTCATTGTTGGCATTGAATCCTCTTGGCTAGCCTGGGGTGCATCACGGGCAATACCTGCATGAACTCCAGCCACGCAGCGTGTGCAGCATTGGCATGGCCACGACCATGCTCCCTGTGTCAGGTCTTGTGTTGACTCCTAATGATGAGAACATTTGGCCTTTGTTTTAACACCGTTTCTCCCCCTAGGGAGTGTCGGCTATCAGGTGCCTGAAGATGGGGGGTTTGTTGGTGGGCTCTGGAGCCGGATTGCTGGTCTTCTGTAAAAGCCCCAGCTACAAACCCATCAAGTAAGTTCTGGGTCTTACAGAGTTGGGATGGGTAGAGACCCACTAGAGGGAGATTTGCTTAAAGCCAGCAACTCAATGATACTGGCAAAGTGATATCTGGTTAAAGATTTTCATCTTGCTTTTAAAGTGAATGGTTGGAATCACAGTAGATGGTGGTTTCTTTGCCAATGAAAAGACAAAGGGTTATGTTGAATCAAACCCAAGTAGTCCACTATTACCCAGGAGACACTGCCCGTTTAATAAACACGGAAGTTTTTATTTAACTAACACATTGAGCCATGACAAAAGAAATATGATGTTATAAACTCATCCAACAAATAACCTCAAATTTTAAACATTCAAAATTGCTTTATTCAATGAAATTTATTATGCAATGAGTGCCTATTATGTGAGATGCACTGGGATAATAGTTAATATGTTTGAATACAAGTTTTAATACAAACATCCAACATTCACCCATCATTTCTAGGTGCCAGATACTGTGCTGTGTACTTTTCATGGCTCGTCTAATTAAAATAAAATTAAATAAAACCTTATAAATTGCCATTGACAAGTACTTATTGTCCAATGTGCTGGATGCTATTGATAAAATAAAGAAAAATAAGATATGGTCGTTGTCCTCCCAGAACTTACAGTCTGTTTTGGGGATAAAGTAGATACACATGAAAAAATTCATTACAAGATAAGATAGTATATAAGCACAAACTTCCTGGTCCAGATAAAGTAAAATATTATATGGCTGTTGTAGAGAAGGTCAGAGAAGGAAGTGATCTTTTGGGATGGAGCGATCAGGGAAGACACTTCACAGAGGAGTGGAGGCCAGACTTGAACTTAGCTTCAACAAAAGCCAGACAGCCTAGACATGGTCTGCATGGCCTCTGCTAGCTCCCAGCCAGGGGTAGTTGTATATGCACTGCAGAAATGAGCATCAGCCATCTTCGTTCATGGAAATCTGTGTTGAGCACTCACTATGTACCACGTGCTATTCTAGGTGCTTGAGATATCTCTCACCTTCTAGCAGGAGGGAAAAGACAATGAACAATAAACAAAATAATCAAGGAAAGTACATAGTATTAAAGGGTGATAAGTACAATGGAGAAATATGGAATAGGATATAGAGGAAGGGGAATTAGGGTTTGAAGAGGGGCGGGGACAGGTTGCAATTTTAAATTCAGTGGTTAAGAGAGGTCTTATTGAGAATATTTTTGGACTAGTTTTGTGTTAGCATGAAAGGGAATAAGAGGAGGAGGTGACTTAAGAACAATGTTAGAAGCCTTCCAGGTTATTTTTTTACTTTTTAAATAGCATGTCATTGTGGATTTTAATTTGCATTTTTTGGTTGATCATCTTTTCATTTTGATTAGCCATTTCCTTTTCCTCATTGTGAAATGCCTATTTATATTTTTACCTGTTTTTCTATTGGGCTGTCCTTTATCCTTTTTTTTGTTTGTTTTGTTTTGAGACAGACTCTGTTGCCAGAGCTAAAGTGCAGTGGCGTCACCATAGCTCACTGCAACCTCAGACTCCTGGGGTCAAGTAAATCTCCTGAGTAGCTGGGACTACAGGTGCATGCCACCACGCCCAGCTAATTTTTAAATTTTTTGTAGAGATGGGGTCTCACTATGTTTCCCAGGCTGGCCACAAACTCTTGGCCTTGGTTGCCCGTTATGGGCTAGTGTACATTATTTCCGTTATCTCTAATCTTCACCACAACCCTGTAAAGGAGGAATTATTCTGTGGTTGAATAAAATGAGGCCAAAACTTTCTGACAACTTGTCCAGAGTCACAGACCTCTAGTTAATGCAGGAGCTGGGACGTGACTTGTGGTCTTCTTTTCTTCATTAACTGTTCTGTGTCCCACCAACAAACAAATCTCTCTAAAACACTGTCATTTCCATGTTGGCTCCTTGCACAAGAACCTCTGCTGAATTCTTATTGTCCAAACTAAATTAATTGCACAGCAAGGTTGGGTTCCTCCGGCCTCATTGATTTATATACTCTTTTTTAAAAATAAAATAAAATTCATATTCATTGTAGGGGAGGAGGGAGAAATCTGAAATGTGGAAGAGGAGAAAACAACCCCTAAAGGTTCTGGCAAAGATAATCACTATTAACATTTTGTTATTCCTTCATATCTTTGTTATTCATACATAGTTTGAAATAATTGTACTTATTTTATATATAAAATTCTGTATTCTGATTTTTTACTTAGCATAAGCATCATAAAATTTTTAATATCACTATATAATCATTTTATTATTATGGTAAAATATACCTATACTACATAATCTTTTAAACATTGTTTTATGGCTAGGCAAATATTCTATGAAGTTGATGTCCTATTTATAGATCATTTCACAATTTCATTACAATTGTGTATTTAGGTTGTTTTCAACTTTTCACTCTTTTAAATAAGGTTATAATAGCATTCTTTGACATAAAGTGTTTTTCCCACCGATTTTAGTGTTACTTTTTAGAAATGAAATTAATAGAGTTTAGTTGCCATGGTCATTTGTGCTCATATACCTGCCTGGAATGTTCCCTCTGGCCACATCCTGCCTGTGTTGCACAACCCATTTCAGACTGTTTTCTCCCTGATGAACCTTCCCTGGTGCTTTAACCTATTCTGACCTCTCTCTTTGCCGACCGTGGGTGCACAACCTTGGTGAGTAGCTCCTGCCTTTCCACTGTGTCATTTCCTTGAGGGCATGTTCCAAATCATACGCCTGCTTTGTTTTCTCTGTAATCTTCAGATGGTTCGTAAACACTTATTGGTTGAATGAATCGACTTTACCTTTTTGCTTCTCCTTAAAGGAAACTTCAGTTACAAGGTGGCATCACTTCAATCACACTGCGAGGAGAAGGACACCAATTTTTTGTAGGAACAGAAGAATCACACATTTATCGCATCAACTTCACAGATTTCAAAGAGACTCTGATTGCGACTTGTCACTTTGAAGCTGTCGAGGATATTGTCTTTCCATTGTAAGTAGAAGAGAAAAATAAGAATGTGGAAATTTGATGCAAAGGAATTTAATTTTATTAATTAAACATCTTTAGTAATTAAATATTTTCAACATCTATGAATATAATTTTGACTTTTTTCTCCTTAAATTTTTCTAACGTAATAAATTATTTTAATAGACTTTCTTTTGTCTTCATTGTGCAGTTACATTAGTTTTCCCAATTCAAATTTGGATTTCTTTAGAATGTCGATTTTTCTAATAAACCCATCATGGAAAGGGGAAATACCTGACAGAACTTTGTTTCTGTCAGGTTGGGGAAACTTCTATGTTTTCCCAATGACATCTTCAAAAGCTTCATACAGCTGGTCCCTGACTTATTATCGTTTGATTTGCAATTTTTTGATTTTACAATGGTGCAAAAGTGATATTCATTCAGTAGGAACTATACTTTGAGTACTCATACAACCATTCTGTTTTTCACTTTCAGAACAGTATTCAATAAATTACACGAGATAGTCAACACTTTATTATAAAATAGGCTTTGTGTTAGATGATTTTGCACGACTATAGGCGAATGTAAGCATTCTGAGCACACTTAAAGTAGGCTAAGCTAAGCTATGATGTTCCATAGGTTACGTGTATTAATGCATTTTTTTTTTTTTTTTTTTTGGATATAGGGTCTTGCTCTGTTGCCTGGGCTAGAGTGCAGTGACGTCATCATACCTTACTGCAACCTCAAACTCCTGGGCTCTAGCAATCCTCCTGCCTCAGCCTCCCAGGTAGCTAGGACTACAGGCAGGTGCCACCATGCCCAGCCAATTTTTCCATTTTTTATAAAGACTGGGTCTCACTCTTGCTCAGGCTGGTCTCAAACTCCTGGCCTCAAGTGATCCTCCCTCCTTGGCCTCCCAGAATGCTAGGATTACAGGTGTGAGCCACTGTGCCCAGGATTTACATGCATTTTTGACTTATAGTATTTTCAACTTATGATGGGTTTATCCAGGCATAACTCTACCCCCAAGTCAAGAAGCATCTGTAATGCCTTTTTTCAGACTTTTTTCCAGTCATTTCTTTGTACCTCTTAGGACCCTACAGATTTGGGAGACTTTATGGAGTGGATGTAAAAGGTCTTCTGGACCTAGTTGTTGTATTTCTTGGTAAATCCCACCCATAACAAGTAAAACAAATAACTATCAGAAGTTCGATATCAAAAGAGCTTTAGTCGTAGCAAAATCATTTGATTTTGAAGCACATTTGTCTTCAGGGAGATCCAGTTCACAAAGTCAGTCCGTGTTTGCTCTGAACTGCTTCAGTATTTGGCTTGAATTTACAATATTCAAAATCATCATTCTACAGATCAGCAAGACTTACTTTAAAAACTCAGTTGTTGAGATCATGAGCTGTGGTTTTCGTTCCCTGAGTCCTTGTGAGTAGGTTCTTCCAAATATTTCTCACAGTGAAAATGGCTGGCGCTTTCCCATTAGGTGAATCTTTATTTGAAAATTGATCATTTACTTTATGCCTTACTGTTTTTCCAAGGAGCTTGGTAGAATTAATCTGTAAAATTGTTTGGTCCTGGTGCTTCTTAAGGGTTGATTTTTAACTATCTTTTCAATTTCTTACACAGTTATTGATCTATTTGGGTTTTGTACCTCTTATTTTTCTGTTTTTAAAAAACAGATTTATTAAAATATAATTTACATACCATAAAGTTCACCCATTTGGAATGAACCATTGTCCAAGTCAATGGTTTTTAGCATATTTACAGAGTTGTGTAACTGTCACCATAATATAACTTTAGAACATTTTATTATCCCCAAAGGAACCCTACTAGCAGTCACCCCTCATGACCCTTTGCTTCCCCTGCTTTGCTAGGCAAACACTAATCTATCTATGGACTTTTCCTCTTCTGGACATTTCTTATAAATGGGATCATAAAATATATGACCTTTTGTGACTGGCTTCTTTGGTTTAGCACAATGTTTCTGACATTACTGTAGCATGTATCAGTTCTTCATCCCTTTTTATTGCCAAATAAATTCCATTGTATGGACATACCTTATTTTGTTTATTCAGCAGTTGATGGATATTTGGGTTGTTTCCCACATTTTTGCCTATTATGAATAATCGTACCTCTTTTTGAGTCACTTCAAAAATGTATATCTTCCTAAGAATGCATCTATTTCATCTAGATTTGATAATTTGTTGGCATAAATTTATATATAAGATTAACTCATAATTTCTGACAGAGGTATGATAATGAAGATTTGTTAAATTCTTCTTGCATCTCTGTCAGCCTTTCCCTTATTTCAAAGGGAAAGTATATAAAGGTTCAAAGTACATAAATATTCACAATCATTTTATCTTCCTTGTTTATTGTACATTTTCACAAAATATTCCTCTTGACATTAATTTTACTTTGTCTAATGATAATATTACCACATCTTCATTTTTTAAAAATAGCATTTACATAATTAGATATTTTTGCTATAATGTGATAAATGAATTCATTAGAATACCTAAAATTCTATGAACTCATGTACTAAAAAGAACAAGGCTTCTGGGAAAAATTGGGTTAGGCTAGGATTTCTCAACCTCTTATTATTGACATTTTGTGTCGGATAACTCTATACTGTAGGGGGCTGTCCTGTGCAGTATAGGATGGTTAGCAGCATCCCTCGTCCCTACCCACCAGATGCCACTAGCAGCCCCTCCCCCACTACTTGTGACAACCAAAATTGTTCCCAGACATTGTCAAACTTCCCCTGGTGCAAAATTACCCCTAGCTGAGAAACACTGGGTTAGACCAGATCACTTAAAACCTATGTAACTCTGTAATCAGAGCACTAACAAAACCAATACCAATTTAAATAAAATATTAGCACAGTTAAAAAAGAGTTGCTAAATTTTTAATGAAAAAAGAAATGCCCCAGTAAATATAGGACTTCACCTTTTAAGAAGTGAGGGTAACTTTCTGAAAAGACATTTAAGAAGGCTTGAGGCTGCTGAGTGGCAGGGATGAACTGAGCTAAGAGGAAGAACGTAGAATAAGCGAGCATCGTGTATGGGACTGCATGCTTCCTTCACTCGCTAATCTAGTTGTGTTAATGTTCTCTGTTTTGGCCTGCTTTTACTTCATATACCAAAGCATTATTACCCTGAGAAAAAAAATCACGTACAAACCAATGAAATATCTGCAATATTCTGCTATCATTTGCCTACTTACCAATTGCTTATGATCTCATATACATTACAGAAACGGGCATTTTCGCAAAAGAAATGATGTGTCTTTTTCCAATTCTTTGTTTTCAACCTATTAGTATTGTTTAGTTTTAAGTAAGTCTTAGTCTTTCAACAGAATTTAACTCATTCTTAGTTATTACTATCTGATAAGTTTATAGATATTTTCTATTTTCCATTTAACATGTGTCCTTTTTTCTTTTCTTGTCTTTTGCTGTAGTGATCATGTTTCCTTTGGTTCAGTCTTCCCCTCCCCTGCTGCATATGACTTGGGAGCTACTCACTTTATTTTTATTCATTTCATTACCCTGGAATTTTTGATATACATATCTAAATATATTTTTCTGTCAAAGACCACAGTTAACCAACATTTTATATTCTATCTGCCAGAAAGGCAAGAGTCTTAGCATATATTTATTTCCCTATTCATCTTTTCCCTACTGTGTCCCATGCTAAAATTATTTGGAATGATAGATCCAGATTATATTAGTATTTTCTTTTTACAAGCAATTACTTAGATTTAACTATAAATTTTCTTCTTTGGTTTTATCATTCTTTTTTTTTCATACAACGATTGTCCTGGGTTTTTGTTTTTTTTTTAATTCTTTCAGAGACAGTCTGTGTATAGAAAATTTTGTTCTTACTTATCTGAAAATACTTTTTTTTACCCTCAGACTTGAATGATGGTTTGGTGATGCATAAAAATAATTTTAATGAAGTTTGTTTTTGAAGTATAACATATATACAGAAAGTACATAAATCATAAATAAGCAACTCAATGAATTACCATACCTGTATGACTGCACCCTGGTCAAGCAATAGAACATTTTTATCATCCCCAAAACACCCCTTCTAATCACTAACCTCACCTTCCTACTTAAAGATAATCACTACCTAGACTTCTAGCCCCATATATTAGTTTAATTTGATATGTACTTTGGAAATCATTTTCCTTTCTCTATGGAAGCTTTTAATGTGGTTGGTGTCATATTTGTCTTTGTATTCTTACTGACTTTTTTTTTGCTTACTGATTTTTAGTCTACTTGTTTTATCAGTTACTGAGAGAAGTGTTAACATCTCAAGCAATGACTATAGATTTCCGTCTTTATTTCAGTCAGTTTTTGCTTCATATATTTTGAAACTCTATTATTAAGTGTAATTGTTATATCTTCCTGCTGTATTGACATTTTTATCATTATTAAGTGTTCCTCTATCTCTAGTAATTCTCTTTGATTTGAAATATCTTTTGTATAATTTTTTTTTTCTGGGAACAGGGTCTTGCCCTGTTGCCCAGGCTGGAGTGCAGTGGCACAATCATAGCTCATTGTAATCCTGGGATCAACTGATTCTCCTGCCTCACCTTCCCACGTAGCTGGGTCTACAGGCTTGTACCATCACACCTAGCTAATTTAAAATTTTTTTTGCAGAGACAGGGTCTTGCTATGTTGCCTGGGCTGGGAGCTCCTGGCCTAAAGCGATCCTCTCACCTCAGCCTCCCAATGCGCTGGGATTATAGCTGTGATCATCACACCTCGCCCTTTTGTATAACATTAATGGACTCATTCCAGCTTTCTTATGCTTACTCTTTACATGATATATCTCTTTTCAGCCTCTTACTTTCCAATATCTTTATATTTAAAGTCCATCTCTTGAAACCTCATATAATTGGTTCTTGCTTTTCTACCCAGTCTGATAATCTCTGCTTTTTATTTGGAATGTTCAATTCATTTACATTTAATGGAATTTTTCATACGTTTGTATTAAATCTTCCATTTTGCTATATGCTTTTTGTTTTTTGGTCTCATCTGTTCTTTGCTCTTCTATTACTTTTTTCCTGCCACCTTTTGTGTTAATCAAATATTTTTAGCATTCCATTTAATAGCTCTATTAGCTTTCTGGCCATATATATGTGTGTGTGTGTGTGTGTATATATATATATATTTTTTTTTTTTTTTTTTGAGACAGTCTCACTCTGTTGCCTGGGCTAGAGTGCCGTGGCATCAGCCTAGCTCACAGCAACCGCAAACTCCTGGGCTCAAGCAATCCTTCTGCTTCAGCCTCCTGAGTGGCTGGGACTATAGGCATGCGCCACCATGCCCAGCTAATTTTTTTTCTATATATTTTTAGTTGTCCAGCTAATTTCTTTCTATTTTTTTAGTAGAGACGGGATCTCACTCTTGCTCAGGTTGGTCTTGAACTCCTGACCTCGAGTGATCCTCCCTCCTCGGCCTCCCAGAGTGCTAGGATTACAGGCGTGAGCCACCACACCCAGCCTGGCTATATATTTTTGTGTTAATTTTTTAGTCATTTCTCTAAGGATGACAATATGCATCTTTAGTATATCACAGTCTACTTAGAGTTAATACTGAATTACTTCAAGTAAAATGTGGTGTGGAACTTTGCAATAATATATTTCCCTTAAACTCCACTCTCATCCTTGCTGCTGTTGTTCTCATGCATACCTATCAATATTATAAGGACATCAATACAATATTATAATTTTTGCTTTAAACAATCACAAATCTTTTCAAGAAATTAACAGAAGAAAAGAAAATTTTAAAAATGTTTTCTGTGCTTACCCACATATTTGAGCATTTTTGATGCTCTTCATTATTTATATCTAAGTTGCCATCTGGTATCTTTTCCCTTCAGCCTAAAGAACTTTGTTTAGCATTTTTTTGTAAGCATAAGTCTCTGGTGAAGAATTCTGTGTTTTGATTATCTGAAAACATCTTTTTCTAGGCTTCATTTCTGAGGAATAATTTCACTGGTTATAGAATTCTTGCCTGGTTGTTTTCCATTTATTCATTAGGTTGGATCCATCATTCCAATGCCTTCTGGCTTCCATAGTTCCTAATGAGAAGTCATTATGAATTCTTATTATTGTTTCCCCCTTTGTAATATATTAATATCATTTTTTTGTCTATTTTCAAGATTTTTCTCTTTGCATTTGTCTCTCATCACTTTGACTATGACGTGTCTTTCTTCTTGTATTTATCCTGCTTAGGGTTTGTTAAGCTTTTTGGATCTGTAGCTGATGTTGTCCACCAAGTTGGGAAGTTTTCAGCTGTTATTTCTTCAAGAATCTTCATCTTGGCCGGGCGAGGTGGCTCATGCCTGTAATCCTAGCACTCTAGGAGGCTGAGGTGGGCAGATTGAGCTCAGGAGTTCAAAACCAGCCTGAGCAAGAGCGAGACCCCATCTCTACTAAAAATAAAAAGAAATTAGCCAGACAACTAAAAATACATATAGAAAAAAATTAGCCTGGCATGGTAGCGCATGCCTGTAGTCCCAGCTACTTGGGAGGCTGAGGCAGAAGGATTGCTTGAGCCTAGGAGTTTGAGGTTGCTGTGAGCTAGGCTGACTCCATGGCACTCTGGCCTGAGCAACAGAGTGAGTCTCTGTCTTAAAAAAAAAAAAAAGAATCTTCATCTTTTCTCACTTCTCCTGAGATTCAAATTACACACATGTTGAACAATTTAATTTTTTTCTCACAGATCTCTAGGCTGTTCATTGTTCTTTAATCTTTTGCTTCATTTTTTTTTTAAGTCATGTAATCTCTACTAAATCTACCCTCAAGCTCATAGATTCTTTTGCCATATCTAATCTCTTGTTGAGCCCGTCTAGTAAATCTATTTCAGTTATTGTACTTTTTACCTACAGAAAAAATACATAACTGTTATAAAATTTATATTTATAATATCATACATATATAGTTTCTAGTTCTCTATTGAGATTACCTATCTGTTTATCTATTGACATCATAGTTTCCTTTAATATTTAGAATGTACTTTAAATAGCTGCTTTGAAGTCTTTGCTAATCTAATACATAGGTCTACTTGGAGTCAGTTTCTTTTGACTGCCTTTTTTTTTTTTTTTTTTTTTTGAGACAAAGTCTCACTCTCTTGCCCAGCCTCCCAGAGTGCTGGAATTACAGGCGTGAGCCACTGTGCCAGGCCTTGACTGCCTTTTTCCTGAGTCACGTTTTCCTATCTCTTTGCATGTTTGATAATTTCTTGTTGAAAACTCAGTATTCTATAGAATACACTGTAGCAACTCTGTTCTCTGAGGCTTATTGGCAGGGACTCAAACTGGGAATTTTGCTTCCCCATAGTATGAATCAGCTGATATTCTCATGATTTCCCACTGCTGCTTTTTTAGCTTAGCCCTGGCTTCTCTTGTGGGCTTACATTATTTGGCAGTCACTCAAAGGTTTGTGCAGAAATGAGGCTTATCCTTTCCATGACTTCCTTGCTTCTAGTGATTTCTCCCTAATTTCCCAGTAGGCTGCTGCCCTCAAGCTTTGACACTTCAAGCCTATGAGTTTCAACTTTCTCCCATCCGAGCTGAGCTCAGTTGGGGAACATATTCAGTTAAAAAGGCAAAAGCTGGCCGGGCGCGGTGGCTCACGCCTGTAATCCTAGCACTCTGGGAGGCCGAGGCGGGCGGATCGCTCAAGGTCAGGAGTTCGAGACCAGCCTGAGCAATGAGCGAGACCCCGTCTCTACTAAAAAATAGAAAGAAATTAGCTGGCCAACTAAAATATATATAGAAAAAATTAGCCGGGCATGGTGGCGCATGCCTGTAGTCCCAGCTACTTGGGAGGCTGAGGCAGTAGGATCCCTTAAGCCCAGGAGTCTGAGGTTGCTGTGAGCTAGGCTGACGCCACGGCACTCACTCTAGCCCGGGCA
Organism: Varecia variegata; assembly: GCA_028533085.1. NCBI lineage: Eukaryota > Metazoa > Chordata > Mammalia > Primates > Lemuridae > Varecia > Varecia variegata. The sequence goes on from CM052441.1 coordinate 107,313,427, forward strand.
ACAGAGTGAGACTCTGTCTCAAAAAAAAAATAAATAAATAAATAAAAAGGCAAAAGCTCTCAGATTGACCCCATGTTGCTATCTTCAAAAGTAGAAACACTTTAAAAAAATCAATTAAAAAAGAGAATAGTAGAATCCTCTCATCTCGCCTGCTTTTTCTTCCTCTTGGGGTTCCCCCCAAACACGTATAATTCAGCTGCCAGCCAGGAATTTGGGCAGTGCTTATAATCAGAATGTATGTCTGTCTTCTGTGGTTCTCTTGCTGCCAGGATTTCCTCAGCTGATTTTCTAGCTCTTGACTCTGCTCTCTAGCGCCTGTAGCTGGTAAGGCTGTGGGTTTACTGCCACCTTTTTCTACGGCCACCATAGCTGTGGGAGTCAGGAAGCACCTTGTGTGAGAAAGCCACACACTAACAATCCTTCACCCTTTCCAGCTGCACTTTTACAAGAGCAAATGCTTCTTGATTCCTATCTACTTTTAGAGGTTTTCAGTGTCTTTAGGATATTTGGTTATTATTGTTAATTTTATCCAATTTCTTTCATTTGTTATTTTTTGTTTTTGTTTTTTAAGAGATAGGGTTTTTCACTCTGTTGCCTGGGCTGGAACGAAGTGGCGTGATCATAGCTCACTGTAAGCTTGAACTCCTGTGCTTGGTTCAAGTGATCCTACCTCCTGAATAGCTGGAATTGCAGGTGCTTGCCATCATGCCTGACAAATTTATTTTTTATTTTTTTGGAGCCCAGGTCTCACTGTGTTGTCTAGGCTGGTCTCGAACTTCTGGCCTTAAGCGATCCTCCCACTTCAGCCTCCCCCATCACTGGGATTACAGGTGTGAGCCACAGCCACCACACCCAGCTATCCAGTTTGTATCTGTGAGGTTTTTGTAAGCAGTTCAACTGCTCCAACATTACCAGATGTACTCTCTGCTTGTGCTTTTTTTTTTTTTTTTTTTTTTTTTTGAGACAGAGTCTCACTCTGTTGCCCGGGCTAGAGTGAGTGCCATGGCATCAGCCTAGCTCACAGCAACCTCAAACTCCTGGGCTCAAGTGATCCTCCTGCCTCAGCCTCCCAGCCTCCCAAGTAGTTGGGACTACAGACATGCACCACCACGCCTGGCTTAATTTTTCTCTATATGTTTTTAGCTGTCCATATAATTTCTTTCTATTTTTAGTAGAGACGGGGTCTTGCTCTTGCTCAGGCTGGTCTCGAACTCCTGAGCTCAAACAATCCGCCCACCTCGGCCTCCCAGAGAGCTAGGATTACAGCCACCGCGCCTGGCCTGCTTGTACTTTTGAGCTGAGTTTTTCTCCAGTTTGTTTCTCTGAAGGTCTTATCCAGCTGATTTCTGTTTATCTTCAATGTTTCTGGCCTATTTGATAATACTTTCCTGCTTTCTTGTATTGTCAAGGGAAACAATGTATATCTGTGTATCTATATCTCTATATATCTTTATCTCATGGCATTTTAGAAGGAAAGGAAGGGAGCACACGGGCCTAGTGCATCATCGTGGCCCAATCATTTAGGTTCTTATAGGAACTTAACCTCTCAGACCCTAAACTAAGGGCAGTCGAATACTTGAATGGATCATTTTTGAACTACGCTTGACTGCTGAAGAAGTGGATTGTCCATGAACGGTAGAGAGTTTGGAAAGTTCTCTAGGGACATTCATTTTATGATATTTGATTTTCATGAGCAATGTGTACATAATATTAACACATCTTTAAAAGCTCACTTTCCTCAGAGGAAGAGCTCGTTCACCGGAGGCAGTAGCTGATATAAACATCTATTATTTTAAATAAATATTGATGTCGGCTTGATTTGATCAGTTAATCAGGACTGTGTGGCAAGGAGCTGTGCTGCATCTGCTGTCTTGTTCTAGCTCTTTCTCCTTCTAGTCCAGCCTTGGAACCTTAACTCTGAGTCACAAAGTGAAATGTGTGGAAGGAATTCACTTATCTTTTTCTATTAGTTTCAAAGTGATTAGATCTTAAAATAAGAGAAAAAGACTCTCTTTTTATGGTAATGTGTTTATGATGAAACATAGAAGTTGCTTGAGACATACTTAAATCTAAAGGTTAGCTTCAGTCTCCACAGACACTAGCTAAAAATTTAAACTTATAAATAAAATAGTCTTTATAGTACCCTGGTATTCCTCCTTTTTCTTATCCAAGTGGGAATAATCTGTAATCTTTTGACATATTGGTAAACTACATTCTATTTACGAATTGCCTTTTTTTCTTTTTTTGAGCCTGACAGACCAATTACTCTGGGATTCTCTTCCTTGTCCATTATCTCATCTTTTCTCACAACTAAGCCGAGAAGGGTTTTGATTTATCTGCAAACATGAATTCTAGCACCGTTGTCATTTTCTTCTTTGAAATTTTATAAGATTTTCTACTTTACAGGAAAGTGTTCTTTTATCCTCTTTTAATATGAATATGCCATTTCTCAAGAAATGTTACCTACTGGGTATATACTTATCTCCAAACTCATCGAGTTATATATATTGAATATGGGTGGCTTTAGCTGGGTATGGCGGCTCACGGCTGAATTTGGCTGCCCAGGAGGCTGAGGCGGAAGGATTGCTTAAGGCCAGGGGTTCGAGGCTACAGTGAGCTGATTGCACCACTACACTCCAGCCTGGGCGACAGAGTGAGACCCCATGATATGTACAGCTTTTAACATGTCCATCACACCTCAATAAAGTGTTTTAAAAAATAAGAGAGAGAGAAATGTAACTTAGTATCCTCCAGTCTACTAAGACTTTGTAAATTGTTTCTTTTTGTGCAATTTTGTCCCAACCCTTCCTAAAGGGAAAGAACGGCAAAAGATTGTCCACAGGTGGTTTCAGGGCATGAAGTGCCTTTTTACACAAGAAATCTGCAAGATCAAACTTTCAGATAATTGGTATCAAAAAAGCATCCTTCCCTATATCCGTGGGAATCACATTTTGGCATCAAGTATGCATGTGAGAAGCACTGTGCGCCTCTTAGGGCTGCATCTCTTATTCTCCTGATGGCTTCTTTGCAGTGGCACTGCTGAGCTTTTTGCCACCTGTGCCAAGAAGGACATCAGGGTGTGGCACACGTCATCCAACAGGGAGCTGCTGCGGATTACTGTGCCCAACATGACCTGCCATGGCATTGACTTCATGAGGGACGGCAGGAGCATCATTTCAGGTAACGTCTGCATATCCAGATCTGGCTGTGGGCTGCGGCTCTGCTGCTCGCCATTCTTATTCTACACAGCCTCCCACTGCCCACCCCCTCCTTGCTTCTAATCTAGCCTCCCTTTGGAGTTTCCTTCCAGCTGGGAGACTTTCTGAGCTAGGAAGAACCAGATAGCAATTTCTCTTCTCCCAAATTGCTGCATAGAGCATGTATCTTTCTCTCTAGTAGGAGAATTTAGTAATTCAGTTTTGAAATGGCTTTGAGGCCTTAGCAAGTACAGGGCACTCATGTGACAACCCTTTTTGTTGAGTAAGAGATAAAAACCTGACTCCAACTAAGTTATGCCTCAAATGGAATTATTTATTTTTAACTCAATTTATTATTTTATGCCAAAGCATTTTAGCATACATTATAGACAGAGATATTATATTCC
>CM052441.1:107324935-107347644 GCA_028533085.1 Varecia variegata
CGATGTTCTTTTTGTTTCTATAAATTCCTTAACCCTTGTCATAGTGACTATAAATATGTTTTTCTAAACTCTCTCCTTCTTCTCCCTTCCCCAACATAGGAAGCTTTAGATTTATGTATATGATACCTTTTGATAAATATTCTATTTTATGTACTTCTAGTTTTTCTATGGTTATATTAAGAATTTCAGCCATCTGGAACTTAGCTTATGTGCTTAAGGATCAATTTTAGATCTACAGTGATATACTGGAGGCATTGCTTTTTAAAAACAGGGATGTCTTCTTCATCACTCTTATGTTTTAGAAGTTCTGGACAAAGCAGACATGAAATGGAGTAAAAAACATTGAACAGAAAGAAAATCACCAAATGGTTCCAGAAATCTGTATTTTAGCATTACTGCTGTCACTAATGAGATCAGGTAGAAGATAGTCAAAAGCAATAACCATTTAGAACATATAAAATTAGATTTTATTCATTAAAAACAACCAGAAATATGAAATAACTAGGAATAATTTTGATAAGAAATGTTGGGGAGAGAAAACACACACACAGATAGAAATATCAGATCATCCTTCCAAAGTTAGTATTTAGTTTTAATGCAATTGTGGTCACATTTCAATAGACTTTTATGGGAATATCTTCTGTAGGAATTAATAGGTTAAGTTATAAAAAACATTCTTGAAAATGCCTGCCAGATACTTTATAATTGAAAAAGGCCAAAAAAGAACAATAGTCACTGTAAAAAAAAAATTTGGAATGTACAAATGAAAGTGAAAAAAAATTGTCCATGATCCATCATTCTATAACATTTGTTAATATTTTGTCATAGATTTCCTAGTATTTTATTTTTCTATTTATAAATATAGAAATAAAACAATCCTATATTTTTGCATTCTTTTCTTTTTACAACAGGATTATTTTCTTTTGTCATTTGTATTTCCTCAGTCATAATTTTTAAGCCATCTAACATGAGCGTGCCGTAAGTTTCCCCCCAGATAACTTTGATACGTAGAGATATCTTTGCTTGTATCTCTCATTTCCTTAGGCTAAATCCCCAAAAGTGGAGTTGCTATGTTTATCGAGAAGGACATTTTTAAGGCCCTATCTTGTCTACTATCTTCTTGAAGTTGTCCAGTACTTTCTGGAAAGGTTGTAAGGTAATACCCAGGCCCAGAGGAAGACTGTCAGTGTTAAAAGATTATCATGACTAACTGGAAAGGAATGCATTTCACATAAAAGGAAGAATGGAAGTAAAGGTCTGGACTGCAAAAGTAGGAAAGCACCTTTGGGGTATCCGACTAGCTTGTTTGCCTGGAGCTTTGAAACGTGGAAACACATGGATTAGGGCTGGACCGGAGAAGGTGCTTAGACTATTAGGTGGTGAGTAGGAGAGTAGGGAGGCTGTGGTGTAAGGCCTGACATTATCCAGCTGTGCTCTAGGAACGTCGGTCTGGTTTGGCAGGGGGAGAGTCTAGGGGCTGGGCTCCTCCTTAGGTAGGTGTTGTCGTCTGGGTCAGCAGTAGTTAGAGTTCAGCAGTTGGAATGAGAGTCTACTGTAAGGGAAGGGCAGAGACATTTTGGGAACCAGAGTCCAGACTGCTTGACAGCTGATATGAGGGAGAATCTGAAAGATGACACCTACATTAAGAGGAAGAACTGGTTTTAGAGATTTTGAGTTGGAGGGGCTGGCTGCTCACCCAGAAGAAAATGTTGGTACCAGGATACAGGTTTGACGGTGGCTTGGGGGGTAGGGTTGCCAGATAAAATACGCAATGCCCAGTTGACTTTTAATTGCAGATAAACAATGAATATCTGTTTAGTATAAATAGATCCCAACTATTACATGGGGTATATTTCTAGTAAAAGATTCATTGTTTATGTAAAATTCAAATTTCAGTGGGCATCTTCTGTTTTTATTTGCTAAATCTGGCAGCCCCACTTCAGGGTCGAAGTGCAGTGAAGCCTGGAGAAAGAATCCAAGCTAATGTGATTGGAATAAAGACCCAGAACCAGCATTTCAATTAGTTAGATCTTGCATTTTGCTTTTTTTTTTGAGACAGAGTCTCACTCTGTTGTCCACTCTGCAGTGGTGTCATCATAGCTCACTGCAGCCTCAAACTCCCAAGCTCAAGAGATCCTCCTGCCTCAGCCTCCCAAGTAGCTGGGCCTACAGGCACATGCCACCACACCCAGCTAATTTTTCTATTTTTTTGTAGAGTTGGGGTCTCACTCTTACTCAGGCTCGTCTCAAACTCCTAGGCTTAAGCAATCCTCTCACCTCAGCCTCCCAGAGTGCTAGGATTACAGGAGTGAGCCACTGCACCCGGCCTTGCATTTTGCTTTGTCTCTTCCTAAAGTTTCCTTTAAATCTCAAGGGAAGATTAAAAGAAAAAAAAAAAAAAGAAAGAAAAAAAGAAAGCAAGCCCAGACCACTCGATTTGGCTGGCAGTTTTGAGACTTGTCCTGGTCCTCAGCCTTGCTAAGACCGGTCCCCTTGGCAGGGGTGAGCAGAGAACAGACCTGCACGGGACGAGGCTGGAGGCTGGGCTTTGCAGTGCATGAGTGGGACTGGCCACCATGCTGTGCTGTGTGCACGTGCACGTGTGTTCACACAGACAAGGGGATTTACCTAACACTCACATGCTCACATGCTTGCTCATGCGTAGCAAAAATCCCTGGAAAGATGCTGAAAGGACTGCTAAGAGTGGCTGCCCTCTGGGGAGGGGTACAAGGGAATGGAGGCTGAGTAGAAGGAAGACTTCATTACTGTTCTTTTTTGCATTTTAAATTCCTTTTTTTTTTTTAGTATGTGCATATATTACCCTTTGATAAAATAAACTTTTAAAAAGCTGAAATATGCATTTACACAGAAAATGACAAAGTTGTTACAAAGTTTAAAAAGGATGCAAAGAATGTAAGCACTGTGTGGGCAGGGAGTCTTGCCTATTTTGTTCACTGTTGTATCCCCTGGTTCCTAGGATAGTGCCTGCCATGTGGCTGCCACCCAGTGCATATTTATTAAGGGAATGAAGGGCTGGCCCAATCATTTTATGATCTAACCACAGAAAGAGAAGTTTGTATCCTTCAATTTCACACCCATTATTAAGAGGCAGTAAAGCAGCTACATACTACATCGTGTTAATATTTAAGGAAGTCAACTTCACTACAAATGTCATCCCCAAAGAGAGAGGTGAGGCATGGGAATGAATGACATCAGCAAGGGAGAGAAGGCTGTTCCCCTGTGGGGTGGACAGAGACAGCATGGGGATAGACGGATGGAGGGAAGACCAGTGGAGCATGGTGCCCCAGCAAAGGAGGAGAGCTTTAGAGAGGACAGATGGTCAGAAGTATCAGAATATCCAACAGAGACAACCCTGTGGGTTTTCAAAGGATAGGACATACGTCAGTAGTCCTTCTGGGGGGAAAAAGTCCCCTCTCCTATACAGAGAACCCTCATACCATTTTGGGACACTGCCCCCAAAGGGCAGGCTTCGGCAGGAAAGAACATTTCCACCCCACATTGCTTATGTGCTGTCATCCTAGGTCAGGGCAGAAAAATGACCACTTGGTAGACCTGGAGCTTATAGGCCCTTCATTCGGTTGCATAAAGGGCCAAACTGACCCTTGGTTTTCTGTTTTTCCTTTCAGAATGCAGTTTCCAAGTACGGCTCTCAGTTCCAAGGCAATTCCCAGCACGATGCCCTGGAATTCCTGCTCTGGTTGCTGGATCGTGTGCACGAGGACCTGGAGGGCTCGTCCCGAGGGCCGGTGCCCGAGAAGGTTGGTCACTCTTGAAACAATACACTGTATTCGATTTTCTTTTTTTCCTTTGAATGTTCACTCAACTTTCCTCAAAACTGAATCTTGAAATTCAGATTCTTGGATTCCTATATGGTCTGCCTACTGGATACACAGCACTGTTCCCTGCTCTCATCTTTTAGCTCTGTTTGCTTCAGACAAGGCATTTCCTCCCATTGCAGTATTTCTTGTCCTCCCTAATCCCAGTGATTTATAGTGGACAGGGTTTCATTTTAGATCAAAATTTGAAAAATACATTTTTGTCTATATTTTGTGCATCAGCATGGCCATCTGATAAAAGCATAATAATCATACCGTTGCTTATTATTTTCAGATGGTATAATATCATTTCAGCTCTATCGCTGCTTTCTCAGTTATGTATCCTACAGGGCAGTAATAATTCCTAACCGTTTCTCCCAAGATGCAGGACGGATGATTTTTACATGTGTGCATTTAGCATTCCCAGGTTTTGTTGAAACCCCAAACCTTTGGGAGGAGGAAAGCACCACGATAATTTGTAATAGCCACAGTGAATTGATACATCAGCTGTGTTCTTTATGGACTTTGCTCAACAAAGATCAATGATGGCTGTGCTCTAATGCTGCCCCGTTATCTCCCACTTAAGAAAGTAAAAGTGAATGAAGTTATTATGTCATAAGTGAGCGAAGTTGTTGTAATAATATCCATGAATAATCTGCTGTAATTGAAAAAAATGTTTCATGAGCTTTGATAATCAGGAACATGTTACTTTGATGTATCTCATAACTGATCCAGGTGCAGCCACGGGAACTGCTTTACCAGTTTTTTGGTTTTGTTTAAAAGTTAAGCACTATATTCCCATCCCTCTCATGAATCAACTAAAAACCCTTTGGGAAGTGCTTAGTCTTTCAACTGTCACCTTCTCATTCCTTCATTATTTTCTTGGAGCCCATCATTCTAGAGTAATAGCGAATGAATGGCTCAGGAAACTCAGTCTTTTTTTTAAAAAAAAACATATCCACATAGCCAGCTGTTATCTTTCTTTCTCTTTTATTTTTCAATCGCCTGTATAACTGCAGGATCTTTCTCTTTTAAAAAGGCAGCTTGCAACTTAAAGAAAAGGAGAACATAACCATATACATTCCATATATCAGAGAGGTCGAGTAACCTTCTTAAAGCAACACAGCTAAGGAAGCAATAGAATCAGGATTCAAGTCCAAAGAATCTGGAAAGCCTTTTTTCTTATTTTAAAAATAATCACCCCACTCAACCACAAAACACACAAACAAAATAAAGCCAGAATCACACAACAAAACCTGGGAGACCCACACACTCAAAGGTTGTGATGGTTCCTCAGGGTTGTGACATTACGGGTGATTTTTCTTTTACAGTGATTTTCTGTTTATTTTATTCTGACCCTTTTAGTTGCAAGTGACACAAATTTAACTTGATCCACCTCATGGCAAGGGCATTTATTGGCTTTTATAACTTGTAAGTGAGGGTTGAACCAGCTTCAGGTAGGGCTGGATCCAAGGACTCAGAGAATATCACCAGATTTTGACTCTCTCTTTATCTCTTGTCTCTGGCTTCATTCTCAGACTGCCTCTGCCCACATGGCAGCAAGAAAGCTTTCTGCAATGCTCATGTAGTCTTTAGAGCTTGGGATTCTAGAAAAAGCCCAGGGAAGAGTCTGATTGTCCCAGCCTGGGTCACATGTCCATTCCTGGATTGTGGCCAGAAGTGTGACATATTCTGATTGGACACACCTGGGTAGCATGCCTCTGGGGGTGCACATGGGCCAAGGGTAGCTTTTACAGAATTGGAACAGGTTGCTTCCCCACAGAAAGGAATCCTGAGCAGATAAACATATGCCCACTACACTGTATGTCCCACAAGTTTATAGTGAACACATTTTGAACTCAGAATGATGTATTCTTTTAAACAAGAGACTGTTGATTGAATATTTGTTATGTGCCAGACATCTAACTTGATGCTTTTTGTGACTTATGTCACTACTGGACACATAGTAGACACTCAATAAACTCTTGGATGGTTGACTAAATTAGTTATGCTTTACTGTTATAAGGATAAGTCATACTTTACAGTTAATGGAAATTTGGGTTAAGTCAGTCGCTCAAGGCCACTCAGCTTCTACTTGGTGGAAACAGAATGGGACCTGGGTCTGCCAAAGCCAGTGTGCTGGACCCGTTTCTTTCTCACGAGTGTCTCCGACCCTCTCAGTTCCCCATGGCGGGGAAGAGAAGCCTTGGAGATGCGTTGGTATCTCTTCCTGATGGCTGGATAGGAAAAGCCTTATTCTGTTTCCCCCTCTTCTCTCCCTGCCTATGCCGGGCAGCTCTTTCTATCTGGAAAGTAGGTGGGATAGGTAGCCTTGCAAATTGCCTTTCCATTTTCCTCCACTATTCCCTTGGTAACAGGAAAAGGCATTGGGCTTAAGGGTGGAGAAGATCACAGAGAGGGTAAGTAATTTGCCCCAAGTCACACAGCTGGTAGCGGGAGAGCCAGGACCCAAATCCAGGAAATGCAACTCTATACCAGGGTTTCTTAACCTCAGCATTTTTGACATTTGTGGCCTGATGATTCTTTGTTGGGGAGGTCTGTCCTGTTCATCGTAGCCTTAGTAGCGTCCCTTTACCCACTAGATGCCAGTGGCACCCCACAGTTGTGATAATCAAAAATGTCTCTGGACATTGCCAAATGTCTCTGGGGGGAGGGGGTGTGTGCAAAATCACCCCTTATTTCAGAACCACTGCTCTAGAGCCTCTGTTCCCAATGATGGTGTACCGCCCCCAAACCTTTCTTTAATATAACATGGAGTTTATTGAAGCTAAGAAGGCCTACCAATAATCCTTTTTAACAACTGCAAGACACAAGTAAAGCAGCCATCACTGGTCTTCTAATTTCAAATATGTCCCACTGCAATGTTCTCCACACTGCAGCTGGATCTTTGTAGAAAGGAAATAAGATCATGTCTCTCTCCTGCTTAAATTCCTCCAGTAGCTTCTATTGCACTTAGACCAAATCCAGGCTCCTACGTGGCTGACGAGGCCCCCCCTGCCTGGGCCTACCGAACACTCAGCTGATTCCAGACCCCTCTGCCCCTTGTTCCCTGTCCTCGGCCACACTGGCTGCCCTCCGTTCCATAGTGGGCTGGGCACTTTAGGAGTATGCCACCGAGGCAAGTTGGCTGTTGGCCCGAGAGAGGAGCTTACACCGCCCTTCATTTGACCTGATTGAAACTGGAAAAGATCTTTTTTTCTCTGTCTGAAGTCAAAGCCTCTCCTGAAATTTGCTCTCAGAAAACTGGGCTGCCTGTTGAGGCCTGGCTGCGTGCGCTTGAAGGTAAAGAACAGAGCTGTTGGGATTATCTGGCGTGGAGTTTCATTGTCCCTTTCTGAGAAGAAAAGCTGCTATCCTCTGCGCAGCTCTGAATGATTTTTCTTTTTGAGTTTATTTTTGTTTTCAAGACACAGGGAAGCCGCATAGCTAGATTTATTTGAAACTGGGATAGGAATCATAAAGGCCAATTTCTTTTCCGTTATTTTAACGATTCTTAAATGTTTTCATCTTGTGGAAAGGGCATTTTTTTACTACCCTGGTAAAAACACTAACACACAAACAGTCTTTTTGGCAGTTTGTTTTCCACAAAATGCCACTCTTGCAGCATTAAGGAGGGGACCCGGCTGGGGAGAGGACCAGAAACCTAACATGTATTAAGCACCAACTATATGCCGGGCAAGATATACACAACGTCTCCTTTGATTTGAAAGGCTGCCGCATGAAGCTGATGTGAGACTCTTATTGCTTTTGCACGTGGAATGAGGCCAGGGAGAGAGACTGAGCATCACTCGGCTAGTAGAGAGGACAAGCCAGCCCCGTGCGACCTCATTATCTGTGCTTCGTGAGTGCCTCCCTGCTGCCCCTCACTCCAGCCTCGCTCAGGACTTTCTCTCTTTCCGCATCCCGTCCCTGGGTGATCCTGCCCACGGCCATCCCCACCCCCAATGCTGTGCAGGGGCATCCTGTGTCATGGTGACTTCTCTGGGTGCAAGCAACAGCAACCAACTTGAGGGGACTCAAGCAAGAGGGAACTTAGGAGGAGATAAAGGAGCAACATGCAGGATTACAGGGAAGGCCAAAGGACCAGCTCAAAGCAGACACAAGCCAGGCGGCTCTGAGGGCAGCTCGGTGGCAGGGTCTGCTCCGCTCTCTTCCTCGGGCACTGCTGCTGGAATAAATTTCAGCCTTTTGGCTGCTTATGACTCCCATCCAGGGCAGGCACAGCGCAGTGTGGCTCGCTTGGGGCATGGGTCTGTCCCTTGGTCGGGGAGGACAGAACCCTGAAGAAAGAGCCCTCTGTCTCTGTGGACTGCATTCCGTGTTTGAAAAGGAGGAGGAGTGAATCCTGGGCAGCCGAAATATGCCAGTGCCCACTTGCATCCAAGTTAGCTCTGTCTCTGCCTGAGTATTGCATCCCCCTCAGCTTCGCGTTCCCTTCCCAAACCCGCTTCTCCTTCTGTCTTTCCCTCTCTGCTAATGGAACTGGCTTTCTCCAGGTACCGGACGGGAAGCTTGGAGTTGGTCATGTTTATCTCCTCCCCCGTTGCCCCGGGGGAGGAGAGCTACTTACACAGGGTGTCCTGAATCCATCTCTCTTCATTTTCCTGGCTCCTGCTCAACTTCACCCTGCTGCTACCTGGACCCTTGAGCCTCCTAATCTGTGTCCTAACCTCCAAATTTATCCTTCATCTGGGATTGGCTATCAGGTTAAAGCATCTCTCCAAGCATGTCACTAGGTTCAAACCCATCAGAGGCTCCCCGATGCATAGCAACACCCACTTATATGGCGCTTACGTTGTACCAGGCACTGTTCTAAGTGTTTTACACGCGCGCGCGCGCGTGCACACACACACACACACACACACACACACGCTAACTCGTTAAATCCTCAAAACATCCCTATCGGGTAGATACTATCATTATTCCTTTATTACAGTTGAGAAACCATGGGACAGATTAATTTATTTGGATCAAGAGGCTGAGTAAGTCTCACAGGCACGTACCAGTGTGGGGATTTGAACCCCTGCAGTCTGACTCTGGAGTCTACGTTCTTGACCCTGGAACTATGCTGTTTACTGAGCAGGACTTTGAAGGCCCCACCCAGGGTGGCGCCAGACTCACCGGCCCTGTTTTCTACTTCCGTTTGCACATCCTGTATCCTAGTCAAATGTGGCGTCATAAAATATTGGGATGAATAAGAATGACCGTTCTGAGTACTCGCTTATTCGTTCCAATATTGTATAATGGAAAATCTCAAACATATGGGCAAGTGGAATTAATTGTACAGTGAACACTCATACCCACCACTTAGAGGCTACAATTTGCATTCGACTAAATTTGCTTTATCACACATTTACCCATCTGTCTATCTCTCTATCCACTCGTTACTCTTTTTTTTTTTTCTCTCATCTTATTTTTTCGATGCACTTTGAAGTAAATTGCACACGTCGATGTACTTTACCCCAGACGCGTCATGTGCATTCCTTCTTCGTGGTTCTGTCCTCTGCTTTCTGAAATCCTTCAGGATTCACCTCAGATTCCACCCAGGTCTTCACCTGCACCTCACTGCCTGCCTGTCTTAAGGGTGATGCATTCTCAGTGGGGATGATGTCACACAAGTGCCAAAGGCCCCAAGGCGCCAGAAATTGGTCTTTGGGGGACAGATATTCATGTAGTACATAGACACATATACAGTTTATCTATGATATTAAAGTTTCATGGTGGGAGTGATGTATAGGTAATTTTACGTGTTACTGAGTAGCTTTCTATGCCAGCTGGCTTTGTTTCTGGGGTTGCCCTTAGGGACAGGCCTCTTCCGGGACAGTGATTTTGCATAGCAAGGTCTTAATAAATAATTTTGTCCTGTGTGTCGTAGAGAGTAGGCAGGGGGTGAAGAATAAACTTAGGGAAACTAGGAAGCTGCAGTAATTCATATTTAACGTGGCTCCAGAGGAGGTTGGTGACAGTGGGGCAGGCAGGAGCCCTGAGGTGGGATAGGCTAAAAAATGACCCCCAAAATATTAGGTCTTAATCCTTGCATCCTGTAGGTGTTATATGGTAAAGGATGGTGCTGGTGTGATTAAGTGAAGGATCTGGAGATGGACTGAGAGAGCACTGAGTTACGGTACAGGCAGCCCTGGAGGCCAAGACTCCTCAGAGGCCCAGAATGGGCTGATGCAGGCCCAGGAGGAAGCCACGGGCTCAGAGGTGTGGACGCTGCTGAGTGATAGCAGGTGTGTCTAATCTTGCTTCTTTTCCTCATCTCGTTGTAGCTTCCGCCTGAAGCCAATAAAACCTCTGAGAACTGCCTGTCACCATCGGCTCAGCTTTCTCTAGGTCAAAGCTTTGTGCAAAGCCACTTTCAAGCGCAATATAGGTAAGAGCGGGATGTGTTCCGACTGTATCACCCAAGGGCCCGGCAAGCTTCACGACTGGCAACCAGTCTCCCGTTGCCAGATTACCCTGAGATCACACACAAAACCACAAACACCTTCTGGCTCCCGTTATAAATCCCAACTAACTGCTCATTCCTATTGTCTCTGAACTGTAGTGTTTCTTCTTTTCCTTCTTAGCTCTGGGCCTCACACCTCCCCTTGGAGGAGAGGTGATAAGAGTGATTCTGCAGAGGGTGAATGTGGAGGCCCAGATCCTTCTGCAGGCAGCAAGCAATCCCTCTGCAGTGGGGAAGACCCCTCCTGCTTGTTGATAGCCCACTTTAACAGGACATTGTGAATCCAAGAGTTCCCAGCATCATGGAGGATATAAAAAATATAATATTACACAGCCTTTGACTTCAGAAAATATGTGTTCTCTTTGGGCTTTTATATAGGAAAGTCCAGAGACTCCTACAAGGCAGAATATTTTCAAGTATTATGATGTTTAGTGAAAGCACTGATAGTAGTGAGAGGTCAGAGAGAGAAATCCCCCTAGGCTTCTTAGAGGAGGTGTGCCTTTTCATGGGCTCTGCAGGATGCATAGGATTGAATGGGTGGGAACATATGCAACAAGAACAAATGGGAGCTTAACTAATGGTGAGAATGAGCACAGTGATCAGGAGTTAGGGGAAGCCATTGGCTACAGAGATCCTCCTCTAAGTGACATGCTTGTCCGTATGTGTGTGTGTGTGTGTGTGTATGTGTGTGTGTGTGTGTGTGTGTATGCCTCCCCCCAAATATATATACATACACACACATATATATATATTTTCTCTAATCCTTACAAAAGTCGCAGGAGACGCATATTATAAGCTGGGAGTTTATATTTTTTGCAAGGACACATGTTAAATGGCAGAACCAGGATTTTCCCTCTAAAATATCTCTGAAGCACAGGTCCTGCCTTTGCCTTCTCTGTCATTCATCCTCTTCTGTTGTTTTTCTATTTCACCTTGAGCATTCGTTGTGATTTTTCTGTTGCATAGAAGCTATGCTCTCTATTAGGGATACCAAAGAGATTTTTCATCTGGATGTTGCATTAAATCATTTCAAAGCTGTGCTTTTTCTCTGCATCTTCCGGATGATCCTCCCTTTGCTTTGCTCTGCTGTGGTGTTTACGGGTCTCCTGGTGGTTTTCTTCTCTTATTTACTTCTCTTCAAACAAGGAAGCAATTATTCAGTCTTCCCTTACCTACAGCCATTTACTGCCATACTTTTTGGGGGTTTGTATTCTTTGTGTTTAAACCGGAGGAGGTTGCTTAAAATTGCCCAGAAATTGTCCTGATTCAGGATTTATAGTAGATTCAGAAATCACCAATAAAAGAAGTAAGGTATGATCACTGTGTTTAAGGGTGATTGTTTTTTAGGAAGACCAAATAGTCTCTGAAACGCTTTGGAAAAATGCCAAAGCTGCTTTCCACTGGGCAGAAAAATCCACAGCCCTGGGGAGGTTCTCTCACTCTCTGCCCCACCAGGGAGGGGACCCCGAAGAAATAGCCAGAACGACAGTGGGGCACTCCATTCCTTGGTTGTTTAGAATATTGGACAACAGAAATCTCTTCTAAATGAGCCCAGATTTCGTTGTGCCTGAAGAAAGGCCCACTCATTTCCTGAGGGGCCTGGTGACCCTCCAGCGGGCATGCAGGGGGGAAACCTAATTTCCGGGCTGCTGACCTTGACAGCTGCTGGCTGTGAAAGCCACCTGCAGGGCATCTGTCTTACCTTCAGGTGCCCAAAGCAGAGGCTGCTGGAAACAAAAGTAAGGAGACAGAGGAAAAGAAGAATAGATGAAGGGAAAGAACATCTAGAAAGAAGAAGGAGAGTATAAGGTGCAGGTGTGTTAGAGAAGCGAGGGGTCACTGATAATTGCCACCAGGTAGCATCCATTGGCGTCCTTGTACAACAAACTCACGCATTGCTCTGCTCACTTTGTTCTCTCTGCCCTCTTCCTCACTTGTCCACATTCACTCTCTTTCCTTCTTTCAAATATTCGAGTGCCTGTTCTAGCGCCTGGTCCGCGGTCACCGTGAGGAATGTAGCTCCTTGCCCATGAGATAGAAATACCAGCCACACATACCCTCGCTGATTCTCTGAGATTTGCTTTGTGCCCTACTGTGTTCGGGTTCTCTTCTAGGTGCTGTGAACCAGACTCAGCCCCTGTTCTCATGGAGCTCACTTTCTGTTGGGGGATATTAGACAGTACACTGTGTAAGCAAATGACGTGTGCTAGTGACCAGTGAACTGATAAGGGGTAACTTGGCGGGGCAGAGGGGGCAGCATTATATAAGGGGGTCAGGGAAGGCTGCTTTTCAGAGGGGCGTTAGAGCTGAGAACCAAGTAACAAGGGGTCCACCATTCAGGGAATTGGCGACAGGGTATTCCAGGCAGAGGAAACAGCAATGGCAAAGGGCCTGGGCTGGGAATGATCTTGGCAAGTTCAAGGAACTGAAAGGCCAAGGGAACTGCCAATGGGTGAGTGGGCAGGAGGTGGGGCACGAAAGGGGGGCAGGACCTGGTAGGGCAGGTTTTCGGTCCAAGTGTGGGTTTCAGTCTAGAGGGCACAGGAGGCCACCGTGCAGTTTAAAGCAGCACGTGGTCTCGTTCATCAATTTAAGAGGCGACTCTCCTTGTTACTGGAGAGGAGGCGGGAGCAGTGGGTGACGCTGCTGCCATTGGCCTGGTGGGAGAGTGATGGTGGCAGGGACCGCGAAGGCAGTGGTGGAGATGCAGGGCAGGGGGTGGGTTTGGAGTGAGTTTTGGGTGTAAAGGCAGCAGGACCAGCTGCTAATGGGGATAGGGGTGAATGGTGGAGGGACTGAGGGAAAGAGGAGCATCTGGGGTGACTCCTGAGTTTTTATGTAATTAGAACCAGTGAGTGCTTGGGAGGAAAACTTGAGGGTGCTCTGAAGTGCATGTTGCAGGTGCCTGACTTGGTGTGGGGTCGGTCGGGGTGGGGGGCATTCCTGAGGAAGCGACATTGAGCTGATCAGATATTAAAGACTGCCAGTGCCCTTTGGGTAGATTTCTTTCCTTGGGGGGGTGATGAGTAAGAGGCGAAGTGTTCATGCTATAAATGGACTGGTGACAGCTTAAAATACCTACTCTGTGCCTGATGGTCTAGAATAAAGGAAAAGTGTCACCAGGGATGCCCATCCAGGCGAGGGCTTTTGAGGTCTGAAAAGTGCTTTTCTGCAGTGGTCAGTGGGGCGGCTCCAAGCTGGCGGTCCCTGTTGCCCCGTCCCTCCCTGGCTTCCTCTCCATGGGGCAGGGTGTGCCTGGGTGGGATCAGCCTTCTCTATGAAACTGTTGGATGTTGTCATGGGTTAATTCAGAGCCCTCTGTTCACGGAGATTCTCCCTCTTCCATCTCCCCTTAAGCCCTTTTTAAGGGACTGGGAGTTTTACTTTGGCTGGAGGAGAGAATAGGGAACAGTATTAGAGTGTGGGATGTATGGACCGTAGGAGAAATGCTTAGTTATTCCATGTGATTATCATCATAACCTAAAAATGTCTTGCAAGTCTAATAACCAAGGATTGTTACTATGCTGGAGTTTTGGCTGGAGGAGGGATTTTGTGTGTGTGTGTGTGCGTGCACATTCAAATTCTTCATGTCGTTCCTTGCCTTATTCACAGGAAGTCTAATCTGCTGCCCCCATTATAGGGAGCATTCCCTTTTAGGCAGAGTATGTTTTGAAAGGCTTCCTCAGAACAGATCAGCATGACATTCTGTTAACTTGTATCCAAGAGAGCTGACCTTCAATGAGCAGGTCACTCAGGGTTGCTTTGGGCAGCACCCTGGGGTTTATGTTGCTGTGTGTCTGTCTGCTCAGTGGAAAAGCAATCAAGCAGGACTAGCACTTTCCACGGGGACCCAGGAAACCTGTTCTGATGCCAGGTCTGGTCGACCTGCTCACTTACCCTAGCAAGGCTGCCCAGTGGTAAGAACGTGGACTTCAGACTGCCAGTGGCTTGTTCCACATCCTCCAGGAAGTTAACTTAGATTTTAGGATTGAAGTAGTGTACAGAAATCCCTTATATCTTGGAAGAACATGATACGTTATATGATTAAACAAATAAAATTGGAGCACCTATGTGGAATATAAAAGTTGTACTTCACTTTCAGAGATCCGTTTTAAAGTATGGAGTATTAAATGTAAAAGTTAAAAGAATATAAATAGTGTGTATACTCTGAGCCAATTGATGCCTCACTCAGTGGTACTAAAGAACATAGGAATGATGATGAACATGGGCTCCGGAAACTGAGCCTGGCTTTGTCACGTAAGAGCTGTGTGTCCTTTGGCAAATTACTTAGCCTCTCTGTGTTTCAGTTTTCTCTTTTGTAAAATGGGTATGATATTGGTGGTTATGGGTAGCAAATGGGTTAATATATGCCCAGTGCTCAGAATGATGCCCTCTTCTTAGTAAACGCTGTTTAAATATTAGCTGTTACTATTAGCTGCTATTTTCTGAACTTTATTGTTTCTTCATCAGTACGATGAGGAGGGTGGACTACATCAGTGGTTCTCTACCCTGGGTGAACATTAGAGTCACCTGGGGAGCTTAAAAGCTCTCTGAATTTTTTTTTTTTTTAATTCTGATGTCTGGGCCCCTCTCCATCAGCCTTGAGACAGAATCTCTGTAAGTAGGACCCTGACACCTGAAATTTTAAAAAGCGTCTTTTGTGATTCTGGGTGCACAGGGAGGCTGAGCACCAGGGGAAAAGCTAGTCCTGAGATGCCTTCAGCGTGGCAGTTGGCATGCCGTGCTCCTCTCTGGAGGGGTTCTAGCTTCCCTTCCCATACTCAGTGCACCATACGTGTGACTCAACTCTCTCCCCCTTACTTTGTTTTTGTTGAGGTGGAAGTCCTGTAACATAAAATTAACCATCTTTAGATGTACAATTCCGTGGCATGTACATTCACAATGTTGCGCAAACATCACTTCTTTCTAGTTTCTAAACATTTTCATCACTCTGAAAGAAAACCTGCATCCAGGGAGCAGTCAGTCCTCAGCCCCCTTTCCCTCAGCCCCTGGCAACCCCCAACTTGCTTTCTGTCTCCATGGCTTTTCCTATTCTGCATATTTCATATACACGGACTCGTACAATACGGGAACTTCTGTGTCTGGCTTTTTTTCATGTAGCACAGTGTTTTCAAGGTTCATGGCACTTCGTTCCTCTTTATGGCTGATGCATTCCGCTGTGTGACTGTACCATGTTCTGTTTACACATTTATCTGTCCGTGGACATTTGTGTTGTTTCTACCCTTTGGCTATTGTGAGTACTGCTGTGAGCATTTGTGTACAAATGTTTGAACGCCTGTTTTCAATTCTTCTGGGTCCCTACCTGGGAGCGGAATTGCTGGGGGCGGAAATGCAGTGGTGATTCTGTATGTAACTTTCTGAGGAACTGTGACATCGTTGTCCTGCGATTAAACTTCCCTCTCTGTTCTTCACCCTGGCAGATCTTCCTTGACTTGTCCCCACTGCCTGAAACAGAGCAACACCTTCGATCCTTTCCTGTGTGTGTCCCTGCCCATCCCCCTGCGCCAGACAAGGTACGTGAGCGTCGCAGCTTGCCCGGTGAACTTGACTTCCCTCCTTACTCGTTACGGGAAACCTGGCCTTGCATCTGCCGTCTTCTCTCCTTTGCTTCTCTGCCAGCATTTCTCCAGAAACCAGTCTTATAGCCAGGTGAAACTCAGTTATTGAATGTGACGATTAAAGTGAAAGGTTGCCGTGCCCCTTCTTTATCTGAGGAAGGTATCAGGAACAGAATGCTTTTGCTTATCAGCACCGTTGCCGGGTCTAGGTCCGTGGCCTGTTCAGAAGCTGGAGTGGACCCATCGGTATCACGTGGGCAGACAGGGGCAAACGAGAGAAAATCTGCCACCACCTGCTTTTCCCTGCCTTATTTCAAAATCCCTTTTCTTCTTTGTGAAGGTGTAGGAAAAAGATTTCTTTAAGGAGCAAAGAAAAAGGAAAAGGGTTGTTTGGGGAAGTGCGAAAAAAAGAAAAATGGAAGTAGGGTTGGGTAGGAGGCGCCGTGGAGCTCACGTAAGAGTAGGAGGCACGGGGTGAAGGCTGCTTCACAGGAGCTGCGTCTTGGCAGTGACCACTAAGGCAGCTGGCCGATGTCAGTGTCCTGGAATGGTAGGGAGCTCCTATGTGGGGTGCCTTCGCTGGCATGAGACAGAGGCATTTCTTTGTGTTCGCCACCTCCTTAAGTGCCATTTCTCTTACCTGTTGATGTCCTCCATCCTTAGGATGCAGCTGAAAACATGGCATCTTCAGAAAGCCTTCCCTGGCCACTCAGTCTCCCTTTCTGCTCTGAAATCCTGTGCTACTGATCACATGCACTACAAGTATAATGATTGGCTTGTACTACCATCAGTGACACTGTCAGATAATGTCTACTGATAGATGTGATCTCAGGCTTCCAGCCTGATGCACCATAGCACAGTGGTTAAGACCACTGACTGTGGAGCCACACTGCCCAGGTTCAAATCCCAGCTTTACTAACTAGCTGTGTGACTTGGACAATTACTGCAATGGAGACAAGAGAAACAGTAGCTGGAAGACCAGGTCTTAGTATGCTGGTGTGGATAGTGGGGAGTGGAAGCAGATTCCCAAGGGAGAATCTCATTAAGGAGAGAGAGACTATCATCGATAGTGTTGCTTTGTACCGGAAGAAGCAGCTTTGCTTTTCAAACTTCAGAGTTTGTTTTTGCCTAAGATCATCTATTGAACAAATAGAGCCTTGAGATTAGAGATCTATATGGTGATTCCTAACCAAATACCTTTTATTTCCAGTCTCTGGAAAAGCAGTTTAGGCGATTTGGCTCTCCGCTGCCACCTGGTGACAGTGTACCTAAAGTGCAGGGACCCAACCAGGAAGCAGATGAACAAAGTGCTGAACTTGATCCAATGTCAATGGTGGTGTTGACAGTTCATGTCAGTCCTTTAAGGATGTTGCCCCCTTTCCTATTTTCCAGATTCTTGAGCATCACCTTGGTCTTCCCCTCTAAGAGCCAGCAGTTCCTGCGGGTTGGCCTGGCCGTGCCGATCCTCAGCACAGTGGCAGCCCTGAGGAAGATGGTTGCAGAGGAAGGAGGCGTCCCTGCAGATGAGGTGTGATGGGATTGCACTGGGGCCTGGTCACTGGATGACAGCATGCTAACAGGGCCCACTGTCTAGACTGTCTAGGCTGATCCGTGGTTCCCAGGTGACTCCAGCATGACTCATAGGTTTCTGTTTGATTAGTGGAGACGGCTGTCCTTGATGACTGGGCCTTGAGTTCTCCCTGCATTTACACAGAATGACCGGAAAAGGATACTTTGCCTTCCAAGAGGGCGATGATGATTGTGATTGCAATAATTCCAACAGTAGCTAGCCCTCAGCAGTGCTTACTAAGTATGGGGCACTGTTCTATGAACTTGGTATTCATAGCTGATTTAATCACAAGCATCCTGTGAAGCAGACATTACAATTATCCTCATTTTACCTGTGAGGACAAAGGAAGTCCTGAGAGGTTAAGTGAATTGCCCAATGTCACACAGCTAGTAAGTGGCTGAATTGGGATTTGAATGCAGATGGCTTGATTCCATAGCCTAAGTCATTATTCTATATTTTCACTCCTGGAAGTATAAACCAGGATACTGAAGGGACAATAAATGAAATATGAGGAACTGCTAAGAGAACTGATGATGTGCAACACGAGAGGAGATTTGGGGGAAGGTGGGATGGCTGTGCTCTAGTTTTCTTAAGAAAAGGAATCTTGGTAAAGGGATTGGATTCACTGTGCCTGGAGGGGCCCTCATGAAAGGTGGGTAGAGGTGATCGTGGCACAAGGCAGTGTAGCAGGATGTGAGGGGCCCTGCATGGGGGTCTGCTTGTGATTCAGCAACTCTCTAGCTTTCTGACCCCAGACAAAGTATGTGATTGGTCCTCTGTGTCTTTAACTGTAGCATGGGAAATTTATACTTCCCTGACTAGCTCATGGGATTTCTTCAAATCAAAAAATATGTTTAACCTTTTTGTTAAGGTTAAAATACAATACACATACACATATCGTACACATACAATAAAGATAACACATACCCTAAGGTCATGGATTGTTATGGTTTGCATATGTCTACATCCGCATAAACACCATGGTCACTGAGCCTTTCTCTCTCCCCAGTGGGCTCTTTCCTGCTCCCACCCAATTAGCCCCTCTGACCTCTACCACTACCTTGTGGGATATTCATGACAATCTCAGATGGAGAAAAAGTATGTGTACCTTGCTTTGTCAACTTAAAGTGCTCTATGGGAACCTACTGAGGGGGATGACAGTGGGTGAGAGTCCAGGGGAGAAAATGGTAGTCAGAAAAGATCGAAAGGAGGAAGTCTGAGAGAGCTTTGAGTTCAGATAATTAAGACTGTAGAAGGACTGTCAGGATTTGGAGAGGTGTGGTGTCTTTGTTCAGGGACATAGAACTCACTAGGGATGTCAGCGTAGGATGAGTGTTTTGAATGACACTTAACTCTATTTTGATGTTTTGTTTCTTTAATTGACAAGTATATTCTACTTACATTATTTATGATTATGGATATATTTTTGTCATTTTATGCTTTCTGTTTACCCTGCCTTTTTTTTTTGGCTCCCCCCACCCCGCCTTTTTTGCTGCTTTTGGATTGAGCAACTTTTCTTTATCTCTTCTGGTTTGGGACATATATATTATATTTCTATTCTTTTAATGGTTATTATTATTAATAAAAAGTCAACATGCATAGTTTAAAAAGCCTAATGTTAATTTTCCCAAGCAACACAAGGATCTTGGTGTGCTTTAATTTCCCTTATACTTTTTTGATTTAGATGTTATTATAAATAGATACTGTTGTCCTGTATTTTAATCCTTCCTTCCTTCTCCCCCCAGTTGCTGTAGTAGTAATAGTTAATACTATAGTTTGGTATGGTCAATGCATATTTACATTTACCAATGTTTACCATTTGTTTGGTTCATAATTTCTTCTTATGACTAAAATTTTCCTTCTGATATCAGTATTTTTTTTAAATCTTGAAATGTATTTTTTAAAAGAGAATTTCCCAGCCAGTATACTATGAATGGGTTATGTGTGCTGAGATATTGATTTCTTCAGCCCTGAGGGCAGGAGAGTTGGGTTTAGGGCAGCCAGGACCCCCAAGGTAGTCACCCCTCTCTTGCACTACAAAACTGTCTCCTTCTGTTTAGCTCAGTGTTCCATAAAAACATTTTTTATGTGTGACATAATTTGAAAAAGGTTAGTAACCCTATTTAGAAGTTCTTTCAGTGGAGCTCTGTTAGTAATAAACACTCACTTTTTGTTTCCCTGAAGAGGGCTTTATTTTATTCTCATTTTCCATGATAGTTTAGCTGGGTATAAAACTTCAGATTTTTCAGACTTTGTTTTTTGTTGCAGTTGAGATGTCTGTGGTCAATCTAATTATTGTACCTACTATGTTTTACTACTAAAAATATGTAGCCACTTAAAAGGAAGGAAAGGGTAAAAAGGGGTGTTGACTCTCAGTCACTTTTAGATTTCTTATCTGTTAAGTTCTCTTTGAGAAATCAAGAGGGAAAATGATCCTTCTCATTTCAGGTGATCTTGGTTGAACTGTATCCCAGTGGATTCCAGCGGTCCTTCTTTGATGAAGAGGACCTGAATACCATTGCAGAGGGAGATAATGTGTATGCCTTCCAAGTCCCTCCATCACCTGGCCAGGGGACACTCTCAGGTACAATCGTGCTTTGCATAATTTTATTTGGCTACTATGAGTTTATAGGTTTGAGAGGGTGGTCTTTGGGTGCTAAGGCATAAAACATCTAGTTTTAGCACTGGGAACTGTCAGGCTTATTTTCCTGGATAATTTGGTATACAGATGATTGATATTAAAAATTATTCAGCTAACACAGGGATTCTCAAAATTTTAGTATCAGAATCACCTGGAGGACTTGTTAGAGCAGATTTCTGGGCCCTACCCATAGAGTTTGTGATTTGGTGACCTGGGGTGGGGCCTGAGAGTCCGCATGTCTAACAGGTTCCCAGGTGATATTGGTGCTGCTGGCCTGGGGACGACACTCTGAGAATCACTGTTCAGTATAGGTGCTGGGGTCATCTTTGTAAGGTCTGTGTTTAAAGTAAAATTTCTACAAATTTGAGCAGTAGATGATAAAAGAGGTTACTAAATGACTTTTTTTTTTTTTTTTTTTTTTTTTTTGAGACAGAGTCTCACTGTGTTGCCCATGGTAGAGTGCCGTGGCATCAGCCTAGCTCACAGCAACCTCAAACTCCTGGGCTCAAGCAATCCTTCTGCCTCAGTCTCCAGAGTAGCTGGGACTACAGGCATGCGCCCCCATGCCCGGCTAATTTTTTCTATATATATTTTTAGTTTTCCATATAATTTCTTTCTATTTTTAGTAGAGACGGGGTCTCGCTCTTGCTCAGGCTGGTCTCAAACTCCTGAGCTCAAACGATCCACCCGCCTGGGCCTCCCAGAGTGCTAGGATTACAGGCGTGAGCCACTGTGCCCAGCCCGACTTTTTAGAAAAATAGTTCTACTTCCTAATGCTTGTTTTTTCTAGACCTTAGATTGGCTCCAATGGTCAATTTCTAACAGCCTTTATTTGTAGTGCAGTATACATTTTGGCCCCATTAGCCAGTCAAGAAGGCCCGTATTTAAAGGACCTTGTGCCAGTGTTACGACATACCCCAGATGAATCCTATGCCCTGGCCGCATGTCCTCAGCCAGCCTAGGTAGCAAGCCGTGGGGCCGATGTTTGCAGTTCTCTGGGTTGTCAAGGAGACTCTGGGCGTTAGAGTCTGGAACGAGACATTGACTAACCCTGACTGTGTTACAACGAAGTGAAATAAGTCCTTGTTTCAAATTCAGTCATGGGTGACACATCTTTCCCTTGAAAGTCAAAATGTCAGAACTGGTTGGAAACAGAGGCTAGTCCAGTTCCTCTACTTCCTCCCTGGTAGAGATTCTCACCTTCTCTGTGCACGTCTTACGTTGACTTTCTAAGAGAGGGGATCTCTGATGAAGGCAGTAAAGCAACCAAAGCTGTTTTGGAATAGTTTTCAGATTGCTTAGAAAAGCATTAGTTAAAATTCCTGTCCCTATTTTAAAATTATTGGCTGAACACAACTGCAGGTTCACTACCATGTATGTGATATTTGGGTGCCAGGTGTCAGATGACACAAGTGCCATGAACCTGATGGTCTCCTCCCCTAAAGCCCTCTGGTGTCTCCCACGGGTGGTTAATAGATGCTCAGAGAGAAAGAAGGGCTGGAGAAGCCAGGGTTCTGACCCAGCTCCTTCAGGAATACGAATGTCCTTCTCTCTCCTCCAGCTCCTCCGTCAGAGTTGTCGGTTTCCCCGCGCCTGGCAGCCCGTGAGGGTCAGCGATTTCCCCTGCCTCTCCACAGTGAGAACAAGGTGCTAGTCCTCTTCTGTAACTTGGTGGGGTCAGGGCAGCAGGCTAGCAGGTATGTTTAACTTCATCCTTTTTTCATGTGATGTCTGGGGTTTGTACTTGGGATTCTGTCTAGAATAAAATTAAATATCTGTTTCCAAGGTTAATAAACTAAACATAGGGAGTCAGATACTTTTTGATCAAGAGGATCAGAAGTGACTGCCTTAAGCAGGCAGCTGACATCATTCTTAACCATTAAACACCAGGTAGAGGCTTTCCTATTAATTGGAGGAACAATTATGATGGCTCTTACCGCTGTTATTTTATATTGTGTTATGAGACATCAGCAGTACAGCACTGAAAGAAACTGGCTATAAGAGGACATGAAATTGCCACTATTTGTAGATTGTTTGGTTGTCTGTCCAGAAAACCAAGAACTGGAAAGGGATTAGAACTAATGAAAGGGTTCAGGAAAGTGACTGGTTATATGACAAGTACACAAAAACGGATAAAACAGAACTTTCTTATACAGTCCAAATACAGTGTTTAAAAGATAGAATTCCATTAAGATATATTTAGATTGATAAAGTGTTTCTAAAATGTATCTGGAGTAACAAACTGGTAAGAATAGCCAAAAAATATTGTGAGAGAGTAAAGAAGGAAGCAGGATTGTCGTTCTATTAATATTAATGCAGAATAGAGTTTTAATTATTACAATATGGTAATATGGGTAGAAGAATATACAGTTAAACCAATGGAATAGAAAAGGCCAAGTGTCTGTAAGTATTTATTATATGATAAAAATGTAATATTTCATATTACTAGAAAGTGAATGAATTATTCAATAAGTAAGACTAGGCTAATTGATTTCTTTTTGTTTTAAATGGTCAATTTTTTCCTCCTGCCGTAAGTTCACATGTATAAATTCCAGATTGATTAGAGAGGTAACTATAGAAAAGGAAACCATAAAATAACTTAAAAACAATA
>CM052441.1:107348144-107367737 GCA_028533085.1 Varecia variegata
AGAAATTGATAATACTCATTCTGGGCCAGAGGCCAGGGAACCAGGTAAGTTGGTATGGCTTTTCTAGAGGGCAGTTTGGGAATAAATAGCTTTGATCTTGCCTTTCTACTTCTGGGAATTTATCCTAAAGGAACAATTGGTTATGTGCACCCAGAAGTTATGCATAAGGCTATATTGAGTTCCTGCCATTAGCAGGCATTGTTTAAATGAAAACTTGGAAGCAGCCTGAATGCCTCACAATACAAGCTTAGTTAAATAAACTGGTCTGTCCATATAACAATGGATGCACTGTGCCCTTGCCAGTCGGACATACCACTTCGTATTTGTGGTTTAGCAGAGTTTGTTTCACATTCTTACCCCATTGGCTCTTCACACAAACTGCAGTGCGGCCAAGGACCGGTGAGTGGTCAGTGATTTGTCCAGCAGAGGTGGGACCTACAGCCTCAGGCAGACCCGGCATACTCAGGCATACATGCTCACTGCTGTGTGCTCCTTAGCTTGGGATATGGAAAACATCCCCCGTTAAGAGAATATTCCTGATACACAAAACCAATGATTATGTCATCTGGATTTATCTCTGTCTTGCTTTCCTCTGGTTTGAGTGTTCTCTTGCTCTACTCCCAGCTGTGAAGAAGAGAGTTTATCAGCCGGCCCGACATTTGGAGCAATCTGTGTACATTGCAGTGCTCTCTGGCTTTGCATCTCTGAGTCTCTGTTTACATTGCAACATCTCCATTTGCAATGAGGTTCTTTGATAATTTAATATTGTGCTTGGCTCTTTTTAAAATTTATATTATTTTTAATTGACACAGAATTATACGTATTTATGGGGTACAATATAATATTTCCATACATGTATACAGTGTGTAATGATCAAATCAGGGTAATTAGCATATCCATCACCTCAAACATTTATTTCTTTGCGTTGGGAAGATTCAAAATTTTCTCTTCTAGCTATTTGAAAATGTACAATAAATTATTGTTAAGTATAGCCACCCTACACTGCTGTGAAACACTAGAACTTACTCCTCCTATCTGGCTGTAATTTTGTATTTGTTAGCCAACCTCTTCCTATTCTTGCTTCCCTGCTTCCCTTCCCAACCTATAGGAACCACCATTCCATACTCTACTTCTTTGAGATCAACTATTTTAGCTTTCACGTATGAGTGAGAACATGCAGTATTTATCTTTCTGTGCCTGGCTTATTTCACTTCACTTAATGTCCTCCAGGCTCATCTGTGTTGCTGCAAATACAGGGCTTCATTCTTTTTTATGGCCGAATAGTGTTCCATTGTGTAAATATACCACATTTTCTTAGCTTCCCGAGGTCGGACGAGAACCCGGCGCCTTCAGGCTGCGGTGGCCATAGACCACATTTTCTTTATTCATCTGTTGATGGACAGTTAGTTGATTCCATCCCTTGGCTATCGTGAATAATGTTGCGATAAACACAGGAGTGCAGATATCCCTTTGACATACTGATTTTCTTTTCTTTGGATAGATACCCAGTAGTGAGATTGCTGGATCATATAGTAGTTCTATTTTTACTTTTTTGAGAAACCTCCATACTGTTCTCCATAACGGCTGTTCTAATTTACATTCTCACCAACAGTGTATGAGAGTTCCCTTTCTTCTGCATCCTTGCCAACATTTGTTACATATGTCTTTTTGATAATAACCATTCTAACTGGGGTGAGATGATACTTTATTGCGATTTTGATTTGCATTTCCCTGATGGTTAGTGATGTTGAGCAATTTTTCATATGACTGTTGGCCATGTGTATATCCTCTTTTGAGAAAGATCTATTCAGATCCTTTGCCTACTTCTTAATGAGATTATTTGCTTTTTTTGTCATTGAGTTGTTGTGCTTGGCTCTTAACTCTTATCCAATTGAGAAGAAGCCATGAGTAGAGCAACCACTCATGACTGTTGGATATTGTTGGTTTTTCCTTTGTTAGAATAACCTGATTTCCTTGGATTTTCAGGTTTGGGCCACCTTTCCTCATAAGAGAAGACAGAGCCATTTCCTGGCCCCAGCTCCAGCAGTCTATTCTTAGTAAGGTTCGCTATCTCATGAAGAGTGAGGCCTCTGTACAGGTCAGTGTGCGTGTGCGTGTGCGTGTGCGTGTGCGTGTGCGTGTGTGTGTGTGTGCGTGTGTGTGTGCAAGGGGATGGAATTTAGGCGCAGCTCAGGAGAGCTGAGCATTTGCTGTTAATGATGAGAGTATTCATACTGTTTTATAAATAACTTTCATTTATATTATATGTAACTAAGTAACCATTTCATAGCTGCAGTGTTTTACTCTTTATGATATTACAAAATAGCTTTCATGGATGGAGCTTTTTTTTTGCTCGTTCTTTCAAGACACCATTGGAATAAAGAATGGCATTTACATTATTGTTCTCGATTTTGTGTATTTATAGCTTATCACAGTTTTCCCTGGAGGATGGCATATTGTAATAAATTATAACTGTACATTTAAGACAGAAATTTCAAGGGACTTGAGATATGATTTCTGTGGGGAATGGATGATTATGTCCAGGTATGAAAACTAGACATTAAAATAATTTGTCCAGTTTTTTAAAAAACTGAGATAAAAACTCAAGGGAAAACAAGTGTTTTCCTTGTTGCTTATTTATTCTCAGATTGATAGCTTTCAAACAAAAACAACATATTTAAAAATCATTGATTTTTAGCTCCCATAATATCAGGAACTGTTCTGATGGTTGCTTGACACAGAAGATGTTGAAATTTTTAGGGACAGGTCAGTAGTGTTGGATTCGTGTTTTCCCCTAACTATTGTCATAGTAAGAACTTTTCATATGGGGGATACATTAAACTTATTTCAGAGATAATTCCTCATAATTCATGTTCTTTCCTGCTCAGGGAAAACCATATGTTTGATGTAGGATTTATACCAAATATCACTTTGTTAAAGACCTTCACTACATTTGTACCAACTTTTATGTTTAAAGGATTTTATTCAATGTGCTACAGGGTGTATCTGCCAAAGCGCCCAAATTAGAAACTCTAACTTCTCTGCAAGTAGGTCAGCATCTCTAGTAATAGTTTTAGCCTTCCGCCAAGCCTTGAGCTACTGACTATTGAAAGTGGACAAAACCACTTTCATGTGAACGTTAACTCAGCTGTCCTTGTCCTCCACCTGCTCCCACATCTATACCTTGGTCTCTACACCTCTGCAGTCATTGCAATTTTAGAAACTGATCAAGCCATCAGTGGGGCCAGCAAAATCCTAATACAGGCAACTTCCAACTCAGCCATGGATGGTCTTCCAAAGATTCGTTGGGCTTGATTTTCTGTAGGAATCGTGTTCTAAGTGGTGGAGAGGCTCCCAGGCTAGGGAACCCTTTTAACCCGTAATTCTTTTAACACTATATTAAATACTGGCTCCACATGATAATTACTGGAGAAGAACATATTCAGAATTCTCAACAGTGAACTGAAGAGACCGAGTGCAGTGAACATGTATGTATTGATGGTTCAAAACAAATCTCCCCAGCCAAGAATAAAGGACAAGCAAATGTTCTTACAAAAATGACCACTTTGCTGGACAGAATTAATTTGCATGTATTATGGGAAAATAAAGACTTACCATCGCCAAAACATTTTTATAGCATTTTGTACACTTGGGTGTGCAAGGCCAGCACCATTTCTTTGTGTGCAGGCGGGATAAGCTGCCTCCATGCAGATGTGGGTGGCTTTGGTGAGGAGTGCCCTTGCCACCCACACAGCAAGGCTCCATTAGGGGTGATAGGAAAAAGAGTTTTCTCCCCCATATTGAAGCTGGCGTTCTCCTTAGGAAGAATACCCTTCTGTGGCCAATGCTGAATCAAAGCCCCTGAGGTCAGCTTGCTTCTAGCCATTGATTTTTCTTTGTTGAAGTCATGGATTAACTAGAATGTGATTGTAGTCCAGTTAAACTTACAAAGTCCCTGAACTTCACACTCAACAAGACCCTCTGTGGCTGGGTTCTTGTGTACTTACCAACCTGTGTCCTATTTTTCCCTGCACACATCAGCTGCCATGCCAAAGGGGTCGACTCATGGCTCTCTGCATCTGCTTTGGATCATTCTGTCTTCCTGTGTTCTCTTTCCTGGAATTATATTGCTTTCCTCTTCTTCCCCAGTCATAATTCAACCTATATTGCATCAGTGTTTTTTAAGTAAAGATGTCTGCCATTTACTGTTGTCAGAATTTGGAAGAGAATGTTATTTTTTTCTAGCTGTAGCCAAGGTCATCCGTGACAAATTTAAGAACCATATTTCCTTTATTTGAATGAAGATCTTATTGATTTTTTTTTGGTGGTAAAATATACATAATATTTATTTATTTTAACCATCCATAAATGTAAATTAATTAC
The DNA here is from genome assembly GCA_028533085.1 of Varecia variegata. NCBI lineage: Eukaryota > Metazoa > Chordata > Mammalia > Primates > Lemuridae > Varecia > Varecia variegata. The sequence continues at coordinate 107,352,528 of CM052441.1, forward strand.
ATTCCCAATGTTGTGTAATCATTGCTGTTATCTGTACCCCAAATTTTTAATCTCCAACAGAAACTTTATACTCATTAAATAACAATTCTCCATTCTCTCCTGTTCTCATCCCCCTGTAACCAGCATTCTAATTTTTGTCTCTCCATGAATTTATCTGTCCTGAGTACCTCATATAACTAGAATTGTATGATTATCCTTTTGTATCTAGCATATTTCACTAAGCATCATGTTTTCAAAATTTACCCGTGTTGTACCATGTGTCAGAATGTCCTTCCTTTTTAAGGCTGAATAAAATTCCATCATGTGTGCACACCACATTTCGTTTATCCATTCATCTGTTGATGGACACTCGGGTTGTTTATTCTTTTTGACTACTGAGAATAATGATGCTGTGAACATTAGTGTACAAATATCTGTTTAAGCCCCTGTTTTCAAGTCTTTTGGATATATATCTAGGAGTAGAATTAGTAGGTTCGTAGTTCTCCATTAAACCTTTTGAGAAACTGCCAAACTGCTTTCTATAGCAGCGGCCCCATTCTCCATTCCCGCCAGCAAGGCATGTATGTTCCAGCTTCTCCCCATCCTTGCCAACACTTGTTGTTTTCTGTTTTCTTTTCTTAAATTTTAATTTTTTTTATTATAGCCATCCTAGTGGATTGAAGTGGTATCTCATTGTGGTCTCGATTTGACTAATGACTAATGATATTGGCCATCTTTCCATGTGCTTATTGGCTATCTGTATATCTTTGGAGAAATATCTGTTCAAGTCCTTTTCCCATTTTTGAATTGTGTTATTTGTTCCATTGAATTTTTAAGAGACATCTTCAATTTAAACATATCATTGATCGTAAGACTCATTTCAATTTCAGAAATGTTAGAATATGATAAAATGTGTATCTTAGAATAAAAACTAAGGTAGTATCTCCTTATGTGGCTTATTTAAAAATGTGTAAATATTTATTTTGTGTGTGGTATGTAAAGTATACATTAACTTGCTTTTAGATAATTTCCTCATTGTGGTTAATCACCTTAATAAAGTAGATTAAATTACCTATTAATAATTAATTAACATAGTTGGTTTATTTTCCATTAGCTGTACCAGTATCTGCTAGAGGTATAAACATCTGTTACTTGAATACACTGCGTTTGTTTTTTAGGGAGATTTATCATGTTAAAACATAGAATTAGATAACTACATTAAAATGTACAGTGTGAATCTTTGAAAAAATATAGAGCCTTTATATTAATATCTCTGTATTTCAAATACCAATTATTCAGAGAATATTCAAAATTTTCTATAGACAAAAGATTACATTTTAAAATTTATATGGCACTTAGAGTCTAACCTCAATTGACATAGTGGCCACATGGTGATCCGTCTCTGCTCTTGTCTTGGCAGAGCCTGGGGTCCCTGTTCTCCATCCGGGTTGTGGGGCTCTCCCTGGCCTGCAGCTACTTATCCCCACAGGACAGTCGGCCCCTCTGCCACTGGGCGGTGGACAGGTAAGGCGAAGTCCTGTGAGAGAATGAGTGCTTTCTTATTTGACTAGCCTCCTTTGAGACTGTGTATCAAGGAAAGTGCTCACAAGATTAGCTATCAGCGACCTCCAGCACCAGCCATCATGTTAGGTCCTTGGGCACATTCCCTGCTTTGAACCCTTGGTGAGATACTATTATGACCACTCCAAAGACAAGGGGACACGGAGGTTTTCAGAGACTGGTTAACTCGCTCACGCTTACACGGCTAGTTAATGGTCAAGCCCAAATTTGAACCCAGATTGGTCTAACTATAAAACCAAATGCATTCAATTAGGTCATGCTACTGACCTGAACTGGAATGTCCCCCTGGAGTACATGAGAATTGTACCACTGAATCATTGGCCCCACGCTGTCAGAGATCGTGGACTATGGCTAAGGGATAATGTCAGCGTGGCCGTGGCTCTGGTGGCTCTGATTTTCCAATTCTCCACGTGCCCCCTTGCAAAGCAATCCACGGGGCCAGCACATCTAATCTGCAAGGCAGATTTGCTCTATCATTTTCCCACAGGCCCAAGTTGCTCAATAAGGTCCTCTGATTTCCTGACATGGTCAACCAAAGCTGACTGAATCCATAATGTAGAGATGGCCTCTCCCTCTCTAAAGAGACCAGGAACCAGAATGGGGGCCGGCCAGGAGGTTCTGTGACCTACACCCCATCCACATCCTCCTAGAGGCGGGAGGGATGTCAGGCAGCACCTGCTTGTGTGTGACAGGGAAAGGGCGCCCTGGGGAGAAGGGTCCCTTCCCGGTACTCAGTCCTGGAGACAAGAACCTGTTACTTAAAGTGGGTTCTGCAGACCTGCTGCCAGCCTTCTAGCCCATTGTCACCAGTCCAGGACAAGAACTTGAGAGGAAGCATTTAGAAATGTTAAAGCAATATGACAGAGCCATTTAAAATATGTTAAATATGATAATTTCTAAAAATGAAAGTTGTGTTTTGTATGTCTTCCCCATTACATTTTTATTATTATTATTTTTTAAATAAAAGTATTGGTGTGCAATGGTTTGGAAACAAACCAACAAACTAGTCTTTCACCATAGGTCGTTTGAGGAGCACTGGAAAGAGTAGAGTTGCATAGCAAGTTGACCACCCTAAAGGATGCCCTCCGTGAGGCCACCCCTCTCCTGGCCCACACCTTCCAGTCACCTGACATGTCACTGCGGCCTGGCCCCCTGCTCACCTCCCAGGGTGCAGCCCTCCCAGCACCTGATACCTCCTTCACGGGGCCTCCATTCAGCCCCTTCCTGCTTATTCTAACACCTCCTTGTTCTCCCAGAAATTTCTTTTTTGTTGAATGGTAGTAAAATACACGTGACACAAAGTTTACCATTTTAACCATTTTTAAGTGTTCAGCTCAGTGGCATCAGTTACATTCACATTGCTGTGCATCCATCTCCGGAACTCTTTCATCTTGCAAAACTGGAACTCTGTACCCATCATACCACAGCTCTCTGCTCCCCTCCCCCAGCCCCTGGCAGCCACCGTTGTACTTTCTGTCTCCGTGAATTTGACTATTCTACATCCCTCGTGTAAGTGGAGTCAAACGGTGTTTATCCTTTCGTGTCTGGCTAATTTCACTAAGCACTGTGTTTTCAAGGTTCATCTACATTGTCGCATGTGTCGGAATTTCCTTCCTCTTTAAGGCTGAGTAATATTCCATTGTGCGTATGTGCCACCTAGAAATATACTTCCTAGAATTGTTTCTGTGTCCCTTGAAGCGTTCCCCTCCCTCTCTGAGGCCCTCAAATACTGCTGGTCCTCTGAGTTCCACCCTGGGCCTCTTTTCTCTTCTGTGTCGGTCCCTGGCTGATCCTGCCCTTGGCTCTGCCTCCCCTCTTCACGCTGAGGCCGCCCAGATCTGTATCCCCAGCCCAGATTTTTCTCTGAGATGCACCTGCAGGTCCTACTTAAATGTCTCCTAGACATTAAAGTTACCTCTTTTCAGTCTGAACCCTTCTTGCTTAAGCCTTTCCTCTTCCTGTCTTTGTGTCTAAATGGTGACACTGCCATCTACCAAGGAACCCAAACTAGGAAGCGGAGAGTCATCCCTGACACCTCCTTCCTGCATTCTCCTTGCATTTGGTCCATCGTCGTGGGGCCTGTTCTGTGGTCTGTTCCGTGTCTTGGTGCTTTCTCAGACCCCTTCCTTCCATTCCGCTTTGGCCACCATCGCCTGAGTTCAGGCCCTTATCACCTCGTACCTGGACTGCTCTGGCAGCCTCCCTTTTGACTTACCTGCATCCATCCCAGGTGTCTGTTACAAACCCGTGTTGCAGCCCAGCCACGTTCATTGCCTGCTGCTCGAGAGGAAGCCAATGCACCGGGACAGCAGAGGTTATAGCAGAGAAAGAGTTTAATCTCGCAGGTGCCATGTGAGGACGTGGGAGGAATTTCTCAAATCCATCTTCCTGAGAACTTGGGAGAAAGGGTTTTTAAAGATCGTTTGGCGGGCAAAGGGCTAGGGAATTGGGTCTGCTGGTTGGTGGGGGATGAGTTTATAGGGTTGGGAAGCAGAGGTTATCTTCTCAACTGGGAGATTTCCTGGGCAGGGGGTCTCAAGGCTGTTGGATCTGTTCCCACTCCTATCCATCCACAGGTCTTGTTGGCGTCAGTGGGTCTCCCCAAAATGCAGAGTCTGAAAAATACTTCCAAGACCAGTCTCAGGCTTTATAACAGTGATGTTATCTAGAGAAGCACACGTCTTGGGCTTTACAGTGGAATGTTATCTACAGAAGCCATGGGGGAGTCACAAATCTTGCACCTGTCAGGGAGGACAGTGCCATTAAAGAGGGACCAGTTACTGCACTGAGGAAGTTAGGGAACCATGGCTGGTTAACTTCTGGCTATATCTATACTTTTATAAAAATCAGACATTGATTACTATTTATACCTTATGGCTCTACATCGTTTTAATGTAGACAGTGTCACCTTTGGGTGGCCTTCCAGTGCCCACTGCGTAAAGTCTACTCTTCCGAGGGTGGCTACAAAGCCTGCCCTCTCCCCCTATGGCCTGCCACTCGTTGTGCCTTGGGTATTCTAGCACACTCCCTACCCTTTACCTGCTGAGGCCTCCCTGTAAGACCCTTTCTTTCCCATTCACCTGGCTGACTCCTGCTTGTCTGTCCCCAGAGGCACCGTGGGTGCATTGTAATGATCTCTTTGTGTGCTTCTGAGCCTCTGAGCGCCTTAAGGGCAGAGATTGTTAAGGATGTGTATTGCTTGGAGCAGCATCCCTGCGTAAATGTGGGATAACTAACGGCCTCCCCTGTTGGAATCAGAGCTATGATTCGGGGGATGGGTAATGGTTGCGCTGTCTGGGAAACGATGGTTTCCACGCAAAGAGGGAACTTCGGGCTGCAGCCACAGCTCTGCCCTTTTTGTGGCCTGTTGTACAACAGAGTTGGAGAATGAAGATCCAACTCAGTTGTACAAAAGATCCAGTTCTCCTTTTCCATCCCATGTTTAGATTCCACTTGAAAAGTAGACTGTGGATGGAGGCAGAAAGAGACAAAAAAAGTTTTAGGGTTTACTAATAAGTAAAACTGATTAAAGAAAGGATGTGGCTCAGATGTGAGTCCTACGTGGACTTCCGCATGTGTTCCTCCAGAATTAAGTGACATTCTCCCTGCGCCCCTTGTCGAGGCAGAGCTCCCCGTTTGCAGGCCCCCCTCATGGTGGGAATGAGAATTTGGGGGAAAGAGGCTTGGTGCTAGGCCTCTCTGATGTGTCTCCTCTGAATGTAATATTTGCCCCAAACCTCCAGTCTTTCACCGGCAGAGCAGACCTGCTTCCAGAACGCCCAGGCGTGGGTGTGGGAGAATACCAGGCTGCTCCCTGCAGGGCATAGCAAGGAGTATGGGCCTTGGAGGGGGAAGGTGTAGCCAATTATTTTCTCCCAAACCCACCAACCAGATGAGGTACATAGGGGCAGAAGGAGGCTCACAGGTTGGGTCTCCGGGTCTATAGAAAGATGAGGGGCGATCAATGTTTGTCCCGACCTAACAGGGTTCTCTGAGCTGTTGGTCCCAGACTTGCCTTATTCCTTGATCCCTCTTGGCTCTGCCACAATTCCAGCTGGGACTGGTCAGTGCTCAGCCACAGGACTTTGTGCCTTCCATGAGCTCAAAACCTTTTATGCAGTCATCTTGGTGACAGTTCAGGACTCATCTGACATCCCTCCTTTCTTCTTACAACAAATTCTAAACACTCTTTTGGGTGCAGACTTTGCCTTCCACGGCTTGTATCCATAGTGTTGATTTCAGGCTAAGTCGTCCACTTTGCTCTTGTCCCATCTCTTCTGCATGAAACCCAGGCAGTTGGAAAGGGCTGCAGGTTGCTTACACTGAGATTTTCTATGCCTTGGAGGGTTTGGAAGGAGACTTCTTAGGTGGTGGACATGGACTTGAGGGTGCTCCTTCCGCATCGTGGTGGGGGCAAGTTAACAGCTCTCTTTGGGCTTCGTCAGAGTTGGGTGTTTGTGTAGGATGGCCAAGTGGAACTGCCCTTGAGACATCGAGAAGGTAGCCGGGGTTGCAGTGAGACAGTTGATCTGTGTCCTTTAGTAACCCAAAGTCCTCGGAGCTCTCAAGCGCCCGCGGGATTAGGGGAGGGCATTAGGCTGTGGGTGTAGGACTAAGCCTTCAGCAGACTTAGCAACCCCCCGATAACTGACTTTGGTTTACAGGCAGTTTTGGATATTGCTGTTTGGAACATGAGTCCCAGTGTTAGAGGCAGACTGCTGAGCCCCGCAGAGCCGTGGGAAGGCGGCTGTGTGTCCTCTGATGGCCCCCCTTGTTCTCTCCTCAGAGCTTTGCACCTCAAGAGGCCGGGAGGCCCCCCCCACGTCAAGCTGGCGGTGGAGTGGGACTGCTCTGCCAAGGAGCGGTGAGTTGGGCAGAATTTGCCTCCTGCAGAGTGGAGATGGGGCCTGCCCAGAACCAGCTGCCCCCAGTGATTGTAAGGCATGTGCACACATCCCTGAGATGGAGCCCTTCCCTCTGGGACACCTCAGTGAGAATTGTCTGTACGTAAATGACAATGACAGTAAGGGTAGTGATGGTCTTGGTGGCTGTTAGGAGTGCTGACAGTGGCAGTAGCAAATGGTTATGCAGCACTTACCCACTCCCCCACACTCCCCCGGTGCCAGTCCCTGCCTGCGCATGCTAGTCCCTGCCCTGTGCACACTACATATGTGCAATTTATTTAGTCTTCGTCACACCCAAGTGTGGACAGTACTGTGATCCGCATATTTCAGAGGCGTGATGGGACTGAGGCACAGGGAGGTTAAGCAGTTGCTTAAGGGCACACAGCTCATCCCTGGCAGAGCTGGGATTTGAACCCAGGCCGTCTGGCTCGTGTCCCTGCTCTTGATCACTGCACCTGGCTGCCTGTATAACACTGAGTGCACCGGCCTTACTTTGAAAAAGGACACCGTTCAGTCCAGTAAGTACATGTGGATCTCCTACTAGGCACCAGGCCCCGTGCTAGAATGTGGAAAACAAAGACGAATAAGTCAAAGACTTGGTCCCTGCGGGAGCTGGCCGGGGTAGAGATGATTCCAGGACAACCGAGTGAGCGCTGAGTCAGGAGTATGTGTGAGGTTCCCTGGGAGCTCTCAGCAAGGGCGCGGTAGCTCACCTGGCCGACGCCTTCCGCGGGGTCTGCTGTGTAGAGACTTAGAAGAAACCCCTCCTGGGGGGGCCCTGAGTGCTGTGAGTGGTCTCTCCATGCAGCCTGTTCGGGAGCCTGCAGGAGGAGCGGGCCCGGGACGCCGACAGCGTGTGGCAGCAGCAGCAGGCTCACCAGCAGCACAGCTGCACCCTGGACGAATGCTTCCAGTTCTACACCAAGGAGGAGCAGGTCCCGCCCTGGGGGTCCACTCCCCGGCTGGGAAGGGGGCTGGCTGCCTTTCGGTGGGTTGGCCGTGTGCCGCGGGGACCTCACGGTTTGGGTGGCTTTCTTTCCAGCTGGCCCAGGATGATGCCTGGAAGTGTCCCCATTGCAAAGTCCTCCAGCAGGGGATGGTGAAGCTGAGTTTGTGGACCCTGCCGGACATCCTCATCATCCACCTCAAAAGGTTCTGTCAAGTGGGGGAGAGAAGAAACAAGCTCTCCACGCTGGTGAAGTTTCCCCTCTCTGGACTCAACATGGCTCCCCACGTGGCCCAGAGAAACACCAGCCCCAAGCCGGGCCCGGGCCCCTGGCCTCCCTGGAAGGAGCCGGGCTGCCTGCCCACCGCCTACCCGCTGGACTTCCTGTACGACCTGTACGCCGTCTGCAACCACCACGGCAGTCTGCAAGGTGGGCATTACACAGGTGAGCCTCGCCCGGCCTCTCTGCACGCAGCACCTGTGGCCACGTGTCACGGCTGTGGCCTGAGCCTCAGGATAGCCCTGAAACTGGTGCTGCCCAAGTGCTGGGCTCCCTCGGGCGCTCAGTGATCTGACTCCACACTCACCGCACACCAGGACACGTGCACCAGGGCAGGGGACCTGGTCCCAGCTGCGGAGCCAGTCGAGTTAGGTTGGAGGTTGGAATATAAAGTTTGTTACTGCCTGAGTTTTCGACCGTATCAAACATAAGAGGGTAATTATTGGAACCGAGAGAGTGACATTTATCCTCCTCTGTGATTCAACATGAGGAATCTTATCAGATTTGGTATCTTTTTATTCCGTGGGCTACTTTTCGTTTTTATTCCTCTGGGGAACTCGAGAGCAATAGATGAATGGAAGGACAGATACAAATAGCCGGTGACTTGCTCAGTTGTTCATGACCATCCCTGTAAGCGCCTTTACAGAATGTCATGGCTGGTCCTTTTTCTCAGTTATGTTGTTCCTTTTCTCCTACCAAGGCATCTCGATGACAGTGCCTGTCGGTGGCAGCCTCGATGGAGTGTCTCTGCTGCGTAGACAGTAGTGGGGGCTGATCCGTATGATGCTTACGGTTCTGAGAGGTTTAGGGCATAGTCCCTGCCATTGGAGGATGGTACAGACACCCAGGGAGAGAAGAGAGAAATGAGGCTGGGGACCACTTGAGTGGACAGAGAGTTGTTGGGCAATGGGCTTACACTGGGCCAGCCTGGGCTGGTCATACCTAAGGTTACAGGGGACACCAAAGCTGTTCTCAGCTCACAGGCAACTGCCTCATTCTGCTGTCGGTGCCACTCTGTTCTTCCATACTGTCCTGTTCCAGGTGAGAGGGGTTGCCACCTTCATAGCCCCTCGGACTGTTCTGGGCAGCCACTTCCCCTGTCTCTCTTCTCTAGGCTAAAATCAGCTCAGCAGAAATCCCTCCTGTCCTGGGAGACATCTCTCTTGCTGTGTCAACCTCAGAAGTGTTTTACTAAGAGCACTATAGCTGAGTGAGTCGCTGTGCACACATTAATGATGAAAAATAAGGACAGCTAGAGCCTGGGTCTTGTCACGTCACATGCTGAATGTCTCAGCTTCTCCTCTCTAAACCCTTAGGGTGCACCAGTGCATAGTCACAGGGCAGCCGGAAGTAGCTCAGGAACGAGAAGTGTGGGCGTGTGCACTCTGAACCCTGACTTATCAAAAGCAAAATCCAGATTCTTCCTAGGAGTGAGGATTAAAGAGTAAAATCCCCATTTGGGGGGAGGTGGTTTGGTGGCACAAGGGGCCCAGTTCCTGGGAGGTTCTCCTAGCAGTTTTCCCTGGATCTGTGTTTGTTCAAACAACGTGCCACCACCTGCCAGGAAGCAGCCTGCTTACTGCTAACACCAAGGGAGAGCAGCCCGGGAGGAAGAGGGGCCTCTTGAGGGCAGGCGCAGGACAGCGTCTGCAGCCAGGGCAGCCCCAGGTAGGATCTGGGCCAGTCGCTCTCACCTGTGCCAACTTACACTGTCTTCTTCCTCACGACAGCCCTGCTTTGCATGTTAGGGGTTCAAACCCGGGCCACTCCGGCTCCAGGATCCACAGATCCCGCACTGCGGAGATGCGTGACTCCTAGTATGAACAAGTCCCCAAACCGCACAGGGTGTTGCAGATGAGCGTCAACTCCCTCATTTAAGTGCGGTACACCCTCCAGTAGCTTTGTAAGAAAGGGTGGTGGGAGCTTGACATTTTGAGTTCTTGCATGTCAGAAAATGCCTTTATTCCCACACCTGAATGGACATAGAATTCTAGATTGAAAATTCACAGACTTTGGACAATGTTACTCCGTGGAGAAAGGGGTCTGGAATGAGGTCTTGCTGTCGAGATGGGTCAGGCCGGTTTATTCTGTTCCTTTATCTGGGATCTGTTCTTTCTGGAAGCTTTCTGGTTCTTTATCATTGGTGCTTTGCAACGTCACGGGTTGTGCCTTCCTGTGGGTCTTGTTCATTCACTGCGCTGGGCACTCGAGACTCTGTCTGCAGATGTGTGACCTTCAGGTTTGGGAAATTTCCTTGTGCTTAGTTTCACATTTAATTTTTTGGATAGAAAATATATTACTATGGTTCAAAATCAAATGAGGGGGGAAAAAGGACACAGTGAACATGTTTCTTCTTACCCTCTTCTCCTGTTCATTCACTCCACACCCCTTGTTAGTTTTCTGTGTGTCCTTGCAGAATTTCTGGTGATATATGCAGATATACATAGAGATGTTCCTGGAGTTTGTGTCCCTCACTCCCATTAAAACACAAGGGTAAATACTATGTGTATAATTCTATACCTGGCTTTCTTCACTTAGTTATAAATCTTGGAGATCTTTCTATATGGTACATAGAGAACTACGGCATTCTGTTTTAAACAATTGCTTAGTATTTCATTGTATGCATGTTTCACAGTTTATTTCACCAGTCTCCTATTCATGAACATTCAGGTTGTTTCCAGACTTTCATTATAATGCTGCCATGAACAGCTTTGTACATTGTATTACTTCCTGGGTATGTGAACTTTCCCCCTCTGTGGTGGGCAGAATAATGATCTCTGAAATGTGTCCAGGTTCTAATGCTCAGGACCTGTTACTACATTATTGTGACATGGCGGGGGAAGTCCTGGAGGTTAATCCGCTGACTGTAAGAGATGATCCTAGATTGCCTAGGTGGGGGCCAAGTATTAATAGAATCAGGGGTACTTTAAATGCAGAAGAGGGAGGTAGAAGAGTTAGAGTCGGAGCGATGTTGGGTGAAAAGGACCCAACCTCTGCTGGCCATTGCGGCTTTGAAGATGGCAGGGGGCCAGGAGCCAGGGACTGTGCGTAGCCCCCAGGAGCGGGAGAGGCAAGGGGACAGGCTGTCTCCGAGTGCCTCCAGGAGGAACGCAGCTCTGCCGGCACCCTGATTTTCAACCAATCAGATTTTTGACTTCCAGGACTCTAAAATAATAAGTTTGTGTTGTCTAAGCCACTGAGTGTGGGGTAACGAGTGTGGGGCAGCAGCACTAGGAAATCAAAACATTCTCCAGTACTCTCTAATTTAGCTTTTCTCTCATTTTTCATTTCCTTGTCTTTTTTTTTTTTTGGTTTACTATAGGACATTTCCTCAGCTTCGTCTCCTAGCTGTGTTACTGTTTTCATTTCTGCTATTAAATTTTAACTAGTAAGTACTCCTTCTTGTCCTGGGTTTCTTTTTCAGCGCATCCTGGTTTCGTTGTTGGCCCTCACCTGACCTGGCCTTTTGTGGTCCCCAATATATCCGGTACTGGACCCCTGGGGTGCAGCAGGGTGAACGGCCCCTTTCCTCCCTCCCTCAGCTCAGCTATGGGATCCCCCCACTCCAGCCTCTGGCTGGGCTCTCAAAGCTGAGCTGTTGCTTTTTCTACTCTTATCTTTTGACATTGTGAGTTTATTCCTTTTTAATTCTTTTACTTTTTAGAAGTATGGTCATTTCACTACATTTCAGGTGTTTAGAAATCTCAGATGAAATATGTTGGGTAGGTTATGCGTTCTTATATTTCAAAGCTCACACAGCCTGAAAATGATGGACAGTGAGAGTTTTGATCCCATCTTTGTCCTTCATCTGCCCCTCCCCATTCAAGGATAACCACTCTTCATAGTTCCTGGTGTAGTCTCCCATGGTTTGTTTATGTAAATATAAGCAATTGTGAGTGTATTTTCATATATACATACACACACATACATATTAATATCTACACACATACGTTTCATGTATTTCCTCCCCACCTCCTAATTTAAGTAAAAGTACCATTTGCTGCATTACACCTGGGTTCCCTGCCTTGAAATCTGTCGGAAATCTTTTCATATCCCCATTTATAGAAAGCTTTTCCATCCTCTTCCATAAATGCACTGAATGAATGTAACAATATTAAGTGTTCTGTAGATGGACCTTGGGCTCATGCATTCTTTTGCTATTACAAATATTGCTGTCATAACCGTTTGTCATTTCTGTATGTGTGAGTTTATTGGTAGAATAAATTCTCAGAATTGCCAAATATGAACAAATTCGCTTGCACAAAGCTTGTAGGAATTTGCACTCCTACAAGAGGAAGAGAATACCTGTTTCCTTATAGCCTCTCGAGTAGTGTATGCCATTAAACTTTTGGATTTCTGCCAATCTAATAGGTGAAAAATGGTATCTCAGTGTAAATTTAGTATTCAGCTTCTTTCTTAATGGTGTGGGAATGAGCATCTTTTCATACGTTTGTGCCATTGTGGTTCCTTTCCTGTGAACTGTCTGCATTATTTTATTGTTTTCAAATGGATTGTTAATCTTTTCCCCATCAATTTCTAGATGCTCTAATTTCTATATATAATGAAATTTGCTTCTTGTCTGTAAAATAAATTACAAATATCTGTTCCCTTACACATCTGTCAGTTGACTATTCCTATGGTGATTTTTTGCTGTGTAGAAAGTTTTTATTATTGCTTTTCTAGGTAGCCAAATTTGCAATCATTTCTTTTAAGCCTTCTGGATTTTAAGTCATGATTAGAAAGCCTTTTTTACTCTAAGATTAAAAAGTGTTTTTCCTGTGTTTTCTACTAGTATGTTTGTGGTTTTGGTTTTTTTTTTTTTAGACATAGGGTCTCACTTTGTCACCCAGGCTAGAGTGCAGTGGTGTGAACATAGCTCACTGCAAGCTTGAACTCCTGGCCTCAAGTGATCCTCCTGTCTCAGCTTCCCAAAGTGCTGGGATTATAGGCGTGAGCCACCACACCTGGCCAGGTTTTAGTTTTTTACACTTCAGTCTTGGATTTGGAGTTTCTTGATGTTCTGGAGAGAAGGGGTTCCATTTTTTCCCCCCGGAAGGTACCAGTTTATCCTAAGACCACTTCTCATTGAAAAGTCTGCCTTATTCTTTCAGAGATGCGGTCTACTATATCAGATACGAATTTTTCTGTTACAGGTCTCTTTCTAGACTTTGGTATTCTGTCCCATTGGCCTATTTGTGAGTGAACATACCTCTGGATTAAACAGGACCCCGGCTGATTCCATTCCCCCCTTTTCCTCCACGGACCAGGAGTCCGGAACTGTGGGTTTGTCCTTAGCCAGCAATGGGGTCTCAGGGAATCTTGAGCCTGTGTCGGAGGAGCATGTATTCACAAAGGGGGCTGGGCTGCGTTCTTAAACAGATCCAGACTTCGTCAGGATTTAGCCAGGGCAGTCCAGGGTGAAGGCCCCATGGCAGATATGAGCGTGGTAAGTGAGAGTCTCCGATTTCAAACTTTAGGGTATAAGAAAGAACTTCATGTTACGTCATCCTAGCGGCTCTTTCATGTGCAGCAGTTCACACCATGACGTCCTCGTCCATGTCAGTGCCGGGCAGTCATCCTGCAGTGTGACAATGAGGACTCCTGACTCGCAAGGGTTTTTGTGATTAGAACTAACAGACATAAGATGCTTCTCATATTGTGGCCTCAAACATTAGTAGCTCTTGTGCTACCGCATACTTTTACATAAATGCTGTCATTATCATGCATGCATCTTTTGTTTTTAGGGGTGTTTTTTTTTTTGCCATTTTACCTATCAAAATAAACTTAACAGATGTTAAATGAAATAAAATAATATGGTGAGGCACTTGACTAAATGGCTAAATGTCTTGACATACTGAGTTAAATTGTGACCCAGAACGCACATCCGTTCATGTGTGTGTGCGCGCACATGGGCATGTGTGTGTTTATGTGTACATACGTATATACAGGCTAACCCAAAGTGTCATGAGATAATTACGTTTACTACATGTGATATACTTTGGTCCGTTCTATTCTACAATAATATTTCATTTTTAAAAAATGTTTTTAAATATTTTATTTTTCAAAAGGTGCACTAATTACCAGTGTACTAATGGGCTGATGGCTTGCAATTTGGAAAACACTAAACGGTATAGAAATCCAGGATCATCACTCATTCATTCATTGAACAAATGTTTATTAAGTGTCCATTCTGTGCCAGGCTCTGTGCTAGGGCTAGAGCTTCAGTAGGGAACCAGACAAATATGAGACCTGCTCTCATGGGGCTTCAGGCTAATTTTGGAGACAGACAGTAAAAAGATGCCTGTCATTTTAGCACCTTCACTACCCGACAGACTACCTGAAAGGATGATTGACTGACTGATTGACTGTGTCTGTGATAGAGATAAGGCCTCTCTGAGCATGTCCCATGTAGGCTAAGAGCTGACGGAGAGGTAGAACCAGCTGTGTGAATAATGGGAAGAATTATATTATGGGCATAGTGCTAGCATGTGCAAAGGCCCTGAGGCAGAAAGAATTTGGTGTGTTGAAGCAATGAGAGCCTGGAGGGCAAGGAGAAGGATGTTTTGGTGTAGTTGTTTGGGAGGTGGTAAGAATTGTATTTATCAACTTTCCTTAAATGTTTGGCTTCAGTTCTTAGGTAGGAAAGAAGTATGCCATAATCCCAGCTGTGATTCTCATTTTTACTTTTATTGCATACTTAATCAGAGAGGTGCATTTTGAAGCTTCTCAGAAGAAATGGGGTGAATGTTGACATTATTGTCTGGCTAGATGACTCCCTTTTATTGGAGATTTTGCCTGAGCAAGGGCCACAAGATAAGAATTCAACTTAAAATATTAACAACACTCTTTATCAGTAAGAATCTGAGAGTATAACTTTTTGATCTTTTCTGATTCCAAAAAATTCATTTCTGGCCAAAACGGACTTTTTTTTTTCTCATTCTGTGATAAGTAGGTTCATTTTTCAGCTCTGCCAGTGGGAAATGTCTTCCTGTTTTTTGGGGCTCCACTAATTGAGACTTGGGGCTTGGATCTTTGCAGCCTACTGCCGGAACTCTCTGGATGGCCAATGGTACAGTTATGATGACAGCACGGTAGAACCACTTCGAGAAGACGAGGTCAGTACCAGAGGGGCTTACATCCTGTTTTATCAGAAGCGAAACAGCATCCCTCCCTGGTCAGCCAGCAGCTCCATGAGAGGTAGGTGCGGCTGCTCATTACAGGAGAGGGGATTTGGGAAGTCACTTTAAGAATTGGGAAGATGCTCAATTGAACATCAAGGACCAGGAGAGGTAGGCAAGGATCTGAAAGAGGAAGCCCTGGCTGCTGCTAGAGAAGTCTGAGCACCACAGGCTAGCAGGTCATTTGTTAGGGTGTGGGTGGATATATCATAATTCAAGAAAGGGGGAAAGAATGCATTTTTGTATCCGGGGCTGGTGACACTTGGCAATGTGGAATCCCATATTCCCAGTCTCACTCATGTCAAGCCAGATTCAATTTTTTTTATTTATTTATTTATTTAT
>CM052441.1:107367837-107378101 GCA_028533085.1 Varecia variegata
GCCCGGCTAATTCAGATTGAATTTTAAACCCGTGTTTTTCCTGTTAGAAAGGGAGGGGCAGTTATAATGGATGCAGGGCCCTTCTAGGAAATGTAGGTACTTAATTGCACCCAAGCAATTCATTTACTAGACAGCTTCAAACTTGCTTGGAAATCTAGAGGAAAAAAAGAGCACCAAAGTTGACTCTTTTGTCTGCCTTGTTTTACTCTACAAACCAGCCATCCTTATCTTTGGGATGAGAGAGCATCAAAAAAAATTAATCAGATTTTTTCCTAACAGTTGTTGAAAAATGGTCTGCAGGTCTAAATCAAACCTATTAAGATAATGTCTCCCTCCAGAGCAAAGGGTAGACATCCTTAATGCCCATTGTAAAAGAGTCAGTTTCCCTAAACTTGGGGTGCACTTCTGTGACATACCTTCTTGCATGTTCTCCTGCGGGAACTGGGTCATGGTGCTGGGGATACAGTGCTGTTTCCCTGGCTTTGGCTATTGCTGAGTACTGAAGTTCTTTGGCTTTGGGAAAAACAAAAACACACAGGATGTATTTAGGAAGCCAGAGTTGGCAACAAGTCATTTCATGGAAAGGATTTCGACACTGAGGAGCATACTTTCCATTCTGAGCCCAAATGCCTTTCCCTGAACGTTACGCTTGGTTAGTCACGTGGTAACAAATCTCTGGTCCTTACCTTTGGTTTCTGCGGTTCTGCAGTTCCAGGGCTGACCGATGGGGCGGGCGGGGATTGGCCTTGCCGAGCTGGGCGCAGCCTCCCTCCCTGTGCTTCCCCCGCAGGCTCCACCAGCTCCTCCTTGTCTGACCACTGGCTCATGAGGCTTGGGAGCAACACCGGCAGCACGAGGGGCAGCCTGCTGTCCTGGAGCTCGGCCCCCGGCCCCTCCGTGCCCCAGGTTCCCGACCCTCCTGTCTTCATAAACAGCCTCTGCAATCAGGACAAGGGTATGTTGGTTAAATTTGCTGATTTAATTTTCATTTTCATTTTCTGTAAAGGCTTGTTCATCTCTCACATAGTGTCTCCCGTGACCTGCCCTCCAGCCACAGGTGCATCCTCTCTCTGCCCCGTGCAGCTCACTGGCTCCTGGGGAGCACAAAACTTAAACAAGGAAGCTCTTGCAGCAATGCAGGGATAAGGGCGAAGAGGTGAATAATCAGGGAAGAATATAGCGAGACCAAGGGTGGGCAGAGGATGCAGAGGCCCCCGTTAGATAGGGTGGGGTGGGGAAGACCTTTCTGGGAGGTGACACTGAGCAGACCTCAGTGAGTGAGAGAGCGACTCAGGTAGAAGCCTGGGGAGTGCCAGGAGAGGCGCTGTCCAGGGTGCAGGCAACGTGTCCGAGGGCCAGAGGAAACCAAGCTGTGGCTGCAGCAGAGAGTGAGGAGGTTGACAGGGGCCGGGTCATAAGGGACGTTTGGGAGCATGGAATGGAGTTTGGACTTTAGTGGAGAGATTTTTCTTTTATACTTCTGCTTTAATAATCTTTTAAATTGATACATAATAATTATACATATTTATGGGGTACATGTGTTATTTTGATACAAGCATACAATGTGCAATGACCAAATCAGGGTAATTAGGATGTCCATCACCTCCAACATTTATCATGTCTTTGTGTGGGGAACATTTCAGATATTCTCTTCTAGCTATTTTGAAGTATACAATAAATTATTGTTAACTGTCATCTCTGTACCACGCTGTCGAACACTAGAATGTATTCCTTCTATTTAACTGTATGTTTGTAGCCATGACCCAACCTCTCTGCATCCCCTCACCCCGACCCTTTCCAGCCTCTGAGCGCTGTCATTCTGCTCGCTAGCTCCACAAGATCAACTTTTTTAGCTTATCGGAGAGTTTTGAACAGGGAAGCAGCTGATGTGATTTATGTGTTTAGAAGGTCTGCCTTGGCTGCTGTGTGGAGAATCCCCCATCAGGGGCAAGAGTGGGCATAGGACACCCGTCAGGAAGCTGTCGTGGTTCCATCCAGGTCAGGGAGAGGGTGGCTTAGACTAGTGTGTGAGGTAGGAGATGGTCACACCGTGGATGTATTTTGAAGATAGAGCTACCAGGATTTGCTGATATTGGGTGAAGGAAAGGGAACAGTCAAGGACCACTCTGTGTTTAGGGTCTAAATTACCAGGTGGATAGTTGTGAGTTCATGAGATGGGAAAGAGCTGGGTAGGAACAGGGTCAGGTTTGGAGGGAAGTCAAGAATTTTTTGACATGTTAATTTTGAGATTCCTCTAAGACGTCCGCTTTGACACGATGACTAGGGAGTGGAGATAAATATTTGAGAGCAGTAAGCACGTGGCTGGAATGGAAAGCCCCGGAGCTGGCTGAGCTCCCCTAGGGAAATTGTGAAGATATAGAAGAGTGAAGAAGACCTGAGACCAAACCCAGGAGCCCTCCAACACCTGGGGGTTGAGCAAAGGCAGAGAGGCCAGCCAAGGAGCCGAGAAGGTGCAGCCCACCGTGTGGCGTGCTGCTGCAGGCAGAGTGAGGGGAGCACGGGTAGGTGAGCCCCAGGCTGGAAGGCCACAGTCACTCGCCAAGAGCGTCTGCCATGGGTTGGAGAGAAGGCAGCCCAGCTGCAGCAGGTGGAGGAGAGACGCGTTGAGGAAGTGGCAGTGTGTCGCCACCGAACAAGGCGGCTAAGGGAAGGTGGGCTGGCAGCGGTTGTTTGTCTTTCTGTGCTAGCTAGGAACTAGTAGAGCACATTAGCGTTCAGATGGCCCAGGCTAGAGGGAGAAATTGATGACAGCACAGGAGAGTGAGGGGATCGATATAGAAACAAAGTCCGTAAGTGAGAACCCTGTGTGTGTGTGTGTGTGTGTGTGTGTCTGTCTGTCTGTCTTTAGCCTCTGTGCTCCTTCAGCCAGAAAGGGGTATCACATTCAAATTACTTTTTTAGTTTCCTTATTTCCTGTTAGCCCCTAATTTAGTTTTTTAAACAAAATTTTAATAGAAATATCACATATAGAAATAGTATGTTAATATATACTTCTGATTAGTATACTTTGCTGTGTATATATTTAATATTACATATATTATAATTATATTGTAAATATAATTTACAGCAAAATGTACTAATCACAAGCATACATTTGATAAATTATCATAAAACAAACATATCCAAATTAAGAAGTACAACATTCTGGAACCCGACCGCGTCGTCTCTCTCTCAGTCATTGCTGTTTCCCTCTTTCCCACGTGTGAGCATTTTATTCTGACTTCCAACACCATAGATCAGTTTTTCCCATTTCAGAACTTGATATAAATGGAGCTATACAGTATGTGTTCTTTTTTGTTTGGCTTCTTTTGCTCAACCTTGTATTTGTGATGTTTATATGTTATGTGTAACAGTAGTTTTTTCATTTTATTTTCTTTGTAAATAAAAAAGAGATCCATCGTTCTCTGCACAGAAGTTTACTTATGTGTGTGTGAGAGAGAGAGAGACTGTTGTCTGTCGACTATAGTTGATACAAAAGCAAAAGAGAGCGTGAAGCTCGAGGTCGGGGAACCTCTTTCTGTAGGTTCACGCCTGGGCTGGGGTCTGTCACAGAGGCTGTCCCGGTGGTCTGACCTGGAGAAATTTGGCCTGGTTGTCAATGGAGGCACCTTGAGTTGTCATAGATTTATGGATGCTTGTGTTATTTATGAATTCTCCAAAAATCCATACAGGTTTCGCTGTGGAGCACACAGGATGGGTTGTCACTGCGCCCTGTCTGCTGCTGGCCTGATTTGCACCATTTCCCTTATCTGAATCTCCCACATTGTAAGACTAGATCGTGTTTTGTTTGTTTATTCTGTTGCAGTTAGATTTTGGGGTTGCTTCCACTTTGGAGCTATTACCAGTAATACCGCCATGAACGTTTTTGTTCACGTCTTTGGTAGAGATGTCTGCACTTCTGCCGGGTGCCTACCAAGGAGTGGGATTTCTAGGGCAGAGTGTGTGTTTATCAGCTGCTTGTTTCTTTATACTTTATGTCACCATTGTATCCAGGTACTCAACACAGTACAGCAGGTCCCAGAATAATACACTTTCTATCAATGTCATTTTGTTACAAAGCTAATGGGGAAAAACCCAGTTCCCAGCGTGGCCACTGTGTGTTTGGGGTTTGCTCTTTCTCCCTGTGTCTGTGGGTTTCCTCTGGGTACTCAGATTTCCTCCCACGTCCCAGAGCTATGCCCATTATATCTATCGGTGTGTCTGCATGGTCCCCGTGTGAGTGTGGGTGTGTGCGGGTCACCCTGCGTGGAAGGGTGTTCTGTCCAAGGAGGAGTCTCACCTGTGCCCGGAGCTGGGACGGGCTCCAGCCACCCACGGTTCCGAACTGGAGTAAGCAGGTAAATCATGATCTTACTTGTTTTTATGAATCTTTCTTAAATGTATGTAAAGCTCACATGTATTTCAATGTTTAATATCAGACGTGTTTTGGCTCTTTATTTAGAAGCGTGGTGATGTTTTCATTACCAGAAATATGCAGTAAGACCTTAACACTTGTTTATTTCCCTTAGCCTACGGGAAAGCTGGTTTTGTTATACATTGTTTGTTGTTTTGCTTCAAGTAGTAGTTTCCAAGAACCTGTCTGACCAGGTTGTGAGGACTTACATACCTGGTGGACCACGCTCCTGTTACATATTTACAAGTGAATAATATGATGACAGAATCTTAAAGCCACAACTGGTTTCAGATTATCACTGAGTTCACCCTTCTGGTTTATGATGGCACATGTATCACAGTTCAGTTCATTATTCCCCAGTGTCTGGCATTTTGGCTACAGTATTTGACTATGAGACATGATGCTGATAGCATGTGTGTGCATCTTGGATGTGTCTGATTTCTCTAGAATATGTTTCTGTGTAGGCATGCTATTGAATGCAGCATGTTTGGACTTGCCCTGTCTGGACATTTCTTTTCCCCTTAAGTATTCATGACTGCACATTCAAGACAGTGTCTATAAAACAAACAAACAAAAAAGATGTTCTTTTTCAAGCTTGTTCATCCCTGTTAGCACACCGCCTATGATAAACTCATGAATTCCCCCCAGCTCTGTCTAACGGCACAGTGCCTCAGGCCATCTCTCAGTTCTCCTAAGGAGAAATGTGTTTGTCACCCTCCCAGGAGGAGGCAACTTCAAAGGATGGCCCAGGTTTTCAACGTGGTATTCAGACAGGTGTCAGGCACAGTTCCAGAAAGACTCCGCAGAGACACAGGGAGGGTTAGGGAAGGAATGATAACCGTCCTCCAAATCCTTGTGGGCATTTTACTTACATTAGCTGATTTAGTCCTCAAAAATCCCTGGGAGAGGTGAAATTATCGCCCTTGTACAAAGGGGAAAAGCTGAAACTTAGAAGTAAAGTAACCAGTGGCAAGCTGACCCCTAGGAAGTGACAGGGCTGAAAACAGACCTTGGGAGTCCTTGCTCTGAAGCTCCTAGACATAAATTCCAAATTAGGGTTTGCTCCATTTGGATACTACCAGAGTCTTGCTTCCTAAGGGGGCTTTCTCTCTTGGTGTTTAAATAAAATGGTGGCAGATTTTGTTATCTGTTTGAGAACCTCTGAAAAATCTAACCTTATTTTCTTGTTATTATTAAAGTTGGGCAAGATCAAAATCTGTCATACAGGTTTTCAATAGTGGTTGGTACGACCTCTTCTCCCCACCCTCATGGGTTTGGGAATAATGTGGGAGAGATTTTTTTTGACTGTCAAAATTAGCAGGGGTGACTACTGGCATTTGGTCCCCAGAGGGCAAGGATGTTGAGTGTCCTACAATGCCCAGGGATGGTCTCATTCAGTAAAAAATTGCCCTTACCAAAGACCAGTGGTCCTCTGCAGAGAAACATTGATAGTCTGAGACCACCATCTTTCCGGTGGCTCTGTTTATAGGACATTGTAATAATGATGGCAGTTTACAATAAAATGAATGGATTCAAGTTTTGTGGGCACTGCAACTTACATAATTGGGTTGGGTGTGGGGGAAGGCTCTATAAGAAGAATATAAAAACATTTTAGCAATTTTTATGAAAACATGAACCCATAAAAAAATTACTGGGGGTCCCTCCCAGAGGCCCTTTGTCAACAAGAGGCCCTGGCTGGGCTTAGACTTTCTCAGGTTCTCAGTGTAGGTGCCTCTGATGGTAAATTTCCTCTGCGGCTTTTATTGGGCCTCAAAAGTTTTGTTTTTGGCCGGGTGCGGTGGCTCACGCCTGTAATCCTAGCACTCTGGGAGGCCGAGGCGGGTGGATCGCTCGAGGTCAGGAGTTCGAGACCTGCCTGAGCAAGAGTGAGACCCTGTCTCTACTAAAACTAGAAATAAATTATCTGGCCAACTAAAAATATATATAGAAAAAATTCGCCGGGCGTGGTGGCGCATGCCTGTAGTCCCAGCTACCCGGGAGGCTGAGGCAGTAGGATTGCTTAAGCCCAGGAGTTTGAGGTTGCTGTGAGCTAGGCTGACGCCACGGCACTCACTCTAGCTCTAGCTGGGGCAACACAGCGAGAGACTCTGTCTCAAAAAAAAAAAAAAAAAAGTTTTGTTTTTATCTTTTTCCGGCACTTTCCAGATAGTATTTCAGTTTTTATTTCTTCTTTGATCTAGAGGTTATCTGAAAGTTTCAAGTATTTAAGGATTTTTGGTCACCTTCTTATTCTTTTTTTCTGCTTTTGTTTATTATGATCCAAGAATGTGGTTTTCAAAAATTATTCCCTTTTTGTGATCAAGTACATGATTATTATTTCGTAAATGTTCTATGTACATATAGAATACTGTATGTTGTCTATTTGAGGGATATGAGCTTTATATTATAACTATTATATTAGGTGAGTTGATTGTTTATTCAATCCCCCTATATCCTTAAATTTACCTTCTCTAGGACTGCCTGACTAGGAAGGAGATATACTGAAACCTTTCTGTATAGCTGTATTTTTAATCAAGTACTCCTTAAATTTTAATAATAATTTTTGCCTCATGTTGTTAGCTGCTTTGTTAATAGATGTTTGTAAGTTTAGGACTGTTCTATGTTCTTTAAAAATTGTGCTTTTTATCATTATAATATCATTCTTTATCCTGTTTAATGCTTTGAACCTTAAATTCTACCTTGTTCAAGATTAATAATTCCACCCCTTCCATTCTGTTTGTTTGCATTTGCCTGGTGTCATTTTGCCCTTCTCTTTTGCCTTCTGATTCTTTCTTTTTAAGTTCATTTTAAGTGGTTTCTGATAAACAGCATGTTGCTGGGTGTTTTTGTTTGTTTTCTTAACGCCGGAAATTCAGAGCATGTCTTATAATTGGAGTATCCATACTTCACATAACAACTGCAAAACTTGATTTCATTCATTTCACTTTTGACAATGTTATATTACTTGTTTCTTCTTTTTCCTCATTTTTGCTGATTTGGTCATGTTGCTCTTTGTTCCTTGTCCATTTGGAAGTTTTGCTGTTCATTTCCATTTTGTTCATTGCTACTTTCTCTTTCCCAATATTTAGAACCCACTTGTTTCCCACGGGGTGCCACATTTCACCGCTGCTTTCTCCTTTCCCCTCAGCAGGAGGAGAAATGTGTCGTACTCCTGTTGTCACTCTTTTCCCTGTCATTCCCCCAAAAATGAGAGCTTTGAAATGCTTTCACATGCTCTTTCTGGTCTGTGTCGGGAACTCCTAGATTTTGCTGAGATGATCTAGTACTCTCTGTTCCAGACTGTGGTTATTGTCCCTTTCACAATGTTTACTTACTTAACCTTATGTGACACATTCTGAGGCCATTTGTCCTTCTCCATTCCGGGTGGATGGTACATGGATGGCAGGGGCCACTGTACACCACTGTTTTTTTCCTCTTTGTCACCCTCTGTCTTGAGGTCACGGTTCTGATTCATTAGTGTTTGGTCAGAGCTCTTTCCTGGGTATGTGTGATATGTCCTCAAAGTCTTCGCATAGCCACAAATATTTCCTTTCACCTGCAAGTGAATGGCAGCTTGGCTGGTTGCAGGACTCTTGGGTTGCAACCCTTTTCTCTCGGGCGTCTCTAGCTGTTTTCCCACGGCCTCCCATGCCCCAGGGTTGCAGGTGAGAAGCCCAGGCTGTTCCTTTCCACATGAGAGTCATTTGTTCTTTCAGGATAGCAGCTTTTAAGATTCTCTCTTTGACCCTGGGGTTTAGAAATTCTACCAGAATATGCCCAGGTCTGTGGGCACAGAGAAGTTGGGGTTTCCTTTCCCTCTACAGACTCAGGCTGACTTTAGGGAAATGTTCTTTTATTTTTTTGCTTAATTATTGTCTGTCCTGCTTTGCAGATTCCTGTCATTTGCTGTTGGGTCTCCTGGATTGGTCTTCTCAGTCTCCTGCCTGTTCCCTTGTGGTTTCTATCACATGGCCATTTTGCTCCTATGGTGTGAGCTGTCTCTGTCACTTTATCTTTCAGGCCACTCATTTGGGTCTCAGCAGGGGTCCTGGCGTGGCTTCAATTCACTTACTGAATTTTAAATGCAGAAAGTCACATTTTTCAGTTCCCAGTTGTTCTATACTTGAGTCTCAAGGATTATTGATGATTTTCAGTTGTCATCTGTTTCCTCTGATGGCTCTGTTTCATTAGGGCCTTTTCTGACTGTTCTGTTTATTTTTATTCTCTGACTTCTGGACCCCCTTATGTGTTATTTTTCTTTTTCTGCCCCTAGGGCTCTGCTCCGCCCTTTCTTGAGTGGTGGTGGTTCTGGGAGTGAGGGAAGGGGCAGTGGCTTTGACTCCTGAGGGCTGGTGGGGTGACATCTAGCCTTTCAGAGGTCTCAACTCATCTGTGAAGCTTTTTCTTCACAAAGTTTGGGGGTCAGGTTTGCCTCAGGGTGCACTCTGACCTCCACACAGAAATGGTCACCGGGCTGTGAGGAAATTGTAAAGGGCACAAGAGATGTTTAAAAAGAAAACAAATGACAACCAAAACAGCTAGAGACAGAAACGTCCTATAATTGTTTCTGACACTGAAAGCTGGAGACAGAGATGTCTCTAGACACAGACAGGGGCTCAGAAGGTGAGGGCTCCTAGTGTGTCCCCTTTTCTTCAGCCAGAGCTGTTTCTTTGCTGTGTCCTGGGATCACCAAGGTTGCCTCTGCCTCAGGGCCTTTGCACCTGCTGCTCTTTCTGCCTGGAGCCTGTTTTCTCCAGATCTCCATGTGGCTCCCTCCCTCCCTCCCTCCCTCGGGTCCCTCCTCAAATCACACTCATCACTCACTTGCCACCCTGTGTCCCCTTACCCTGCCTTATTCTTTGTTATAGCTCTTGTCACTACACCACATGATATCACAGATTTTTGCTTTTGGTAAACCCCATAAGGACAGACTGTATCCCCAGCACTGGAGAGGGTCCTTGGCACACAGTAGGCACTCATTAACTGTTTTCTGAATGAATAAGTGGGTGGATATATGAGGCACGATGGAATCCCTTGGAGAGATTGAAAGCCCTGATTAGGAGAAGTCCAATTGCCTGTGGGCTAAGGACGGCACAAAGAGGTCCCCTGGCCCCACTCACAACACACATTGTGAGTCTGAATTGATGGTTATTTCATGAGCCAAGGATAAAAAGTCTCCTAGGAATCAAGGTGGCCACACAGGGACAGGAACAGATGTGGAGCTTCTCAGAGCAGTGTCTGCCAGCTCCAGGGCTGCGGTGTCGGGGTGGGGAGCAGCCCATCAGCTGCACAGGTGCCATCTGTGTGAAGGGGACTCCCGTGGGACCCTAGAAGCTCATTACTCCTGGTGTGGGACTTCCGTCACCTTCAGGAAGAACTTAACTGTTTGTGACTTTAACACGGCATAAGACTCCAGGCCCTTCCTGGTTCTCCAGCCAGACAGGCTGGAAATGAGCAAGGCCAGAGTCTCTGGGGCTGGGGTGGGGGTCGAGCCTGCATTAGTGCTCAGGAGTCCCTGAGCGCCACCTGAGCCTCCAGCTCTGGCACCCCGGGAGGGACACTAGGACTTTCGTCCACCCGGGACAAGAAGTGGGGTGCTTAGTAGCGAGGAAGTGTGTGGAGTTAGCGTGGGTGCTTTCCCACTCTCTTCTGTTCTTACACTGTTTATTCTCAATTTTATTAAAGTGCTCTCTGGCTCAGATCCTGCCATCATAGTCCGAGAAATAGAAGGAAAGAGGATAAAGAAGGCAGGGTGCTTTCACCGCCACCTTGAGAAAGCGGAGAATGGAGTTCTGTGGGCATCTGTGGCTGCCGTGAAATGTAGCGCAGGCGTTGATGTCAGCCCTGGCC
>CM052441.1:107386762-107402688 GCA_028533085.1 Varecia variegata
GGACGTGCCCTTCATTCCTTGCCTTCCCTTCCCAGGGAGAAGCTGGGAGCTGGGGGTTTCCTGCTGATCATGGGGCACGTGCAGAGGGGAGGGGTTGTGCTTAGAGGGCTTCTTGGCCTTTGCTGTGGGCTTCAGTGTGGCTGGTTTCATGCTTGCCTGTGTGCAGGAGCCTAAACTGGCTCCAGACTCCTCCCAAGGGAACTGCTGTGTGTGTCATTGCTGAGTCTGTGTGCCTGGGCCAGGGAGAGGCCAGGACTTCCTATGCTGCCGTTTTTCTGCCGTCACCTACAAGTGTTTTCTTTTTGATTGGTTTTCTTTCCCTTCTTTCTCCTTGTCCCTGCATCACTGAATTCCCTCCCACCAAGTCATGAGGTTACTAAGCAAACACTGCCCTTTCTTTGTTTGGTCCATTGTAATCCAGTCGTGTGTACATACATATTTATCTATCCAAATTTGGCATTGTTTACAAAAATGGGTGTGTATATATGAGCTTTCTGCATCTTCATTTTGACTCAGCAATACCTTGTATAAATTCTTTTGAGTTACCAGGTATAGTTCTGTTTTATAACGGTCATTATGAAATGTTAATAACTGTGTAGCATTCACTATGAAAGGGTACCATTATTTATTTAGTCATTTTCCTACTGAGGGCATTCGCCTTATATCTATGTTTTTACCACTACAAACAAACAATAGCACATGTGTTTTCAGGTACACTGGGGCTTTCATTTTAGTAGGATGAAGTTCCCGGAGCAGTGTCTCTTGGCCAGATGGTTTACAGCCCACCACTCGCCAGGGCTGCAGGCCAGTCAGAGGGGGGAAGGCAGCAGGCTGCCCGGGTGGCTGGGCTGGAGGACGGGCTGGGTCTACAGCTTCCTCTTGAACTCCTTCATACCCCCATGTAGTAACACAGTTACTGTCCGCGAGGGAGCCAAGATAAGTGTTTAGGGGCGGCTGCTGGACAAAAAGGCTATGGTTTGGGTAACACTTAAGGGACCGTCCAGGCCTGCCCATGCCACTGGTGATCTGCGCTGAGGCACTGCTGCCACTCGGTGCTCTGCTCCCAGCATGCCCCTTCTGGAAACTGATAGAATTCTTCCAGTAGGCAGGAGGAGACCAAGGCTGGAAGATGACAGCCTTGGAAGGAGGGGTGGTGTCCATGGCATTGGGGTCAAAGGCCAGCGTGGACGATGGTATAGCAGAGGCCCTGCCCGCTGGAGTGGGGGTGACTGGAGGAGCCGTGGTGGGGGGAGGCTTGTGACGACAGGGGCCCTGGGAAAAGGGGCTCTCTCCCACTGCCCAGCAGGGCTCCCGAATGTGGGCTGGCGGGTGGGGCCGCGGACCATAGGTGGAGGGGGGTTGATGAGGACCCTGATCTTTGCAGGGATGTGGGGATACATCACATTAGGGGTTGGGGGAGAGGTGAAAACATGAGCTGCAGAAGGAGGAGTTGTATCCATATCGGTGACCTCAGGTTCTAAATGAGGTCGCTGGGTCACACGGGCAGATGGGCTGCCTTGGACGGTTGACTTGGCTGCTGGGTTAGAGATGAATGTGCCCCTGAGCAAAGCAGGGTTCCTGGGGGAAGGGACTAGAGGACCAGTGGGGAAGGACAGAGTAGAATGGGTAGGGGATGAAGGAGAAGAGATGGGGAGGGAAATGGGAGGGGAGGAAGGTAAGGAAAGGGAAGAAGGGGTGTGGAAGGAAGGAGGAGGAGGGGAATCCACACTCATGGGAGTGGGGGACTCGGTTCTGCACTGGGGAAGCATCAAGGAGAAGGATAGGGGGCCGGGAGGTGCAGGCAGGTGAGAGGCAGGAGGCGCTGCGGGGAGGCCCGAGAGGGCAGGGCTTCCGTCCCCCTCAGGTGGAGTCCCCAGAAACAGCACTTGCCAGCTCTATGGGGAGGAGGAAGGGCAGCAGGAACAGGCGGAGGGCAGCTAGCGGTTGTGAGGATTGAGGAGGAAGGTGGAGGGACAGGAATGATCACAGGTGGAGCAGCCAAGTAAGGGGTGGGAGGAACTGGGTCAGGGTAGGCAGAGGCCAGGGGCTGGGAGGGGGCCATCTGAGCAGCAGGTGGGGAGAGAGCAGGGGCAGCCTGGGTGGCCTTGCAGCTTCCCAGGGCCTCTGTCTTATCCTCGAAGCCCTCTGCTTTGTCCTGCATGATGTTGGTGTTTCTTTGATCCCTGATGCTCTCCTCCAAGGTGCCTTGATCTTCCTCTGTAGCTATGGCAGGAAGCTTCGCAGGTGGGGGCAGCTCACCTCTGTTCCATGACAGTGGCAGCAGCACAGGTGGTGGCAGCGGCAGCAGCGGTGGCATGGGCATTGTTCTCTTGAGGGGCCTATTCCTGGTGGCCGAAGAGCTCCGAGTCTTTTTGGCCTGTGACCCTGACATGGACACCTGGAGCAAGGCTGTAGAGCGGGGCCCTGGTGGTGCTGGTGGCTCGCCACCGCCAGGAGGGCCCCTCTTCCTGTCCAGCCCGTGGGTCTCCATGAGATCCTCCCCCGCCACCTGCACTGGCTCCTGCTCTGGCTCCTGCTCTTCTTCGGGCTCTTCCTCCTGCTCCTCCTCCTCCTCTGCTGTCACCTGGGCCCTCTCCTGCTTCTCCTCCTGGCAAGACATAGGGAGGTGGCTGGGGGTTATAGGCCTTGTAGCCCTGACCTCCAGCTCCCATAGTGAAGGCAGGAGGGTCACCTTGCATCGCTGGAGAGGAGGGATCCTGATGGCTCTGGAGCATCCGGTCATCATCAAGGTGGCAGGAGACAGCACGGGTTTCTTTGGGGCCTCCCAGCAAGGTGTGCTGGGGAGGATCCCCAGTGGGTAGCATGTAACCTGCAGCAGAGGAGTCTTCCTCCGAGGGGCCATGAAGAAGTCCCCAGATAAGGGGCAGGCAGCCTGTGGACAGGGCGGGAAGTAGGCGCAGGGGCTGCGGCGTGGGCGCGGTTTGGCACAGTAGCATCATGGACCACAGGGAAGGGGGGATGCCAGCCCGATAGGGGCTGGCGGAGGACCAGGAGACTTAGCTTGCTAAGCCAGTTGCCCATTTAGGGCAAGTGTGCACAGTAAGGTTCCTGAGAGAAGAATTGGACAGACCTCTCTGAGTATCCAGCTCTCCTGGAGACCGAACATGCACTGGTTAGCTGGACGCTTCTGATGTCCCAATGAAACTGGTGACCATGAAAGGGCACCCATGGTGAACGCTGGAGGTGAGCGAGGGAGCCCAGCCCGGGGCGAGAAAAGGCGCCAAAGGGCAAAGGGCAGCTCCTGCTGCTGGGGGCGGGTGTTTGGCACGAGATGGGCCGCTGTGTGCGGACTGTTGGGAACTGCGGGGCTCCATGGGCCAGAGCCCTTCCCACCTGGGCGCCGGCTCTGCAGGCTCCAGGGCGCCCGGGCCAGGGCCCGGCGTGGGCTGCCTGTGGATGTGTGGCCGCCCTCTCCCCTGGTCATGGGGTGGCAGGGCCTGCTCGAGGCTGCACCGGGGACAACCCCGATCCTGCCAGGCTCCTCTGGGGACCTCTCCACTGCCTCTGCACTGCCACAAGGATCGCCAGCCCAGCTGCTAGGGTTTCTGAGAAGGGAACACGGGGCCCAGACCAGGTTGGATGCTGCACCTTGTGACATCCCTTCCTGGCAGGCAGGTTCTGCTCACTTCTTTTCACAAATTGGGTAAATCAATAGTTAAGCCCTAGAGCATTCCTCAGGTCACACAGGTCGGAGTGGCCCAGCCAGGCTTTGAACCCAGCTTGTGTGATTCTAGAGTGGTGCCTGCTGGGCACCTACACTTCATGTATTACCTTTTTTTTTTTCCCTGTAGTTTTTAGGGTACTTATCACCATGGCATAGCTGTACCAAGCACATGCACACAGAGGAGGAGGTCTTTACTTCAACTCGAGTTGACCATGGCCCACACTGGGCTTCAGTCTCCCCAGAAGATGTAGAGCAGGTCCACCAACTGTCAGCGTGGCATCAGCCCACATTTCTCTTCTGAGGAAGCCTTGCATCCCAGATTTTCTTTTTGGTCTGGCTTGAAGGGTCACAATATGTAAGGATTATAGTCTGCATCAGTTTTGGTCTATCCCGAAAGAAATTCACCGTGGATTATTCCATATGGCTAAGAAGCCAGTTTCTGTGGCCTTCCTGGAATTTGTCTAGAAAGCAAATATATTTATTTACGGGTTAATAGTGGAGCACTGTATTGGATGCAAACAGGGTCATTGTGATCATGCCAGCAGGGTCTGCTCTTCGCCACACATTATGGTCACCTAAATGTAACTCTGGATATTCTTATGCCCAAGAGAGGAGACATAATTTTGGGTGTCAGGATAAAGGAAACATGAATCATTGTCCTAGAAGCTGGAAGCTTCAGGATGACAAGAAACATTAGAAAATCCTGCAGGTGACTTTATCTAGTTTTTATCTTGTTTTTTTGGCTTATTTCATTGGAATATATTTCTCATTCATGGGGCTGATGATTTGTCGCAAACATACAACATGCAGAAGTTTCAGAATCAAGAATTGGAGATCAGTAAAAATGGTTTTATACATTTTTTAAATTTTATAAACATCTGTTTAACATGGCCGGGTGTGGGGGCTCACGCCTGTAATCCTAGCACTCTGAGAGGCCAAGGCAGGAGGATCGCTCGAGGTCAGGAGTTCAAGATCAACCTGAGCAAGAGCGAGACCCCATCTCTATTAAAAATAGAAAGAAATTATCTGGACTAAAAATATATATAGAAAAAATTAGCTGAGCAAGGTGGCGCATGCCTGTAGTCCCAGCTACTCGGGAGGCTGAGGCAGAAGAATTGCTTGAGCCCACGAGTTTGAGGTTGCTGTGAGCTAGACTGACGCCACAGCACTCTAGCCCGGGCAACAGAGCGAGACTCTGTATCAAAAAAAAAAATAGGCACAATTAGTATATTACAAAATTGGCTTTAGCCCTTTGCTCGTAAGATTCCTTTCACAGTGTGTCTCCTTGCCTGTGCTCTGACACCATTTCATTTTTCCTTCTCACATACTCACAGGAATGATTCTGAAATCTACATATAATCTTGTCACCCTTTTGCTTATGATCCTTTCGTGACTTATCACACTTCCAGGAAAATGGACCAATGCCCCAATGCCTCGTCATGGCAGGTAAATTTGTCCCCATGTAGCCCTCCCTTGTCATACAGTACAGGTGCAGTGCTCAGGTTTGGTTTCACTCTTCATCCACATCAGGCCACCTTTCTGGTGTCCCACTGGCTGGTCTTCTCCCTTCCCTAACCTTTTGAAAGCTATTGATTTGGTCAGGAAATAGTCCTTCTCCACTTGTGTCTGTCCCCTTCTCCTCCTTGAAGGTGCAGTTCATGTTTCATTCCCCTGGAAGTAATGTTCTTCTTACCTGCCCCTATATCTCAGTGCTGACCCATGCATTTGAATTTTTGGTCCAGCCATCTGTCTTCCCCAATGCATTGTAAATTGGTCTGGGACAAAAGATGTCTTTCAGTTCTATTTCTCTACAGCCTACCACAGAGTTTAATGTAGAGTTATCATTGAACAAGTGTTTCATGAAATTACCTAGAAGCTGAGGGAAATGTTTGTACTTTTCTCTTTTTCCCATCTTCAGATATTAGTAGTTTCCCTGGGTTGTAAAATGCCTTAGAAAATATTGTATTTTCAGCAATTAAGTCTAGCAAAGACCCAATAGAACTCTGGGTGAGCCAAAAATGGGTATATTTAGAATTTTTGTGACGTGATTTCTTACTGGTTTAGACTAGAGCTAGCCTAGTTATTACAGAGAATCATTTTTGAGCAGCATGGTAAATTCTAAATGTACTTAAGTTTTCAATAATGACAGAAGACATAGGAATTCTTCCTTTCTTTGCTCTTGTAGATTCAAGAGGCTGGATGCCAATCCTGGCCTCCCTGAGTGACTTGGGAATGTATGAGGATGACTGGCCTAAGCTTAAGTTATAGAAAAAGACCCACAACAAAGAGACATTTAAACATTTTTAAATATTAATACTAAAATCAGAAAGTGTGTTTCCTGGGAGGAGGGGCCAAGATGGAGGGCTGAAAGCAGACTGCACACGCTGCTTTCACGGGGAAGATTGAAAGTGCTCAGTGGATATTCACTTTCAGATCGATGATCATTGGGAATCAACATAAAGGTGACAGGAGGCTCCCAAAGTGAAGGGGAGGGAAGAGATGCAACCCACTCTGTGGGATCAGAGGCACACAGGGAAGGCATCTGTGTGTGGAGAAGGGACAGAGGAGATGACCCTCGGCTTAACCCTTCTCCTGTGCACTTTGCAGTCTGAGCTGTGTAAGGGACCCTGCACTGTAGCAGGCTGCGGGACTGACAGAGAGAGTTGACTGGAGACTGTGCCGTGGTGTAGCTCTGGTGAGAAGTCTTGGCAGGGCCCCACTAGCGGGAACCCTGGGTGGCCTGGCTGGTAGCATTTTGAGATCACAGACCCAGAGCACTGTGTCTATTAGGGGTCAGATCAACCATTGCTACTGCCTCCCCAGTCCCCCTGCCAGGCCAGGGAGGAAGCAGAGAGGCTGGGTGCTCTTGCATGTCCCATGGGCAGGTGCCATGTGCCCCCACCACCGATGGTGGACTTGGGTAGTGTGAAAGATTGGGCCCCCATGTGCTGGTCCCTGCTGCCACTATCGTCTTGGGTTGGGCAGTGCTTAAGCCACCATGGGCCAGTGAACACTGCTGCCCAGACGTGAGCAGGGCAGCACTAATGTAGGCATGAGCAGATGATTGCTATTCCTATATATTGCTATATTATATTGTTTCTATTTCCACATCACCTTTTCATCTATATTCTTTGTCTTTATCATCACTTTCTCTTCTCTAGATTGCTCTATGAAATGCCTAATTAAACTCTTGGTCTCATTACTTCACGCTCTTCCCTTACCCGTTTTCTGGTTATCTAATCCTTGGCTCAAGACTAATTCTTATCATTGTTTCATGTAGAGCTTTTGTTTATTACCTGTGTATATCTATCTATTATCAATCATCAATTTGTTCATACATTGTTAACACTCATTGATGCACCATCCGACCTGAAAATTAGAATTTATTAATAGCCTATATCAACTAATTGTAGCCCCACTTTCATTCCCTTGTGAATGAAAATCCTCGCATCTTGAACGTATGTTCATCCTCCCCTCACTTTTGTTTTTAATGCACTTTTATGGCATCTATCCTAGTAGAAAGTGGTTGTT
The DNA here is from genome assembly GCA_028533085.1 of Varecia variegata. Lineage (NCBI taxonomy): Eukaryota > Metazoa > Chordata > Mammalia > Primates > Lemuridae > Varecia > Varecia variegata. The sequence continues at coordinate 107,393,979 of CM052441.1, forward strand.
TAATAAATTGTGTTAGTTGTTTATAACCTTATAAGAATTTATCAGTAATAATCTTTGGGATATACATTTTTTTAAACTGAAAATTATGCTGCTAAGATCAACCAAATTGTGGCATTTCTCTATGGATCATTCAGGAAACAAAAAGGTATTTCCCCACTGGTTTGAGTGACTGATCCCAATTACCCAGGACATTGTGTTGCTGCTACACAATGAGGGGCAAGGATCACAACCATGTCTGGGGTGCTTCTTAATAGTTCCATGTCCAAGAGCAAAGATTAATAAAACCTACAGTAACAAAAATAAGAAAGTAGTACTATGGCGATTTCAGATCCCTCAGAAATGAAAGTTTGGGTCACCTCACTAAATAATGACCCAATGGCAGCTGTTTAACAGCTCCCCTCAGATATTTGAGGATCAGATATGTGGTCATCCCTCCTCTGAACTCCTAGGTTCTGATAACACCATTCTTTCCTTTTTGTTCCCCTAGTCCTAGTAGAAGTAACTTATTTCTACAGTTAATAGCTTTTGAGTTACAGTAGAACTTTTTTCACCTTTAGTCCCTTTCAGAATACAACTAAGTATCTAATTCTCTGTTTAAATCTTTTGTTTAAAAATACTGGGTATGATTCCCGTTTACAGAATGAATTCTAACTTACCCTAAAAGATATACTAGCTCTATAAAAATGTATGGAAAATAATATCCAGTCTGATTATGTCTAATCACTAACAGAGATTAGATTTCAATTATGAATTCAAATATGAATATTTTCATACATTTATTCCACTTCCACCAATAAGTATTGTATGCATGTTATATGATCAAGACTGTGAGATATACAGTGTGATATATTAAGACAGCTTTTGCCTTCATAATTTGACACAAAGTAGGGTGCTTAAACATAATAGTCCAATAAAAATTGACCTTTGTATAGTGATTTATAGCATTTAAAGCATGAGCTATTGTGATCCTCAAAACCACAGAAAGGGACAGGGCAGGTATTATTATTCTAATATGTACATGAGCTTCAGACGTTCCCAACTTTATTCTGTTAGTCAGTAGAATGGCTGGCACATGTACCCAATATTCTTATGCTGCCACTGTGCCAAAAGGAGCAAAAATGTGTTAAAAGCGATAATCTCAATGAAATATCTCATCAATTTGTTCCAAGATTTCTGAGAAGGATTTTCTGGCTGGAAAGATCAAAGGTAGCTTCCTGGAGGGGAATTATGTTGAGGGTGGACTTTCAAGTGCATGTTGCAGTCTCCGGCGCGTGCCCTCACATGTGTCATGAGGAGATCCTCTTGCTGAAGAGTTTCTGCAGGGCAGCCTTCATGTCCCGATTTCTCAGACTATAGATGCAAGGATTTAACATTGGGGTCACTGCCATGTACATCAATCACAGTTATCACTGCATCCTTTAGGCATGTACGTAAATACATGCCCATGACTGTCCCATAATACAAAGAAACAACTGTGAGGTGAGAACCACAGGTGGAGAAGGCTTTGAGCACAGCCTTGGTGGATGGAACCCATAAGACTGTGGAAAAAGCCCAAATATGAGAGATAACAATGCACAACAGTGGCTCAGAGAAAACACCAACCCCCAGGTACATCATCTTCTCATTAAAGTGGATGTCAGAACAGGAGAGCTTGAGTAAAGAGGCAATGTCACAGTAGAAGTTGGCTACTTCATGGTTGCCACAGATTAACTGTGAGCAGAGTGTGGGGGAGGGAATTGGCATTTCCAACCATCCAAGACCCAACAACTAGCAGAACACAAGATTTCAGACTCACAATTGTTGTGTAGTGAAGTGAGTGACTGATGGCCACTGCTCAATCATATGCCATCACAGCCAAGATGTAGCTGTCTGTGTTAGCCATGGCAAGCATGAAATACATCTGTGTTAGGCATCCTCCAAAGGAGATGATTTTGCTGCCCAAGAGATAACTGGCTATCATCTTAGGGATGCTTACAGATGAGAAGAAGATGTCAACCAAAGAGAGGTTGGCAAGGAAAAAATACATGGGGTTGTGAAGGTGAATGTCAGAGTGAATGGCCAAGACGATGAGCACATTTCCAATCAGTGTGATGGGGTAAACAAATAAGATGATGACGAAGAAGAAATCTTGTTCCTATTGACCATTAACTCCCAGGAGGATGAATTCCAGGGTTGATGATTGATTTACTTCTCTCATGTATTCTTCAGCAGGAAAGGGGGGAGAATCCAGAATTATTAGTAAATTATTTTGTGTAATGATCTTCCTTACCCATCACTTTTGACTCTGGGAATCAGATATGTCTATACCTGGTTTTACTAAATCCATAGTAATCTGCAGTAATTTCTCAATTTCATTGGGAAAATTCTGGTTGATAACTGAAACTAATTGAGAGCTAACCCTTGACACTTATGCCTAAGAAAGGAACAAACTGTAAATCAGAGGTGCTCATCCTACTGAACCCCAACACCACCCCCAAACACCTACAATTTAATCATTTAGCAAATAGTTAAATTTCATAATCTGTGTGCTGCACACTTTGGTAAGCCTTGTGGAAAAGTCATAAATATTTGACAATCAGTTTATTCACCTATTTATTCAATGAAACAACATTGTCTGTGCTCCCAAAGATCTTACAAATTAATAGAGATGCCAGAACCATACACTAATTTTATTACACGTGGATGAGGAAAGGATAGTATCTTGAAGTCTTTGCAAACAACACTCCAATGCAAGGAATGTGTAGTACAAGAGCACCTGGATAATGAGAAATGTTCCAGTGACCAAACTCAGTGAGCCCAGAGGCCAGGAGGTAACAGGTGTCTACATTGCCATTAGAAGACTATAAATCACAAGGACACAAAGTAGATTTTCAGCATCTCCTTTGATATGTTTTAACTCTTTCCAAACCCTTAAATATATGGGATCTACTGTTTTTCTCTCCCATCTTCTCTTCTTTTTATTCATTGTTTCTTTTGGAGACTCATCTAACCCCGTAGTGACATCAACTACTGCTTAATAGACTCTCAGATCTTCACCTAAATATTTGACCTCTTTTCTCCATGTTTCCAATATTAAGTCATCCTGACAGAGTTCATAGGTATTAATCCTAGGAAATAATTGCATAAATCTGAAACAACAGCTCTGTAAGAATATTCATCGCAACATTGTTTGTTACTGCAAAACAACTGGAAATAACCTGATTATATTAAGAGGTTTAATTAAATAAATTATGATTTGTAATGTTTAATGTTATACTGTACTACCATTAAAACAAAGCAGGAATTTAATCTTTGCCATGTAAGATATTGCATTGCATAATGTGTAGCATAAACAAAAAGCAGATCACAGAACAGTATAGTTCTACTGATGTGAAATGAGCATATCACATATGCATAAAATCTCTGGAGGAATAAACACAAAATTCTTAGGTGTTAACTCTGAATAATGGGATTTTTGGTGTGGTGAAGGAATACTTAGATTTTTATTTTATACTTGACAAAATAATGTTTTATGAATGTTTCCACTGTCAGGTGTAGCATTTCTGAATAATCTTAAAATAAATATATTTACATTTGGGAGCACAAGGAGAAAACTCCCCAAGGAAATGCAACTTCCCCACTTGTTAAGGAAACCCCTTGGGTCTGCGGAACAGGCAGAACACAGGAAAGGGACGGATGCTCAGGAGGAAGCGGTGCCAAGGCCTGGAGACCTTTTGGGTTCATAAATAAGATTAGTTGAGGCAGTGCTAAGTGCCCATGGGGTAGACAGGGAGGTGGGAGTGGTAGTGGTCTCAAAACATCTCAAAATGTTTTCTGATGTGTTCCGACCTGGGAAAAAGTTCATTCACACTATTATGACTGATCATTAAATGTAATGAACTGTGGAGAGACAATCTTGTCCCAGTCCCTTATGGTACAGGTGGACCCTAGCCCAACCATAGGCTTGGAAATTTACCAACCATGGTAAGGAAATTTCTAAGACCACAGAGTGGTGGATGAGTGGAGATGCTGTAATTATAACCCATATTCCTGATTTTTGTTCACAAGAATTTTTCCTTTGAGGGAAACACATTCTCTTTAATCCTGAAGTGTCTGGAGACCCATGAGTGTCATATTTCATCTCTGTCCTCTATACAAAATTGTCAGGCATGGCCCCAAAGGCAGGGAGGCCGAGGACTTGGATGGCACATCTTCCTCCCTCTCTCCCATCTGTCAGTCCTACTTCTATCCTTCTATAATCATCTTCTAGCCAGAGGAAGCAGGAGTACCAAGACTACTTTATATTATTTACACATTCAGGAAAACCCGAGTTCAATTTTTGTTTGCTGGTAGGAAGGATGAGGCCAAGCGATAACATCAAAGGTACAGAAGCTGGTTATTATATGGCCACACACTGATGGGAGGCAATTCCACAGTAATAATTTTATTTTCATCTCCCCACCCCTTCTCATTCTTCATTTATTGCATGTCAATTTTTTCATCTCATTGATATTCCTGAGGCATCTTATTGGATGCCCCTACTTCTCCCATCCTTTCTCATCTCCCAGTTTGTCATCCTGTCCTTTCTGTCACTTCCACCTGTTAACTAAAATTTTTCAGGCCCACTTCTACCCAACCGGCTGACGAAGTGGACCCCCTCGGCTGAGTAAATGGACCCCCACTAGGCCAAAGGAATATCCCAAACTAAATTGCTTGCCAGGAGGAAGGAGGTCAGACATGCCTTATCATGTCCCCCTCCCTTCTTGGGGACATCCTTGGTAACCCATAAACAGGCCTAAGGGTATGTAAGACAAAACCTACAGGTCCTCAATTTACACAACAAATATATGTCCAGTGGCTTATCTCTGATAAACAGCTCCTTATGTTGAAACATTCCAAGCCTTTAGACAAAGCTTCATGTCTTTAACCAATTACAAGCCAAATAATCTTCAAACCCACCTATAACCTATAAGCCTCCTCTTCAAGATGGCCCACCTTTTTGAGCCAAACCAATGTATGCCTCCCACATATTGATTTATGACTTTACCTGTAATCCCTGTCTCCCTGAAATGTATAAAACCAAACTGTAACCCCCCAGCCACACTGAATCCACTTGCTCAAGGCCTCTTGGGCGTGGTTCTGGGTCATGATCCTCCAATTTGGCTCAGAATAAATCTTAAAATTATTTTACAGAGTTTGGTTTTTTCCATTGACAAGATTGACGCCCAACGTGGGGCTCAGAGAAGACTCCAGACTGCAGAAGGAGCAGCCCGAACTCGGCGCCAGGTACCGGCATGGCCCTTTTGGGTCATCCGACTCCGAGCTACTCCTTTGGCGGAACTGGTTAGTTCTCCTGAGCTTCGGACCTCCTGTTTTTGGTTGATGGTCTTGGTTTACTCTGAGCTGGTTCTTTTCCTAGGAATTGTTGTTTGGCATCCTAACTTAGATTTGGAGGTGCATTCTAAAGGGTCTTCTCCATTGTCTTTTTATCCTAAAATTAATCTCAGTTGTCTTTTCTGTGCATTTTTGAAAGAGGAAACTGAACTGTCTTGTTTGTAGATAAATGAGAGACTGAGTTTCTCTGTTCCGAAGAGAAGGAGCATTTTACTCCTTCCAGGCTTGGCAGCCCTGGGTGACGGGGGTCCTGAGTGGGAGTTGCCTGGGGTGATTCCCCGAGGTGCGAGTGGCCCTATAGGGAACCCCCCCCAACAAATTAATTAAAAGAAGGCTCTTCCAGGAAACGCACATAAGAGCTGATCACTCGGCGTTTTCAGTCCTCTTGAAGGTACTGGACCTCCAAGAGAGAAACTAAGACACGTAAGAGGGTGGGACCGACTCAGTGGTGAGACACTGAGAAAGCCCCACCCACAGTCCGCACACTCTGATCCACAATACCAAACCCTGTATTACAGTTCAGTTGCTTCTTTTAAAGAAAAATGGGAAATCCTTTAAAATTGAGGGAAGACAAGGAGAATGACCCCCATTGGGTACCCTAGTTGGTTTGTGGAACCTCTACTTGCAAGTATTTTTGTAAATGAAAACATTCAAAGACATTCCAAGTTTTTCTAGGGCTCCAGCTGGTTATAGCTAATTCCTGTGCACAGGTTTTTCTGAAAGGGCAAATTACATCAAGGAAAATTCAGAGCTCAAATGGTCAACCTACCACTATAGAGTTAAAATGTCTCAAGCTATTTCTCTCTTTTCTGGCTACTCTAAAACCTGCTAACTTTTTCTATTGATGTTAAGATAACTCATTGTTTATGGTATTTACAATTGAAAGGCTACCTGGACATCCAGCCCCCAGTTCTAGCTAAAATGCAGACGTTAAAAACTGATTTTGAACTGAAGAAAAAAAAAAAAACAGTGAAGGTTTTTTTTAAAAATCAAACTGCTATGGAAACTGCTTTCCCCAAAACTTTGATCCACAGGCCTAATTAGGTTACCTATCAGGGCAACCAAAATTTGCCATGTGAACAAGCTCCAGTTTCATCAGAGGAAATTTGGATCCAGCTGTCTTTTACAGACTGGTGAGTTTGTGTTGCCATCTCATGGCTAGAGTTTTAGGGTAAAATCTATTAGAACTTTGTGTGTGTGTGTATGTGTGTGAGAGTGTATATGTTTAGGGATGTTTTGTGTCTGTCCATATATTACATGTTCGTGCTTACATGGTTCTGGACTGGCTTAAAAATAAGGGAGCACTCATAAATTAAACCCAAATGGTTCACGTGAATTTAATCTTTGCTAAATAAGCTGGGTTATTATTTAAAAAAAGTGGTTATTAGTAAAGTAATAGTAAAAATACTTTCAAATTGTCAGCATACATTTGTTTTTGCCTGGGATTTACTGGACATTTTTATGTTCTTGAGGTGTCAAGATTTGACATAAAGCTTATGAAAATATAAACTCAGCCAAAGACAAAATAATGTGTGATTTTTAATAAGTAAAGTAAATTTAATATTTGATCTAATGATAATCACTAAATCTGAGTTACCAACAAAAAATACCTGTGTGTTTAAGTTTAAGGTAAAAATGCAAATGTGCCTAAGTGTCAGCAAAGTAAAATAAATAAAACAAACTTATGGTCAAAGGTTTATGAAAATATTTTGGTTTTAGTCTTTTAATCCTAACTGCAGATATAGTTTACTTCCACCAATTCAATATCTGTACAGAGGTACACAAAAGGTGTTTCTAATTCACTGTCATCAAATATTAACAGTACTGTTAGGGATTCAAAGTTGTCCTAGAAGTTGTAGTTAGAAGAACTTAAATTGGAAGCTTCAATTTTCCCTTGTCTTGTCCATTTTTGTCCCACTCTTTACAAGCTAGCTGGTTAAGTGTTACATTATGTTGCTGTAACAAAGTTTGTGCCTAGAGAAAATGTTTCTAAATTATTAATTTTTGTGTAATAATTTATTTAAGATAAAAAGTGAATGATGGTTAAAATCCAAGAGAATCTCAAAAGTCTTACTCTTTATAAATATTGCATGTACTCAAGTTTACACCCCCCCCAAAAAGTTGTTTTGAGACTATTTAAATTATTTTCAAAACAGCTTAATCTTGATCCTCATGTTACCACTTTGTATCATTGTTTGAGGTGCTAAGGATTAGTGCTGAAGGTTTTTTCTCTTAATCTACAGTCAGGTGATCCTACATTGATGGGATTCACAAAACTAACTTAAAATGAAGGCTTCAGAAGCAAAAATTTTCTGACCTTATCTGCCTGCCTGCCTCTTGTACCAGTTCCTTCCCGAAGCTAGCCATAAAAACCAGAATCCCTTTTTTCTGAAAGCTAGCCATAAAACCTAAAATTATTCTATGTAAAATGGCCATAAAGTAATTATCTGGCCTACTTTGTTTTTACTTTTACCCTAAAACCCCATACCAGAAAGGGCCTTGCCCTGCACCCAGAAGGAAGGAATGCACACTCAGAGAGGCCAAGCAGAATCTAAATATAAAAGCCTTGCTGGTTCTGCCACTCAGCCTGTTAGAATTAGCTCACACCCTTTTTGTCCAATCATATTTCTACTGGACTGTCCACACTTTAAACATAAAAAATGGACAATTTCTCCTGTACCTTTGAGTGTTCATTCTGAAGGCATCCATGTACAAGTTTTAATTCATTCTCCTATTAATCTTCATGTCAGTAAATTCTCAGCAGATCTTTATGGGAACAGTGGCTTTTGCTCCCAAACTTTGGGGCCCAGGGACACTTTGATCCCTATAATATCAATAGATTTTGTTTTGGGATGTGATGTTTTGGAAGGATCTAATTAACTAATACCTTTAAACAGGACATTCTAAAATGTCTACTATGTTTATAAAATTTAAAACTGATGTTATATTTGTTTAAAATAATAAGTCTTATTGAAATACTTATTTGCTTTTCTCAGTAAGATTTATGAGTTTAAAATTAAAAAACCAATAACTGAAACTATATTTTAATCCCTGTTCTGTGTTATATGTCTAATTTATAGGGTATAAAAAATGGTAAACAGAAAAGTAACTTAAACTAATAGCTGGAATCTAAGTGAACTGCTAAGATAAATAAATAAGATAAAGTAGGTAAATGTAAATGAAATACAAATGAACTTTTGATATAATTTGAAATCTTAAAGTCATTATGTTAAATTAAAAAAGATCATCATAAAATGTCTGGATCATTTATAAGGTAAAATACTACAACATTAGTTCTTAAACATAAGTTTAAGCTTATACCTTGTTATCTTATTTT
>CM052441.1:107403188-107440289 GCA_028533085.1 Varecia variegata
CTACGAGTGTCTCTGGCAGGAGGGAAACTGCTGCCCTGGCGGGAGCCCCACACAACCCAGGGCAGGGGGAGCGGCAGCAGCTGTCTCACCCTCGAGCTGTTCTTTTCTCCTCGTCGCTCTCATACTCAGCCAGGACCAGCTCCTCCTCCCCAGACTCCAGCTGCTCCGGCTGCTCCGCCCCCGTTCCTGCTGCCAGCATCTCCCTGCTGAGGCGGAGGAGACTCTCGGTTTCTTCTTCTTCCTGTCTCTGGACAGGGTATTGGAGGCGGATAAGCGGGAGACGTCTCAGCACGGGTGCGCCCAGCCCCAGCAGAGCCAGCCTCCCCATGTGCCCGTGAGCGCAGGCCTCGCCGCTCCACGGGAGAAGGGACAGGCTCCCAGGATCCGGGCTCTACTCACGCTGCCCAGCTCCAGGGTGCAGGGAACTTAGCCAGCGGGGGTCAGGGAGAGGAGACCGAGGCCTGGCCACTCCCCAGAGTCTCCACGCAGCGCAGCGTGACACTGCCTGGACATGACCCCAGCCCCTCCCTGAGACGACACTCACCAGGCGCTTGGCTGCACACGTGAGCTGCGAGTTGTGATGGATCCGCTGCAGGCGTTCTTCTCGTTTCCTCCTCCGGATCTGCTCCTCCTGAAGGGTCAGGCAGCCATAGAGGAAACTCACACAGGAAGCCCCGGCCTTTCCTAAAGCGCCTGGGGCCACTCAGCCCGCACCTCCGCACACGGCAGCTCTCCTTCCTAGCCAACACTCAAGGCTGCTGCAGCCTCCCCTCCGCAGGCTCCAGCCTCACTGCTCACGGGGCAGTCTGCATCCTCCCTCCCAAAGCCACATGCTCCCACTCACACTCGTTCCTTAACTGAGTCTGCAGCCACGGACCCACGCTGCCAATGGCAACGATTAGGTTCCTTTCCCAGGTGAGTAACAAATGGGAACCACCAGCCCCTTGTCCAGCGGACGGCTGTTGACATCAGCTGGAATCAGACAGCCACGGGGGCCGCACCATCGACTCAGGGAAGCCGAGGGAGACTGAGGAGGCTCCACAAAGGCAAAGACGAACACGTGCTCCCTGAACCTTGCAATCGCCCCAAAGTAATTGCTGAAGCTGTTTCCTTCATCACTGCCCTTCTTCTTGCCCCCGATCTCACCTTCAGTCGGTCCACCAGGTCCCTTTCTTCTTTCTTCTGCACAAACTGAGTCACCCAGTCCGGTTCTCCAGCAGGCCCCGGGGCATCTGCGGTCTCTCGGCAGGAAGCTGAGAGAAGTGGGGGTGGGTCCTTCTCATCCCAAGAGGGGCCGGTTTCCAGGAGACGCGCCTCTTCTTGACGCTTCTTCTGTTCAAAGTCACGGAGCCAGGAGAGCGCCCCACAAATGAGACTTAAGGACTTTCCCTGCAGGAAGAAAAACGATCTTCAGAAATAGAAGGAAAAAGAAAGGCCAGGCGCAGTGGCTCATGCCTGTAATCCTAGCACTCTGGGAGGCCGAGGCAGGAGGATTGCTCGAGCTCAGGAATTCAAGACCAGCCTGAGCAAGAGTGAGACCCCATCTCTACTAAAAATAGAAAAAAATTAGCTAGACAACTAAAAATATATATAGAAAAAATTAGCCGAGCATGGTGGCACATGCCTGTAGTCCCAGCTACTCAGGAGGCTGAGGCCGAAGGATTGCTTGAGCCCAGGAGTTTGAGGTTGCTGTGAGCTGGGCTAACGCCACAGCACTCTAGCCCGGCAACAGAGTGAGACTCTGTCTCAAAAAAAAAAAAAAGAAGGAAAAAGAAAACTTCCCAAGTCATCTTTCCCGATTTTATTAAGGGCCTCGAAGGAGGTCTGGCTTTAAATGTTAGCGGATGCTCTAAGACCACCCTAGGAGAGGAAAGGAAGGGAATTAGCTATACGATAGCCAGTAAAAACAAGAAAAAGGAAGAAATAAAAGCTGGGCCCAAGAAACAGGAAAAAGCTTCTTTGTTTAATGATACAGCTCACTGTTCCGAAAATAACTTTTTAAGTAGTTTATCAAGTTATATATAAATACTGCAAGTTAACATAATTAGAAGGTGAGAAATTAGGTAAATAGCCCAAAAAGAATCAAGGCTTAAAAACACACAGCGTGAAATTCCATCTACCTGCCCAGGGGAAGCCGCCTCGGCCTCTCAGCTTTCACGCAGCTGACACGCAAACAACGTGGTCAGTCACAGGAGTGCCAGTGGTGACTTTTTTTTTTTTTTTAAAGCAAATTAATTGCTCTGGAGAACATTACTCTTGGCTTAAAGACCGGAATTTTCCCTGCAGGCCCTTGTTATGGGTTGAACTGTGTCCCCCCACAATTCCTATGTTGAGTCCTTAACCCCAGTGTCTCACCATGTGACCCTATTTGGAACTAGGATCGTCGCAGATGTAATCAGTTAAGATGAGGCCAGTAGGGTGGGCCCTAGACCTTCATAACGACTGGCAGCCCCATCACAAAGGGGAGATTTGGACGCAGACATGCACTGGCAGGAGGGGATGTGATGGGACACAGGGAGGACACAGCCACCCACAAGCCAAGGAAGGGGCCTGAGCAGATCCTTCCCTCACCACCTTCAGGAGGAGCCAACCTCGCTGACGCCTCCATCTCAGGCTTCCAGCCTCCAGAGCTGTGAGAGGACACATTTCTATTGTTGAAGCCTCTCAGTTTGTGAGCCTTTGTCACAGCAGCCTAGGAAACTGACACAGTTCTCCTAGAGGGGACACTGCTCTGAGTTCCACCAGGCTGCTGCGTCTGAGTCCAAAGGGTGGCTCAGTTCAGTGAGTCTCTGGAGGAGCCAACAGCTTCTGGTCCTGGGAATCGGCTCCCTGAACCTGCTCAACCCAGAGGGCAGCTCAGGGTACCCTGGGCTGGGTGAAAATCTATGTGTGTCTCGAGTCGGGGCTGGCAGCACAGCAGAGTGTTCCAGACTGCCCGGGTGGCATCCTGGCTCCTCCACCTGCCAGCTCTCTGGCCTTGGGCTGAGCTCGCCTGGCTCGTTTCCACATATGCAAAATGGGACTGATAAGAGTTGTGCCTGCCTCATGGAGTCGCTGCAGACATTCAGTCAGTCCATGCACACGAAGGTTGACACCTACACCAGGATTAGAAGGGTACCTGGCACATTACAAGTGATCAACTGGGGACAGCTGTTTGTTGCTACCATAAAGCAAGAGTAATAAAATTATCATTATCCTGTGATGCAGGATCTGTTAGCTTTCACCAAAATCTTGAAAGGCCCTGTGGCAGAATGACACTTCTGATGAACAGAGGGGCCACGTATTTTTAGAAAAGCCCCATATATACCATTTCTCTCAGCTTTTGACAGCCACTGTCATAAACGGTCAAGAGTGCCAGGCAGCCCTCCTCAGCACAACCCGGGGGCAGCTATTCTGTGATGCCTGTGAAAAGGGAGCCACCAGCTTTAGCTGTCACTGCACTGGGGGCAGGTGAGACGTCCCCCTGCAACACCGGCCCAGGGACAGCCAGATCAGAGAGCCAGGACTCTCCACTTGACTCTGGGCTGAGGCAGCTCCTGAGGATCTGGTCAAAGCTGTCTTCCAAAAACAACTGTGGGTATGTTCTGGCACAAAGACAAAAGGATGTAGACGGTTTTCTACACCCTGTAATAAGACCACAGACGTTTTAGATGGGAAAATGTTAAAAGGATGTAGAAGCTATGGTCTCATCAGTCATGAAGTAAATTTAACAAAGTACTTACAGAATGCCTAGCTTTGAGCAATGTTACTTCCTGGGGTACCACTGCAGATAACGCTATTGTAAAATTTATGCCAAGACAAGTTCATCCTTTCATTCTAAACACCTGTTGGTTGTGGCAAGCACCGGGTTTGGTGATGCGGTCACAGAGGTGCAGAGCCCCTAGGAAATGCTCACGGGCACAACCTTAACACGCGGTTTGAAGGACGGCATGGATCCCCATGAAGCACGGACTCCAGGATTTTGGACTCTCAGAATTGCAGCCTCACACGAGGCGTAGCAGGCACGAAGCTGAGATGTCAACTCCACTTGGCAGAATCGTAAAAGGCTTAAAAAGGTGACTCTTAAAGGAGAAACAGCATCCCAGGCAGCTAAGGCGGGACACTTGCACATGGAGGCAGGGAAGGGCACGGGAGGCTCGGTGCTCGGGGTGCGAGACAGCGCGGCTTCTCCTGGGGGCAGTGGCCACCCATGACAGGAGATAGAGAGGGCAGGGTGTGAAGGGTAACTGAAGTCTGGGCAGGTTTACACAGAAGGTGCACAAGAGGAGGCTGCAGAACTGACACCATGGACGATTCAGGGCTGAGCAAAGGACTGAGCTGGAAAGACCTGGGAGGGAGGAGACTGACGGTCAGTTACACAAGGCGGAATGAACACGTGCTGTTCGGTGTTCTTTTCCAAAATACACCAAAATTAAGCCAAAGTCATAAAGAGGCTTACACCCACAAAAACAAAGAAATTGAAAGAAGGGACAGTAACAGTAGGAGAGAAGGAAAGAAGACAGACAAGTGTGACTGATTCACCAGAGACAATAAAGCCCGGGTACCTCCAGAGATCCCCCAGTTCACCCTCAGAAAGACCCAGAAACCCGCAGTCACGTGACATGGCACTGACGACAAAGGACGCATTGAAATTCTTTTCAGGAACAATGAGATCCCCAGGGTGTAGTCCCCACTCCCTGCAGAAGACAGGAAGTGGATTCTCCGTGGAAGCTAAGCCAGGAGAGCTCTGGACACAACAGGCAGAACAAAGAGGGAGGAGGACGAGGGCCAGGCTGGGGCAGGGCACTGAGGGCAAGACTGTGCACCTAGAGCCGCTTTCCCTGGACAGCTGTCAAGAAGACCAGCTGTCGGGCTCGTGCCCCTGTGCCGGCCAGGCCAGAGTTAGAGGAGCCCTCTCTGGAGAAACTGAACAGCTCGAGGGAAAATCCCACAGATCTGCCAGCCAGTGGAGGCCCCCAAGAAGCAGCCCAGCCCACCACCTCACCGCCAGCCTGCCCAGCAGACTCTCGACCTGCCTGCTAGTGGCTTATTCTGCAACACTCAGAATAGAAAGCCAAGGACCACTGGCCATTTGAGGAAAGTCTCCAAACAAAACATAAAACCTGCCAGGGTTTGGATGTGGTTTGTTTGGCCCTACCGAGACGCACGTTGAAATGTGATTCACAGTGTGGTGGTGTTGGGAAGTGGGGCCTCGTGGGAGGTGTCTGAGTTATTGGGGTGGACCCCTCAAGAACGAACGGCTTGATGCTGCTCACGCAGGAGTGAGTTCTCGCTCTCCCGAGACTGGACTGGCTCTCGTGGAAATGGAGTGAGTTCCCGCGAGGGTGGGTTGTTATAAAGCCAGGACACCCCTCAGGTTTTCCCGTTCTTCGCAGGGCTCTGCTTCACCTTGCACCTCCTCCACAACACTGTGAATCTGCACGAAAGCCCTCACCAGAGGCCAGGGCCATGCCCTTGAACTTCTCAGCCTGCAGAACCGTGAGCTAAATAAACGTCTTTTCTTTACAACTTACCCAGGCTCATGTATTCTTTTATAGCAACACAAAATGGACTAAGACAGAACCCAAACTGTGCGGGACAAAAACAAAACAAACAAACGAAGAAAAATGAAACGATGAAGGGGGAAAAAGCCCTTCAAAATACTACTGTAATTGACAGTCTCAGAAAAATATTGTTTCTTAACATTGAACAGGATGCTATTTCAAAAATCAGGGAATAAGAACAAATTCTTGAATACTAAAAATACAATAGCGGAAATAATCTGAATGGAAATACTGAGCAATGAATTCAAAGAAATCCCAAGGAAATAGAATTTAAAGCAAAATATACTAGGGTTTATTAGTTACTAATAAAGCAATTAGAAGAAAGATAATAACAGGATTACTAGGAGGTCCAAAACCCAATGAATGGGAACACCATAAGGAAAACACAGAAAAGAATATTATCAAATCTAAGAAAATTTCTCAGAACTGAAAGGTAGAAGCCCACAGGTTGAAATGGCCCGGCAAGCACCCAAAAAAGGAATTAAACACACACATCAGGCCCATCAACAAGAAATTTCAGAACACAAAGGATAAAGAGAAGAGCCTGAAAACTGTGGAGGGTAGGGCAGGATCAGGTCACAAAGGACTCAGATGCCATCTGTCACTGGACTGCTCAAAAAACAGCACCCATGGAAACTAAAGGACATAGGGAGCAAGTCTGAGGGAAATTCTTTCTAGCTAGAATGATATCCCCAACCAAACTATCAATATCAATCGCATAAAAAGGAAGAATCAATATACTTTTGGACAAGCTAAGCCTCAAAAACTTTCCTCCTATGCAACTGTTCGCAGGAATGTGCTCTATTGAGATGAAGAAGTAAACCAAGAAGATATGGAATCCAGAAAAAAGAATCCAAAGCAGAAAGAATAAGAAAAGAATACACACAACGACATGAATGAATACCTAAGATATTACTCAGGCTGATCAAGAAAAGCCAAACACAGGAGTCCACATACTCCATGATTCCATTTTTATGAAATTCTGTTACGATAAAACTAAACTACAGAGACAGAAAGTGGATGAATGACTGCCTGGGACTGGGAGGAGAGGGGAACAGGGGCAGGGAACAACTGCCAAGAGGTGCCAACGAACTTCCTGGGGTGATGGGAATGTTTTGCATTTTGATTGTAGTGGTGGAAATATGGGTGTCAAAACTCACAGAATTTGAAGAATTAAAAGTAACACATTTTATTGTGTGTCAATTATACTCAAAGTTCTTTTTTTGGGAGACAGGGTCTCGCTCTTGTTGCCCGGGCTAGAGCGCAGTGCTGTCATCATAGCTCACTGTAACCTGAGACACCTGGGCTCAAGCAAGTCTCCTGCCTCAGCCTCCCAAGTAGCTGGAACTATAGGTGCGTGGCACTACACCCAGCTGAATTTTTTGGAGAAGGGATCTTGCTATATTGCCCAGGCTGGTCTGGAACTCTTGGCCTCAAGGGTTTCTCCCCTTTCAGCCTCCCAAAGAGCTAGGATTTCAGGTGTGATGCAACTTGGCCAGCCTCAAAGTTAATTTTTACAAAAGGAGAAAGGGAAATCTGGGACTTCCCTGGGAAATGCCGTCAAGTAGGTCAAAGGAACGACTAATTCAGATTAGGAGGAAAGGATGGTGGATTAAGGATTAAGGACAGCTTCAGGGTAAAAATGGAGTTGGTAATGGCTATGGACTGAATTGTGTCCCTCCCAGTTGATATGCTGAAATCCTAACCCCCCACGTGAAGTACTGGAGATAGGGCCTCTAAGGAGGTGATAAAAGTTAATTGCATTCCTAAGGGCACAGCCCTGATCCATAGAGCCCATATCCTTACAAAGAGGAGACACCAAAGATCTCTTTTTCTCTTCTCTACGTGAGAACACAAAGAGAAGGCAGCCATCTGCACGCCAGGAAGAAATCGGTCTTCTGAAAGCAAACCCTGTCCGAACCTTGATCTTTGACTTTCCAGCCTCTAGAATGGTGAGCAAAGAAATTTCTGTTGTTTAAGGTCCCCAATCTATGACATTTTATCGTGGCAGCCCTAGCAGACTAAGACAGTCATTTTCTCTGTGGAAAATAATATTGAGAGGCCAGAGGATAGTGTGGGAGGGATTGGGATAGGTATATTAAAAACTAAGCACACTTTAAAAACATAATTATCAACTCCAGAAACACAAAAAATTATTAATGGAAAAACACACAATCATAGTATACTGTTAGACTTAGCAGAGACTAAAACTGAGAACTCTTCTGGAACAACTGGGAAAGGGAGGGAAAAGAGTGAGAAAGTCATCCACTTATCACAATAGGAAGGGCCCCATGACAAAAATCAATAAATCAAGGAATAGCACAAGCTTATGATTGAAAACATACACGCAACTGTAACTGTTCCTTAAGAAAAAGTTAAAAAAGGGAAAGTACCTGCTCAAGGAACTAAATTCCCTATATTGACTTTTTGAATGACATGCATTATTCTTTAACTTTTTAGTTACTTTAAACAAAATATGATGTGCTGAGCATGGTGGCTCATACCTGTAATCCCAACACTTTGGGAAGTTGATTTGAGAGGATCATTTGAGGCCAAGGGTTTGAGACCACCCTGGGCAACACAGCCAGATCCCACCTCTAACAAACAACAAATAAATAAATAAAAAGGCAGCCAGGCGGTGGCGCATGCCTACAGTCCTAACTACTTGGGAGGCTGAAGCAGGAGGACCACTTGAGCCCAGGAGTTTGAGGTTACAGTGAGCTATGATGGGGCCACTGCACTCTAGCCTGAGCAACAGAGCGTGACTCTGTATATAAAAAATGAAAATGAAAAAATAAAATAAAAGGCAAATATATTCAAAAAGATCATATGTAGCAAGTGGTCAAGTAAGGACTTGAAATATCCAAATCTGTAAATCAAGAAGTCACTACTGACCATAAAACAACATTTCAGTGGGTTGGTAGGGGAAGAAGTTGAATGGCATTGGGTTTAAGTGGCAGGAATGTTAACAGAATACTATCTAAGAAAACCATGCATGCCATTTTCATGACCCACTCTTTGTTAATTGGCACGACTTACTGTGTCTCATTCACTGTATATGAGAGAACAAAAATGGAACAACAGAGTATCCCACTCTGCACTCTTCTTGTCCCAAGAGATCCCTATGTCACCTCCAGAAAGAGTGACACGTTCCCATCAGCAAGTGAGAGAAAGGGGATGAGTTGCTTTCTCTTATTCCTTCACTCAGCATACACACAGTAAGAGCCTACTAAGGGCCAACCTTGCTAACCCCGAAAGGCTCACAGTTCTTTCCCCTGTAGGAGGCCCCGCCCTAGTTGGGGGCCCTTCACGGCAACACCATCATTTTACCATCACACAGTACTTGCTATAACGGGTAATAAACAAAGGGCAGGAGAGACACTGGGGCCTGCCACAGCCCTACTCCTCCTCAACTGCCAACCTAATACATGCTTTGTTTTGAGCCAGGGAAGAAAAACTAACAGGCACTTGATCAGATCCCTCCAAGGCTTAGTAACCCTGTTCCTGGGGACTTAAACAGTATGTTTTGGCTGGTCACCGTGGCTCACACCTGTAATCGTAGCACTCTGGGAGACTGAGGTGGGAGGACTGCTTGAGCTCAGGAGTTCGAGACCAGCCTGAGCAAGAACTCATGTCTACCAAAAATAGAAAAAATTAGTAGAGCATAGTGGCCTGCACTTGTAGAACCAGCTACTCAGGAGGCTGAGGCAGGAGGATCGCTTGAGCCCAGGACTTTGAGGTTGCAGCGAGCTATGATGACGCCACTGCACTCTAGCTGGGGCGACAGAGCAAGACTCTGTCTCAGAATGAACCAACATGTTTAATCGGTGAAAAAGCCAAAGTAATTTCTGTGTTTTCTCATCATCAAACCAGTTATGTGCCCAGAGAAATCTGGAAAGTTTCAGTGCTATGGGGCATGGCTTCCACGGCCATGCAAATCCTCATCTGCATTGAGCATAATTTTTCTCAGACCCTGCTGCTTTCTTTGTTTAATGCTTTTTATAGACGAAGAGACTATTATTCAGAAAGATAAACTGACACACTACTTTGCCGAACTTCAAACCATGAAAATCTCTGCATGGGCAACTAGTAAAAGCGAGCAAGACCGCCTCTGAGTTTTCTTACTCATGGGCTCTCACTATTCATACTCACAGTGCCAGTTGGACTCTCGAATATCCCAATCTTGCCAGCCTCCAAAACCTGGTACAGCTCTGCCATAAAGTCTTTCTGGATGGAATAGGGTGTGAAGGGAAAGGGAAATTGGATGTCAGGAATCTTCTGGGTTCTATCAGCCATGGTCCTAGGAAAAATAAATAAATATGGTAGCTCTCTCATGACCCAGGCAGAAGGGGTTTGAAATCTAGAGCAGTACCTAAGAACAGTCTCCACACGTGTTACAGAATGTCTCTTGGGCTCGTACATTTTCTTGCGAGCAGAGAACATGTCCTCTCTGTCTTTTACAGGCCCACATGAAGCCACCCCAGAATCAAGCAATGCATCCAGGGACAATTAATGGCTATAGCAGAATGCAACCTAGGACAGCCCTCAAACCGAATCTCTACTACCATTCCACCACTGCTTAAATACCTTTCTAATGCCTCCACAAAAGGCTTAGAGCTGTCCTCTCGAAGATGTGCACCCCTCAGATGAAGGATGTTGCCTGCGATGACTTTTGCAGAATTCTTCTCACACGTCTCTGCAATGCAGCCGTCGCACGCCACAGCCGCCTCACTTCACCGTGTTGTGAAGACCTGGAAGATCATGGCACACGGGCAGAGACGTGTGAGCACAGCTGGTTTGGATGGTGCCAGTGAACATACACATCAGCACCTTACAGGTATCCTTCCTTTGCTTCTTACTTCACCCTGGCCCCTGCTTCCAGGGCAAACCAGGACCGCCTCCTAATACTTGCTCTGTCCTCGAGAAATAAGAGCTTTCTGTTTGGCTCCAGACTGGAGAGCTCTCTTCACAGCCACTGGGCTCTGGCTGGAGCAGCTTCCCAATACTGAGATCTCGCATTTCTCTTTGCTTGCTAGACCAAGGTCTACGAGGAGCCTCTGCTCCATGTTTATGTCATCTTTTTTCTCCTCTTCGGAACCTAATTTTCTCTGAGATGGCTTTTACCTACCCTTTCTTCCTTGAGTCACCATTTGGAGGACTGACTCTTCCATCCTGGTTCCCACAGCTCTCTCTTTGGGTGCCACTTCTCCAAGTTATTTGGGAGGACCAACTAAGTATAAATGTTAATAAGTCTAAAACCCATTTTATTAATATTAATAGATCTAAAATCTATCTTTACTACCCTGGCCTCGATAAGATCAGAGACAGTGTCAATCCATTTAGGAGAGGGAAGGTAGCTGCCCTGATGTTCTTCCAGTTACAATTTAGGGGCAATGAAAAAGATCTCCCTTAATCTGCACAACACAAGGATACAGCTGTTGGATACAGGTGCTTACAGAAACTAAATAATTGCTCAAAGTCACAGCTAATAAGAGGAAAACCAGGGATTCAAACCCAGGTCCACATGGCTCTGTTTCAGTCAAGTTCTTCTGGGTGTAAGAAAGAACCAGCCTAAGTAAAAAGGAAGTTAACTGAAATGATACACAGTGAGAGATTAAGAGCTGAGACTAGCTGGGAACACCGAGAACAGCTGTTGACAGGGAGGGACTTCCTGCAGACTAGAGCTGCAAGGTGGCCCGGATTCCAAGACAGCTCTAGGAACCTCACTGACAGTTAAATACCCATCCATTTTCATTCTCCTGTCGGTCAGGTGGAGCCACAACCTGACTTCCTCAACTGACTCAGAGTTTCTGCTTACCCCAAAGGTTCACCCTTCTACCTTCTAGCTTCAGCTCCCACTGCCAAGTGAAAATTCTTTTCATGTCTCCTACTTCTAAATCCCAAGAGAAAAGTCAGATCAGCATCTCTCTCCTTTTCAGACAGAGCACTGGTCAGCCTGCAGACTGGTCGGGCACCAGCCTACTCTAGTCAGCTGGGCCTCGCACGTGCTGCTCCCCCTGCCTGGGGAGTGATGAGTCCTCGACGTTTAGGACGCAGCCCACCTCCCCAGAGAAGCCTCCCCCACTCTGCTATTGAGACACCCCACAGTGGTCCAACATGCCCCCCTCCCCACAGCACACACACACCCCCACCGTGATTTCAGTCACTCTTTCAGCACATGACCCTGTATTTCATTTCCTCATACCTCTTAGCGCTACCTCACCCAATTTATTTGTCTATCTCCCACACTGGGACATAAGCTACATTAATGGGAGGACCTTGTCTGTCTCGTTCTTCCCTGACTCAGAACTTGGTGCTTCAGCACCTCGCAGGTGTTCAATAAAAGTCTGATGAATGAATGAATAGCCAGCCAGACATGGGGCCTGTAGCAGAGGTTTCTGTGCTTGGTGTGGATAGAGGGGCCAGTTCTTTAATAGTTTCAAAGTGCTTTCAGTTGGCCTCACAACCCTGTGTGCTCAGTATTTTTCTTAGCTCTGTTTTATAGATAATGGAACTGAGATTCAGAAAAGCTAAGTGACTTGCCCAAGGTCACTCAACAGGTGGTTGAACCCAGGATTAGAACCATATCTGCAGACCAAGCTCCACAACGACAACATGAAACAATACAGAACAAAGTAATTATTATTTCACTTCCCTGGGGGAGGTCATGGTGGCTCTCATTATTCCAGTAGCAGCACATGCTACATCACAGTGAAAGAAAGGTTTAGATAAATTTGAGAATAATGGATTCACTAAGCCCCATTATGGACATGTGGTGTGACTTTCTCTTCAGGGTGGCTATGTAGAAGACAACCATGACCTCCCACCCAAGTTCTCCTCAGAATGGCCCTCCACTGCTAAGGCTCACACCAGCACAGCACATCTCATGCCCATTAAACCAGGTAAGATTTGAGAAAGCACTTCAGGTGCACCTGATTTCTGAAAGTGTTCAATTTCTTCAGGTCCAATTATTACTCCTTACTTATTGGAGTGAACTGTGTCCCCCCCCACCAAAATTCATATGGTAAAGACCTGACCCCCAGTGTGACTGTATTTCAAGATAAGGCTTTAAGAAGGTAATTGAAGTTAAAGGAAGTTATAAGGGTGCAGCTCTAAATCAGTAAGATTGATGGCTTTATAATAAGTGAAAGAAAAAGAGGTCTCTGTCCACCATGTGAGGGCACAGATAGAAGGTGGCTGTCTGCAAGCCAACAAGAGGCCTCACCAGGAACTGAATCTGCCAGCACATTGATCTCGGACTTCCCATCCTTAAGGACTGTGAGAATATAAATTTCTGTCGCCTAAGCCACCCAGTCTATGTTACTTCGTTATGGCAGCTCCTTCCAGCTGACCCAGGCAATTCTGTTCCAGGTACTAATGATAAGGAAAACCCCATCTATTAGTTGGCACAGCAGCCACCTGAGACTCCCACCCCTCACGGAAGATCCGCATCAGCATAATACTAACCTATTACCTGGCCCATCAACTAATCTACTACCTGGCACATCAGCATAACACTAAACCTGTTACCTGGTGCTTCAATTACCCTATTACCTGGTGGATCAACATAATACTAACCTATTAGCTGACACACCGACTAACCTATTACCTGGCAGGCATTAGCCGCCTGAGACCCCCCCCCTCGGACCACCCTAACTTAATAAAAGTGGGAAAAATCGGGTAGACAGGGCTCAGAATTTGGTGGCGAGAGAGACCCCTCTGAGCCCGCCGGCGAATAAACCTTGATTCTCCAACTCTCCGTGTGCCTCTCTGTTTGTCCTCAGGACCATCCGCTGAAACACTTGCTGTAACACTATAATACTCTATACTCCTAAAATGCACACCTGGAAAACACCACAGCCCTCAAGAGAAAACCTTTCTGCACCTGCTGTTAATCCAGAGCCACGTCATGCTGCAGTGCAGCATTGCTCCACCAGCTGGGGGAGAGCCTGGCCCACAGCACCCACTTTCTCCCCTTTCTGTCCTGTCTTCCCCACCCCCAATCTCCATCCCCTGAGCTCTCACACTGTGTAGGACCCACCCAAGTATTTATTCCTATTTATGTTCACTTCTGTGACACTTCGGCCAACAATCTCGGCAACTGCATTCATCCCAGTCCTCTTACCGGACCCTGCTCCGCCCTGACTCCCAGTTCTAAGGGCCAGTGGAACTGTAGAGCCGTTACCAGGATGGGCTCTAGGGTGAGGTTCCCAAATTTGGGATCCCAGCTGTGTCCTTGCTTAAGTTAGTATCTCTAAGCCTCAGTTTCTGCATAGGTAAAACGGACGTGGGTAGCAGTGCTCACTCATGCTGTTGTAATGACCTCTAAATAAGACAATTTATGAAAAGTGCTTGCCATCACTGAGCCAAGTTATAGACCCTGACACGTGTCACCTGCTGTCATAACAACTCCTAACCCGCCACTCCAGTTCAACTGCAGCTGGCGCATTCATTGGCCGGCCCTTCCCCGGGCATTGGTCTCTCGCCTGTCAGTCACACCCTGGTCCGCCCCTCCACTTCCGGAACATTTTCCCGCCATCCACTCCGCCCGCCCCTTACACACAGAAATCCCGCGCGCACAGCCCACTAGTCTGTCTTTGCTCACCTCCATCTCCTCAGCTCTGTCACCACGAGGGACTGCGCTCACCGCTTCGCGAGCAGGACTGCTTAGCTGAGGCAAGGCCGGCGAGGAACCAGGGCCAATGTCGCCAAATTCTAAATTGCAGCTGCGCTCGTACAATTTAAGCCCTCAGGAGAGCTGGTCGCGTTGCCACGCCCCGCGTCGTTGCGCGTGCGCACTGTGGATCGGGGTGGATGCCGGCGGCCTCCACGCTTGGGGGCGTGGTTTACGGCTGCTCTGCGCCATTGCGCCTGCGCGGCGGCCTCAGGACCCGACTTTGGTACTTACAGAGGAGGACTGAAGGGTCATCGGAGAGTGTAGTCGGGAATCTTAACCAAAACGACTAGGCTCAGTGCCCTCCTCCCTCTGCCAGATCCTGGGAGGTTTGATTGGTCCTCCGCCAATTAGCGCAAAAGGTCCAAAGCGCTGCACAGTTGCTTCCCTTGATCCAATTTGTTGATTTTTACCGAACATCACCAGGCGCCACCTGCCTTCTGGTCCCGGTTCTTGTCTGGATCTGTTTTTTAAACTGTAAAACCGACGGTACCTGCCCTGCACACCTCGGTATCTCTTCCACGTGGAGCGTGAAAGCGCTTTTCACATGATGTGTTTATGGAGGTGTCTTTACTCTGTGCCAGGCACGACCCTGCACAGGTCCGAGAAGCTAAAACACTAGCCCTGGGGTGCTCCGTTTCCAATTAGGAGGACAAAACACATCTTCATTTCCCTGGATTTGTCCTTTGTTCATGGGGGAAATTGGGCTAGATGGCCCTCAAGAACTTTTCTGAAAGCATGGTTCTGTGAAATGATCAATGGGAGCATTTTGTGCTAAGTGCTCCCTGGACTTATTTTGGTACTTGCTGTGACTTCCCAGCAGGGTCAGGGGATGTTAGGGAGAGTTGCTGGGACTTGAAAGAAAGGCTTTTGAGTAGAGGAGCTAGTGTTACAAGCTGTCTGAAAGCTCGGAGGTGAGTGTGAACTAAAATAAAATCTTAAGGCACCCCCCACCGGCTGACTGAATGGACTCCGTCTTGGCCAAGGGGATACCCTAAAACTGAGTTACTAGCCAAGAGAAGGGAGGTCAGACATGCCTCATCATCCCCGCCCCTTCCTGGAGACATCCTTCTTTACTCATTAACAGGCCTAAGGCTATACAAGACAAACCTGCAGGTCCTCAATTTACACAACAAATATACGGCCAGTAGCTTTTCTCAGATTAACAGACTTCATCTTAATTTAAAACATTCCAAGCCTTAGGCAAAGTTTCATGTCTTTAACCAATTATAAGTCAAAGAGTCTTTAAACCCACCTATAACCTGTAAGCCCCATCCCCACTCCCCATGCCCCCTCCCCTCTTTGAGATGTTCCACCTTTTCCAGCCAAACCAGTATATGCCTTCCATGTATTGATTTATGACTTTTACGTGTAATTCCTGTCTCTCTGAAATGTATAACACCAAACTGTAACCCAGCCACAGTGGGTCCACTTGCTCAAGGCTTCTTGGGCGTGGCTCCGGACCATGGTCCTCAAATTTGGCTCAGAATAAACCTCTTTAAATTATTTTACAGAATTTGGCTTCTTTTCCATTGACATGGGAATTTACAAAAGGTGATTCTAGGGTTAGTTTTTTGTCATCTGCTTCCAAGTACCAAAGACTGGGGCAGTTTGGAGGGGGCTACGAACAGACACCATTCAGAGTGTTGGAATGTGGCCCAGCAAAATCATTAAAAAGTCTTTAAAGTCCTACCATTAACTTTGAAATTCATGTAAATATTGTATTCTACCCTGTAACATCTGTGTTTGTTTTAGCATAAAAAATAATATTTTAAAGTAATTGTTTGCTGGTACATTGACATTTCTAGAATAGAGGATGCACTAGGTTTTACCCTATTGCTTCACATCCTCCCCGCTTCCCCCACCCCGACTCCCACTCCTAGGGTGTGAATCCTCCACTTTAAGATGAGTTAGGGGTCAGCCAGGGGCTGGTTGTAGAAGGCTTTAAACAGCAAACTAGTAAATTGATACTTCATACTATAAGAATTTTCAAATCACGGAAACATTTTTAAACAGGAATAAAATTGCAATCTCTTGGAAATATTAAGGTGGAAGCAGTGTGAAGGATGGTTTGTTTCTAGTTTCTGGAAGAGACCAGAAACAAGCAATGAAGTTAGGCTGTGCAGTGAACCAGACAATGCTGTAGGGACTTGGACCTCAAGAGTGGCAATAGGAGTGGAGAGGATAAAGGCAGTTAATACCAGGCTGTGAATCTGGATCATCTCTCTATCCTCCCCTCATTCCCACCCAGGAGGTTTATGAGAGCTACACTCCTAACATTAGGCCTGGGCTTTGTCTTGTGGGGACCCTGGAGGTTTGCTGAAAATCACTGAAGGGAGGCAGATTGATTAACAGGACAAAAGGCATACAAAACTATTTAACGTGTATACAAGGAGAACCTTCAGAATGAAGACCCAACCACCCAATGAGGTGCAGACCTTATATGCCATCTTGAGGTAACAGAAAGGATGGGGGCTTGGATCCTGGCAGAACACGTTATGGAGGGGGAAGAAAAGGATTCCATTCAGGGGCAGGAAATGATTACTAAGGGAGAATGACTGGTTGGAGAACAGAATTAACATGTAAGGAGTTCTCTGGAATTTGAATGAGTCTGAGAGGTGGGATATTATCTTATAAAGGAGTCTGGACAGGTGTGGTTACAATCCTAGTCTTACCAGGAGGGGGAGTAAAAGACAGTTGTTCCTTTGGGGAATCTAGATCTTAGGCAGAAAGGGAAACTTCAACTTCTTTGGGAGAGGCTGTGGGGAAGGTAAGGTCTTAGAGACCTTGAGGCTCCAGTTCAGCATGTCAAAATGCCATATTTTGGGGTGTCAGTTCCCAAGGCCCAACAGCCTCAAAGGTTAAATCAGAAACCAGCCCTCTGTGGATGACCTCTGTATTTTTCACTAAACAGCCTTAGATGGTGCCATTCATTGAATTAACTCAAAGACCTTAACAAACTCCTCTTAAAACTCAGGGCTAGGATGAAAAATTCTTGTACTAATGTACACATATGCTTTTTGTGACTCAACAGTGAGAGATATTTAAAGTCATTATGTATTCATCTTTGCCTCCACTGCTAGTGATCTCAGAGCCAAATATTGTGTGTTGTTACAGTTTTCACTAGCCAGCATTTTTTTGATACTTTGTTTTTTCCATTCTCATTAGTTCTTGCTAATTTTAGGCTAATTTTGGTTACTTTGCTAGAGCAGCTCACAGGACTCAGGGAAACACATTTCCTGAATGAATACAAAGGATATTTTAAATGACACCAATAAACAGCCAGATGAAGAGACACCTAGGGTGAAGTCAGGAATCCTGAACACAGGAGCATCTGTCCCCGTGGAGTTGGGGTGTGCCACCCTCCCTGCATGAGGATGAGTTCTTGTTCAGCTCCCTGTAGGCCTCTATTTGGTTCAACTATCCAGAAGCTCCCCAAACCCTGTCTTTATGGGCCTTATATGGAGACTTCATTGGGTAGGCATGATTGACAACCATGTAGAAATGTGACTGGACAGAGAGGGTGTGATCTGATACTATTATAATAGATTGAGTAGGGAAACCCAGCAAGGCCTGTCCATAGATTCTTCTTGGCCTGGCGGTGCATCTTTCCTTCTTCCAGGGTATGGGGCAAGACCCTGTCTAGAATGAGGGTCTTATGACCCACAAGCAGATTAGAGTCCTGCCTTGGCCTGGTGAAATGAGTGTTACCAAAAACGCAGCTTCAAGGACAAAGCAGTTTGAGGAGGAAGGAAAAAAGTTTACTTTGTTGACAAAGGAGGAAATTTAGTAGACCTTCTCTTCTCAAAACCCCAAATGTCCTGAACATGGGCAGAAATACAGAGCTTTTAAAGGTAGGGTTCTCAGCTTCAGGCAATTACTGTGGTTAACTATTCTAATCATCCCATCTCTGCCAAAAACAAAGCCTTTGAACTCTACCAGCTGCCCACCTGGGAGGCTGGCATGCCACCTGAGATTTTAACAAAAGACTTAACCTGCCTCAGGGATGCAGGCCAGGCTGCAGTTCCCAAAAGAGTAGGGGAAGTTTTTCAGGCCATTCCCTCTGTTACATGAGGGCAGGAAAAGATCAGAGAGAGAGATTGTTTTCTGGGGCCTAAATCACCCCAACATTATAACAAAAGACTGTAACAAGGGCTATGGGAGTTGTGAGCCAAGAACCATGGACAAAAATCAATATATATAATCATAATATCACAGTGCCCCCATGTAGGTGTAACTTTTTTATCTGTTTTTATTTTTTTCTTTTTTTGAAACAGAATCTTTTTCTGTCACCAGGGCTAGAGTGCAGTGGCATCATCATAGCTCACTGCAACCTCAAACTCCTGGGCTGAAATGATCCTCCTGCCTCAGCCTCCTAAGGAGCTGGGACTACAGGCAAGGGCCACAACAGACAGCTAATTTATCTATTTTTGTAGAGATGGGGTCTTGCTCTGGCTCAGGCTAGTCTCGAACTCCTGCCTTCAAGCAATCCTCCTGCCTGGACCTCCCAAAATGTTAGGATTATAGGTGTGAGCCACTGCACCTAGCGAACTTTTTTACCTTTCATACCTTATTTTAACCATACTTTTTCTATGTTTAGATGTGTTTCAAGACACAAACACTTAACCATTCTGTCCCAATTGCCTGCAGATTCAGTACAAAAGTAATATGTTCTACATGTTCATAGACTAGGAGCCATAGTCTACACCATATAGCCTAGGTGTACATTTGCCTGCTGCCCAAGAAGCAGCCAGTATGCTGAGTCAGCAGGTTTTGCAGCAAAGAAAGTCTTTATTCCGCATAGTGCTAAGCGGGGAGATGGGATAAATTTCTCAAATCCACCTCCCTGAGAATTTGGGAGACAGGCTTTTTAAAGACAGTTAAGAGCCAATTGAATCTGCTAATTGGCTGGTTTAGGGGAGGAACCATAGGGTTGTAGAAATTGTCTTCTTTGCTGACCAGGTTCTTGGGTGGGGGTCACAAGACCAGTTGCGTCAATTCCTCGGTATGGGCCACTGGTCTGGGTGGGTCAGCCGTTCCACTGGAATGTGGGGCCTGGAAAATGTGTCAGAAACTACAGCTAGGTTTCAAAAAGGTGATGATATCTATGGAGAAAGCTAAGAATCTTTATGGACACCAGCTATGGGGAGAAGTGAATAATCTTTATAACCACCAGCTGCGTGGTTCCGGAGTAGCAATTATAGAGAAGCAAACAGGGGGCCAGCAACTAATTATTATCATTATTTTTAGCTAGACCTTTGCCACAGTTCTCATCTTATAGCCCATTATTGATATGTGTGAAGGGCGGTTTCATAAGCACCCTCTGTCAAGTTTGCACAGTGACAAAATCACCTCATGACGCATTTCTCAGAAGATATTCCCATCATTAAGTGATACATGATTGTATAAAACATTGAAACTCTCAGTTCTTGGGCTCAGAAGCTAAAATCAGGGCAGTGTTTCTCCTCTAACATTCCAGTTATCTCACCAACCTCCACTAACTACACACCTCTTTCCTCCTAAAGGGATGTTGCTTCTCTACTGATTCAGAAGATGATGCCATATTCCTGGTTTCTCAGTCTGTCCAGGCTGCTGTAATAAAACACCCTAAACTGAGTGGCTTATAAACAACAGAAATTTATTTCTCACAGTCCTGAAGGCTGGAAAGACCAAGATAAAGGAAGGTTTGGTATCTGGTGAGGCCCCTCTTCCTGGTTCATAGACGGCACCTTCTCACTGTGTCTTCACATGGTGGCAAGGTGAAGGGTCTTTCTGGGGCCTCTTTTATCAGGACGCTAATCCCATTCATGAGAGCTCGGCCCTCATGACCTACTCACCTCCCAAAGGTTTTTCCACTTAACATCACCTTGAGGTATAGAAGTTCAACATGTGGATTTTGGGGAAATACACACATTCAGTCCATTGCACCTTGTGTGTTAGGCTTCTCCAGAGAAACAGAATCAATAAGGTATGTGTATCTGTGTGGGAGGGGGGAGCGGGAAGAGAGAGAGAGATTTAAGGAATTGGCTCACACAATTATGAAGGCTGCCATTCAAACTGAAGGGTAGGCCAACAGGCTGGGGACCCAGGGAAGAGCTAATGTCTCAGTTCAAGTTCCAAGGCCATCTCTTGTTCAGGGAAGGTCAGTCCTTTGTTCAATTCAGGCCTTCAACTGATTGGATGAAACCCACTCACAACCTGCTTTACTTACAGTCCACATATTTAAATGTTATATCGTCCAATACAATGCATACAATTTGGTTGACTGGTACACTGAAAGCCCTGACTTTACCACTATAAAATTCATCCATGTAACATAAAACCATTTATACCCCCTAAATCTACTTAAATAAAAAAGGAAAAGAAATAGAGTAAGATAAAACCATTACAGACAAAAACCAAGAGAGCATACTTCAAGATACCAGCACTAAAGAAACTTCTAAAATATAGCCTCTAGGATGAAGAAAAATGGTCCCCA
Organism: Varecia variegata; assembly: GCA_028533085.1. NCBI lineage: Eukaryota > Metazoa > Chordata > Mammalia > Primates > Lemuridae > Varecia > Varecia variegata. The sequence continues at coordinate 107,423,884 of CM052441.1, forward strand.
ATGGACACAGTCAGAAATGCACAAAGGGATACCAAGGAATATATGTAAGTCTAAAGAGTTTGTATAAAAGAACAACAAGAATTGTAGCATCTAAATTCTGGGCTAAGAAAATAGAACTAAAGTATTGGCAAGGCCGGGCGCGGTGGCTCACGCCTGTAATCCTAGCACTCTGGGAGGCCAAGGCAGGCGGATCATTTGAGCTCAGGAGTTTGAGACCAGCCTGAGCAAGAGCGAGACCCCAGCTCTACCAAAAAAATAGAAAGAAATTATCTGGACAACTAAAAATATATATAGAAAAAATTAGCCGGGCATGGTGGCATATGCCTGTAGTCCCAGCTACTCGGGAGGCTAAGGCAGAAGGATTGCTTGAGCCCAGGAGTTTGAGGTTGCTGTGAGCTAGGCTGACGCCATGCACTCTAGTCCGGGCAACAGAGTGAGACTCTGTCTCAAAAAAATGAAAATAAAAATAAATAAAGTATTGGCAAACAAAAGCCTGTAAGTTGGGGAGGACAGTGATTGGAATTAATGTCACAAAGACAGGAGGGAAGTTTCAAATGTGATTTTACTTTACACTCTGTTAAGCTTAATATGCATGACAAAAGTCTACTTTTTGGTATGTAGCCTGTAGAAACCTTTACAGATATACATAGATAGAGACAGCCTCCCAAGTAGCTAGGACTACAGGCATGCGCCACCATGCCCAGCTAATTTTTTCTATATATATTTTTAGCTGTCCAAATCATGTCTTTCTATGTTTTTTTAGCAGAGACGGGTCTCACTCTTCCTCAGGCTGGTCTCGAACTCCTGACCTCGAGCGATCCTCCCTCCTCGGCCTCCCAGAGTGCTAGGATTACAGGCATGAGCCACCGTGTCCGGCCTGGCTAGCTTTTAAGTAAAGTAAAATCTTAGAACTTTCACAGTTGTTGACATTGGGCCCACCCAACTGGTAGAAATGAAATCATGATACCTCTCTGTGCTGGTGACGATGCATAAGAAAGAACACACACTCCCACCCTATAGAAATATCAACTCTAGGTGGATTAAAGACTTGAATGCAAGTTCTGAAACTATAAAAATACTAGCAGAAAACCTAGGGAAAACTCTTCTGGATACTGGTCTAGGCAAACAAAATGTGACTAAGACCTCAAAGTACAGGCAACAAAACCAAAAATAGACAAATGGGATTTAAACTACAAAGTTTTTGCACAACAAAGGAAATAATTCACAGAGAAAACATTTGCAAACTAAACATCTGACAGGGGACTGATATCCAGATTTTACAAGGAACTAAAACTACTCAAAGAAAAGCCCAAATTAACCACATTAAAAAGTGGGCTAAAAACATACATAGACATTATCCATAAGAAGACAAATAAATTGCCAAGAAGCATATGAAACAATGTTCAACATCACCAATCATTAGAGAAATTCAAATTAAAACCACAATGAGATATCTTACACTAACAGAAAGGCTAGTGGGTTTTTTTGTTTTGTTTTGTTTTGTTTTTTGAGAGAGAGTCTCACTCTATTGCCTGTGCTAGAGTGCCGTGGCATCAGCCTAGCTCACAGGAACCTCAAACTCCTGGGCTCAAGCAATCCTACTGCCTCAGCCTCCCAAGTAGCTGGGACTACAGGCATGCGCCACCATGCCTGGCTAAATTTTTCTATATATTTTTAGCTGTCCAGCTAATTTCTTTCTATTTCTTTAGTAGAGATGGGGTTTCACTCTTGCTCAGGCTGGTCTTGAACTCCTGAGCTCAAACGATCCTCCCACCTTGGCCTCCCAAGTGCTAGGATTACAGGCGTGAGCCACCGTGCCCGGCCCTGTAAAGTTTTTTTCTATTTACTTTTTTCTTTTACTTTTAAAAATGTTTTTGTTCAAAACTAAGCCACAAACACACACATTAGCATAGGTCTACACAGGATCAGGATAATAAATGACACTATCTTCCATGGCCATATCTTTTCCCATTAGCAGTTCTTCAGGGGCAATAACATGCATGAAGCTGTCATCTGCTATGATATTATAACAATGCCTTTTTCTGGAAGACCTCCTGAAGGACCTACCTAAAGCTCTTTTTGAGAAGTTATCACTCTTTTCAGAAATATGTTCATGGCAGTTTGCTTTCTTTTTTTCATCGTAAGTTTGCTTGTAAGCAGATAATTCATCATGAACATTCCTCTCTATTAATGAAAACATTTTGGTATTAGGGTCTATGTTTTCAGATGCCCATAGTCCCCAGTACTGCTAACCCACTTCTCTCTCCCAGCCTGCCCCTGTGCCCTCATGGGGAGTCCCCTGCAATCAGATGACAGAGGAAGAGAAGATTTGGGCCTGGTTTGTAGATGGTTCTGCACCATATGCAGGTACCACCCCTAGGGGGACAGCTGCAGTACATGAAAAACAATGAAGAGAAATCCTCTTGGTGGGCAGGGCACCTGGTTGTGCACTTTGCTTGGAAGGAGAAATGGCCAGACGTGCAATTACGTACCAATTCATGGGATGTCACCAATGCTTTGGCTAGACAGTCAGGGACTTGGAAGGAACCTGACTGGAAAATTGGTGACAAAGAAATCTTGGAAATAAGTATGTGGATAGACCTCTCTGAGTGGGCAAAAAGCATGACGAATTTGTCCTATGTGAATGTTCACCAAAGGGTGGCCTCAGCAGAGGAAGATTTTAATAATCTCCAATTTGTAGGAGACCCACTCTGTGGATACCAGTCAGCCTCTTTCCCCAGGCAGCCCTGTCATTGCCCAATGAGCTCATGGCAAAAGTAGCCATGGTGGCAGGGATTGAGGATATGCGTGGGTGTAGCCCACCAAGGCCAGGGTGGCCACAGCCATCACTGAGTGCCCAATCTGCCAGCAGCAGAGACCAACACTGAGCCCCCAATACGGCACCATTGCCTGGGGTGATCAGTTGGCCACCCGGTGGCATGTTGATTACACTGGACTGCTTCCAACAGGGAAGGCGCAGTATTTTGTCTTTACTGGAATAGACATTTACTCTGGATATGGATTTGCCTCCCTTGTACACAGTGCTTCTGCCAAAACTACCAGCCATGGATGTATAGACCGCCGTATCCACTGTCATGACATGCCACACAGCATTGCTTCTGATCAAAGAACTCACTTCACAGCACAAAGTGCAGCAATGGGCCTACGTTCATGGAATTCACTGGTATTACCATATTCCCCTTATCATGAAGCAACTGACTTCATAGAATTGCGGAATCCCCTTTTGAAGGTGCAGTTACCATGCTAGCTAGGTGGCAATACCTTGCAGGGCTAGGCAAGGTTCTCCAGAAGGCTGTATATGCTCTGCATCAGTGTCCTACATATGGTACTGTTTCTCCGATAGCTAGGCTTCATGGGTCCAGGTATCAAGAGGTGGAAATGGGAGTGACACTACTCACTATTACCCTGAGTGACCCACTAACAAAATTTTTGGTTCTTGTTCCCATGACTTTATGCTCTGCTGACCTAGGCATCATAGTTCCAGAGGCAGGAATGCTTCCACCAGGAGACACAACATGGTTCCATTGAACTGGGAAGTTAAGATTGAAGACTAATCTCTTTGTGCTCCTCATGTCTCTGAATTGACAGGCAAAGAAGAGAACTATAGTGTTGGCTGGGGTGACTGATCCTGACTCCCAAGGGGAACTTGGACTAATACTCCACAATGGAGGGAAAGAAGAATATGTCCGGAATACAGTAGATCCCTTAGGGCCTCTCTTAGTGATACCTTGTGATTTAGGTCAGTGGAAAACTACAATAACTCAATTCAGGCAGGTATACTAATGGTCCAGATCCTTCAGGAATAAAGGTGTGGGTCACCCCTCTAGGTAAAGAATCACAACCAGCTTATATGCTTGCAGAAAGCAAAGAGAATACAAAATGAATAGAAGGTGGTTATAAATACTAACTACCACCATGTGACCAGTTACAGAAATGAGGAATGTAACAGTCATGAGTATTTCTCCTTATTTTACTACGAATACATGTGTGTGTATATATACATAGATTAAGCAAATGTCTTTGTTTTCTTTCCTCATTTGTTCCCTTGTCATTTAACATACAATGTATTGACTTTCTATCAGTATTTAAGTATTGCTAACTTTACATCATATTACGTAAGTTCCAGGCTATCAGGAGAAGAGTAAACATCATTAAAGGACTTTAGCTCCTCTTCTGGGGAAGAGATTAGTGTGTTTTCAGTTGTACACAGGATAGTTGTATCATGTTAGGTGGAATTACGACTTTATCATTGTTTTTGTCTGGAGACTAAGTATGGTTTAAGGAGATGTGTATGGGTGCCAAGTTGACAAGGGATAGATTTGTGATGGTTAATTTCATGTGTCCAGTTGACTGGGCTAAGGGGTGACCAGATAGCTGGTAAAACATTTCTGGGAGTGTTTGTCAGGGTGTTTTGGGAAGAGATTATCTACTGAATCCATAGACTGAGTAAAGAAAATCACCATCACCAGTGGGAGGGGTTGGTACATCATCCAATTTGTTGAGGGCCTAAACAGAACAAAGGCAGAGGAAGGGAAGATTTGCTCTCACTGCTTGAGCTGGGACACCCATCTTCTCCTGCCCTCAAACATCAAAGCTCCTGGTTCTCAGGACATTGGACTTAGACCGGGACTTAAACCATCGGCTTCCCTGGTTCTCAGGCCTTTGAGTTTGAACTGGAACTATAGCACTGGCTTTCCTGGGCCTCCAGCTTGCAGACAGCAGATCATGAGACTTCTCAGACTCCATAATTGTGTGAGCCCATCCTTTATAATAAATCTCACATATATGTGTGTATGTGTGTGTTTCTTACATATATATATATATATATATATATATATTCTGTTTTTCTGGAGAACCCTGACTGATACACAGGGAGAGAGAGTTCTGGGCACAAGAAATGACTCTGACAAGTGGGCATTAAAGGAGATATGACCTTATTAATTTGAATCCCAACTGGTGACTTGTCCCAAACCCAGTTTCATGTATGAGCTCATTTAATCCTAATAGCAGTGAGATAAAATAGACATTATTTTCACCATTTTATAGAGGAGGAAACTTGATATTTAAAGTGTCTTATTCTTTTTCTTGTGCCTTGATCCAGGTTTTAAAAATCTAAGGGTAAATCCCATAACAATATAACTGAATAGAGCCAGGATCAAGTGAGGATTTGCCCATCTTCTGCCAGCTTCCTTTCGGTTACACCACTCCTACCTCCAGATTAACCTCTGATGACTAAACTAGCAGATTTCTAAAAATCGAAACTCATGAAATCCTGATATCCACCCTCCTTTTCCCCTTTGACTGCTCTCCAACACATACAAACAACACAAGGCAGACTCAGCTTGCCCTGAGCTGGGATGATCTTAAGAAGAAGAGGGAAACAGAGCAGCCAAGGAGCTTCATGCATAGAGGCAAGAAGCCAAGAGTTTGTCCTGAGGTAAAGTGAATCAGGCTAGAGAACTAAATAACCAACATGTTCAGCTTTTCAATCTTTGGATATAAAATAAGGATGCATATCTTACGGTACAGATTATAATTACTTGGAGCCAACTTCCTGCTGACTGCAAGATGTCTACCATACGCCTCTGAGGGTGCTCACTCAGCCCAAAGGGTCAACCCTGTTTATAAAAACTGACCTCATGGTTTTATAAACAGAATCCAAAAAGTCTGATCTGTATGCTAAAGGACCCGTTTTCCACAATTGTATTAATAAGTGACTTTACAAACACACGCTCAGCCTCAAGAAGCCTGGGATGATCAAGGCACAATCACTTCCTCTAGGTGATGCTCAGCTATGGGTTTCCCAAGCCATGGTAAGCCTGGGATATCAAAGCTGTGGCCATAGCTGACACAACTTTTACAATGTACAGACCGAGAGACAGACACAAGCACACCCCGCCAAGCCAAACCCTAGGGCCACGTTGGCTGGGTAAGAAAGGGTTTCATATCAGCCGTGTCCTATTCCTAGAACCAGATGACTCATGACTTCTGTGAGAAGACCACATTCTCCCATGTCTTTGGGGTCAGATGCTGTTCTATGATGTTTCACTGGTAGGGCCAAATATAAACCCTTGATATCACTAATGAAAAAACTACGCTGGACACTTGGGGAATCTGCTTTCTTCCTGAGCAGCCCCTACATGCCTGGGATAGGTCCTTCCAACACCGCCCTTCCACCCCTCACAGTCCACACTCCCACGCTAGTCAGGTTCCTCTTTTTTTTTTTTTTTTTTTTTGAGACAGAGTCTCACTTTGTTGCCCGGGCTAGAGTGAGTGCTGTGGCATCAGCCTAGCTCACAGCAACCTCAAACTCCCGGGCTTAAGCAATCCTACTGCCTCAGCCTCCCGGGTAGCTGGGACTACAGGCATGTGCCACCATGCCCGACTAATTTTTTCTATATATATTTTAGTTGGCCAGATAATTTCTTTCTATTTTTAGTAGAGACGGGGTCTCGCTCTTGCTCAGGCTGGTCTCGAACTCCTGACCTTGAGCGATCCACCCGCCTCGGCCTCCCAGAGTGCTAGGATTACAGGCGTGAGCCACCGAGCCCGGCCCAGATTCCTCTTTAACAACCATGTCTCCTTGACTGATGGGATCTGGTGCAGTGTCATACAAGACCACTGCAAGAGTAGGGCACACTGAAACCTGAGCCCAATGGGACATTCCTGCCTGAGGTGGTGTGGTGAGGACACCCAGAAGGCATGTGCTGGCATCAAAGAAGCTCAAGTTAGAGTTTTGAAAATCTGGTTTTAAGTTCTTTACCTGCCACATCCTAACTTGATAATTTTGAACAATGTGCTTAATATCATGCTTAGTTTCTTCCTCTTGGAATGGGGTTTATAAAGAGCATTATACTATAAATACCCTTATCCTGTCAACTAGCATCCACCTCTTCTTCCTGTAGCTCAGCTATCTCAACTGAGCTCTTAATTCCACCACTCTTAGTCCTCAGATCATCTGTGGCCTGGACCTTGCACATGACCTGGGTTCTAAATTCTGGTTTCCAGCTGTGCCAGAGTCATACCCACAATGGGACACCTCACAGTCGAAGTGACCTCTCTGACCCAAATCTACACTGTATTTCAAGGCACCTCAACAATTCCCCACACCTCCCAGATTTCACATAGCAGGGCTCAGGCATATTGCAAGAATGATTATAAGGAACAGATAATTTAATAATTTTCTCACTTTTTCATGGAGCCCAGGGGTGCACATGCAAATGAAGATAAAGAAACTTCTCTCCTTCTCAAAAATAACTAATTCCCAAATGGTAACCAAGTAAGAACTTCACAACTGAGGGTCTATAAGAAGGACTTTTCTGGTCAATCAGCAGGGACTCAGCTTAACAATATAAAAACTTATAACTAATTAGAAAACTGCATGCCAAAAATAATTTATATATATACTATTATATATATACAGCCATTCACTGTAACATATAGTCAACATATTTCAAAATATATACTCAATATTATAATATATAATGGCAATATATAACAAAAATATATATTACAGTAAATCAGAAAACTACATATTAAAATCTTAGTTAGAAAATTAATGAAACCAAAATTTTATACTTTAAAAAGATCAGCAAAATTAATAATCTGTAGCTAGACTGACCAAGAAAATAAGATTTAATAGGGTGTAAATGAAGAGACAGAAAAAGGGAACACTTTCAAAATTGTTTAATGAGGCCAGCATTACCCCAATACCAGAGCCAAATAAAGATACCACAAGAAGAGAAAACTACAGGCCAATGCCCCTAGGTGAATATAGACATAAAAATTTTCAACAAAATAATAGCAGATCAAATACAACAGCATGTTAAAAGGATTAGACACCATGACTAAGAGGGATTTATTCCTAGGATACAAGGATGGCTCAACATAAAAAATAAATAAATGTGTATATTACATTAACAGAATAAGAGATAAAAATCAAAAGATTGTCTCAATAGATGCAGAATAAGCATTTGACAAAATTCAAAACCCTTTCATAACAAAAAGTCTCAAAAAAAAAACTAGGAATAGAAGGAAAGTACTTCAACATAATAAAAGCCATAAATGCAAAGCCCCCAGTTAATACTCAAAGGTGAAAAACTGAATTTTTTTTCCCTCTAAGATCAAGAACAAAGCAAAGATGTTCACTCACCACTTCAACATAGTACTGGAATTAGGCAAGAAAAAGAAAGAAAAGGCATCCAAATCAGAAATAAGGAGTAAAATTGTCACTGTTTACAGATGACATGATCTTATAGAAAGATAAACCTAAAGACTCCATAAAAAACATAGAACCAATGAATAAACTCCATAAAGTAGAATAATCAAATTCAGTAAATTTTGTATTTCAGGATACAAAATCAACATATAAAAATTTGTTGTGTTTCTACTCACTAATAATTAACTCTGTGAAAAGAAATCAGGAAAGCAAAACTATTTATAATAGCATGAAAAAGAATAAAATGCTTATAAATAAACTTAACTAAGGTGGTGAAAGACTTCTATACTGAAAATTACAAAACATTGCTAAAAAGAAATTAAAGACACAAACTAATGGAAAGACATCTCATGTTTATGAATTGGAAAATTAATATTGTTAAAATATCCACACAACCCAAAGTGGTCTACAGATTCAATGCAATCCCTGTCAAAATTCTAATGGCATTCTTTACAGAAATAAAAAAAAATTACAGTACCTAGAAAACCACAAAAGACCACAGATAGCCAAAGCAATATTGAGAAAGAAGAACAAAGTTGGAGGCATTATACTTCCTGATTTCAAAATATATTACAAAGCTACAGTAATCAAAATGATATGGTACAGGTATAAAAACAGACATGTAGACCAGTGGAACAGAATAGACAGCCCAGATGTAAATCCATGCATATATGGTCAACTGATCTTTGTCAGGGTGATAAGAACACACAATAGGGAAAGAATGGTAGTCTTTTCAACAAATGCTGTTGGAAAAACTATATATCCACATGCAAAAAAATGAAACTGGACATTTATCTTACACCGTAAACAAAAATCCATTCAAAATGGATTAAAGACCTAAACATAAAAACCTGAAACTGTAAAATTCACATAGGAGAACACATAGTGAAAAAGCTTCTTGACATCGATCGTGGCAATGAGTTTGTGAATATGACACCAGAAGTACAGGCAATGAAAACAAAAACATACAACTGGGACTATATCAAACTAATAAGCTTTTGCACAGCAAAAGAAACTATCAACAGAGTGAAAAGACAATCTACAGAATGGGAGAAAATATCTGCAAACCATATATATGTTAAAGGGTAATCTCCAAAATATATGAGGAACTCCTGGTACTCAATAGCAAAAAACCTAATAACCCAGTTAAAAAACAGGCTAAGAACTTGAATAGACATTTCTCCTTCCTGCATTCCCCAGGACTTCAGGCTTGCTATTATATCCTACCCCCAACATGTCATCTCTCTCTCTCTCTCTCTCTTTTGCTAGATCATGCCAATCAGTATATAAACATGCTTAGGACTGCATGCCCTAAGGGGAAAAAACCCTCCCTTGACTCCAAATCCTCCAAATGAGCAGCCTCATTTCTTGCTTCCCCTTCACAGCAAGCCTTCTTGAAAGTCACCTAGTGTCGTCTGTACTTCTTCACCTCACATTTCCTGCTCAGCCCACACCAGTCAGACTTCTTTTATGAGACAGCACCTGACACTGTATTAACCAATGACTTCCATATTGACAAATCCAAATGTCATTTCTCTGTAACTTCACTGACCTCTCACTAGCACTTGTGACAGATAATCAGGTCTCCTTCTTGAAACACTTTCTTCTCCCGGCTGCCATGAACTGTACTCTTGTTTTCCTCCTACCCCAATGTACTTCCCTTCTCTTGCTCCTTTTCTTACTTCACTCCCTCCTCTCAATTTATAAAGGTTGGGACACCCTAGAGTTATGTACTGGACCAAATTCTCTGCTGTAGCTACAAAACCCTAGAGAACTTCATCTAGTACAATGGTTTTAAATACTTTTGTTTTCCAATAACTCCAAAATATGTATCTTCAACCCTCATCTCTTCCAAGAACTCCAGAATCATATATCCAATTGCTCTTTTTTTTTGACACAGTCTTGCTCTGTTGCCCGGGCTAGAGTACAGTGGCGTCAGCCTAGCTCACAGCAACCTCAAACTCCTGGACTCAAGAGATCCTCCTGCCTCAGCCTCCCAAGTAGCTGGAATTATAGGCAAGCACCACCATGCCCAGCTAATTTTTTCTATTTTTAGTTGCCTGGCTAATTTCTTTCTATTTTTTTAGTAGAAATGGGGTCTCGCTCTTGCTGAGGCTGGTCTTGAACTCCTAACCTCAAGCGATCCTCCCACCTTGGCCTCCAGAGTGCTAGGATTATAGGCGTGACCAATTGCTCTTCTGACATATTCAAATGGTTCTCTGTACCAGTGGAAACTTTACATGGTCAGAATAGAACTCTTGATTCTTCTCCTGAACAAATAATATGGCTTCCTCTGCCCCATCTTCTCTCACGTCCCTGTCCTCCTCACCCAGCTACCCTACACTTCAATCACACCTAATATCAGCCGTTATCCACGTTCCTTTCTTTCCCCACCTCTTCAGATAGATCCCTCTGACTAAAATTTCCATATTCCTCACTATCCATCTGGCAACCTCCTCAGCCCACCTCCTTTATGCCACAAGGTTAGACTCTGGGTGGATGGTTCCTGAGGAGTGGGCAATATGACATTCAGATGCAGAACAACACAGATGTTGAAATACCATCCAGATAGAATGCAGGTTGGGCAAGCTCCTCGTCGTAGCCACAGAAATAGTCTCAGCCATGAGGTGTCCCCTCAGCAAGTGACATTGTAACTGGTGCAGCTGGCAATCAGAGCTATGGACTCAGGTCTTGGCCAGGAGCCAGGCTGTAGGAGGATCTGAGGGCAGGAAGATCACAGGTAGGTCAGCAGGGGGATCTGTGCTGAGGTGACTGCAGCTATAACAGGAGAGGGACTGGGAGGTGAGCATCTATGTATAGAAGTCCCTAAATGGGATCAACAGCTGGGGACAGGATACCTGGGTTCTATTACCTTGATGACCACAACAAGAGTCTTCCTTTGGAGTGAAGCTTCATCATGACCACAGAGTCTGCTACATATTAATTCTTAAAACTGATGACATTAGGCTTGGCCCAACCCAGCAGGAAGAAATCACCTTCAGAGATCCAGCCTGGAGACTGGGGAGCAGGTATAGATAAACAGGTTGGAGTCCTCCAGATCTGTCTTTCTCTCATTTGCCTGTGTGGAGCTTTCCTTTGTCCACCCAAGTCTTTTACTTTAAACACTAATTACTTTCCCCAATGCAGCCCTGAATCTAGTATTTCCATGCCCTGTGTCTTCTATCAAACTTGAAGCTCCTTGAGGTTAACTTTCTGGTTTTCTACCATGTAACCCTCCAAACGAAGACTTCCCTTATCCTCTAATCTTCAGGCTTTAGCCAAATGTAGTACAAAATACATCCTTCATAAAGAAAAAAATGTTTTAGTTCTCTCTGGAGCCTGGTCATTCTCCCTTGCTGTTTCTCTCCAGAAGCCTGAGCTCTTCTCTAAGGCAAAGATATGTGTGATGAAGGTGGACATTAAAGAGGAAGAAGAAAAGAAGGAGACACAGAAGGGGATGGTATAGATCAGTGGTTCTCAACTAGGGGTGATTTCGCCCACAGAGGACATTTGGCAATGTCTAAAGACATTTTTGGTTGTTAGGACTATGAAGATGCTACTGGCATCTAATGGATAGAATTCAGAAATGCTGCTAAACATCCTACGACACACAAGACAGCCCCTGACGACAAAGAATTATGTGGCCCCAAATGTCAACAGTGCAAAAATTAACAAACCCTAACTGCAGATAGAGGAGAGTGTAGATAAAGGGGGTGTAGATGGAGGAGGTAAGGGAAGGAGGAGGAGATGGGAGAAGAAGGAGGCAAAGAGAAGGAGGGGGTGATGTCTGCAATGGCAGGTGAGCAGAGGGAGCACAGCACTTGGAGTTTTCTCCAGCTGATCCTCCAAGTCTTCCGTCCGTGGAGGCAGCACCAGCCTGGCTGAGAGGCTTGTACAACACCTCAGGAGCACGGGGTTTGCACCACTGAGAAACTGGTACCCTGAGAGGGCATCATCCTCCCAGGAATCACAAACCCACCCTAGGGACATCAGTCGGGGGGCACCCTGTGAGCTTTGAGCTGCAGATCCCACCAACACAGCACTCTCCTACCTTTTCTTCCCCTCTTCTTTCTAATCCCTGGGTTGGAAACCTGCATATAGGCTTTGGGAGGTTGTGGTAACTGACCAGCCAGGGCAGTCTTTCCATGTGGGAAGATTATTCTGAAATCCTGCAGTCTGAGGGGGTTCAAGGTGGCTGACTAGAAACATCAGATGCCAGTACTCCTCAGAAAGAAAAACCAAAATTACAAATAAATAATCATGGCTCAAATAGAATATCAAGGAGAAAATACTAGAACCCAATGGAGAAGTCACAGGGAAAAACTGAGGCATAGAAAAGAAGGAAGCAAGAGGCCACTCAGCCAACAGAGACCAGCTAGGAGCCCGGAGGGACTTGGTGTTGTGCGGAAGGGTAAACAGGAGTGTTTGGGCTCCCTCAGCCCTGGCGCAGACCGCCCATATTCAAACTGTGGGAGAGCTCAGCCCTTGCAAACCCTGACGATAATGGGGGCGGTGATTTGGAGACTTCTTGAGACTTAAAACTCACGCTGAGTCATTCAGCCTTACCCCCAGACTCAAGCAGCTGTAGCAGGGCACCACTGTGAGGGTGCAGCCATCAGGGGGCTATATCCTGTCCTGGAAACCTCAGCCATGTATCTCCACATCCTGGGGACTCCTACTGACATTCTGCAGTACACTGCTCTGCAGTGGCACAGTGCTAGCTGGACCCGAAGGGGCTGCAGGGTTCCCAATAACCCAGCCCTCGGGGAGTGCTACTCCTACAGGAAAGAAAAGTGCAGAGCACCAAGGGGGCAGGCCCTGGAACAAAGGAAACCAAAGCGTGTGCCTTCCAGTGCCCAAAAGCTCCCTGCTTGGGGCAGCACCACTCCCAGCAGGCAGAACTCGGGCTTGGCTCTGCAAGTGAGTAGTGAAATCCCACCCCACTGGCTGAGCGGCCTCCATGTTTGAGCCAAGGCATAGAGAGGGGGGACTTCTCCTCCTCCTCCAGCCACCACTGCAGACACAGCCACTCTGTTGCCATGGATTTTTTTCCTTCATGTTAACTTTAGACGGTTTTATGACTGTATCACAGTGAAGTCCTTCTGACAATATATTTCCCTGGTGTTTGCTGAGCCCCTTGTGTCTGAATGTCTAAATCTCTTACAAGACTAGAGAAATTTTCATCAATTATTTCCTTAACTAGGTTTTCCAAACTTTTTGCTTTTTCTTTTCCCTTGAGAATATTCATGATTCATAAGTTCAGATGCTTTCTGTGGTCTCATACTTCTTGAAGGCTTTGTTCATTCTTTTATAGTCACCTATAAGGAAACCCCATCAGACTGAGTGGACTTCTCAGCAAAAACCTTACAAGCCAGAAGAAATTGGGGTCCTATTTTCAGAGTTGGTTTTTTTTTTTTGTCTTTTATTTTTTTCATAAAAGTTATTTGCTTTTGATATTTTCAGAGTACTTAAAGAAAAAACTGTCAACCATGAATTTTATGTCCTGCCTAAATAAGCTTTAAAAATGAAGAAGAAACAGTCTTTCCCAAATAAACAAATGCTGAGGAAACTGTCACCATTAGTTTACAAACGGATAACTCGTTTTAAGAAGAGACAAGACAATGTAAAAGATGAAGTCCGCAGCAGCAGACCATCTACTTCAATTTGTAAGGAAAAAAATCATCTTGTTCATGCCCTAATTGAAGAGGACCAACAATTAACAGAAGAAATATCGAACACCATAGACATCTGAACTGGTTCAGCTTACACAATTCTGATTGAAAAATTAAAGTTGAGCAAACTTTCCACTCAATGGATGCCAAAATTGTTGCACCTAGATCAGCTCCAGACAAGAACAGAGCTTTCAATGGAAATTTTAAACAAGTGGGATCAAGATTCTGAAGCATTTCTTCAAAGAATTGTAACAGGAGATGAACATGGCTTTACCAGTATAATCCTAAAGACAAAGCATAATCAAACCAATGGCTACCAAGAGGTGGGAGTGGTCCAGTAAAAGCAAAAGCAGACCTGTCAAGAGCAAAGGTCATGGCAACACTTTTTTGGGATGCTCAAGGCATTTTGCTTGTTGACTTGCTGGTGCGCCAAAAAATAACAACATCTTATTATGAAAATATTTTGAGAAATGAGGCAAAGCTTTAGCAGAAAAATGCCCAGGAAACTTCACCAAAGAGTCCTTCTCCACTACAACAATGTTCCTGCTCATTTCCTCTCATCAAATAGGGCACTTTTGTGAGAGTTTCCATGGGAAATCATTAGGCATCCACCTTACAGTCCTGATTTGACTCCTTCTGACTTCTTTTTGTTTCCTAATCTTAAAAAAATCTGCAAAGGGCACCCATTTTTTTCTTCAGTTAATAATGTAAAAAAGACTGCATTGACATGGTTAAATTCCCAGGACCCTTAATTAGGGATGGACTAAATGACTGGTATCATTGCCTACAAAAGTTTCTTGACCTTGATGGACCTAATATTGAGAAATAACATTTGTATATTTTATATTTAAAAAATAAAAATAAAAGATATAGATTGGCAGAAAGGATAAAAAACATGAACTAAGTATATGCTGCTTATAAGGAACTCACCTCCCTGATAAAGATACTTATGAACTAAAGGTAAAGGGTTAGGAAAAGATATTCCATGCAAATGGAAAGCAAAAGCCAGCAGGAATAACTATACATATATCAGATAAAATAGATTTCAAATCAAAAAGGGTAAAAAAAGACAATGAAGGTGCTTATATAATAATAAAGGAATTAATTCAAGAAGAGGGTATAACAAGTATACATATAATTGTATAGGTGTATAATTGTGTATGTGTATCCAACATCAGAGCACCTAGATTCACAAAGCAAATATTACTAGACATAAAAAAGAGATACACAGCAATACAATAATAGTGGCAGACTTCAACACCCTACTCATAGCACTAGATAGATCACTGAGACAGAAAATAAACAAAGAAACATGGGACTTAAGTTGGACTTCAGGCCAAATGGCCCTAGTGGATATTTACATAACATTCCAGCCAACAACCATAGAGTATACATTCTTCTCATCAACACATTGAACATTCTCCAGGATAGACCATATGTTAGGCCACAAAACAAGTCTCAATAAATTTTTAAAAATCAAAATCCTATCAAGTATCTTTTCAGACCACAGTGCACTAAAACTAGAAATAAATATGAAGAGGAATTCTCAAACTACACAAATATATGGAAATTAAACAACACACTCCTGAACAATCTTTGGGTCAATGATAAAATTAAGATGGATATTAAAAAAATTTTTGAAACTAATGGAAATAGAAATAGAACATAACAAAACCTCTGGGATACAACAAAAGCAATCACAAACAAACAAAAAGAATCAATAAAATGAGAAGTTGTTTCTTTGAAAAAATAAGTAAAATTGATAAGCCTAAGGTAGACTAACCAAAAAAAGGAAAGAGAAGTTCCAATTAAACATAATCACGAATGAAAAAGGAGACATTAAAATTGATGCCACAGGCCGGGCGCAGTGGCTCACGCCTGTAATCCTAGCACTTGGGAGGCCGAGGCGGGCGGATCATTTGAGCTCAGGAGTTCGAGACCAGCCTGAGCAAGAGCGAGACCCCCATCTCTACTAAAAAAATAGAAAGAAATTATCTGGCCAACTAAAAATATGTAGAAAAAATATTAGCCGGGCATGGTGGCGCATGCCTGTAGTCCCAGCTACTCGGGAGACTGAGGCAGTAGGATCGCTTGAGCCCAGGCGTTTGAGGTTGCTGTGAGCTAGGAGGATGCCACGGCACTCACTCTAGCTTGGGCAACAGAGTGAGACTCTGTCTCAAAAAAAAACAAAAAAAAAAATTGATGCCACAGAAATACAAAATATCAGCATAGACTACTATGAACAATTTTACCCTTATAAGCCAGAAAAATCTGGAGGATATGTATAAATTCCTGAAAACATACAAACTCCCAAGATTGAATCAGGAAGAAATAGAAATCCTGGACAAGTAATGAGATTGAATCAGTACTAAAGTATCTCCCAACACAAAAAATCCAGGACCAGACAGATTCACAGTTGAATTCTACCAAACCTACCAAAAGAACTGGTACCAATTCTACTGAAACTTTTCCAAGAAATCAAGGAAGGAAGGAAT
>CM052441.1:107440789-107454943 GCA_028533085.1 Varecia variegata
AAAAAAAAAAAAAAAGGTGCAAATTATAGTTTACTTTGACTACACCCAGATCTATCTCCTTCTTCTCCTAATTTTCCAAGAATTTTCTCACCTGTATTTAGGATCTGTCTAAACACTACATCAGAATAAAAAATATATAGATTAATGGTATAGTTCAAATAGCCACTCCATTTATGTTAAACCAAGAAAATGCTCAGGT
The DNA here is from genome assembly GCA_028533085.1 of Varecia variegata. NCBI lineage: Eukaryota > Metazoa > Chordata > Mammalia > Primates > Lemuridae > Varecia > Varecia variegata. The sequence goes on from CM052441.1 coordinate 107,440,989, forward strand.
CCACACTTCAAGTCCACACTTCAAACATCCATCAGTGCTTTTATAAACTCACAGATGCTTTTAGCTGCTGTTTAAACTGTAATATGATATATGATACATACAAGAACTTAGTCAACGGGAACAGAGGGGATTTTCTATAGACCCTTCCAGCACTGTTTAGAATGATCTGGTTCCCCATTTACTGGCATGTCAGAGCTCTCTTCACTATTCCTAGTAGGATGCCATCATAGCACAGCTGTGACACCTAAGAATACAGATGGGACAGGTGGCCATGGTCAGAGAATTGAAATTAAATACACTTTACAGAACTCATCTGTGGTAGAAGAACAAAACTAAACTTGAACAACCCGAATCAAGGTTCTCAAACTACCACCTGTTAATAAAGCCCATTGACTTTGACCCCAAATTTCACCTTCCTCAGCCTCAGTCCTTCCATATGTAAAACAGGAATAATTTCTTCTAGGACGAGGCTTAAAAAAAAAAAAAAAAGACAAAAAAAATAGAGGCAAATATTTCCTTGATTGGAAATAGAGTCATGAAGCTGATGTCATGGAGTTTTCCGTAATGGTTCTATGGGGCCATTTCGAGTCCCCTGAGTTTAAATGATTAAGGTCTCAGTACCATTGCTCTTGCTTACCTCTAGTCATCTTTACTTACAATTATTTACTCAAATTGTTTTCTTTAGGTTGGCCCACCAGAGATGTAACATGAGCTGGAAAAATTATCATATAAAAATATGAAACACTCGGCCGGGCGCGGTGGCTCACACCTGTAATCCTAGCACTCTGGGGGGCCGAGGTCGGAGATCGCTTGAGGTCAGGAGTTTGAGACCAGCCTGAGCAAGAGCAAGACCCTGTCTCTACCAAAAATAGAAAAATTATCCAGGCATGGTGGCGCGTGCCTGTAGTCCCAGCTACTGGGGAGGCTGAGGCAGGTGGATGACTTGAGCCCAGGAGTTTGAGGCTACAGTGAGCTACGATGATGCCACGGCACTCTACCCAGGGCGACAGAGTGAGACCCTGTCTCAAAAAAAAAAAAAAAAACATTAAACACTCAAAGATGACTTTGGATTCTAAGAAACATGTCTAACCTTTTTAAATGTTCCCGACAAGAATTGGAATCCTGCTTTCTGAGATTTCCCTGTCTTTCAGATGCCAGCATAGCAGAGGATAAATGAACTAGGCTTCTTTTGCGCCTTCTTTTTTTTCAGGAACACTGTCCTCTTTACCCTTTCAGATGTTTCAGATGTTTGTAGTTTGTACAAAAGTCAAACTACAAAAACTACAAAAAAAGACCAAGATAAAATGTCTGAATCTGAACAAAAGAAACTTTTTTTTTTTCTTGCACTATTTGGGAGGAAAGTGACATATAAATCTGGTGTCTTTTAAATCGGTTCTTTCAAAGAATGAAATAGTCTGCAGCTCAGTTGAGGGCAAAACTTGCGGATCTTCTCCCCTTAAATATACTCTAAATAAATGGCAATGATTTACTGACTCACCTGTAAACTTGGAATTAAAAGTCAAGAGAAGGAGAAGGAAAAACTAACTGATCCTTGGCCGTGTTTCCCCAGATGACACCCAGTGTGCACAGGACCTTGGCTTTGTGAGCTTTGTGAGCTCTCAGGTTTCTCTTCACTTAGCCCAGTCACTGTAAGGCTCATGTAAACAACATTCACTCTGCCATGAGATTGACATGAAGGGATTGGGACTACACAGGAAGCTTCATCCAGTAATATGAATCCAAGGGCAACACTCCCATTTTTTTTTACCTCACATATATATATAAAAAGCACCGAAAGATCACTAAGCTGTATCAAAGGAGGAGGAAGGTGAGAATTCAGGAGAAAAATACCACGTTTTCCCGTGTGCAATTATTTTAATAAAATAGAACAGAAACCAAAATATGAAGCATACAGCTGTCTGCTCTGACCATTTCATAATCTTTCAGAAAAAAGGGCAAGATCCCTTTTTTTTTTTTTTTTTGAGACAGTCTCACTCTGTTGCCCAGGCTAGAGTGCAGTGGCATCAGCCTCGCTCACAGCAACCTCAAACTCCAGGGCTCAAGCAATTCTCCTGCCTCAGCCTCCCGAATAGCTAGGACTACAGGCATGCACCACCATGCCCGGCTAATTTTTTCTATATATATTTTTAGCTGTCCATATAATTTCTTTCTATTTTAGTAGAGACGGGGTCTCGCTCTTGCTCAGGCTGGTCTCGAACTCCTGAGCTCAAGCAATCCTCCCACCTCGGCCTCCGAGAGTGCTAAGATTACAGGCATGAGCCACCTCGCCAGGGCAAGATCCTTATATGTGCATGTAACCAAGAAGCCAAGACAATGGAATTGGCCTATAACTTTAACTTACTGCTCACATAGTAAAGAAATCAAGAGGTTTTGTTTTTGTTTTTGTTTTTTTTGAGACAGAGTCTCACTGTCTTGCCTGAGCTAGAGTGCTGTGGTGTCAGCCTAGCTCACAGCAACCTCAAACTCCTGGGCTCAAGCAATCCTCCTGCCTCAGCTTCTCAGGTAGCTGGGACTACAGGCATGTGCCACTGTGCCCGGCTAATTTTTTCTATTTTTAGTTGTTTGGCTAATTTCTTTCTATTTATAGTAGAGACGGGGTCTCGTTCTTGCTCAGGCTGGTCTCGAACTCCTGAGCTCAAGCAATCCTCCCGCCTCAGCCTCCCAGAGTGCTAGGATTACAGGCGTGAGCGACCGCGCCCGGCCCCCCCAAGAGGTCTTAAAAACAGTTCTAGTTGGTTGTTCAGTGGATAAACCTTTACTTTCTAAAAGCCACAAATAATTTGTATTTAAAACAATCTTTGAGAGAGGGTCAACAGAAAATAATTTGTCTTTTCTGTTAAGAAAAGGATTTCACACTCCCATTTTTGTTGGTCCAATTGCCTGTGTCTTCTGTAGCAAATTTTCTATTACAATTGTTTCAAATGATTTTTGCTGAGAGATTCATCTTGTCAAGAATTAGGAAATCTATAGTCATTCCAATGAAACAGTGGAAGATTTAGGAAAGTCAAACAATATAAATAGAAAATACCAATGGGCCCAATTTTTAATGTATTTAATACTCAGAGAAAAAAAAACATAAACAGTGACACAATTTCTCTCCTGATTAACTGCATTTCAGAACAAGGTCAGAGATAGACTAGATTGAGTGGGGCAATGCTCCAGGTTACTATGAGGGTTCTGGTTTAAATCACCTTTTCTCAACTGCTGGAAATCATCCAGTGGGTCTTTCATGACATCTTCCACTGCAAACCACCTTGTCTTTTCTTCCCATCTTCTCGATATTCCTTCTTTTCACAGAGTGCTTATGTGGTTTCTCCAAACACCAGGGAGCTGCCAGGATAGCATTTCTACCAGTGCACAGGTATATATGTGGACAAATGTGTGTGTGTCCACCCATGCACACACATGCCTCACACATACACACACTCACAGAGGTATCTTACAGACAGATGCTGGAAGGAAATGGCATAAATCAAAAGGCAACTATGAAAGGTCTTCTTACTCCATGGAGTCCAAGCCCCATCAAAAGGAATGGGGAGACTTCTGCTCCTGGTCATGATGGAGAAACTAGGACTGGCCCAGGCCTCCCAACACAAACAACTATAAAACTAGCCAGAATGTATAGGGCAGTTTTTTCAGGCATTGGACAACAGGCAGCGTAAGACTATGTCCTCTGAAAGAGAGAGAGACTCATGAGATGAGGACCATGATCACCCAGTTCTCCACTTGGGGACAATTTCCCAACTGTGGCAGAGAGACACGGGGTCCAAAGAGAGCCTGCTGGTCCCACTGAGCTGAGGAGGCAGTTATGAGTTTGGGCAGCTGGAGCAGCTAGAATCCGGGACACAGCATCAACAGGAAGGGGTTGACAAATATTTAAGGTGATGGCTATCCCAAGTACACTGATTTGATCTTTAAAAATTATATAAATGTATTAAATATCACATGTAACCAGAAAATATGTACATCTATTATGTATTAATAAAAAAGTTTTAATGCAACAGATAAATTTTAAGAGAAATAAAGAGATGGAGGGAAAACTAGGGGGGAAAGGAGAGAATTGTACAGAGGGAGCTCTAGAAATCTACGTGGGAGACCCCATGAGCCCATGGACAAAGGCTAGATTGAGAATACCCAAGACTTATCAGATGCAGCTGCTACGGGGTTGAGAGGAAAACAAAGATATGAGAGGGGAAGTGGTACTAGTGAAAGAGCAGCATCAGGTGGTGTTGGGTTGCAGCCCTGCCAGAATGGAGAGAACTTGTTAACATCTCGTGGACACTGAGCACCTGCCGAGAGACCAGGAAGGCTGAGCCTGAGGTGTAAGGTCCAACCCTGGCCTGAGACCTATTCTTAACCTGCTCTGACAAAACCTAAAACCAAGCCCTAACAGGATTCACAGGAAAGACAGAGTCCAGAGGTTGGGTCTCACCAAGTCAGAAGGGCTTGGGAAACATCCTGGGCTTTCTACAGATCCACACTAACAGAGCATAAAACTAAGTCTACACAAGTTCACGGTAATCACCAGTAATTGAACTGCCTGCTAAAATAATAATCAACAATTGTCAAAGGAGGATAACAGAATCCAGAGTCTACAACTATTATCTACAAGGTTCAGGATTCAATTTTTAAAATTACTGCAAAGAAATAATGTGTCTAGAAAAAAAAAGAGCAGCCAATAGAAACTGACCCTGAGATGGCCAGATGCTGAATTGAATTTTTAAAAATATTTTAAAGCAGCTGGTATATGTTCAGAGAAGTAAAAATACCATCTTTCTGAGTGAACAGATAGAGAATTTCAACAAAGATATGGAAACTACAAAAAAGAACAAAAGTAAGATTCTAGAACTGAAAATTATAATAAAATTTAAAATTCACTAGATGAGCTTAGCAGCAGATAGGTGAGAATAAAAGAAAGAGAAAGAGTCCATGAATCTGGAGACAGATAAATAGAAATTTTCCCATCTGTAGAATAGAGAGAGAAAAACCAAGTTGAAAAATAATGAACGGTACCTCAAAGACCTATAATATTTTAAAGGTTTAACGTATGTGTAATTGGAGTTCCAAAAAAAGAAAAGAGGGAAATTAGGTCAAATATTAGAAAAAACATTTACAAAAATAATGAACAAAAACTTCCCAAACATTATGAAAAACATTGACTTACAAATCCAAGAGGGTCATCAAACAAACCCCAAGAAGGGTCAATCTAAAGAGAACCACACCTAGCACACCATCGTCAAACTGCTGAAAACCAAAGATAAAGAGAAAATACTGGATGCAATCAGAGAAACAAGACACGTTACATACAATGCGAAAAGGATAAGAAAAGGCACATGAACAGCCATGTGGGAAACACTGTGTTTCCAAGAGGTTATAGAATCAGTGAGACAAACTACCAAATTTTAAAACAGGCAGAAGATTTGAATAGATATTTTACACAGGAAGATATAAAAATGGCCAATAAACACATGCAAAGATGTTCAATATCATTAGTCCTTTCACAGCCATGATTGGCCAAAATTTGAAAGACTCACCATTCCAAGTGTTGGCGGGGACGTGGAACAACTGGAACTGTCATACACTGTGGGTGGGAATGTAAAATGGTACACTCACTTTGGAAACTAGCAGTTTTTTAAAAAGTTAAACATATACTATACCTACAACTCAACCATTCCACTCCTAGGTATTTACCAAAAAGAAACAGAAAACATATATCGACACAAAGATTTGTACATAAAGCTTAATTTGTATGTAACAGTTTTATCTGTAATAGCTAAAATCTAGAAATAACCCAGTGTCTATCATCCAGTGAATAGACACACACATAGTGGGATTTCTGGATTAAGAATACTAGGCAACAATGAAAAGCAGCAAACGACAATGTGCAGTGATGTGGATGGATCTCAAGCTCATTGTGCTAAGTGAAAGAAGCCAGACCCAAGACAGTACGCGCTGTTTTATTCCATTCATATAGAATTCTGTAACACGCAAACTAACTTATCACAGCAAGCCTGGGAATGAGAGAGGAGAGAGTGATGAGTTGCCAAAGGACACAAGGAATCTTCAGGGATGATGGCAACATTCACTGTCTTGATCATGGTGATGGCTTCATGGGCATAGACATATGTCCAAAATCAATCAAATATAGGCTTTAAGTATGTACAGTTCATTGTACTATTATTTTAATTCAATATGGTTCTACCAAAAAAAAGCCCTAAGTGGTAAATTTTAAAAAAAAAAAAACTAAACCTTCCTTTGCCTACACTCCTGAATTGCATTACAGTTGATGTCCTTTGGGAGAGGGCCAGTCACTGAAAAATATCCATCTCTATTCCAAAGAGCCCTGATAGTTATCACTGGATTATTACATCTATGATTTAATGATCATATTAATGTGCCACGAGCTGTCAGATATCAAAATTGTTAAGCAGAGTTTCCCTGAGCACTGAAAATTATTTCAGTGGTTCCTTCAGGGTAAAGACTGAGAAGAACTACTTTAGACTATGTTAGGAAAAAAAAGTTTTAATTAATGAAATATTTATAATTAAGGGTAATACTGGGGGACATGTGGGTGCTTCTGGAGTCCTGGTCTTGTTTTCTTTGAACCCTGGGCCGTTGCAACACCCTGGGCTGTCCTCTTAGTGATGATCCATTGAGCAGTGCATTACATTTTATGCAAGTGTGTGTGTGTGTGTGTGTGTGTGTGTTATATGTCAATTTTAAAAGTTTAAGATAAAAAATCTTTTGCTTCCAACCAGCCTAAATCCCTTGGAGTCACCCTTTCCTCCTCCTCCATGCCTAGCCTTGCAGACACTTAAAGGGTCACCAAGTCCTGTCAATTCTGTCCTTGTAATATTCCTGACATCTTTTCTCTCCATTCTCACAGACACCCCCTACTCCCAAAGTCACATTCTCAGTAACTCACGACTGAGACTGGCATGGAAAGAAGGCAGGCAGAGGAGGAAAAGCGCTGACTCTCTTCATGGAGTGGGCAGGGTTTGAGAAGCCTTCCTGGAGGTCAGGCCTGCTCTGGGCCTTAAAAAGCTGATCTCAACCCTTTTCCAGCCACGCCCTCTGCAGTGCACGAGTCCCTTTATCCCGGCGGCAGTGCCACACCTTTCTGTTCCCCTGAATACGCTCTACAGAAACACCCTACAGTATAACTTAGATTGCATTTACCAGTATTCTGCTCTAGCTATACCCGCCTCTACTCCCATTCCCGCCTCTGGGCCTTTGCCTACTCTGGGTTTCCTGCCCAACCCTCCACAGGCTTAAACCAAACTCCTCTGTTAAGGGCCAGGGTAGTCGGGACAGGGAAATGGCCCACAGAGTGGGGTCCAGGAAGCTGGGCTCACTCAGGCCTGCACCCCATTCCTCTGTCCATGGCAAAAGAGAAAACAGTGGAAGTCCAGCAGTTCTGATGCCTGGCAACAGAAAAGTGAAAAATGTATACTCTTTCACTCAGCCTTGGCTGGAAATTGCAGCCAAAGGCAGAGGCTCCCAGTCTCAATAGGCAGATGAATAAGAACCTTGAAAAGAATGCAAAGACTGAACACAAGGGTTTGGGAGACCCGTTCACTGAGCTGGCAACTGCGTGTTGTTGGACAAAGATAAAACCTATAGAATATTTGCCAGACTTTCACCGTGAAGACACTAAGAATATAAACAATGACTGGATTGGCATGAAGGTTCCTTCTTGCCAGGCATATACTTACTCTATTGCTTGTTATCTTGAACCTGTGTGCTGGAGGTTTGTGTGCAAGAATTTCCCTTAAGCCATCCTGACAAAGGTTTATCGTTATCTTCTGTTTTCTACCACCCATAATCTTCGGGCTACACTGGCACTGATTCTCAAGAATTTACTGTAACTTCCATTTACTGACTACATATTTGTTATAAGAAAATACATTTGTTAGAATAAGTCTGTTGTAAGAAATTGAATGTGCTCACCTAAAAGTAACATAGCCCACTATCTATGATCTCACGTTTTATTCTTTAACTTCGCTGGAATTCAAAGGCCCTAACTCCATTGTTACAGAACACGAAGACTGTGTCTCTTTGAGGCCCTAAAAGACTCATTTCCAGAAAAAAACAGGATTTGAGGTTTTTTTCTGTCGGGGACCAAGGAGAAAAGCTGTCAGAATGAAACTTCCCAGCAAGGAACCGAGAATGAGGTTGTGGCCCCCAAGGAAAAGAGGGTGGGGCCCTAACGAGAATGGGGCGTGGCCTCCTGTGAGAAGGGCGTGGCCTCCAGGGAGAAGGCGGTGCCTCTGTGAGAGGCTGACTTCCAGGACTCTATTCTACCCTTACTTAAAACGTTGCAGTGGCTGTTTCCTAAGGGTCAAGTTTAATTTCCTGGCATCATGAAACAGGCTCCTCCCACCCCTTCTCACGGTTCCTCTCCCAGCTCCCCCGGCGGCACTGCTGTTTTATTTCTGGTGTGAAGACTGTGCCTTGCTGTCCTGCCACATTGTAGATTCTCCTAGATTCCAGCATTAAGCTCTACCCCCACCTCTCAATTTTTTATTTCCAATTCTTCCTTAAAGAATCAAACCAAGCATCGCCTATATGTCTTCCGTGGAATTAAGTAGAATCGGGGGCAAGAAGCAACTTTGTTTGTATTGTAAAGCAGCGGTCCCCAACCTTTTTGGCACCAGAGACCAGTTTCAAGGAAGTCAACTTTTTCCAGGGACAGGAGTGGTGGTGGGAGAGGCAGAGCTCAGGCAGTGACACCAGTGATGGGGAGCAGCTGTAAATACAGATGAAGCTTCGGCTGGGCGCGGTGGCTCATGCCTGTGATCTAACACTTTCGGAGGCCGAGGTGGAGGATTGCTTGAGCTCAGGAGTTCAAGACCAGCCTGAGTGAGAGTGAGACCCTGTCTCTACTAAAAATAGAAAAATTCGCCAGGTGTTGTGGTGTGCGCCTGTAGTCTCAGCTACCTGGGAGACTGAGGCAGGAGGATCCCTTGAGCCTAGGAGTCTGAGGACATGGGGAAGAGCTATGATCATGCCACTGCACTCTACCCAGGGTGACAGAGTGAGACTTTGTCTCAAAAAAATAATAATAAATAAATAAATACAAAGCTTCACTTGCTCACCCACCACTCACCTCCAGCTGTGCTACCCTGTTCCTAACAGGCCACCAACCAGTACCAGTCCATGGCCCAGGGGTTGGGGATCGCAGTCGTAAGGAAACTCTTTTGGTTTGTGTATACTGTTAGCTTCTGTTTTAAACTATCTATAGATTACCGTATTAAGAAATAAAACTTCACAGTTTATTTTTCCAAACTTTTAACCAGATGCAGAAGTTGAATTTTATTGAATTCCTTGTTGTATACTCATTAAGATGATCATGAAATTTTTAGCATTTTTTCAGTTAATTATATTAATTTGAAGCTTCACAACTGGCAAACCACAAATGGGTCATAGATATGGATCCCTCAGGCTGAAACCAGGAAACCAAATCTCTCCAGCCAAAAGCAGCTTCCCCGGTGTAACCAGCTTATTTTTGTTCATCATTTTCTAAGTGAGCCATGAAATGAAAATCTTGCAAGTCAAAACTCTTGAGAGTCGCTGCGTTAATGCTTTGCTTTGTGGTGTGTCTGGCTTCAGGACATGTGCTAAATCCTACCCAGTCACAAAGAGAAATTTTGTGATGCTCTATAATCTTTTGCCAATGTTTTATTAAACACAGTGATCCTCGTTCTTTTCTATCATTAGTCTAAAATATCTTTTTGTGTTGTTAAACTTGATTCAGGTTCAGAATCACATTTGGTGCATAAAAGGTGTGGAGTAAGTAATACGTATTATCACCCTGATCCGAATGAAGAGGGAGGGAAAGAGGAAGGGAGGGAGAAAGGAAGGAGGAGTGAGGCCCCTAGGTGATGCATCTAGAATAAAATCTGTTTGCTGGGGACAGAGACAATGAGGGTGGGACATGGGGAAGAGGGCAGAGCTTGGGAGGGAAGGACTGAAACCACAAAGGCACGTGGTTGTGGCCTGGAGGGGTCCGAAACAGCCAAAGGCTGGGGATGTTCATATGGCCACACTGTTTTCCACCAGGCTGGGCCGCAGATACTCATAAGGCATGTCCAGCTTTGCATTCCGGCTCTCGATTTCCTTATCCAGGGCAGCCAGCTCTTCCCTGAACTTCTTCAGCACAGCCGTGGGCCCAGGGCCTGAAAAATACTCCTCCTCATGCTGGCCCAAAGCCACCTGGGATGGAGAGGAAAAGGCAGCTGAGAGCCTATGAGCCCTGCTTTGGGGTGCCACACCTCCCTGCTGCTGCCTCCTTCCTTAGGGCCCTGGGCACGTGGCTCTCACCATAGTGGGCTGGCGTCTGCCCAGTTGCCAAGTGATGGACATCTGGAGAGAAGCTTGGTGAAAGTTGGGCAGTGTTGCCATCAAGGTCTCCAGTGTTGCATCCTTGGTGGTCGGCGGGGGCAGCCGCATCGTGCAGGGTGTATTAGGGACCCAAGTGTACCAGTCCAGCTAGGGAAGGACAAGGGTCTAGAGTCAACAACTGCTAAGCATGAAAACCCCTTACCCTACCTGCACAATCCCCTCCCCGACTCCAGGCCACAAATGCCCAGTTGCGCCCCTCTGGTAAGCACCTGGCCCAGGTGGACAGAGGAGTGCTGGCCAGTGCAGGTGAAGATGCACATGGTGACAAAGCGGCAAACCTGTTCCCGAGACTGTAAAGAGACAGGAAACCCTGCAAGGAGTGAGGAGAGTTAGAAGCTGTGAGGCCGGGCATAGAGGCAGAGCTCAGAGAGACAAGGCGGAGAGAGGAGAACAAGACGGGTGAGAAGGGGTGCCAGGAATACTCACTAACTCTTGTGGGAAATAACACAAGAGTGGGTTGGGGTCGGGGAAACGGGGAGCTCTGCTGGGAGGGTCCTCGTGCTGGCTCGTGCTGGCTTACAGGAGTCAATGATGTTAACTTTTCAGGTGTTTAGCAAACTAGTCAACATCATATTGGTAGCCATGGTGGGAATATTTACACCATGGAAATGGGCAAATGCTACAAATCAGGGCTTTTTTCTAGAGAGCCAGTTGTTAAACATTAATGAACAACCACTGGTCCCACTGTGTCTGGGACCTGGGACTTCTCAGTATATAGGAGGGGGACCTGTCTCTCGCTGAGAGGGAATGGAATCTGGGAAGGCCTTTGGCAGTTTTCACAGGGTTTGGAAATACCTCTGGAACATTCCAAAGAAATAGAGAGGATTCTAGGGAGGTCTCTTGTGTTTTGCATCTGAGATCTCAGGGCAGGGGCTCCTCTTACCTCGGTCCTGGGCCCCTAGCAGCCCAACTTCAGTGAACTCTCGACACCAGCTCTGCAGCTCAGGGTCGTCTCTCACAGACTCGTCTGTCTTATAGTGGAGATTCACAATTCCCTCCACGTACCTGCCAGCCAAGCGGTCAAGGCCAGAGAGCTGAAGCCTGACAGGGAGCCTCCAAGCCCTCTGCTCCTGCCCACACGGCCAGGCCAGGGCCTCAGCCTCCTAACCAAAACACAGACCCCCTGTTCTCCGTGCCATCTTCTCCACCCCCGCCCACCCCCGCCGGCCCTGCCCTCCTGCTCGCCTCACCGAGAGATGATTTCCCAGAGCCCCAGAGCATCTTGGGCATAGAAGGAAGACTTGACCCCCAGGAGCCCCCGGTCAGCCAAGTCGTCAGGGACACAGAACGATCTATAGGTCAGGAAGGCTCCGGCTCGCTTGAGCAGCTCCACGTGGCCTCCCCCACCTGTGCTCACCACCTGAGGGGCGAGGACGGCAGGGTCAGGCCAGTCAGGCTGCCCTGAGGCCAGAGCCGGAAGGAAGAGTGAACCCAGAATCGCCCTTTCTCCGCCCATACCTGGTCGAAAACTCCCATGTCGGAGACCAGCCCACTCCTGGCCCGGACATTGATTTCCAGCGTGTAGCGCAGGTGGGGAATTATAAGCTAGAGGGAGAGAAGCAGGGAAGGGCAAGTCAGGAGAAAGCTGTGGCAGGTCCCCATCTGAAACAGGGACTAAAAAGCAGGAAAGGCACCATGTCTTCAGGAAAACAACACAGACTTCAAGTTCAATGGCCCCTCACCATCAGGAGTTTTCATTTGGGGCTGGGCAAGGTAGCTCACACCTGTAATCCCAGTACTTTGGGAGACCGAGGCAGGAGGATCACTCAAGGCCAGGAGTTTGAGACCAGCCTGTGCAACACAGTGAGACTCCGACAGAAAAATTTATTGGTGCACGGTGGCACGTGCCTGTAGTCCTAGCTACTCTGGAGGTGGAGGCAGGAGGATCACTTGAGGCCAACAGTTCAAGGCTGCTGTGAGCTCTGATCATGCCATTGCACTTCAGCCTGGGTGACACAGCAAGACCCTGTCTCTCAAAAGAATAAAATAAAATAAATGGGCCAGGCGTGGGTGGCTCACACCTGTAATCCTAGCACTCTGGAAGGCTGAGGCGGGAGGATCGCTCGAGCTCAGGAGTTCGAGACCAGCCTAAGCAAGAGCGAGACCCCGTCTCTACTAAAAATAGAAAGAAATTAGCCGGACAATTAAAAAATATATAGAAAAAATTAGCTGGGCATGGTGACACATGTCTGTAGTCCCAGCTACTCAGGAGGCTGAGGCAGAAGAATTGGTTGAGGCCAGGAGTTGGAGGCTGCTGTGAGCTAGACTGATGCCATGGCACTCTAGCCCGGGCAACAGAGCGAGACTCTGTCTCAAAAAATAAATAAAATAAAATAAAATGTTTAAAAAGAGTTTTCAGTTGATTTGCATCACTTAATTCATTCTACAAACCGTTGACTTAGCACTGTATGATAATTGAAAGAAATCATTCTCCTTTTCTTTTCACAGGTCTAGACCTGCAGTCCCCAACCCCCAGGCCACAGCCTGGTACTGGTACTTGTCCTGTTAGGAACCAGGCCACACATTGCCACCTGAGCTCCAACCTTCTCCTCACCCCTCCACCCCCAACCCCACCCCCACCCCACCCCCGGGTCAGAGGAAAAATTGTCTTCCATGAAACTTAGGAACAGGGCTGGGGGGTGCCGGACAGCAGGAGGGGAGCGGCAGGTGAGCAAGCGAAGCTTCATCTGTATTTACATGGCTCACATCACCGCCTGAGCTCTGCCTACACTCCCCCACCACCCCCCATCCATGGAAAAATTGTCAAATTGTCTTCCATGAAACTAGGCCCTGGTGCCAAAAAGGTTGGGGACCACTGCTCTAGACCAACGTTTCTCAACTTTTTTTCAGTATCACCCCCTAAGGAGCCTTTTGAGATGTTTTTTCCTAATCTCAACCCCTATCCATGAAATTGTAATGTTACATATATACTATATATCTGTTTATGTGCTGTATTTTATCTGTGCCTTATACATAAATATAATAAGATTTTTTCACTCTCCCAACCACTTTCACCCCTGGGAGGCATTGAGAATTTGAGATCTAACCACTGAGCACCTCCACAGCCTCATTTCCTCCGTCTCCCCTTCATCCGTTACACTCATTATCTTTCCTGCTCTTCAAGCAAGTCAAGCTCATTCCTGCCTCAGGGACTTTGCATGAGCTGTTCCCTCTGCCTGGAACACTGTGCCCTCTTGATTATCTCATGGCTTGCCTGCCCCCTACCCCCCAGTCTCATTCTCTGTGTCATCTCAAGGAGTCTTTCCTGGCCACCCAGTCTAAGCTCACTACCACATCACCCTGCTTTGCTTCCTGCCTCATACTCACCACAGCTGGTGTGTTACAATACAGTCTGTGTTGTCTGCCCTTCCTGGAAACTGATCCCAGAAGATCACGACTTTGCTAGTCTCACTTACCACTGGCATCTAGTGGTTCTTGCCACATGGGAGGCACCCAATAAACATTTTTTTTTTTTTTTTTTTTGAGACAGAGTCTCACTCCATTGCCCGGGCTAGAGTGAGTGCCGTGGT
>CM052441.1:107455043-107476086 GCA_028533085.1 Varecia variegata
GTGAATACTTTGCTCTAATTCTCTGTAATAACGCAGGCTACTGTTGTTGGCCTGGAGCTCTAACTGGCCTATGTTACTATTTTATAATTCTTCAAAGACTGGCTGGGAAAATTCTTTTACATTATTTGTATGATCCCCTTTGATTGGATGGAATCTTCAGTCATTTGCACGTACTGTTTGTGTACTGTATAAATATCTGTGCTTTATACATTTAAAGGGTTACATTTTTTTGCCCCTTCCCCTAAGAATCATTTCTACCCCCTTGGGAGGTGATATCACCCGCTGAAAATGCACAGTAAGCCAGGCTCACACTCCCTTGCTGAGTCTTCCATTGGTTGGTTCTCTCCAAACCCTGAGAACCCACCGAGAGGCGCCTCCAGAGGTGGGAATGTGCCCTGGGGCAGAGAGAGGCAGGCAGGCCAGAAGGGAATAAGGTGTTACCTTGAAGATAGGATGTAGTGACGGAAGGCACCTCCTGGTGGCCACAGCAATGACCTCAGCCATCAAGTGTCCCCTCAGAAGATGAGACTGCAGCTCATGAAGCTGGAAGTCAGAGCTACGGACCCAGCACTTGGCCAGAAGCCAGACCATTGGGGGATCCGTGGGCAGGAAAAGCGGAGGTGGGGGGGACCCTATTTTTGGCAGCTGGAGCTAGAGCAGGGACAGGGGGAGACAGAGGGGTGAGTGCCAGGTGCCCGCCGATCCTCCTCCCCTCCCTTCATCCTCCATCCTACTGTCACCACCCCCACAGCTACCATTTCTTCCCCTCAGTCGCTGACGTTGTGCAAGCTGCTCCACCCTCAGCCTTCTGCAGAAGCGGCCCCTTCTGCTGCCTCCTGCAGCCTCCACTTCCCCTTTCAGTCCCCTCAGTGTGGACAAGATTCAAACCCCAGCTTCCTTCATCCCACACTCTTTTTCCGAAATCTCAGCCTCTCACCGATCTTTCAACACCACCTCTGCACAAATGACAGTCTCCAGTTCTCAGCTGCCTGCTGGACAATTTGAATGTCTCCCCAGTAACTCTTAATCGGCAAGACAAAGCCTACATGAGCACCCTGTCCTCTTTATGTGTCCTATTTCTGCAGGTGCCTGGCCTGGCTCCCCTTTTCCTCTCTCCTTCAATCTCCCTCTGCACTCGCATCCCTCTGTCCTCTTCCTCCCTACGGTCACTACCCACATCTGAGCTCATCACCTCCTCCTCCAGCAAGCGCTGCAGCATGTCACCCTAATCCCCACTTCTAGCATCTCCCTTCTGCAATCCCTCCCAAACACAACCACCTGTGCAACGTGCCCACAGCACCTTGCACAATAGCCTTTGCCGGCGCCCATGCCAATGTCATCCTCCTTATGTGGCTTAATCCGGCCCCTCTCACCTCACAGTATTCCCCAACATCCCAGCCAGTGTCCCCTGGGAATCTCCTGACTCGTCCACCTCAGCCTCGCTACCCACCCAGCTTGCCCCTGGGGACAGGTACTTCCCCTCCCTCCTGCTTGCCTAAGTCCTGACCCTTCTCCAAGGCTCATGACACCGCACCTCCACTGATCCCTCCCAGGCCATCTCTGTCCTCAGGGACTTCCTCAGTACTGGAGCACATTCAGACTTTGGCCAGTCTGTCTCTCCAGTTAGACTACAAAGCTCTTAAAATCAAAGCCTTTGCTCATTCCTCCTCTAATATCTCCCCCAGTGCCTTAGCACGGTGCCTTTGCAAGGAGTGAATTTGGATGAGGGGCTAAACTGAGTAGGCCGACCATGGGGGAACAGAAATCCTGGGTCCTCTCACCTGGATGACCATGGGCAAGAGTTTCCCATCAGGCTGCAGTTTCAGCATGACCAGAGGGGCAGCCAGGTGCTGTTGGGTGCATAGGATGACGTTGGCCTTGATCCCATCCAGCAGGGAGAAGTCAGCTTCAAACAGCATGTCTCCCTGGATGAGGGAGAGGGCAAGGGCAGCTATCAGCATAAGGCATCTTCTTCCTACTCTGATTCTTCCCTACTCTGAAGGGAGAAAATAGAGAAGGGAACTAACTAGTTTCCATCACCTAATTTGTACTAGTACTAGGTAATGGATCCAGTGCTTATTATTACCTCATATAATTCCTTTTTTTTTTTTTTTTTTTTTTTGAGACAGAGTCTCACTCTGTCACCTGGGCTAGAGTGCCGTGGCATCAGCCTAGCTCACAGCAACCTCAAACTCCTGGGCTCAAGCAATCATTCTGCCTCAGCCTCCTGAGTAACTGGGACTAGAGGCACACGCCACCATGCTCAGCTAATTTTTCTATTTTTAGTAGAGATGGGGTCTCGCTCTTGCTCAGGCTGGTCTCTAACTCCTGAGCTCAAGGGATCCTGATCCTCTCACCTCAGCCTCCCAGAGTGCTAGGATTACAGGCGTGAGCCACAGCGCCCTGCCTATAATTCTTATATGTAGTTGAATTAGCCTCAGTTTTATAGAAGAGGAAATGTGATCAGAGATGTTGGATATTTTTCCCGAGGTCGCGCTGCTTACAAAGAGCAGAACCAGGATTCAAATCCAAGTCTGTCTGATCCTATAATCCCATCAATTTTCTCTCTCAACTGTTCCATGTTGACTCCTGATTAACAATCACACCCCCCCCAACCTGATTCTCTTACTCTGTACCCTGCCTGAATCGCCAGCACCGAGGCCCAGTTGCATGTCTTCATTTTCACTCTTTTCCGGTCACCCGTTCCACCTTGTGCCCCCTCCCTCCACGGTACTCTGTCCTCATGCAAGGAGAAAGGCCACATGGCTGCACCTCTCCAGGGTCACTCAGGACTTCTCCTGTAGAATCCCTTCCTGCTGGCCAGCAGCAAGCAGACCACAGTACAGTTGACGCTGACCCTGTCCCCAATCATTGTTTGGCCTCCTTAGGGCTCTGATGTTCATACCTCCAGCTCCTTTTCCAGCTGGGCCCTCAGTTCCTCCATCCCTGGAGGGAACATTAGGCGTTCAGGAAGGTGAGTAGAGCGCCTCAGCAGCATGGGGTTGGTGCCATTGAGAAACTGGTACCCAAATAAGGCATCCTCCTTCCAGGAGTCCCGCACTTGCTCTGGGAAGGCAGTTGTTGAGCACACCATGGCATCTGAGCTCTTGGTCCTCCCAACCATCACCAAACCATCCCCACTTGACCCCAGCCTATCAGAGGGACCCAAGCCTCTGGTCTCCCAATGCTGGTTCTTCCAATTCCCCTGGGTTGGGTGGGATCTGGGGGTAATGGTCCTGGCAGAAACACTGGGGTGAGGGGACTAACCAGCCAGCTTGCTCTGCCCACACCAGAAAATCCGGTTGAAGTCATTCAGATCATTCCAGCAAGTCAGAATGTTTAAAGAGTCTTTGATAGCAAGGTCTGCCAGCCTTCGGGGAAGCATAGGGCAAAGAGTTTAAGACCCAAACATTCTGAGACCCAAACATTACAACCACAGGCGCAGATCTTGGGCTGGTCCAGCTCGGTGCAGCCCATAAGCCCACTGGCCTCCCCCTCCCCCACCTCTCCCTTGCTCTCACCCCTTGGCCAGAGAAGCCTCAAAGTCAATTCTCTTGTCCTCCAGAAATCTCTCATCTACAGGAAGGTCCCATGTTGTGGTCCCAGCCATATTCAGGATTAACCCATCCTTCCAGTTACCCCACCTGCAGGGTAGAAATGGAATCAGGCACCGGTATTCTGGAAGGGTGGGAAGGGTCAGCAGATCACGGGGTCAGGGGAGAAGGGCTAACCGGTACAGCTTCCTTCTCTCTTCCAGCTCCTCTTCCCTGTGCTTCTTGAACAGGCCTTGAGGGTCATCAAGCACCGTGCGACCTAGAAGTACAGAGGAGTGCACGGGCTTTTCCTAAGAGCCTCTCCCCTGTCCCTTCCAAGGGAGCCTCCTAGGCCCGTCCTTCCCACTGGCCTCTCCCCCAGCCTCCACGCCACTCAGTGCCAGCGCCAGCAACCGTCTCTTTGACAACCTCCAAAGACCCCCTCCCCGGGTTCCAGTCTCCAAGGCCTGCACTCTCTTCACACACCATCCCCACCCCCACCTCCAGCTTCTCTTGCGCCCCAGAGGCCTCTCACACGCCCACCCCTGCACTCACCGGTGCCCTCCGCTAGGCTCAGGACGCGGTCGCCCTCCACCCAGCGGTAACAAGGGAACCTGTACTCGTCCCCACTGGCCCCGGGGCCCTGCACCGAGATCCAGTTGCAGAACCAGGCGTCATCCTGAATGAGGTGCCGTTTGCGCAGTTTCACAAACAGCAGCGGCCCCAGGTACTCCGGCACGTCCACCTCGAATTCCGTCTCCTGCAGGCAACCGGAGAGGCTCAGCGTGGGAGCGTGGGTGCGTGGGTGGGCCCTGCCGCGAGAGGTGCTGCGGCCCAGCCCTGCTCCCCCTACCCCTTCCTTTGAGCCTCCGGGAAAGCGGCGCGAAGGAAGCCGGAAAGGGAAAGGGATTGCGCGCTGAGCAGGGCGCCCGCGACCCCATTCTGAACGGATGGGACCTGGAAGATGGAAGGGTGCACTCCTTCCTGCATTTTTTCCTCCCTATAGTATTGACGAGCACACACTGGAGCCGGGGGACACGCTGTTGACAAACAATTGCAGCTGTGAGACCCATCAAGGCTCAGGGCAGACAGGGTCCCCACCTGGCCTAGGGACAGGCTTCCCGGAGGACATTCCGTCTAAGTGGAGACCAGGAGGTGGGGAGGGCTGTCACGGGGATGGGGGGCAGGCGCCGGGCGGAGGCAACATTGAGCAGAGGCGAAGGGAGAACGTTGTGGAGCTGGAGCACAAAGCCAGCTGTGGGCCGGTGAACAAGACCAGATCGTAGCAAATCAAGGTAACCAAGAGCTTTAGATTTGCTCCTGAGAAGAAGCGGGAGCCATTCAAATGTTTTAAGCAAGGGGAATGTTTTAAGGGTGACAATGTATTGGGGAGAAAGTGTTCTGGCTTCAGAAGGGCTTGGAAAGTCTGGCGCAGAAGTGGCCAGGCCGGTGAACAGAGTGAAGACGACGCAGGTTCAAGGGGACATTGGTGGTCGGGGGTGAGGCGGACATCAAGGCACGGATGCGGGAGATGCCCGGGAGATAGGATTGCTTGCGCTGGATTCTTGGTTAGACAGAGGCCGAGGCCAACAGGGAGGAGGGCCAGTGCCGCCTGGGGAGACAGGAGGAGGGGTCTGGGAGGTGGGAAAGGGGAGGGGCCTCTTTGGGGCACGTTCCTTTGACGAGTCCGTGAGACAGACATCCGAGTCCGAATCCGAGAGAGAGCTGGCCAGGCATGGGAATTTGGAGGTTGGCAGAAGAAAAAAAGATAATAGCTCTGGGAAGGTATGACGGAAGTGGGTTGGGAGATCGAGAGCGTTCTCATGTCTTGGCTTCTTTCTCCCACCCTTCCCCGACCCCATCTCACCACCCACTCCACCGCAGGTGGTAAAGCCCGCCAGGTCTGAGAACGACGGTAGAGGTTTGAAGCAGTAGCTTTTAAAATAGAGAAAACGGGAGGACCGAAAGTCCTCTCCGGTGACCGCACAGTTTCGAAACAAAAGCTCTTGGAATAAGGGGAGCACAGGAGTGCCCCCTCAATTCCAAGGAGGCTGGGCAGCGGGAACATTCGCTAAGCGCTTACTGTGTGTCACCAACCGCCCTAAAGCGCTCTACCCCGCCGTCTCGGTGCGCGCTGTGTGCCGAGTGCGTGCGCCCTCGGCCGCGAGCAAGCGCCGAGGCTGTCGGGGGCGCGTCTCCTCCCCGGGGTTTGACTGACCTGGGGCCGGGGGCACAGGCCACCCCGCCCGGCTCTGGGCAGCTCACCTTGTCCCGCGCGGGCCGTAGGCGCTTCCCGAGCGACGCCTCCCCGTGCTGCCCAACCAGCCACAGCTGCACCTGGTTGTTGGAGCCTGCGTAGAGCGAGGCCCCGGTGGCCACGCGGACACGGTAGAGACCCATCTTGCCCAAGGGTGTCTCGCTCCTTCTGAAAGGGAAGAAGGCCGGACGCGCCAGATATCGGAGCCCGAGACCCCGCCCTCTCACAGGTCTTATCGGGGTCGGAATGTGGGTGGCAGGTCTCCAACCCACCCCCGCCCGGCGGCTGGCTGGGGCTCCCAGGTTCACGCAGCCCAGAGCTCAGCTCCAGCCCAAAAAGGCTGGGTCCCGGCGGGGGCAGGGAGTGTAAACCATTGTCTTGGTGAGAGAGGGAAGCAAATGAGAATTTGGGCAGAAAACATCCAGGAAGAAAGAATCCACGCCTGGTCCCGCAAGCAGATGGGGTGAGGGGGTACGCACCAGTGTACGACAGACAGACACGCACACGATGGCCTCCTAAATTGGTTCGTCCCTGTCAAGGGTCGTATTTAAGCTTGCAGGGAAGGGCGAAGTGGGTGAGGAGACCCGGTCTGTAGCAGCATTTGAGGAAGGCACATTCTGGCCGCCTAATTAATTCATTCGGCCACTTTGCACGCCTGCCTTCCCCGTGCCAGGTTCTGGGACTCATTCCTTTCCAGCTGAAATCTTCTGACTCCCTGTTACCTACAGAGTAAAAATCCAAACTTCTTCGAATTCAAAGCTCTTGCTAACCTGACCAGCCTTTCTCCCACTTACCCCCACTGCACCCCGTCCTCATCTCCCGGGGCTCAGCCTCGGGCTAGAGCCATGTGTTCCGAGAACCCCCCTTGTTATTCTCCAGAAGAACTTGCTCCCGGAAAATTCTATGCATCCTTCTAAACCTTGATTAGACTCCAGTTTTTCAGTGAAATCTTCCCTGGCAATTCCATTCCTCCTACCCCACTAGAGCTAATCAACTTTCCTCTGTATTACTTTCCCCTTTGTGCATACTTCTATCTTTTTTATTAACTTTTAAATATCTCTTTTAATGTGGGTGATCTGAGACAGGGAAAATATTCACAAATTATTTATTAGGGGAAAGAATATAAGCTTTAATCCAAACAAATCAAGGTTCAAATCTGAGATCTGTCTTTTCATAACCATGTAATCTCATCTCTTCTGAACCTTATTTTCCTCATTGGTGTATTTAATCCACTGTATTGTTGGAAGGATTTCAGGAGATTCATAAATGCAAAAACCCCAGCACAATACCTGGCACATAGCTATTGTGAGCAACTCAGTGGTCTCAATTAAAAATACCCTTTTTGGGCCTGTTGCGGTGACTCACGCCTGTAATCCTAGCACTCTGGGAGGCCGAGGTGAAAGGATCCCTTGAGGTCAGGAGTTCAAGACCAGCCTAAGCAAGAGTGAGACCCGACTCTACAAAGAATAGAAAAAATTAGCCGGGCGAGGTGGTGCATTCCTGTGGTCCCACCTACTCAGGAGACTGAGGCAGGAGGATCATTTGAGCCCAGGAGTCTGAGGTTGCTGTGAGCTATGATGATGCCACTGCACTCTAGCCTGGGTGATAGAATAAGACCCTGTCTCAAAAAAAAAAAAAAATCCTTTTTGTGTGCCAGTATATTAATGTGTTCTAAAGCTTTGAAGAACTGAATTATTACTTCATAGTGCTGACTACTTTCTTTTTTTTAATATTTAGGGGATACAAATGTTTTAGGTTACATGGATTGCTTTTGTAATGCTTGAGTCCCAGCTATAGGAGGTGTGCCCATCACCCAAATAGTGTTCATAGTACCCATTAGGTAGCTTTTTCCCCTCCCTTCTCCCCACTCTCCTCTGCTTGATTTCCACAGAGTTTTATTAATACTTCCCTCTGAGCACATGTATGCTCATCGGTTAGTTCCAATTTAATAGTGAGTATATGTGGTGTTTGTTTTTCCATTCTTGAGATATTTCACTTAGGAGAATGCTCTCCAGTTCCATCGAGATTGTGGCAAAAAGTATTAATTCATCTTTTTATGGCTGAATAGTACTCCAAGCTATACATATACCACATTTTATTAATCCACTCATGAATTGGTGAGCACTTGGGTTGATTCCACATCTTTGCAGTTGTGAATTGTGCTGCAATACACATGCATACTTCTATTATTGCACACTTAATCATCCTGCATTGTGATCCTTTGTTTGTGCGTCTGTATCCCCCACTAACATGAGCTCCTCCTAGGCAGGGACCACATACCCAGCAACATTCACTTTTGTTTCCCCTGAATTTAGCACAGTGTCAGGGCTTGTGGGTGTCAATAAGTGCTGAAATGCACTGAGCTGAAAAATAAATTCTTCCCTTGAGGGAGACAAAGGTAAACAAATAACTATTAGGCAATGTCAATAACAAGGAATTAGTAGAATAAACTCTGGTGTTACCATGGCATAGAGTAAGATCAGCCTGGTAAAACAAATGAAGTTGATGAAAACATGTTTGTGATGCATATTTTCTGGTTTAATTTTTTTTTAGCAGGAAGTACTATAACCAGCTCCATAAGCAAGAAAACATTTTGTATAGTTTTTTTTTTTCATAGTTCTCTTATGTTTCAAGTTCCCAGCCCAGTAAGATTTGCTGACCAGAACTTTGTAACTTTGCACTGATTCATTCCCTTTTGAGTTTCTTTCCCAGAAATGGCAGAGCCTCCTTGCAGCCACGAGCCAACTAGGAAGCCTTACACCACCTGTTTGTCGGGAGAAGACAAGGTAAGCACACCCCACCACAGATCATGCCCAAGGACCCACTGAGCAACTTACTCCCCACATCCTGCCTGGGCACAAGGCAGAAAGAATGACCAACGTTAACCCCTAACTCATTATACCAGTAAAATCCCACCCTGGGAGGGACTTATCCACCATTTTTTGATCATGGGATGCATGTACTAGCATGATTTCTTACTGCGCTTGCATGCCCTGCACTCCACCAAAACATGTAATGATGCTCACTCCCTTCATGCACTATTCATTTCACCTCCAGAAAAAACCCTGACCCTGTAGGTCAGGGAAGCAGTCCATACCTCCCACCTCCCAGTTAACACATCTACAATAAATCCTTTCTTCCTTGACAATTCTCGTTGTCTTAGTAATTGGCTTTCTCTGCAGTGAGCAACAGTGAACCCCCCTTGTGGGTTCATTAACAGTACATTCACATGATTCAAAATTCCAGAGGTACACAGTGGTATTCACTAGTTTCTTCCACCTATTGGCCCCAAGACACCAGGTTCCTCCACCACCACCAATCACTGTTACCAGTTTCTTCTGTGCATATTGCCAAGCAAATACATGCTTATCCTTTTTGTCCTTTTCCTAAACATTGTAGCATACCTTACGCTTACACGGTGTTCTGCACCTTGCTTCTTCCATTGTGCAACATAAATCAGGAGATGATTCCACATCAGTACATAAAGAGCTTCCTTATTCTTTGTTAAGGATACTGTTGTTTTGCTGTAGCATAATATAGTCTATGAGTCTCTTATAAGCAGACACTTAGGTTATTAGCAATCTTTTGTAACTATGAAAGAATTGCTAAAAGAAATAACCCTGGTGTATACATCATTTTTCACATGTAAGTATATCCATAGAACAAAATCCTACAGATGGAACTTCTGGGCCAAAAACACGTAATTTTGGCAGAAATTGCTAAATTGCTCTCCATGGAAAGTTGTACCAATTTACACTCCACCAGTGGACTATATATGAAAATGCTTGTTCTTCCTCACTCTTGCCAATGGTGTGTTATTAACCATGTTTACCTTAGGCAATCTGATAGGTAACAAATAATACCTTAGTTTTAATTTTAATTTGCATTTCTCTTATTATAAGTAAATTTGAGCATCTTTTCATGTTGTAGGAGCAATTTGTGTTTCTTTTTCTGTGAACTGGCTGTTCCATTTTTCTACTGGGTTTTGGTCTTTTTCTTATTGATTTGTAGGATCTATTTATATATTACGAAAATGAGCCCTTTTTTTTTTTAGTTCTATCACTACTAAGAGGGGCCCAATAGCAACAATGGTCCTTTTTATCTGCATCTACTCCTTAGAGCCCAGCTTTTGGTCTATAATATTATTCTCTACTAAAAGAAACCTGGACTCGTAGAGGGTAGCTGATTCCATGTGTAGGGGCAGGTAAAACACTCGATAAGCCCAGAACATACTGTTGTTGCTAAAAAGTAAGGGTGCTTTCAAGAAAGCAGTACTGAAAGGGCAAAATGTCTAATTAGAGGAACTCCCACTGGCTATGTTGTGACATTTAGAATAGCAAAATGAAATCATAAATAGGATTGATTAAAATAGGTAAAGGTGTCAGTTAGAATGCTTTCTGTTGCAAGTAACCAAAAAAATCAATTCAAAATGGCTCAAACAATAAGGAAAAATTATTTTTTTATTTTTTTGAGACAGAGTCTCGCTTTGTTGCCCAGGGTAGAGTGAGTGCCGTGGCGTCAGCCTAGCTCACGGCAACCTCAAACTCCTGGGCTTAAGCGATCCTACTGCCTCAGCCTCCCGAGTAGCTGGGACTACAGGCATGCGCCACCATGCCCAGCTAATTTTTTATGTATATATTTTAGTTGGCCAGATAATTTCTTTCTATTTTTAGTAGAGACGGGGTCTCGCTGTTGCTCAGGCTGGTCTCAAACTCCTGACCTTGAGGGATCCACCCGCCTCGGCCTCCCAGAGTGCTGGGATTACAGGCATGAGCCACTGCGCCCGGCCAAGGAAAAATTATCTCAGAAAATAACCAGCCCACGGGGTAGATTGGCCCTAGGGTTTTTTAGGTCAGTGGCTCAACAACCTCATTAAGGAACTAAGGGGTTTTTTTGGTGGGGGAGGGGTGTCAGTGGGGTTTTTTCCCCATCTTTCCACTTCGCTGTCTTTCATGATTTGGTTCTTCAGTGTGTTTCCCCCTTAGCTACTTCCACGATGGTAGCAAAATGGCTGCTACTGCTCCAGCCATCCCATACAGATATGACAACTTCCAGTGGGAAAAGAAGGGCCATTTCTTTCTGTGCCTCCCCTTTTAAGAGCAGGGAAAGCTTTCCCAGAAACCATCCAGCAGCTTCTCCTTATCTCTTTCTGGCCAAAACTGAGTGCCAACTCAGAAACTTTTAAGGACGCAAGACAAATAGAATCGCTATGATTATCTTAGCCTAGTCACAATTTAGCCCTGAGTTATATGAGCAAGGATGGACACCAAAACATATTTTGGACCCCACCAATAAGCAACAAGGATGAAATAATGGATTGGGAGGTAGGCACCCAAGAGTATCTGCTATTAATACAATTAGTTTGGGAAAGGCCTGAATTCACAATAATATTCAAAAGAGAAAAGTAAACCATTATAGTAAACTGTAAACCATTATACAAAAGCATTAGAATACAAAAAAGAGTGAATATATTAGGACTTTGATGTTTTTATAGATTTTCATAAGAAAAGGAATGTTACTACATATGAGCATGTTTGTTTCTTCTAAGTATACATCTGTTTAAAATGATTATTTCCATTGGCAAATAGAAAAAGATAAAAACAGGGAACTGTGTGAGAGCCAAATAGTCCCAGCAAAAATATTAACTGTTCCAAGAATGGGAAGGACCAATCAGCACATGTGGTTACACATGATAACCAGGTAGAAGGGAGGTCCAAACATCTAGCCAGCACAGATGCTTACACTCCGTGACCAAGGAAAAAGGGGATTGGTCCTTAGATGCTGAATTAGCCAAATGTCCTAACAAGGAGTGCCATGTGCAAACACAAGCCTTCTCTCCAGGACATGAATCACTGGATGATCCCTTAATCATAAGAAGACACTGACAATGCATGCATATGTTTTTAATAATACTAACAAAGTAAGTCAATATCTCATGACAGCAGAACAAAGAATTCCATAACTCTGGCGGAGTGAAAATGAAGGAGTACGTCATTTCATGGGAAAATGGTTGCAGAAGCGAAAAGCTTATGTGTCAAAAAGCTCAATATGTCTTTTAATGACACATTACACATTAAAAGACATATTGAGGTAGGAGGAGAAGTTTTACTGAGAAAGATAGCTCCTTGGGAGGAACAACAAGCTTCAGAGTTCCAACCATGAATCCATCTGCTGAAGAAGCCTGATTCTACAGCTGTGGTGGATCTGAGGATTGAGGATATTAAACAATATTCTTTCAGGGCAAGAAGGAGTCTGACAAGATTTTAGTGACATAAGAAAACATCAAGAGAAATATTTTAGTAATCTCAAGAAAGTGTCTTATTCCTCGGGAAAAACAAAAGCAACTAAAAACCAATGAAGTAATAAATTAAATCCGTGGTGTTGGTGTTTTAAAATAGATTTAAGGATAATTATAGTAAGTCTTGTAATCATTGTATTTGTTTTTATTTTGTGTACTGTTTAAAGTGTAAATGATTCGAAAGAATCATCATATTAAATTTGTAATTGCAGTTAAAATTGATGGAGGAAATTTAATGAAGCTTGCAATCTATGTTTTGTTTGTGTTTGTTTGTTTGTTTGTTTGTTTGTTTTTTGAGACAGAGTCTCACTCTGTTGCCCTGGCTAGAGTGCTGTGGCGTCAGCCTAGCTCACAGCAACCTCAAACTCCTGGGCTTAAGCAATCCTCCTGCCTCAGCCTCCCGAGTAGCTGGGACTACAGGCATGTGCCACCATGCCCGGCTAATATTTTCCATTTTTAGTTGTTTGGCTAATTTCTTTCTATTTTTAGTAGAGACAGGGTCTCGCTCTTGCTCAGGCTGGTCTCGAACTCCTGAGCTCAAATGATCCTCCCGCCTCAGCCTCCCAGAATGCTAGGATTACAGGCGTGAGCCACTGCGCCCAGCCGCAATCTATGTTTAAATATTAACGAAAACATGTTTCAAAGCTCTGTTTATAGATACATACTTAGTAAATTGATCACTGAATAAAATAAGAATATTTGTGCAGTGTTCTCTCCATGGACAAAAATGTCATTAAACATTAAAAACTTTATCAACAATGAGTGGGCCAGGTGTCGTGGCTCACGTCTGTAATCCTAGCTCGCTGGGAGGCCAAGCCGGGCGGATGGTTTGAGCTCAGGAGTTCGAGACCAGCCTGAGCAACAGCGAGACCCCGTCTCTACTAAAAAAATAGACAGAAATTAGCTGAACAACTAAAAATATATATATAAAATAAATTAGCTGGGCATGGTGGCACATGCCTGTAGTCCCAGCTACTCAGGAGGCTGAGGCAGGAGGATTGCTTGAGCCCTGGAGTTTGAGGTTGTTGTGAGCTAGGCTGATGCCATGGCACTCTAGCCCAGGCAACAGAGTGAGACTCTGTCTCAAAATAAAACAAAAAACAAGAAAACAATTAGCATAAACTCCTTCCACAAAAAGCATACCTGAAAGAGTGTACACCAAAGTATTAGTAATGATTATCTCTAGAAAGTGGGGAGATGGTAGGGAAGTGACTTTCTTTTTTTGTATACTTTGGAATTTTTAAAAATTTTTAAAGAAGCCTATGCTATTATTGTAATCTCAAAAATTTAATCTTGAATAAAATACAAGGCTATCAATGCTATTATAAAAGCATTAACCATAATCAAGTGCAGTTATGTGGGAAGCCCCAAAACTCACATTCAAGTTCTCTTTTATAAATGAAATTCAGAAGAATCAAAATGTAGTGGATAAAATTCATCATCTATAGAAATGGCACATAAGTGTTGATCAGTTAATACCAATTTGATGGTGAATACATGTGGTGCTTGTTTTTCCATTCTTGTGATACTTCACTTAGTAACCTAAACATTCGTACCCCCGTAATATGCTGAAATAAAAAAATTAAAATTAAAAATCATAAAAAACATATAGAAATGGCACAAACTCAATAATTTTCTTACAGATTAAAAGTGTACTGGACATAAAGCAGGCAGAAAAAGAACATACAAATAAATAAATAGTGTGACTGAAGAACTAGGAAGACATCCAAAAGTCATTCATAGTAACTCGTAGGTAGGACTCAGTGAGGTGAGATTATGATGCAGTTGTGACCTTGAGAAGTAAAACCCAGGCCATTTCCTCCCTTTTTGAATGGGAATCTCTATAGTGGTTATCCTATGCCTGTTCCTCCACTGTATGCTGGAGATGGGGGTGCAGATGACTTTATCTTTAGTTTACAGGGCTTTAAAAGGAAAAGAATTGTATTTGAGAAGCTACACTTAAGGAAATACACTTGAGAAATCTCATCCATACTTAGACCCGAGTTAAATGATGAAATCCTGGACTTTGAGCTGATGCTATAATGGGATTAGATTTGGGGGTGCCTTAAAAGGCGGTGAGTGTATTTTGCATGGGGGAGGAACATGAATTGCTGGTGGCCCGAGGGCACACTGGTGGTAGCCAGTCTTTAAAATGTCTCCCAGTGATTCCAATAAGCACACTTTTGCATAGCCTCTGAGTTGGTCTGCATAACCAATACAACATGATGTATTGTGATAGTGTGTGACTTCCAAAGCTAGGTCCCAAAAGACACTGGGGTTCTACCTCTCCCCACCCCACTCTCTCACTCTCCCTGTCTCTTGGACTACTTTCTTTGGGAGAAATAAGCTGCCATTTCATGAGGTCACTCAAGAAACTCTATGGAGAGGTCCACATGGCAAACAACTGAGTCCTCCTGCCACAACCTAGTGAGAAACAGGCCTCCAGCCAATGGCCATGAGAGTGAACCATCTTGGAAGCAGACCTTCCAGCCCCAGTCAAGCCTTCAGATGACTGCAGCCCCAGCCAACATCTTGGCTGAAACCTCCTAAGAGACCTGAACTAGAACCAACTTACAAAACGGTGTAAGATAACAAATGTATGTTGTTTTAAGCCACTGAATTTTGAGGTAATGGTAATGCAGCAATACATAACTAATATGGTCTGCATACTTATTTTCTGAATCCTCAAGCTCACAAGCTTATGTAAAGCCAAAATATATTCCTGATGAACTGACCACTTACAAAATTAGCCCTCATTCTGATATTGCTCCTTTATTAATACCAGCTACCAACCTTGCCCATCTAACTGACTGCAGAGTGAAACTTCACGTCTTGAAAAAGATAGAAGACTTCACAAAGTTATGGAAGCACTGTTAAAGAACTGATCAATCAGCAAAGCAACTGACAAATAATGTTGATATTAAAATAAGGGTCACCATCTGAGGTAATTCAGATGGGCTGACCAGGTTTCAGGGTAGAGACAGTCAATAGCTGACACGTTGGCTTAGACAAACCAGCAAAGCTTTTCTATGCAGGTGATGTCTACTGGTCACTCCTGTGTGCCCTCCTCTGTCCCCATGTGGCTCCTGGGCACTGACAACAGATGGCGTTTTTGAATTGGGTGCAAAGAGGACCCTGGCTGCTGATCCTCTCTCTGACTTCTAATGTTTGGGCTTCTGAAACTTAAAAGTCCAAAAGTGAGGTTCAAGTGCAGAAAGCCCAGCTGAAATCATGGAAGTACCAGGACCATTAAAACACATATGTTAATATTATACTTTACTAGTATTATTCTGTCAAAGTGGAGTACAGACATGTCATTTAATGGATTAGAAGTATTGCTCCTAACAGGCATAGATGAAAGACAGTAGGGTATGGGAGGGCAAAGACATTGCTGAATGCTCTGTGCTCCATAATGTGGTTCCTCCAGTAAACCTCTGAAACTTCCATAGAAGTTATGAAATGCTTGATGTGATGTGATTTTGAGTGAAGTAACTGAATTTTGCATCTAAGTTTACACAAGGGTCATCTGAAGACGTTATGTTGGGATCTGGGATTGGAAACAAGAGATATACTAAGGCCATCAGTCTGAAGCCTTCCACGGAAATGGAGGTGAACTCCATTAGGGGTGGGTAAGGAAATGTCCCCTAGAATGCCAGGGACAGGGATGTCCCTCATTGACCATTACGCTACATTTTGAGGTCCCATCCAGGAGAGTTTGAAGTAAGGAAGGTCCCATCCAGGAGAGTTTGAAGCCAGCTACATGTCGATCCTGAGCCAGGAGAGTACTCCCGCCACTACTGCCAAATCTTGGATAACTGATGCCAGGATATTGATGCAAATGCTACACAAGACTCTATGGTCCTAGGAAATCCACTTCAAAGACAAAGAGATGTTGTGTAACTATGTTTAAATCACTCTGATAGCCTTCAAGGAATGAATGAATGCACAATCTCAAATTAAATGTTTTGACATCCAATAAGCAATAAATAAGGTATGTGTTATTTGTGAACTCAATAGAGCCACTGAGCCTAAGAAATTCCCTGGTGAAATAACTGGTGGCAGAAGACCTCAGTATCTGGTGTTTACCAGCCTCTATAGATATCCTATTTCTTAAAAGAGTGGAATCTTGCAGGAAGCATATATGATACACTTGAAATTGATCAGCCTCCACTCTGTTCCTTCTGCTGACAGAGGATTCGCTGGAGGCTGATTCAGACGCACGAGGCAAGCATTGGAACCTCTAGTTAAGGTCATCTGCTACCAGAAACTAGAGATGTTCTCAGGGGTACAGAACTGGGACTGAACCAAGAGGATTCAGGATTGTGGTCAGAACATGACACTGAAGTGTAGACTTGAAGAAAAGAACCAAAAGATTAGTGGAATTTTTACAGGGATTAGTGTCAGAAATTATGTGACCTCCAAGCTGTCAATGCCTCCAACTCTGCAATTGCCCAACAATTCTCAGAAGGGTATTTGATGATGACTCTTTGGAATTTGGACATCAGAGTTCTGATAACCATACTCCCACAGGCAGGAGAAAAGACCACTTTGCCCATGTGGGTTAAGGCTGGAGGAGCCTAAGATGAACAAAGCCACCAGATGCTATGGAATGCAGTTTGGAAAACTAGGGTCAGTTAGAGCAAAATGGGGATTTATAGAGGTGCTTAATTGGGAAAGAACTCAGACTTTAAAATAACTTGAAGGGCCTCCTGAATTCACAGAAGAGAGGAGGAGGACATCTGCTACCTTAGAAAATATAACAAAACAGCAGGGTTGGTCCTGGAGGAACTATTTCAGATTTCTGACCTGAAGTTCACACGGGTCTAGCTTATATTTAATACTAAAGCTATTGTCTAAGTTTCTTAAGAACAACTTTATCTAATCAGGTATTGTAATTTAAGGATGCTTCTTTACCACAAATTAACCAACATTTGGGGTGGACAGCTTTTTCCATAGTAGTGAACACACCCTGTATTTCAAACTGTGAATTAATGACAAAAAAAGACATTAAGAACCATTAACTGAAGCGATTTCTTCCACAGGTGGATTTCGTTGACATGTGAGTCATACAAACCTGAGGTTGGAAATTTGATTTAGCTTCTTTCTAACAAAAGCAGAGGGCAAATTCTCAACTATCAAGATCTCAGGGAGCCCACGGTGCTCACGCCTGTAATCCTAGCACTCTGGGAGGCCGAGGTGGGTGGATTGTTTGAACTCAGGAGTTCAAGACCAGCCTGAGCAAGAGCAAGACCCCGTCTCTACTAAAAATAGAAAGAAATTAGCTGGACATCTAAAAATATATATAGAAAAATTAGCCGGGCATGGTGGCGCATGCCTGTAGTCCCAGCTACTCAGGAGGCTGAGGCAGAAGGATTGCTTGAGCCCAGGAGTTTGAGGTTGCTGTGAGCTAGGCTGGTGCCACGGCACTCTAGCCCGGGCAACAGAGTGAGACTCTGTCTCAAAAAAAAAAAAAAAAAGATCTCAGGGAGCCCACGGTGGCTCATGCCTATAATCCCAGCACTCTGGGAGGCCAAGGCAGGAAGATTGCTTAAGCCCAGGAGTTTGAGGTTGCAGTGAACTATGATCATGCCATTGCACTCTACCTGAGGTGACAGAGCAAAATTCTGTCACCAAAAAAAAAAAAGTCCCAGGAGTGGAGATAAGTGTGTCTCCTACTTCTGGTTCCTAAGAACAAGCTGATTGGAGGCTGTTGGATGGAGAAGCTACAGGCAGACTAACTAGAAGCGGGGCAGCCTATCACCCTATATGATTGGTTAGGGGTGCATGTTTGGCTTTCTCTGGTTGTTTCTATGTGGAAGCGGGGACAAAAATTAAGAAATCTTGAAGTTATTGACTAAGTCCTGACAGTTTGGGGCCAATTGCTACAGAGAACGTTGTTTGGTTTCCTGGACTGGTTGCTGCAGAAATGTGGTTTGACCCCCCTTGCTGGTTGCTGCAGGGGTTGTAGGGCAGAGTTCTGTTTTTACATATGATTCTGGCCATTGTCCTTTTGTATATTCAGCCTCTCACTAGCGATGTATGAGAGTTCCAGCTGCTCTGCATCCTTGGTATTGTTAGTTTACAGAAGAGAGGGGTAGCTAGTGATTGGAGAGGGGTTAGCCATTCTAGTAGGTGTCTAGTGGTATGCCATTGTGGTTTTAATTTACATTTTGCTAATGACTAATTATACTGAGCATCTTTTCATGTGCTTATTTGACATTTGTATGTCTATCTTGGCGAAATGTTTATTCAAACTTGCCCATTTTTTATTGAGTTGTTTGTTTTCTCATTGAGTTTTAAGAGTTATGTATTTTAGATATAAGTCCTCTGTAAGATATGTGATTTGAGGATATTTTCCCCCCATAAGCAAGATCTCAGAGACTGAAGATGTCTTTTCATCTCTTTGCAGTGTCTTTAGCAGAAATTTTTAATTATGATGAAGCACAAGTCATCAATTTCTTTCTTTTATAAATTGTATTTTCCCTGTGCCTAACAAAAGATCATATTCTCTTCAATGTTTTCTTCTAGAAGTTTTATTAGTTCACATTTTATATTTAGGTTTGTGATCCATCCTGAGTTGAATTTTGTATGAGGTGTATGGGTCAAGTTCATTGTTTTGCATATGGATATTCATATGCAAATGATGCTTCAGCATCATTTCTTGAAAAGACTATCTTTCCTCCATTGAATTGCTTTTGCATCTTTGCCAAAAATCTATTGACCATATTTGTGTCTATTTGGACTATTTTGTTCCATGATCTATGTGTTTATCATTCCACCAGTAGCACACTGACTTGATTACTGTAACTCTGTAAGTCTTGAAATCAGGTAGGAATGAGACAGTATAGGGACAGGACTTGGGTCTCACTTCTGACCAAGGGTAGCAACATGGGGCAGCATGTCCCAGCCTAATCAACTGTAGAAAGAGAAAAAAAGAAATGACTGCCTAGTTGCTAGGAATTCAGCCCATACCCATATAAGGAGAGGGCCAACTTGTCTGTCTCTTGAGTAATGTCTTCCAGGACCCCGAAGAAAGATGCTGACACCAGCTGGTAAGGAACCAGACCTAGCGGGATCTTAACTGCCTCAAGCCAGAAAAGACCCCCAAACTGACCTTATCCAGACTTTTCCCTCATTATAATCTCATTTTAATGCTAAAAATCTGCCCAGAAGTGAAGATTTAACATGCTAATTATACACCTGATGCATAAAGAAGCATGACCGCCAAGTGTGCAGCCACCAACAGAACACTGCTTCTACTTGTGATGACTTCAAAACTGACACCTACCTCCCTCTTTACAACCCCATAAAAGTTCCCCAGCCCTTTGTTTGGGGAGCCAGTCTGATTGCCACCTTAACCAGCACTGTCGCCCTTTTTGTTCAAACAAAAAGTCCCAGTAAAAGCCTTGCCTGTATAGATCTTTCTGGTCTCACCTCAATTTCTTTTTTTTTTTTTTTTTTTTAATTTGAGACAAAGTCTCACTCTGTTGCCCAGGCTAGAGTGCCGTGGCATCAGCCTAGCTCATAGCTACCTCAAACTCCTGGGCTCAAGCAATCCTACTGCCTCAGCCTCCCAAGTAGCTGGGATTACAGGCATGTGCCACCATGCCTGGCTAATTTATATATATATGTGTATATATATATGTTTAGTTGTCCAGCTAATTTCTTTCTATTTTTAGTAGAGATGGGGTCTCGCTCTTGCTCAGGCTGGTCTCGAACTCCTGACCTCGAGCAATCCACCTGCCTCGGCCTCCCAGAGTGCTAGGATTACAGGCGTGAGCCACCGCACCTGGCTCACCTCAATTTCTATTGATTTGGGGACCAAGACCCCAAAGTCCCATATCAATATGACTCTTGAAACTTAGTTTTTCATTTCCAAAATTGCTTTAGATATTCTATTTCCTTAGCCTTTTGCTATAAATTTTGCAGTGTATTGATATTGACAAAACTTCCTACTTTTCTTTTAATGGAATTGCATTGAATCTATAGATATATTGAGAATTGACATTTAACGATACTGTCTTCCAATCCATACACAAGGTGTATCTCTCCATTTATTTAGTTTGTTTTGATTTCCTTCATTAGAAGTATTTTATAGTTTCCAGCACACAGATCATGTACATATTTTGTTATTTGTTACTCCACTGTCTTCTGGCTTCTTAATGAGAAATCCACTGTCATTCAAATGGTTGTTCTACATGTGTCGTTTTGCTCTTCTACATGTAATGTTGATAGAGAAATAGAAAATTCCACTAGACAAAACCCCTCCCCATAAGCAACCCCCTATATAACCTCAAAACAGCTGCCACTCTTGCTTCTGTAAACCACTTGCAGCAACTTCTACTATAAGATAAAACAGAAAGAAATTCTATAGAAACTGTACTAGGAACCAAGGTTGCTCAAGACCCTGCCCCTGCTAAAGATAACCACATTGTAACTGTGCCCCACTCTCTCCCTAAACAAAATATGTAAAAGACTACTACCCTCTTTGTTTGGGGCTCAGAATTTGGTGGCCAGTCCCCTCTGAGCCTGCCAGCGTAATAAAACCTGATTCTCTCCACCTTCTTCGTACCACTCGGTTTGTTCTCGGTCAGTTCTGCTGTAACAATGTGGCTACTTTAAAGAGGGGTTGCTAGCTCATGTCTCTAGTCCCAACTGTTCAGGAGACTGAGGCAGAAGGATCACTTGAGAACAGGAGTTTGCAGTGAGCTATGATTACAGCTGTATATAGCTACTGCACTACAGCCTGGGCAATGTAGTGAGACCCCATGTCCAAAGAGAAAATAAATAAATAAAAACAGGGGTTGATGTTGTTTTTTGGCCGGGCACGGTGGCTCATGCCTGTAATCCTAGCTCTCTGGGAGGCCGAGGCGGGCGGATTGTTTGAGCTCAGGAGTTCGAGACCAGCCTGAGCAAGAGCGAGACCCCATCTCTACTAAAAATAGAAAGAAATTA